>OW618045.2:4358123-5045623 GCA_939531255.2 Thera britannica
CTTTAAATACCAGGGGGCTAATTCTCGGGCCGATCTCGATCATTTTGCAATTTTATTTTATTGCTTTTTTTCACAACCCCGTACTTTTTCTACGTTTTCCGTATATCGTAGCTGTTGAGGCTTTTATGATGAGGTTGTTGATGAATTACTCAAGGAAATCTGGCATTCTCTCTTCGAAAAGAAGCAATAAAATAAAATTGCAAAATGATCGAGATCGGCCCGAGAATTAGCCCCCAGTTGTGCTACTCAGAAAGGCTTTTATTCGGGTAACATCTACTAATGCCACACCTTTTCCCACCCAATGCCAATATTTAAAATTTATGCCAATATTTTAAAAAAGAAATGAGTAAGTATATGCATGAAATTGTAAAAGGATCATATAAAAAAAAACGGTAGGAACCGAGCCGTAGTTTGTTGCCTGTTCTTCTAGGCTTGGTCGCGTGGAACTGGCACCTTATAGACTCACCTAACTTTAAGACATTTCAAAGTGATTCTTGCGATTCAACTGAATAATTACACTTTTGATTTCATTTAATTCCATTTGAAATTACTGGTAAGTGAGGCTGTATGCCAACAACATATCACCCAGACCGAGAACAAGCATCTGCATTTATCACACAAATATTTTTTCTCGGTGAGGATTGGACCCACGCGCAGAAGGCAGAGCTACTGCCAACTAAGCTATGAGGGCAGTTATTTAAATTCAAAAGTTAGGAACCGAGCGGGATTTGAACCTGCGATATTTCCCTTGCTACGAGCATCGCAAAGAAAACTGAAAATTGGAAGGCCGACGATTTGACGAATAACTTTTAGGAACTGTTTGGCACTAACGCGACCGTGGTAAAAATCTTTGCCAAAAAATTAGGATTTCATGATTTTTGCCTTTTTTGCCATGTTGCCAAATAAATATAACCAAACTTTAAAGTTTTTGTATACATGCAAGTGCAGCTACTGTATTATAAACCAGTACTAAATGCCTCGGCAACTCCAAAAAGGAGTTCATTATGTTAATTTAATTACATACAACGTGTCATGGAGCTATCTCAAGCTGAATCAACTCTTTATCTCTCAAATTGAGGCATTTATAATCCAGTTCCGGAGAATGTTATGTAAGACCCCAGTGGTTTGAATCGAACACTTGGATTGACTCAAAATCTGATACAAAGACAAAACTACAGGAGAGAAGGAAGATAGAGATTAGGCTAAAGGAGCTAGAGTCTAGATTAGAATATCAGTGGATATTTTTTTTATTTTTTATTTGTGAAATTCATATAAATATACTAGCTGCCTGTCCCGGCTTCGCACGGGTGGACATTTATTTTTTAAACACATAAATATAGCCTATGTTACTCAAGGTGAACCTACGTCCAGCAGTGGACTGATATCAATTGATGATGATGATGAAAGAACATTCTATAACGTTTAGGAGCACTATTTTCTAGAACATTTTGTCCAAATCTAGAATTCAGAACCGTTTGCATGGGTATTTTTGAGTATTCTAGATAATTCTGGATTACTAACGTTTGGGTGGGAGCATTCCGGATGCTAACCGACTTTAAATTTGATTATTCCAGATCATTCTAGAGCGTCTATGTGCATTCTGTTCTCGTCAAAGTCGAGAATTTTCTGAAAAATCCCTAAGCGATAGAAAGGGATAGACATAATATAAGTCCCTACGTGATAAAAAGGGATAGACATAGATTTCGAAACTTTTGCCCCCCTAAAAATTAATAACACTTAAATATTGAATATAAACTATCCTATCTTTTAAGTTGGACCATATTATAGACGGTTACAAAATTTTATCAAAATCCGTTCAGTAGTTTCGGAGTTTATCGCGTTCCAAATTAGGACAGGAATTTTTTATAGATATAGATGTACCTATACCATGATCTCTGATAGTTTATTATTGCAATATAGAAAGTTGTTTTTTTTAACGTACGAGTAGTATTTGATTTATGATTGAGAAGAAATTTTTTTATCAGAAAGCAGTTTTGGTATAGGAACGATTTAAATCTATGGTCCTAATCTATAGCCCTAATGATAAAAGCTTTACGCACATCTAAGCATAATAAAAATAACTTAGATGTGCGCAAGGCTAAACATTCTCGAAATTCTGAAAAACCTATTAATTTCTCATATACTGCCTGTACTAAAACGAACAATATTGGACCCTATACCTATTTCTATTCTAATCCACGTGGTCTGATTTGAATGTCACAAGATAACTAGTACCGATTTGAAAGTAGAACCACCTTTAGCATAATTCACATGGAATTCTCAAACATTCCTACAAGATAATAGACACACGACGTTCACTGATTCTCGCGTTCATTGATATTCAACCGCCCATTCATTCACCGCGATTCACTGCAGCGTGGGCCCAGCCAGCCTGCGGCCGGGGTACCTACTTCCAGGGCTGTATCTAGGATTATTTGTTTCTATTTCTTAGGAAAACAAACAGTACTTTTAGTTCTAATTGATAAATTTATAAAAACTATGGACCATAACGACCATAACTATGGACCATAAAGTTTTCGCATAGTGAAATTATAGATGTGATTAACGGCTTGAAATTTCAAACAAACTTTACTTATGCTATTTTTGTATACGACTTTTGTGATTTGCTTTTTCACTTATTTACTTTTTTCAACTAAGCTAAATTTCTACCTTTCACGTTTTGTAAAAATCAATTTTTTCTGCTTGATAAAATGCTTGTCGTTTATCTGGGATTAAATGTAATAACTGGATTGCAGTACATTATACACGCCACACGCCTAAAGACCGCGTGTTCAAAACGACATTTGTGTATAGATAGTGCAATCCACGAAGGCGCGCCCCACTATTCCTCCTAACCGTTTATAGTATATGTTTGAGTGTTATCGGTACACACTAATTACCTATGAGTGCACACGCACACTACAATGAATAGACTACGGTTCACGACTGCCGCTCGGAGCAAACTCCCCGCACCCTGCGAGGGGCGCGTCTTCGTGAATTGCACTATCTATAGTGTCTGTGTAGGAACCGCACACAAGCGCGCGTACACATAACACATAGCGATACAGACGAACCATGTCAGTGTTCAGCTCTTTTGAAGAATTTTGTAAGTCCAAAGACCTCCGTCGGAGCTTGAAGTATCAGGATGGCCTAAATTAAGAGCATTGATTGTTTTGGCGTAAGTGGTCGAGCCTGACTTTGATATTTTAGTTACACTGACACTAACCACTGTAGATACTAAATACGGCACTGTAGGCCGTGGGCGGGCAGGCCTCATAACAATAATTATTTACCATGGCGACATGGAAATTAAGGCTTTTTGATTGTGATGGATACGTGCGTAATTGGATGATTTGTGTGTGAAATGCAACTGTGTTAGGTGCGGAACAAATTAATGAAGGATTGGTCAGGAAAGCGAAAATATTGAGATTATCTTCGGTGTGAAAAATTTGCATTCTATCATGGTCAAGACGCTTAGGAAATTCCGGTTTAAAATTTGGTCAGTACCTATTATAAGTAGGAGTAGGCTTATGATTGATGAGGGAAAGGTAACACAACCAAACAGCACTAAATTCCCTGTTTGCTTCGCGATTGTCGATTTTACAAAACATGTAGATAAATCAAGCGTCAGTAATTACTTCATAGAGATTATGATTCAATCTTTTATTCATCATCAGCCTGAAGCAGTCCACTGATGGACATAGGCCTCCCCTACACATTTCCAAGATTTCGACTTCCTGCGATCTTAACAATGTCGTCGGTCCATCTGGTGGGTGGGCGCCCTACGTTTCGTCTTCCGGTTCGTGGTCACCATTATAGAACCTTTATTCCCCAACGGTGGTCGGTTCTTCGAGCTATATGACCTACCTCCTCTCTTCTCATCCTTCTCATTCTCATTTATCTTCTTATAGTCATACTCTGTGGTTATTTTCAAAGCACAAACGCAAAACCTTGCTGCAATCGTTGCTTGTCAAAAATAGGTTTTATTTTAGTCCGTTTTTTGTTGCAATCAGTGTTCTATCTAAATCATGTCAAAATTTACAGATACGACAATGTTTTGATTGCAACAAAAGATAAAATACCACACCACTGTCTTAGATTAATTTGTAGGTAAAATATTACATGCTAAGATTTATTTACTACTAGCGGCCGCCCGCGGCTTCCCGTTACTTACATCCGTTTTCCGTTACAATATCTTTATAAATTGTAGCCTATGTGTTTTTTTATGTATAAGCTATATTATTGTAAAGTTTTATTAAAATCCATTCAGTAGTTTTTACGTGAAAGAGTAACAAACATCAATCCATCTATCCACCCATATTTACAATTTTAGGATTAGTAGGACTACATATAATGCGTATAACGAGGTAGGTACTACTTCATCATACCTTCAAACCTATAGTAAGTACGAAGACTAGGGCGGATGCCATCCATCATTTAAAACTGTGATGCAGATGAGATCGATCGATAGTGTAGACGTAGAATCTGGACATCGGATCTTGAAGGCATGGAGAGAATACATTTCCTGCCTCTTATAATAAATATACGTACTTAGGTTTTGTTAAACAATCAACATCCGGTAAGATTGTAACCAAGCGTTAGCCTATAATTTTTAAATACAACATCTTATACGGATAGCCGGTTTTAGGAATAGGACATCACTATTGAGACCAGGCAACGAAAGACATCACTAGTCGGAAAAAAAGAAGATGGCGTCGTAATGGGTATTCAATGGATAGTTAGGAACACCTAGCATTTTAGATCACTTTAAATTAAAGCATAAAGAAAGAAGATGGCGTCGTAATGGGTATTCAATGGATAGTTAGGAACACCTAGCATTTTAGATCACTTTAAATTAAAGCATACATAATTGCTGAAACGCAACGTAAATAATAAACGATTTAAATGAAGTTAAGTAGGTATAATATGAGATCAAATAAACAAAGATATTTAATACAAATAGTTAAACAAATATAAAACTAAGCCATACATAATGTTAGGCTGCTAATATTTTAAAAAATAGTTCAGCAGCTTCGGTTAAAAAAGAAAGGTTTTAGGGTTCCGTAAGCAAATGGCAAAAACGGAACCATGCCTGTTTGTTCGTCCGTATGTCACAGACACTTTTTTCCGTAACTTTAAGAGCTACTACTGTTGAAACTTGGTAAGTGTATGTATTTTGTAAGCCGCATTAAGATTTAAACACAAAAATAGAAAAAAAAACAATAAATTTTGTCCCCATACTAAGCCATACTTTTTTCAAGCTACATAAAAATATCCAGTTCTTATCAAAATCTAATCTGAAAATACATACATTAATAACAATCTTTATAAGCCGTCAATGAAACGGCCCTCATTCAACCCAAATACCATTGGCTTTACTAGGCTAATTTACACATACTAATTGTGAGAGCGTAGGAGGATTCCCGTCTTACCGATATGATCTGCCTATCGCGTTTTGAAATAGCTTTAGATGAATGGTTTGTTTGCTTATCTATTTCCTTCGGGTTTAATAAATAAATATTGTGGACATTTCACACCACATTGTCTAGCCCCAAACTAAGCATAGCTTGTGCTACGGGAACCAGATAGCTGATAATATACTTATTTTTTTTTGTTGTAAATACATACTTAGAATACAATACAAAACCCAGACAGAAAACAAACATCTGTGTTCACCACACAAATATTTGTTCTCGTTGGGAATCGAACCCATTACCTATTACGGCGCCGAAGGCAGAGCTACTGCCAACTGAGCTGAGTGGCCATCAGACCACATATAAAACTCAAAGCTTATCTTGTTTCATACGTGTGAAAACAAGAAAAACTTGAATATTTATTTATTTTTTAAGTATTTAAATTTTACCTAAGCTAATTTAAATTTGCTAGTGGGTGTTGAATGGGGGTTCATAAAGTAAGGTTGCCATAACCATGATTTTGCAGTACCAAATTTATCTCTCACCTACTTATCTAGCTCCATTTTGCCAGTCTATTAACATCATAGTACCTCCGTACATGGGTTAGGGTTCCACTGCATTGCACCCAATCAGCGATGCTCCCTAGAGGCGCAAAAACATATGGAGAGGGTAAGATAGGTAGGGTTGCCACTTGGTACGTCTTATGTTTATTTTGTTATCAGCTTTTTAGGGAGTTAAAGACGTGAACATCGAATGACAATGACACGTTTGGCGCGGCCACCATTTTTAGTTCTTCCTATGAGTTCCATAGTCTCAAGTTTGAAGAAGTGGCATAGTGCGATAAAAATGTATGTTACCTATAAATATGAAATGTTTTAAAAACCGGCAAAGTTTCAGAGAATTTAGCGACTAAACCGCATTTACATCTATCTTTATGATATTATGTAGTACATATTTAAATAAATATTTGGCTATGTCATTGTCTATGTTTGTAGCAATTATTTAATTTTTACGAGTAAGAATCATACTTGGGTGCTTTTTAGGGTTCCGTAGCCAAATGGCAAAAACGGAACCCTTATAGATTCGTCATGTCTGTCTGTCTGTCTGTCTGTCTGTCTGTCTGTCTGTCTGTCTGTCTGTCCGACCGTGTCACAGCCATTTTTCTCCGAAACCATAAGAGCTACACTGATGAAACTTGGTGAGTAGATGTATTCTGTAAACCGCATTAAGATTTTTACACAAAAATAGAAAAAAAACTATAAATTTTGGGGGTCCCCATACTTCAAACTGCAACTCAAAAAAAATTTTTTCGTCAAACCCATACGTGTGGGGTATCTATGAATAGGTCTTCAAAAATGATGTTGAGGTTTCTAATATCGTTTTTTTCTAAACTGAATAGTTTGCGCGAGAGACACTTCCAAAGTTGAAAAAAGTTGGTCCCCCCCCCTCTAACTTCTAAAATAAGGGAATGATAAAACTAAAAAAAATATATGTTGTACATTACTATGCAAACTTTCAACGATATTTGGTTTGAACGAGATCTAGCCAGTAGTTTTTTTTTTATACGTCATAAATCGTAAACCGCAATTTACCTTTCGACGAACTACAAGAACCTGTTTCCTGTTTATTTTCTGTATATTATGTTACTTGATGCTACGGAACCCTCCATGGGCGAGTCCGACTCGCACTTGGCTGCTTTATTTACTCAATAGACGTAGTTTTCAATACTTTCAAGTAATAATACAATTGTTTCTGTAAAATTATATTTTAGCTTTACAACATAGAAGTCGCAACCCTAGCATAAAGGCTGTTCCATAAAGTCATTGTTCTATAAAGGTCCGGTTAAAAACAAAAGTGAGCTCATGAAGCACCCTGTACCACGGACGAGCAACCACACTAGCCTATTGTTTATGAACTAACTTTGTTCGGAAGTTGTGACATATTTTGCGCTGCTCAGTCAATTATGCCTCACTATCGCTGCTGTGGGATATAATTATAATAAAAAGTAGCCAGCGTAAAAGGATACTGACGGTTATCCCAACGAGGCTTCATCATAATTTAGATACCTACCTACACCTCCAGGTAAGAGTATTTTAAAAAGAAAGATGCGTCCCTTTCTAGGCGACAAAAATACGACCTTAGAGAAAATATATTCTTTCAAGAATACAAGAAGGTTGGAAACAGCAAGGAGTTTCCTAAGTCTATGGGTTAAAAGCATAGACTCTTGGTTTACAACCTCTTTGGTTAAAACTAAATCCAAATTCCTCGAAAAAAAGTTGCAAATTGATTTACGGGTAGGTAACGCCCGTTGCGTTGCACGTAAATCGATTTGCTACTTTTTTTTGTCGGTTCTACGATGTTCTACAAGCCTCGAGAACTATATAGCAAGGATATTATGTTCCTTGTTCGAGAACCGTCAACCGCTGGGGATTCTTGAATCTCGAGCACGAACCGGAAAACGAAGCAGATACCACCTGATAAGCAGACTGGTCAAGATCGTGGACAGTCGTTGGATGACGAAAGCTTAAAATTGTTTTTCCTGGAAAATGGGGATGCCTTTTGCCTAGCAGTGATCTTCTTCAGGCTGATGATTAGACCTACCAATTTGCAAGAGCAAACCAGTGTGGTGAAAGGATTTTAAGTGCGCCTTGTAGAATACAATTGCATTTGTAAATGTAATACGTTAGGGTAGATTCACAGTTACAATAAAACCATTTTAGTGCTCAGACTTTTTTAGCCTCACTATACCCAAGCTGCTAATAATTCCACTGTATCCCCTATATCCTACTATATCCAACCCATGGAAAGGATTATTGGAAAAATATAGGTCTAATAGTTGGAATAGGTCGCTTTGATAGCTCTCAGTGGACAAAAAAAAACGTACATGAAAAGTAATGTTTATTTTTTCACAGATTGTTTTTGATTGCGGTTGGGGTTTTACGATAGCCTTTGTTTGGCCAAATTAAAATTAAAGGACTGTCAGTGCACCTATGTATACAGGTAAAAATTTGCCTAACTTCAGTTTTTCAGTCCTATTTTCTCCAGATATTGCATCAACTTCCACTTAGGTCATATAGACTATCCTCTCAGTTTAGTTGGTAGTAACTCTGCCTTCTGCGCCGTAGGTCGTGGGTACGATCCCCACCCGAGATCAAATATTTGTGAGGTGAACGACGAACGTGGATGTTTGCTCTCTGTCTGGGCGTTATATTGTATTTTAAAGTACGAAAACATGTGTCAAGTGCACGAAAGGAGCCTACTCTGAGGCGCACCTAAAATCCTTTCACCACACACTGGTTCAAAAGAACTAGTAACACGATGAGTAGAAGATTGTATTCTAAGTACCTACCTATGTAATTTACGAAAAAATGCATATAAGTGTTGTATTAACTATCTGGTTATCCTATAGTGCAAGTGCTTAATTTGGGGCTGTTTTTAAGATGGATTGTCAACTAAAATATTGTAATATCTAAAACCTTCCATTTTTTAATTTATCCTGAACAAAGGCGAATCTTCAATAAACCTCTTCCACCACTATAGTGAAAATGAAGTAATTTTTAAAATTGCATAATTCCTCCTTGGTAAATTTTAAGTGCAACCTCTTTGCTCCTATCTTATCTGAATCACTAGTGCTTGCCAACCGCGATGGTATCGATATCGATGGCACGCATGGCGCCTCCACCCATTAGTGATGCGAGGCATGTACGCTGGCTTCCTTGACGTGACGCGTCATGCATCCACAAAACAAGTAATTAACACTTACCTAATGGGTGCTTTGATTTAGCATTGCTTTTATTGCCAATTTGTTTGAGTAGGTTATAAAAATATTCTTATTGCTATATTGATGGGCTCTACGGTATAATAAACATAATGGTCTGTTTAATAGACTTTTGCAAGTACATCGTTTCTATTTTACAATGTTTTAATTAATTTCTGCTGGTTTCTTTATATTTATAGTATGATCTTCTTCTTATTATCGTGTCACTGATTCTTTCGAACCAAGTGTGGTGAAAGGATTTTAAGTGCACCTCAAAGAGGCTCTTTTCGTGCACTTGACATAAATTTTCGGGCAGAAAAACTTATTGGTACATGACTGGATTTGGACCCACGACCTTAGGATCGAAAGGCGGGGCCGGTACTAGGCCATCAGCGCTTTTATTGTCATCATATTATTATAATTGTGGTACTCGTCTTATTATTAAATAGTGTTATGTGAAACAGATACATTTTATGGTAATTTCCGGAAATAATTAATTAAGAATTCGCGGAATACACGCAATAAATGTTTGTGGCTCGAATCGCAGTCAAATAACATGGTGAAATCAAAGCCAGAATATTTTCATCTGCTACATCATTGATTCCCAACGTGGTCCAGGTGGACCCCCAGGGGTCCACGGGAGACTCTACTGGGGTCTACGATAGTGTGACAAGGGTTTAGGTACAATTTGAAAGCGGGGGTCCACGAAAATTTATCTGGTTTCGATAGTGAAGAACGAAATGTTGACTTGACTTCACCTATCAATAATGTAGGCAGAGCGACTGTTACTTGTAAAACTTTGACAGAGCGACATTATTCGGAAACTGTTAATTCGTGGTAGAAACTCAGTCGCAAGTGTCGCAACGCAACTGTCCCATAGTTAGATCTTATCTCCATATTTTTTGTCAACTGGGAATAAAGTAAAAATGTAGCTGCAGGAAAGGGGGTCCACCGGAACCAGCAAAATTTTGAAAGTGGTCTATAAGAAAAAAGAGGTTGGGAACCTCTGTGCTACATAAAAGCAAACCGCAAACCAAAAAAACTATAAACCAGGCAAAATACGAAATAAGGCTGTACTAACTTAAAGTTTTCCCCCGAAGTTCTACGTTCGAGAAATATTACTACGTGCATGCATATGCGAGTATGCGAAGTTAGAGAATAATGGAGCTCACGCTTAAAAGCTTTTGCGGATAATCGTGTCGTTAATTATTAGGTATGGCCATTATACTGTAATGAAACTCTATTATAAACGGGGAACCAGGATATACTTTGTACTGAGCTGAGTTTTAAGCTCGCGTTTAGCCGCAAGACAATCGTGAAAATGTTTAGGTACGTTCGGTGTGAACATTAATTTGCACAAACCTATCAAATACTACTGAAGTTTTAGGGTTATTTCGTAGCTCTTTTGAAGTTACTATATGCAAGATAGGTACCTATTCACTACTCAGTTACCCTTTTGTTTTACCATGATGCTTTACGCATCCCCCCCAGCACGCGGAAAGTTGAAGGGGCAATTTTAACCCTCTTACTCTTCAGTTTTCTCCTTGTTTTCCTTTGTCGTGTCACTAGTTCTATCTATCGATGTAGTGTGGTGAAAGGGTTTTAATTCAGTGTTGTAGTACCTAGAAAACAAAATTAAATGAAGTTCGTTAGACAGTTTGATAGCGTTACCGTAGACTTCAAGGTAGACATTACAGGTAGGTTCTTATAATTATTATGAATTATTATAAAATCCAGCGCAGTTGTTATTGACCCAAATAACGTCTCAAATAATTTACCTATCGCGCGAGTAAGTTATGAGCCCAATAACTTACTAACTTGGACTTGAAGCTAATTAAGTTCTTGGAAACAAGCTTTCTGTGAGTTGTATTTGTTACTTGTTCCTAGGTAATAATGCTAAAATATTTTGACCTATTTCTTCGATACACACCTATACATATAGTATGTACATTCAGTGTAGTATAGTATATACTATAGGTACCTCACCCAATTTGTAAGATACCTATAGTAGCTTTGCCTATTTACTTTGCGGTCTAGTACGTAGCGTGGGTTCGATCCCCACCAAAAACAATTTGTACGATGACAATAGAATTAGTTCTTGGTTTGGGTGTTATTATAATATCCCTTAAATAAACAAATATTACGTACCCACCTATAATAATAACCATTTAGTTTAAACCTTTGCATAGGTACATTTGTTTGTAAATTCATACTTAGAAAACAATACTTATAATAACACATAGACAGTCAACAAGCATCTATATTCACCACACAAATATTTGTTCTAACTATGAGCTATGAAGGCAGTCAATAAATATATTTTAATCGTTGGTTTTAACCCACTTTAACTTTAGCCTTCCAATCTGCCACTGTATTATAAACTCTATTCCAATAGCATGGAGCATAAATTGCCATTGGTCATGGTGGAAGCTACATTGTAGGTACTGCTGGGCGCATAATTTCGAAATGTCACGACATTAGGTCTACCTATTATTTTCACCCACGCGCTCATTCAGCATGTGCTAGGCTTGTTTAATACTATTGAAGATGATTTTCATAAAATTTTATATTTGCCGAGTGTAAATGAGATTTTAAATGAGGCTCATAGAAAACAGCTTTCTTACAAAATGTTTATTTCCTATTCATCTCAATTTCTATAGGGCATTCATAAACTCATAGCATACCGTCGTAATTGCGAAATTGTAATAAAATATACTACACCCAATAGGTACACCCTTTATACTACGTACCACCATGCCTATTTCTGCCGTGAAGCAGCAGCTGAGTTTCGGTTTGAAGTGAATTTGAGTTGCTGGGTGTGGCTGTGGGTGCCAGTGAAATAACTGACACGTGAGGTTGAACATAAAGTATATGCCTCAAGTTGGTGGACGCAGAGCGATGTATCGTAGGGCACGTTCCTGAAGTGTATGACCTACGACGAGGCAAGTTTTGTTTAGGCGATGAATAAGGGTCATGCTTGTTCCGTCAGCTAGTGGTATAAAAAATGTACTAGAATACCTATAGGTATGTATCTGGAACGTATTCTCAGCAAAAATGATTTGTGATTTTTCTAAAAACATCAAAACAATAACAATCTTCAAACATGTAAGACAATCAACAACCAGTAGTATGTTAATAAACAGTAGTAACGAATGTCGTCTATTAGTTAATGAGTTACTCATTAGTTCGTTACACTCACCTTTCCGCTCTAATGGTCTCGCATTGTCAACAGCAGCGCCCACCTTACCAAGGCTGACACATTCACAACACTACGCATGACGTCACTTCCTTTAGAGGTACTTGCACTGTGTCCATGAAATTATCGATATCGATAATGCAGTCACAACGTTGGAAGCACTTTTTTCAAACGTCAAATTCAAATCACTGTCACGGTTTTATTGATTTTCTAGAGTTTTTTTTTTATAAAAGCGTGTGTGCCAGTCGATGTGCGCGCGAGTTTAGAGCGCAGCACGCGCCGAAGCCTCCGTTGGTCGCCCCCGCAATTTTCGGCGCGTGGGCAGCTCGAACAACTGTTAGCTAAAGTCGAATTTGCGTAATAAATTATAATAAAATGCCCACAGTAAGAAACCGAGCCTGCATATTTTATAATACGACCGCCGACAGCAGGGGACCGGATGAAAATGGCGAGCTTTCTTTATAAGCGTATGTTAGAATTTTAAATGAGTATCGAATAATGCATTCGGCATAAAAAGCTATCGGCATCGGCTAACAATATTATGTGAGCCGGTACGTTGGGAAGCGAGTTGTCTCAGAGCACCTTGTATGGTGAAACAAGTTCGTCCGGAGTCCCACACGTTCTGACTTTTTGTAGCTCTGTGCAGGAAAGAGGCGCGCGTCTTCGACCAGAGAAGCTAGACCTGCCGCGTCTCTCACTTCTACAGATACCCTTAGTTATTCTTGCAACAAAAGGATGGTCAAGTGGCTTGGTATGCTGGTTGATTGTGCAGGAGCATTGCACAGGTTGTGTGTTTGCAATCCACGTATCGTCCATGCATTCGCAATGGAACCGTCCGCAGCTTTCAGTAATAATCACGTATTACATCTTCTATATCGAAAGCTAATATTCTCGTTATAAATAGCTAGGTACCTACCTACTACCTCCCTCGGTTGATAATCCAGGTTCAACTAAGATTTTGGTTGGAGCTGTCATCTGTCTTGAAAACCGAGCTCGGAAATGCGACTGATTTTCTCATGCGAACCTACTCAATGTAATACCTACCTCTTTGCAACAATTGCGCTTACAAATTGCTGTTTGAATTAGGTACTAAGGCGCAGTCATTTATTTACACATTTTTTTGTAAATAAATACTGAGCATACAATAGAACACCCAGACAAACATCTGTGTTCACCACACAAATATTTGTTCTCGTTGGGGATTGAACCCACGAGTAAGTAGTACCTATAGAAGTCACTGAACATTTTATTTTGCAACAAAACTAGCTGAAGCCATTTTTCTACATACCTAACTTGTTACTATACTGTGACCCGGTGGAGCTTTGCGACTGGGGAAACTTGGGAAACGACGAAAATATTAAAAGCCGCCAATCATTTGAATTTAGAAGCAACGCAAAACGAAAACTTTAGGGACGTGAAAATTAACTTTCCGGCTAATCGATATCGATAAATCGTACAGTAGTAACATTACCTACCTTGACTTTCAAAAATTTATTATTTTACGAAAAAAAAATTGACTGGCCTCTCAGCTCAGTTGGTAAGTAGCTCTGCCTTCTGCGGCGCAGGTGGGTTCGATCCCCACCGAGAACAAATAAATATTTGCGTAGTGAACACAGTGTTCACTACGCAAATATTTATTTGTTCTCGGTTCGTTCCGTTGTCCGTTGTCTCGGCAAATATTTGTTCCATCAACAACAAACATCTGTGCTCTGAACACAGATGTTTGTTCTCTCTCTGGGGTTTTATGTATGTACATTTACAAAAAAATGTGTATAAGTATAATATCAGCTATCTGTTCCCATAGTACAAGCTCTGCTTCATTTGGGGCTAGATATTGTTGTACACTGGAACCACACTGGAACTTCACTGCTATTATTTTAGACTATTTTTGATTTGTAAAAGGATCATATAAAAAAACAGTAGGAACCGAGACGTAGTTTGTTGCCTGTTCTTCTACGCTTGGTCGCGTGGAACTGGCACCTAGACTCACCTAGCTTTAAGACGTTTCAAAGTGATTCTTGCATCGTAATGAATAAAAAATTATTGAGTTTGAGTTTGTAAAATAAATAGTAAACATTTAAACAAAATTATTGTTGTCAAAACAACTCAAACCCTTCAAATTAAATAAAGCTCCTATCTAACCAGTAGGTAAAACAAATATGTCTGGGACACAATATTTGCGGAACGTTTAATCAAACTAGACACACCGAACCCTTTATCAATAGTGCTCGTAAGTACTTGCTTTGTGACGTACCATAGAAAACCTTCAACAAAGGCCTTTTGTGGTAGTCCTTTTTCAATCTAACGAATCAGATCTACTTTTGAAAACAATGCATAACCTACTAGCAATTAATCGTTTCAAAATGAGTAGAATAAAATAATAAGGATGCTTTCGAAGTTAGTCTATTAATAAACGAAGCCTAATTCATAGACTATGCTAACTTTTTTTTATTCAACTAGCTGATGGAACAAGCTTAGGGCCCACCTGATGTTAAGTAGTAACCATCACCTATAACAAAGCATTAATTGCCTTGAAAGTCACGCATGTCAGGAACGTGCACTGCCCTGCGCTCATCAACTTGGGCATACAGATATTCAGCCTCACGTGCCAGTAATTTCACCAGCACCTTCAAACTGAAACACAGCAATGCTTCTTCACGATAGAAATAGGTATGGTGGTAGTACTTCCCCAGACGAGCCACACACAAAGAACTCTACCTACTATATCTACAACCAACATTTTTAGTGGCTTTCAGCTATACTAATAGTAGTAATAGTGCTTTCATATTATTCAGTAACACAAAAGTAAAGTGTTATGGTTCGGTGACTGACGAATGAATTTGAGAAAAAACAATGCCATTTACGCATTATTACATTTATTACTTAAAGATAACCCTTATCTAGGTTCATAGTGTCACTAACTCTGATGACGTAGTTTTTTAACTTCCTACAGTACCCTTTACCGAAAGTTGATCGGACGCTTTTTGACAGAGTATTATGGTGTGGTGTAAGTACATCCAGTTTTTATATGGAAACAAGAAGTTCTGCAGATGTTGGCTAGGAGCGCTTTTCGTTTTTCCACACAATAATATAAGTTTAAAATTCTTGAGAAACCGACGTCACTACCAAACTAAAAATGGCTCTTGGCTCTACAGAAAATGGTGGGAATCATCTCTTTGAACGTTATAAATAATTAAACTCTTCGCAGATCCTTATAAAGCTCATTCTACTGTACATTCATTTCAGAGTGATCGAGGTCCTTCTGAGTCACAATCGCAATCGCATTTATTGACAAAGTCCCGACATCTGGTCACCGACGGATCGCTCCAATTATGTATCCATCTGCAATTTTGTACAACCTTTTTGCGGATTCAAAAAGAACCTTATTCAATTGTAATAATGGTGTGCTGGTTTGAAAATGGCGTCTAATGGTCAGTTGACTCTCATTTTTCATTTACATAAAGCCAATTTAAAATAAGATTAAAACTCAATCTTTTCTGGTTAATATAATATGCGTAATAATCTAATACTGAAACTAGGTCCAAATTCAGATCAAAAGTTAAGGATATTCTGATAGGAAGTGGATGTTACATAGGAGTACTTATAATTTGACATTCTTCTGTTATTACATGTGTAACGAAATTATTATAAATTTATGAAACATACAGCACATGCTGATTCACAAAAATGTGAAAAGAGTAATTAGGGTTCCTATTGCCAAAAGGAAATTGAAATATAAAATGAGTGAAATAAAACACAATTTTACAAGAAAATTCCTGAGAACGACCATCAGTGAATGAGGATACAACGTACCGAAATAAAATGTGGAGGAAGATATCTAATGAATGCTGAAACGAAACATCTGGCGCTTAGGTAAATTGTACTGTAGCACTTTTGCTGTAGGAAAAAAATTGTACGTAATTTTCGGTTATCACTTTTGGTATTGGAATAACTGTTGACCTTCTTCAAGATTATCAAGCAGGCAATTAATAGTTTATAATATTTATAAGAATCAACGGAGTAAAAATTATAACTTCGTGCTTAACTGGTTATATTTTTAGATAAGCATGAAATGGGTGTGAATTTCACTTTATGAGACATCGAGATATAAGTACTACGTTTATGAGACTATTTATTTTATTTACTAGCGGCCGCCCACGTGGTAATTTTTTCGACTGTTGTTGTTATTTTTCAAGATTAAAAGTACCTTAGTGTGATCACTCACACTAACACACTCAGGTTACAATAATTCGATTTGTTCCAAATTTCATCCAAATCAGGTCAGTAAGTAGTTAGGGCATGTTTGAGCCACAAACATTCAAACACATAAACAACTTTATTAACTTTTGCATTTATAATTATTGTAGGAAGGAAGTTGGTATTTTGTGATGTACCTATTACCTCATACATAGATTAAATACCTGGGTAAATTCATTATTGTCCTCAATCCATTACACGCCAATCCAAAATAAATAAAATAAAAATATTGTGGACAATCTACACAACACTATCTAGCCCCAAATTAAACAGAGCTTGTACTTATTTTGTGGGGTGAAAGTGTAGACTTTATTGACCTTTTTATTATGCAAAAGAAATGTATACGAATATTAGTAAATATAAATCTCCGAGACAGTTGTAGACCACACTTTATGCATAAAGGGATCCTAACACTACCATGTATGTGTATTCTGCAGGCATCTATGTCTGTGAGGAAGAATAGGCATTCCGGCTATAATAGACGTAATAAAAATAAGCTACAACTGCCGGTAGTAAATTTAGTAGCAACAAGCAAAAGCCCATACTTTCGACTGATATCTATCTATAATAAAATCCCAGACCACATCAAGGATGAACAAGAGAACCACCTATTTTATAAACATCTAAAATCACATCTTGCGCAGAAATGTTACTACTCTATTGATGAATTCAAATCAAATAATAAATGACAGACTTGAAATTTAAACATTTTGACATTTAACCTTATATTTTATTGACTTTAGTTATTTTATTTAACTTTGACATGTGATCAGTATTTGTTATTAATTTGGTAAAATTCTTAACTGTCTTGACATTCCTTTGACTAATGTATAATGATTGATTGACCTATCCTATCTATATTTGTTAACCGCTAATTGTATATAAACCTGCTATGACATTGCAGTGCCCAACAGGGTGCATGTACTGACCTAAGCTACTTTAAGAACTAATGCTATTTATTTTATGTACATGTGAGCAACCAATAAATGAAATGAAATGAATAACTATAGGAACTAGATAGCTGATACGATACCTACTTATACTTTTTTTATATACATAGGTACTTTACTATATAATATATTACGACGGGAGATAGACGAAGGCAGCTGCAGAATGGTGGCCAAGGGATGCTCAAAGACCTAGAGACAGACAACATGCCATTGGTCAAACGACGTTGTTGCGAGTGTTGGGAGTGAGTGGATGAGACTCGCGAGGGACCGGAAAGAGTGGCGTAATAAAGAGGAGGCCTATACTCAGCAGTGGGTGCAAACGGGCTGAGATGATAATGATGATGATACATAGAATACAATATAACACCGAGACAGAGAACAAACATCTGTGTTCAGCACAAAACATAAAACATGAGACCAGCCGAAAAATGAGAGTTGTCGAAGAATAGGGACATAATAGTACCTACCTACCTACTTGCCGAGTTCTGACTATCATAAAAAGCAATACGGCTATACTTACATAGGTAATATTACATTTTCTAAGGACGTCAGCTGAATGGTTTCTACGAATGATAACCCCTAAGGATATCAGTGAATACGTGCACCGTGTCTAGGTCACAATAAAGTTGAGCTAGAGGTATAAGAGTAGCACTATGCTGGGTATAGATTAGATTTATGCATCGATAACACAGGTATATGGAAAACCGTTATGGGGTTGCATGTTAGAATTTTAATTTGTGTGCAATAAAGAATTAAGAACATTTCTATTAAAGTAAGGAACACAGAAGAATTTCTTAAAAGAAGATCCAAGGTCATTTTCATATGGTTAACGTGTTAATTTACGAGTAACATTTAAACCCAACAACAGTAAGAGAATACTTTTATAGACCATGAATATGAAAAGAAGGATGAACCGGAGAATCTGAAGATGCAAAGTCGGTGGATGAACAAGGCTCACAACTCTTCGTCCCTAAATGAATTGGGGAGGCCTATTATTTGCCGCCTAATTGCTGCCCACGCAGAAGCATTCTTATGATGATAGCACCAAGTTAATTCAATATTGCAAGACGACCACGAAACCCAGGCGATACCTACCTACTTATTAATATTCATCTGCAAAGATATTATTTATCAGTAAGTAGAGCAAATTATGACTGAATGGACAAGATGATTAACTACTATCCTCGACCTTCGACATAACTTCAATTTACAATCACGAGTCACAGTTACTCGAAATGTAACCCGAGCCCACTGACTTCCCGTGTCTGTCATCGGTCCCCCGACGCTCATTGATTTGACAAAACATTACTCGTAGCACACAGTTCCGTCAAACATCTAACTAATTATGTTATTGATAATGTTATTTACTTTGACCCCCGATACGACCCTATGATAAAGCTTGGAATTGGTGTTATTCAGTGAGTGGCGGCGAGCGGGACAAGTTGAAGATCAAAATGTGCCTTTGTGTGGCAAAATGAAGCGTGTGATTTTATTGTGTTTGTGCTTTTGTGTCACCGTTTATGGATCGCCGAGTGAGTATGGTTTTATTTTATTCTTGCGGCTTGTGCCGTTTAGGAAGTTTACGATTGGGAGGACCAATATTTTTCTCAATCTTTAAATGCACCATACCATACGCGATAAGTAGGTACCTTTGGGTCCTTACCTACCTACTAAGTAGTACCTATGCATACATACGGCCGTTAAATTAAATTTTAATTCAAAGTCTACTAATTAAACTTAGGTTATCAATAACCTAACTTATTGAGTGCAATGTAGAATTTCCAAACGGCAACTTAGTATTACGCTTCTGCCTACCTTCCTATCTATGCCTCACGGAAATGGTTACCATGACAAAAACGCCGAAATGCTTTTTCATAAGTAAATAAAACAAAATAGCATAAAAATATATAGGTACCTACTTCCCAGCGAATACTTACCTAGAAATACAAAATTACAAAACTCCACTTACAATATTTCCATAATATCATCAATTTCTTGTCCCTTCATGTGTGTTCGGCACAACAGTTTTTTGTTAGGTTCAATTTTCCATGAGTATAGGTACCTATCTTCAAATAAATTCATCAAAAGTGAGTATGCACGTATAGGTAGATGAGATATACCTACCTACCTAACCCCAATAAAAAAAATAGGTACCGATTTATCTAACTCAACGCCTGGTAGGTAGTTATTTACCTACATGTAAGACCCAGAAATCGATTTGTTGAATAATTATGCACTTAAAAATAAGACGATCTCTTTGCCATGGTTCGAGCTGAAATGGAAACCTATCAACTATCAATATCATCCAACGCGTAACTTTCTGACCTTAGTGGTCGTAGTGTGGATTGTGGTTCAAAACGTGAGCATTTGTACCTACTTATTACTATCGCGTATCCTGTATTATAATCTTGTCTTTCATTCTCATTACATCGAACGGATTTGTAAACTAAAATAAATAGATAGAACCTACCTACCTACCTAGATACGGTTGTTGTGGCTGGCGCATAAACTGCAGTTCTAACATTACTTTATCCTTTCCAAAATACACTTAGGACACCACCTACTAATGTAAATAAATGTAGGTTGGTAATTTATTACGCATTTTACTCGTCACAGTTCGGTTGATAATAAAGTAGACCATGTTTTCTGCGCTGTTAGGTCATGGGTTCGATTCCGACCGTGAACAAAATAAATATTAGTGCAGTGAACACAAATGTAGGTAATTTGGTAGGTTTATTATGTTTTATGTATTACAATTAGTTATATTTATGGTTCTGGCCCGTATTCAGAAAGAATGCTTGAGTCTGAGTCGTGATTATAGATTTTGTTGGGCCTTAAAGTACCTACAAGTTTTGCTTAGCTTTTGGCTAGATAGTGCTGTGTGGAATGTCTGCAAAAAATAAATTATTATACAACCTCTATTAATAGTTTTGATCATTATTATTCATTTTTTCTATTAGAAATATCGATATCTTCAAAAAGCTCAGTTAGTTGAGGCGCATCACTATTCCATTCATTTTAAAACTACGTTCCGTTCGAAACTGATTGCTTTGTACCAAGCAAGTACTAATTTCAACATATTTTTGCGTAGAACGGACCTAAAATATATTTCAAAGCTGCTGGACATTGACATTGACAGCAGACAGTTGACAGCTTTTTTCTGCTTTGTTTGTAAACAAAAAGCGAAGAAGGCCGCAACATGCCGGCCAGTATTTTTACTTTTTAGTGCAACACAATTACACAATCCTAATGCGGTGAAATGATTTGCTTGCAGATTCGCTGAAAGATCCATATATTTGTGGGCAACCAGCTTGTGCAAGTAAGTACCTTCCTATCATAGTAACGTCTAGTAGTTCCAAGTTTGTTTTTCTTATGTCCTTAAAAAACTGACTTCTGTTTGCAGCAGAGTGCTATTACCTAGTTGGAGTCTATCTATACTCTTTATAATACAATCAAATTAAAGGGTTTATTACTGCATTTACTTACATAACTACAAATTTTTTCAGAATCCGAAAAGTTCAAATACTCGCCAGACATCATTTACTACTATGATTACAAAGTGAATGTTGAGACATACTTTGCTGGCTCCAGCAACAACCGCTCCACACTTGACGTCAAGGCAGTGGTAAGTCACCTATTACTATACCACTTAGTGACTGGACCAGACTGAATAGCCAGATCATCCCAATGTATATTATACCGGCTTATAGTCTAAATACAGACATGAGTCCAAATATAAGATACACAAGTGTACAGGTTCCCATAGCTAGTTTGCTGACAAGCCCTTTTTAACAGACTTCAAATAAAAAAAGATTCTCAATTTGGGCTTTGTTACCACATAATCAAGTCATTTATTAGCTGATCTGAAAAAAAAATTATCTGAAAGGTTTCGAGATTGGGCTTATAGAAATTTCATAAAAATTGATTTAGCAGATTGACAATGAAGTTGGTTTAAGTCAGATAGGAGGTGGTTGCTAGTTAAACCACCTGATATCATCCAAGAATGTCAGCAGCTCTGTTATTCTGGCGCATGCCTCCCAGTCATAGTCTTTTAGAGTCACAAAGCCACTATGCCACTATGCCAGTAGGCAAGTCGGCAAGTTTATCATGCGCACTTGATGTGCGGGTCGGTTTTTCCCCAAGTAGGCCGCTGGTGGGCCCTTTTTGCGTGACCCTTGACACGTGTTGCTCGAACTTTATTAGGTTCTACAACACACCGGTTTCCTCAAGATGTTTTTCTTCACCGTTTTGAGAGTACTGGCATAGTGCACATAAATTTTTTGACAGAAAAACTCATTGGTGCACGAGTGGATTTGAACCCACGACCTTCGGATCGGAAGGCGGGGCCACTACCACTAGACCACCAGTGCTCTAAATGTATGCCAGTAGGTTATATGACTGCTTTGCTGCTAGTATATTGATAGGAATTTGTTGTACACAAAGATACACAGAACTAGACTTAACTTAAGAGCGTTTATCCCGAGCGTCGTGACTCAAGTTTGGGTAAATATACTCACCTAGCTATACAGTTACACCTAGCACGCACACAGCCGTCTGTGTTGGAGCGCGTATCATGCGCCGCATTGAATGAATCACCTTGATACTTTACCAGCTCTTAGTAGGGAATGTATTCATTTTTCGTAAGTAGGTACAACATTTTGTTGAATGAGTACCTACTTACGCAAAAACGGGCAGGTATGTTAAAATAAATCAAAATAATTTCGTGTAAAATACAATTTTAATATTTATCGTCTCTAAGTTTCATGGACTTAGCTTTTCGGGGATCAACAACTTCGGGTAATAGAAATTTATTATAAAAACTGACTAGCCGATGCTCCATGTTCTCGCTCCAAAATGTATCGTCCCTAATTATTTTTTCTGTCTTTAATTTAAAATTTTTGCCTGTCCACACAGCAAATAGACAGTAATTTCTATTCGTTACGTGCAGCTGCCCTTGTATTTGATAAAACCAGTCATGGCGTCGATTCACGGATACATCTATTTACCAGAATAAAATTTTTTTGGTTAATAGCGATATCTGCCTCTAATCCGAATGCCGGACTAGGACATTTTATTTCGGTGATACCATCATCTTCAATTAGTCCATCCGGCGAAGCACCTGTAACCATAATAAGTTGAAAGAAAACAATGATAAACAAGGAATAGGTCAGAAACCGAAACCATAATGAGAACTCAGAAGAAACTACATAAAATCATTAAAAAAATAATATAATGCATGCAATAGGTCCCAATAAAATATGCAGTAGGTAGGTACTGATGTACGTATTTCGAACAATAGTACATTATAATATAAGTGCGGTAGGTTGAAAATTACAGCCAAGGCGTTATTGAAGCCCAAGCCGTAGGCGAGGGCTACAAGAAAGCAGAGGCGTTTTATAACACATTTGCGAGGAAATAAATAAAAATTAAACGAATAAATTGTTTATCACTTGTTAAAGCAGTTAGAGAATTTGAAATTAAATGAAATGACATAGCAGATTGTAAATGTCATTCCATTTAATTTCATTCCAATTCATCCCGTTTCATTCAGTTTCATTCGGTCTCATTCATTTTAATTCAGTTTCATTCAGTTTTATTCAGTTTCATTCAGCTTCATTCAGCTTCATTCAGTTTCATTCAGTTTCATTCGGTTTCATGCAGTTTCATTCGGTTTTATTCAGTTTCATTCATTTTCATTCGGTATCATTCGGTATCATTCAGTTTCATTCGGTTTCATTCGGTTTCATTCGGTTTCATTCAGTTTCATTCGGTTTCATGCAGTTTCATTCGGTTTTATTCAGTTTCATTCATTTTCATTCAGTATCATTCGGTTTCATTCAGTTTCATTCGGTTTCATGCAGTTTCATACGGTTTCATTCAGTTTCATTCGGTTTCATTCGGTTTTATTCAGTTTCATTCAGCTTCATTCGGTTTCATTCGGTTTCATGCAGCTTCATTCGGTTTTATTCAGTTTCATTCATTTTCATTCAGTTTCATTCGGTATCATTCGGTTTCATTCCGTTTCATTCGGTTTCATGCAGTTTCATTCAGTTTCATTAAGTTCATTCGGTTTCATTCGGTTTCATGTAGTTTCATTCGGTTTTATTCAGTTTCATTCGGTTCCATGCAGTTTCATTCGGTTTCATTCAGTTTCATTTCATACATTTAGCATCTGGATAAACCGTACGTTATACCTTATTAAAAAGCAACCCGTGCGTTTTACATTACATTACCGCACTAGTGCGTAATGACATACATTACTATATTGAAATCGGTGAAATTAGAGACCTTTTACGAGCAAATGTGTTATAAAATTAATTGATTACTTTACAATCATAGATAGCTCATCAACTCGGTGCAAGTGGCTCCGTGCTTCGAACACTAGCTTTGGTATCGTGCGGACTTGCGGACTGGATGACTATTTGAAAGTACCCGCTAATTTCGACCTTTTTTCGGCGTGTTATGTTTTATGATAAGTTAGCAATAATGATTTTCATAATGCAAATTATTACTACTTCTATCTCCGTGTACGTTTAATAAAAATGGGAATTGACTATAACATGTTACGTTGTAAAAAGTAACCCCTGGGTAACATACCTTTTAGCTTTATTAGCCTTGACCAAATTTTCGCAATTGGTGACGTACTCGTTACTTTTTTTACGTGATGTAGCCTGTAAGCGCCTTTTTTATGCCATATCTGAAATAAAAGTAAAGAATGAAACCTGAATTAAAAAGAAATACAAATTAAAAATAATTAACTATTTTTTGCGTACCAGAAACCGGGGGTAATTAAAGCTAATAAGTTAATGCAACACCATTACTTTAAAATACAAAAAAAAACTCACCAAAGTTTTGTTAAACAATAAAAAGTATCAAAACGTCCCAGTAGCGCTATAAACTCGTGAAGCTACAATACATTTTTTTGAGGCTTGCTGCTTGCTTGCAGCGACCGGGAGCGACGCACGTCCTACCTCTGAAAGGCCTCGGCCGGCACTGAGCGTTGACTTGATTCCGCGCCGATTATATAGTAATACGAAATAACTCATAGTAAAATAAATATTAATGTTATAAAAAAAAAAAATCAAACATGTTTTAAAACGAACACTTCTTCATTTACTAGGCAAAAAAAATAACAAAAATACCTCGGATTTCATCATAAACTAACACGTCTAATATCTCCAAAAGTGGCTAAAAATTACTCCTTTGATTATTTTTTTCATGAATGAAAACTTACAGGAATCGTGTTTATTCTGCCACTAAGAACTAATAAAATGTTATTAGCTTTTTTATACGAAAATTTTATAAGTTTGTCGTTTATAGTTTTATCATTGAATCGCATCTGCGTGGACCATCAACCGAAAGTTTAGGAAAAACAGATGAATCTTATGAAAAAACTATACAACCATTTGAAAATGTTTTTCCCATATGATTAAGTTTTGGTCATTCCCAATAATATGAGGTCAAATTATCTTCTGTGCAAGTTACACATATTGTTTTATTGGCCGTCTGAAATCATCAATTTACGGATGAACGTTCTTAATAAAGTACAATGGCCAGCCTTATTGCTGACATAGAATTCTTTGATGTTTCTACAAGATTAATTAATCATTTATAATCATTTTGAGTGTCTGTCTATTTTTTGTTTGTAGCAAGTAGAAAAATGTATAATCTCTGCCTACTGTTAAACAAGTAGGTGTGATGTTATGTGTGTATTTTTTATTCATAGACAAAAATCCAGTTCATCACACCATGCGAAGGTCTGCTCCAACTCAGCGAGGTGACACTGACAGATCAGGATGAGAACTACCCAGTGGAGCGAGCTGAGAAGTTTGTCCACGCCGTTACTGTCAATGACCTTAGGTACTTTTTTTTCATGTAAACTTTTTGTGAAACTTTTATCATTATTGTGCTAAATTGAAGTGATTCATGCTGCTTTGAAGAATTGATTGACACTATAAAATATGGGGTGATTGTGATTCTTAACAATCACCCCAAGTTTTATCATGCGCACTTGATGTGCGGGCAGGTTTTTCCGCAAGTAGGCCGCTGGTGGGCCCTTTTTGCGTGACCCTTGACACGTGTTGCTCGAACTTTTTTAGGTTCTACAACACGCCGGTTTCCTCACGATGTTTTCCTTCACCGTTTTGAGAGTACTGGCATAGTGCACATACATTTTTCGACAGAAAAACTCATTGGTACACGAGTGGATTTGAACCCACGACCTTCGGATCGGAAGGCGGGGCCACTACCACTAGACCACCAGTGCTCTAACAATCACCCCATATTTTATAGTAATTATTAGCAGTAAACAACTCGCCAACTTTATGAAAACTTTTGAACATGTTTATAATTTTATGTTTGCTTAATGTTGTTCTAATTTCTTGGGGATGTCTTTGATCTTATTAAAAGAAAAGTTATCTTGCAAAAAAAAAAAATATATACCGGACTTCTAATGTGCATTGTCACATTTTTAACAAAATAGTTTTACAATTAGTGTGATTCTTTGCTTACTCCTATAAGGTATGACTACCTTTGTTGTGACCAAACTATCAGTGAGATACTTACAAGGTAATCATATTTTAAAGCAATCCATAAATGTATTCCATGAAGCTTCATCTATTCTTTGTCACTTTATGTTTTTTTAAGTCAGTATTATCATACATAGTATAGGTAGCGGCACATAACTTTAGCGCTGACCGTTATTGTGCAGTCAAAAATAAGGTACCTGAGAGGGGTTCGCGGAATGAAGGGCGGGCGTGCGTAGCGCTGATTGGCTCTCCAGTCGCACTCCGCTCTCCGTACCAATAAGACACTCTGCACACATCCACGCATCCAGTGTGCGCGACATGCGCACACTACGACGCATGCGCAGCTATCCCCTCCGCGTATAGCTCAGCGCTAAAGTTATGTGTCGCTAGTTATACAAGCTTGGCTTTATATGGGGGGCTATTGTGTGAATTGTCCACAATATATTATTTATAATTTAAATGAAATTAATTCCCAGGTTTGCATTCCACGATGGTTACATCTCGGAGATATGTCCACATACGGATGAAGAAGACTGGGTTCTCAACTTCAAGAGAGCTATCCTGGCTCTCTTTCAGAACAGTATGAAGAGGTTCGACATCAACTTCAAGGGCGTTGAGGTAATGCTGCTTTTTGACACGTTTTTGAACTTTTTTGGTTCTATGACATGACGATTTTTTCACGATGTTTTCCTTCACCGTTCGAGAGGCACACCCGAACCAAATCTTATACAAAAGCCGCGTTCTGACTACTTATTACTGAGGCAAACACACAATGTTGTTTAGAACACGCACCAGTGTGTGAGTGTGTCGTGTTTCGAGTGTTCTACTACTACTATTAGCCTGAATCATCCCATTGTTGGGCAAAGGCCTCCCCCAATCCCGCCACTCTACACGTTCTTGTGCCACCAGTTGCCAGTCCCTCTCAAAAGCGTCCAGCTCGTCTAATTAAACTTATATGTACCTAGTTGATTAAAAAGTATAATATTTGTTTCTTATAGACTGACATCCATGGCACTTGTAACGTGGACTATGTAGTCCGTGGGAAGGAGAACACCAGCCTTATTCTCGTGAAGACAAGGGATCTGAGTCAGTGTTCCAATAGATACAAGTACATGTCCATACTTCAAACTGTGCGGTATGACTTTCAGAGTGTAAGTATGTGTTTTTAGCAGTAGTAGTGCTTAGTTTGGGGCTAGATAGTGCTGTATGGATTGTCCGCGATATACAGGGTGTCCCATAAGTCAACGTCCAGCCGAAAACGGGTGATGCGCCAAGTCATGACAGTTATCAGAAAAATATAAAAAAAAATATTTTGCAATGTAACTTTCGAGTTATGAGTATTTATAAAAAACAGGAAAAACTGACACCCTGTGATGATCTTTTAAGTCCTGTGACTACAAATATTAACTTTTCATAAAACTTTTTTCTGCAACGTAAGCATGAATAACCCTTCTGTAAATTACAATTCAAAATTAATCAAAATTACTTGCATTGTCAAAATGGTATGTACTTGTACCTGTAAATTGTAAGCGACTTAAAAACGCAGCGTAGGCATTTTAAGTCCATAATTTAAAGGGTACAAACATTTTACCTCATGAAATAAAATTGATTGGAAATCTGGTTTAGTTGAAAAAACATTTTTCATTTCCAAAACTAAGGAGTACTCTAGCAAGTATTATACTATTTTGGAATCCTGGATAAATGCGCCATTTTTTAAAGTTACTTGCCATGATAGTGTAGTACATTTTTTTTGCGGTGCAGACGGTTAAAGTTGGGTGATGTAATTATCTGAAAAGAAATGTTGGCCAAAACTCCACGATTTCATTGAAAACTGAGGCAGTTATGGCTTAATTTTGAATTGTAATTTACAGAAGGGTTATTCATGCTTCTTTTGCAAAAAAAAGTTTCATGAAAAGTTAATATTTGTATTCACAGGCCTTAAAAGATCATTACAGGGTGTCAGTTTTTCTTGTTTTTTTTAAATACTCATAACTCGAAAATTACATGACAAATATTTTTTTTTATATTTTTTTGACAGCTGTCATGACTTGGCCTATCGTCTGTTTTCGGCTGGACGTTGACTTATGGGACACCCTGTATATTTATAATAATTATAATGTTTTAGAAATTCCAAACATGGCCGGTCCTAAAATCTGAGAGTAAATGCCGCATAACTGTTGACCACCACATATACAAGAGTGTGGAATGTCGCGAGCGACACTTATTCGAACCGTTTTCTGGCAAAAACTCTGGCGCTATGACCACCGTCATTCAAGATCTAACTATGGTCAAGGAAGTTAATAAGACTGATTCAGAAGTTATGGAGTCGCAGCCGAAAGGTAACCTTATGTCGTTTGAAATAAGATCCTTAATAAGATAGCAAGTTTATGACCGTCATTCAAGAACTAATACTGGTGGAGGAAGAATGAGGCTGATACTGAGGTTATGGAGTTACAGCCTAAATGTAACATTATTATTTTTAAACACAACCGAAAAGCAACCTTATTTAGTTTGTAACAAGATTCTTATTCTGATAGTTTATCTAGGTAATTTTTTTCTTATAAATGAACTACAATTAAGTACAATTCGGCCGGTATAGCTTAGCGAGTCTGAACGGAGCTGTTTGTGTGAAAATGGTCAATAGCGTATGAAAGATTGTCCAAGCGGCTTACTTGCCTGATTCACCTCTCAGCTCAGGTGGTAGTAACTCTGCCTTCTGCGCCGTAAGTCGTGGGTTCAATCTCCACCGAGAAAAAATAAAAATTTTGGAATGATTTTGTAGCATCAAAGCAACCATATGTTGTTGTAAACTAAACTTAAAACGTACAATACGTTAAACTTCAATTTCCTTTGCAGCCTGGTCAGAGATTCAAAGACGTTCCAATCTCCTTCACCATCATATACGATACCTCGGCGACGACACTGGAGGGCTTAAATCTGCAAGAGAAGTCCTGAAACTCCTTTGCATGTAAGTTTATTATAGCGCTATCTATGACTCGTCGCAGAACTAAAGTTAAAAAGCTTCATGTCAAAACTTTATCATAAAAACTCATAACTTCAAAAACGAGGTAAAACGCTTGCGATTAACTTATGAAGCGCTAAAATGTAATACCACTAAAGGTCACCCATCTAAATAGTGGCTGCGCAGAACGTTGTTTACCAAGCAAGTAACACCGTGACTTTTTTGCAAAAAATAACGTCATGAACTTCACACATGATCATCTAGCCCAGACATATCGAGGATGCAGTGTTAAAACCCGATAAAACAAAAAAAAATTGTGTGTGCCAGTCGTGCTCCGACGCACGACTGGAGTTTACTCCTTAAAGGCAAAGTAAGGGTACACACTATCCACGATCTAGCTGCACTGCTCACACCAAATTAGGAAGTTGCGCAAGATAAGTTGCGCACCAAAAACGTAACGAGGTCATTCGTTCAGTAGATTTTACTCTCCACATTTTTCTCATACCGGGCGCCTTATATCAAAAAACCGATTCTTGAGGAGTAAACTCCAAAAAATCCGATTCTCATGAGTTATAAAAACAAATTTAAGATTTTTTGGACCAATGAGTTTTTCTGTCGAAAAATGTATGTGCACTATGCCAGTACTCTCAAAACGGTGAAGGAAAACATCGTGAGGAAACGATGAACCTAGAAAAGATCAAGCAACACGTGTCAAGGGTCACGCAAAAAGGGCCCGCCTGCGGCCTACTTGCGGAAAAACCAGCCCGCACATCAAGTGCGGATGATAAAATTTGCCGAGTAACTACCCTCTTATTAAATTATTCTTAAAATTCCAGGGTAAAAGATACAACAGACGAAGCCATTAGATCCACAGTTGATGAAAACATGGACAGTAGTTCTACCGTCGGTCTGTGGGGCCGATTGGTGCGGTCTGCCAGACCACTGCACTACCCCGCATTGTCTCAGTTACTGGCTCGCGGACCGTCTATTTGTACCGGCGCTACGTAAGTGTACAACGAAGGGACTTATATTACTGAAATTTATTTTTATCCGAAGGATTTCGATTTCTTCAAATAGGCCTTAAATCAATTTCAGCAAAATCGTTTTTGCTGTTTGGTCTTGAAGTCTGCTTTTCAAGTTTTTCAGGGTTGGTTTTTCCATCTGTAAAATGATAGCCCCAGATAAAAATGTTTCCTTCTCTTCTTTCTTCTTCTTCTTAAATTTAAGTTTAGCTTTTGTTGGGGTTTTGATGCAGTTTTCTCCAACGAAGTCTTTCGAATGCGGCCTCCTTGACTTCCTTATACGACATGACAGCGACTTTTTCTTTTATCTGGCTCATGCAACTTATTCTTGGCCTTCCTCTTCCCCGTTTTCCTTCAACCTTTCCTTCAATGATATTCTTTATGTAGCTGTAATGTCGTAGAAGATGTACAAACATTTTTCCTCTTCGATTTTGTCTTTTGGCTTGTCAAAAATAAGGACTGACATATTTATACTATTCAACGATTAATGCTACACATAGATGTAGAAATCCGCCCTAAATTAAATTGTTTTTTTTATTACAGAAAGCACATTCTCGACGCTCTCCCCTACATAGCTAGCACCGGTTCTGTGGAGCTCATCAAGGACATGATAATGCGAGATGCAGTTGATAAAGAAACTAGACACGAATGGCTTATGTCTATGGCTATGATTCCTAGGTAAGTTTACATATTCTACAGGGTGTTACAAAAGTACTCTTAAAGACGAAAGAAGGTTAAATGGGGCCGAACAGCATCGTGAATGTATTGTCCGAAAGGTGGGACTGTCCCCTGAACCATTTCTGGATGCAGCTGCACACTCCGCAATAAATAGTTTTCATAAAGTCACTAACACTAGTCTCTAAGTTAAATTGTTACTAACAAAATTATGGATGCCTTAATGACTGAAATAAATACTATTCTATTCTTCTATTCTATTTATTTATTTATTTATTTATTGGAAAACCAACAGGAAGAAATAACTAATAACATTCATAGTATAGAAACGAGAGCCAATTAAAGGTTTTCACGGATATAAAACACGATACGAACTAAATATACGATACGATACGGATATAAACTATTATATTCTTATAACATATTTCATACTTCGTCGATACGGCGCCCGAGTCGGACGTCTGTGTCACCTGTTCCTACATTTATTAAATTTTAAACTAAGTTATTTAACAGTCCGTACCTACAACGTACCTTAAAACAAAGCAACTAACTATTATTTTTGCGTGGCCGAAAGTGGAGTCTGCCTATCCCAGTCGAACGCCGCTTGTCCTGTGGTGAGTGAACGAGATACACATAACTCACTGCGCGGCTCATCGTCACCTGAATCATCGCTTCGGCCGCCGGACTAGGCAGGGTCCTACCGTGAAAGTACAAAAGTCGACGTTGCGTATCTACTATGAATATGAAAGATCCTCCGAAATACGGATCTGATCCAGACCTGGCAGGAAACAGCCGACTGACTACAACCCGTAAGAGAAAAGGACTAGACATGGATCACTGCAACTGTGAGTCGTCGATGATTAAATTCCGGCAAGAGTTATTGGAGCTTATCTCTGGTACGATCAAGTCGACGGTGGAAAGTGCCTTAAGTGATAAGTTCGATAAATTTTCATCGGACCTAGACAGTATAAAGACCGAAATGAAAAAGATCACAAATGATAATATCAATATCTCGGCATCTCTCTTGAAGATAAATGGTCGTCTGAATGAGTTCGAGGCATCGAATAGCCATATTAATAATCGCCAAGACGAATTTGATTCCCGCTTGTCCACAATTGAGCAACGTGCGCCAACCAACGAACAATATGCGATTGATATCGCTGAGCTACAAAAGAAATATGACTCCATAAGTACTCAGTTGAAAATTAGAGATCAATGGGATAGACTTCTCAACCTTGAGATTATTGGGGTTCCTGAAACGAATAACGAGGACTTGGTGAAAGTTATAACTAAAATCGCCAAATTCGTGGATGTCATTATAATACCAAACGATATCGAGTTCTCCACCAGAATACAACCGATGCAGCCAAAGCCAGGGGTCCCGCGAGCTATCATCACAAAATTCAAAATTCGAGAGACGAAAGACAAAATACTCGCGGGCTTCCGCCGCTTTCGCGGTATCACCCGTAATGACATTGGAATGCAGGGAACTGAACCAATCTTTTTAAATGAACACTTGACGTTAGATAACAAAAATTTGTATAAAAAGTGTCGGGAATTGGCTATCTCAAAGTCATATAAGTATGTATGGATAAGGAACTGTAGAATTTTTGTGAGGAGAGACGACAAGTCACCGAGAATAGTAATAAACAAAGAAACCGATCTCTTAAAAATAAAATGATTTGTCGTCTCCTCATCATAAAACTAGCTTGTAACTTTAGGTACTTAGCGTATCCTTGTTAAATAATTATGTTTTTTGATTTATTTACCATTTGCACTACTCGACACCTAAAGGTAACACCACACACACACATATAACACACCACACAACCACAAAACAGATAATATTGCTATAATACTGGTACCTACAACTTGAACTTTTTGCTGGCTTGCTGTCATTTAAACCTCAGGGCATACTCTCGTTGTTAAGTAGGTATGTGTACTCACGATATTCATAATATGCATTCATATAATTCAGTATTTAATGTCTTGGCACTAACGCTCGAAAACTTTTTACACGTCTACCCACATAAGTCGTCATTTATACAAGTCCGCAACTTTTGATATTATTTTGATGCGTTGGAATGTAGTAGGTATATGACCTATATTACTATACTATTTATTATCCCTGTGAAGAAACATGGAATTTTTGCATATAAAATATACTCACTCACACAAACACGCCCGTACCCTTACATACTTCCTCACTTACACTCATACACATACCCCTCCATACTCCCTCACTTACACACATACACATTGCCCGACATACAACCGTTCTGAATAGAAAACAAGTAGCTATCCTTAGTATTTCACTTAATTATAGTTGTTGTTGTTACTCTTCTTTAACCTAACCTTGAAGTAGGTACATTGTATTAAATCTGTAGGATTATTTTTTTGTTATATTGAGAGAGACCTGTTATTGGCTGTCCTAGACTAATGCATATGAAACTCTGTATTATTTTACATTGCTGTTGGTCTTTTCAATAAATAAAAATAAAATAAAAATAAAATAATAAACTTACGGCATTAGGATCTGGTGTACAGTCAGCATCAAATCAAAAGCGATTTTTGACTTTGGCATTTGGATCTGGTTTACAGTCACATCAAATCTAAAAGCCGCGTAGGACGCCCTCAGACTAGATGGAGCGACGACTTGCGCAGGGTGGCGGGCAGCAACTGCATGGGAAGAGCCAAAGACCGGGCTCAGTGGCGCGCCATGGGAGAGACCTATGTCCAGCAGTGGACTGCAATAGGTTGATGATGATGATGATGACGAAATCTAAAAAGATTTTTGGTCTTGTCAATTGGATCTGTTGTACAGTCAGCGTCGTTTTTAGCAATATTTTGATAGTCAGAATATGAAATCATTTAACATTAAGCAATAGAAGTATTTTTTTAACGTAAATCCCACTTTTAAGTTAAGTAAGTATTTAATTTTCAAGTCATTTCATATCAGATCATCATTTGCTTGGTGGTGACTGTACGGTTTTGCGGTGATGTCTACCATAAACAGAAATTGAAGAACCTTTTTTCTAATATATTTTTATTTATTTGCAGACCGAAAATAGAGATGTTAAAAAGTATGCTGGAGCTTCTACAAAAGCAGAAGAATGACAAAGTGATCAGTTTCACTGTATCCTCTATGGTTCACTCTTACTGCAAATCTAGTGGCAAATCTTGTAAGTACATCAGTTATTATGTGTCACCATTTCTTTCAAATCAGTGTGGTGAAAGGATATTTTTAAAGCGCCTCAAAACTGGTTTTTGTTTTTTTTTCTGGTCAGTAGTTTTTTTTATACGTCATAAATCGTAAACCGCAATTTACCTTTCGACGAACTACAAGAATTTTTATATAATGTTACTTGTTGCTACGGAACCCTTCATGGGCGAATCCAACTCGCACTTGGCTGATTTTTTAAACACACAAAACACATAACAACCATTTTCAAAGAAAATAATTTCTAAATTCTTCTTCTTATCGTGTCACGGATTCTTTTGAACAAAGTGTGGTGAATAGATTTTAAGTGCGCTTCAAAGAGGCTCCTTTCGTGCACTTGACACAAATTTTCGAACTTTTTAGGTTCTACGATATGCCGGTTTCCTCACGATGTTTTCTTTCATCGTTTGAGAGCACAAATTTCTCAATTATTCCACATTAACAAAATTAAATAATACAATTTAAAACAATTCATATTTTTGTTCTACGTTACCATATTTTTCAAAATAAATAACATTTTGCCGTGGCTTTTGACTACTTCCTTTAAGTTTAAAAGTCTTGAATGCTTGAATCTATAGGATTGAAGAGCATTGGTGGTCTAGTGGTAGTGGCCCCATTCCGATCCGAGGGTCGTTCAAATCCACTCGTGTACCAATGAGTTTTTCTGTCGAAAAATGTATGTGCACTATGCCAGTACTCTCAAAACGGCGAAGGAAAACATCGTGAGGAAACCGGCGTGTTATAGAACCTAAAAAAGTTCGAGCAACACGTGTCAAGGGTCACGCAAAAAGGGCCCACCAGCGGCCTACTTGCGGAAAAACCTGCCCGCACATCAAGTGCGCATGATAAACTTGCCAAAACTTGCCAATCTATAGGATTACCTGCTAAGTATACATTTACAAGCATGATTTCTTTCCAGTAAGAGAATGCTGTGAAGAAGATACTCCAAAGCAAATTCTAGAAGAATTCCAAACGATTGTTACGGCGATAGTACAGAAAGGTGTAATAAAAGCTAGGGAAGATAGAACTAATGTAAGTATTTACTGGTTTAACTTTTTCCGTGCTTATTTATAGGGAGGCCTTTGCCCTGCATGGGACGATTCAGGTTAAAAAAAACATCAACAGCTGATGGAACAAGCATAATTATTATGCCCTGCGTGCTAACTATCGCCTATAACAAAGCAGTGCCTCATAGGACACGCACGTCAGGAACGTCCGAAAGAAATATTGACACGGCAAGAAGAAGAATGATAGAGTAGGCGGTCTATAATGCTTAGGCTCTTCAAATTAAGAACCTATAGCAGTAGTAATAGTACATTGTTACCTGAGGGTTGAAAGTCACTTTTTAGCGAGGGCGCCAAATTCTAACTTTTAAACCACTCGCTCCGCTCGTGGTTAAATATTAGTATCCTTCGCTTGCTCGGTCATCAAAATTGAGCACGCGGTTAAAAAGCAGCTTTGCACTCTTGTATAACAAATAACTATTGTGAAGGGTCTTCCGAGGAAGTAATATTTCTGCCGTGAAGCAGTATGTTTCGGTTTAAAGGGTGTGGGTGCCAGTGAAATTACTGGCACGTGAGACGTAGGGCACGTTCCTGACTGTTCCTGACCCACGAAGCTATGTTTTTTATTATAGGCGATGGTTGTTACCAACTAACATCAGATGGGCCATATGCTAGTTCAATCAGCTAGTTAAGGTCCTTTCTCCACACTGGTTCTGGATACGAAAAGAAGATAGACAACCGTTTTTTCTTTCAGATAATGATAGCAATCAAAGCTCTGGGTAACATAGGCGGGTACAAACTAGAATTCGCCGATACCCTAATGAACTTAATTGGAGATATATTCGCGCCTGTACCCATTAGGCTAGCAGCTATCGACGCTTTTAGAAGAACGCCTTGCACGGAAACTCGGTAAAGTATAACAACCATAAATAAATAAATATTTTAGACAATCCACCAACACTATCTAGCCCCAAATAAAGCAGAGCTTGTTTTATGGGAACCAGATAGCTGATATAATACTTACATACTTTTTTTTGTAAATACATACTTAGAATACAATATAACACCCAGACAGATAACAAACATCTGTGTTTACCACACAAATATTTGTTATCGGTGGAGATCGAACCCACGACCTACGGCGCAGAAGGCAGAGCTACTACCAACTTAGCTGAGAGGCCAGTCCATTACTACTTTGAAGCGTAGCGTGTACTGTCTTTGAAACTTTTGCTTTTGTTTTATTGCATACATCTCACTTAGTGAAGTGCATGGGACCACACTGGAACTTCACTGCTATTATTTTAGATTATTTATGATTTTGATGATTTTTAATTAATTTTACTTTGCCTTCCAGTGAATACTTCCTCGAAACTTTCCGAGGCGACTACGTGGACATAGAGATCCGACTTGCTTCGTACTTACAAGTTATGAAATGTCCTAATTTGAGCATTATTCGGAAGATCTTTCATGCTTTGAGAAAAGAACCCGTGAACCAAGGTAAGAATCCTACTTTGCGCAAGTCCCATCTTTGAAGAATACCGTGAAAAACATAGTATAATTACAATTTAGGCGAGCTTGAGTATTTTTTGAGGCGGGAAAATAATGAACTGGCGACACTGTTACGCCGCTATCACGTAACCGACCCCTCTTCGGCAATGATCGCCAAACTTCACTAAAAGTCGGGGGCGTCGAGGGAGTGTCGGGGTTGAATAGTTCTTCCAGTTTGATTGAGGATTTGAGCAAAAAACGCGAACAGACGCACAATACATAACGACATGTGTAGTGTATGTGTAATAGGCTTTTATATGGGATTTGTTAGATTGTCCGGGGTGTGATTTGGTTCTGTCTGATTTTTATTAATCATCATCTTTCGCCGTTTATTCAGAACATATTTACAGTAATAAATTTAGACTGGTTTAGTTTTTTTTTTTTATTATCATCTTTTGCATTCACGACTTTATCACGTAAAAAAGCAGCCAAGTGCGAGTCGGACTCGCCCATGAAGGGTTCCGTAGCACGACGAACTACAAGAACCTTTATATATGTTACTTGATGTAACATAATAAGGTTCTTGTAGTTCGTCGAAAGGTAAATTGCGGTTTGCGGTTTATGACGTATAAAAAAAAAACTACTTACTAGATCTCGTTCAAACCAAATATCGTTGAAAGTTTACATAGTAATGTACAACATATATTTTTTTTAGTATTATCATTCTCTTACTTTAGAAGTTAGAGGGGGGGGGACCAACTTTTTTCCACTTTGGAAGTGTCTCTCGCGCAAACTATTCAGTTTAGAAAAAAACAATATTAGAAACCTCAACATCATTTTTGAAGACCTATTCATAGATACCCTACACGTATGGGTTCGATGAAAAAAAATTTTTTGAGTTTCAGTTTCAAGTTTGGGGACCCCCGAATTTTATTGTTTTTTTTTAATTTTTATGTAAAAATCTTAATGCGGTTCACAGAATACATCTACTCGCCAAGTTTCATCAGTCTAGCTCTTACGGTTTCGGAGAAAAATGGCTGTGACATACGGACGGACAGACAGACAGACAGACAGACAGACAGACATGACGAATCTATAAGGGTTCCGTTTTTGCCATTTGGCTACGGAACCCTAAAAACGATACTTAAACAGCCTACTGACAATTTTTAATCCTTTATCCCGCAGATAAATATGTATACCACTCGCTGCGCTTGTGATTCAATTTTAGAATCCTTCGCTTGCTCGGCCATCAATATTGAGCACGCGGTTAAAAAGCAACTTTGCAGTCGCGGTATGAAAATGTTCGTCACCTTATAGTCGGTTTTCGCTTACACCAGTGCCTTGATCATGAACACATTTTGACATAATTTGTGACGTTAACTTATCGGTGTATTCTGTCTATTCAGTTTCAAAAGGTAGTATGTGATCGTGATACGTTGAACAAATCAAGTTGAAAATCGACGAACATTTTCATGCCGCCACTATGCAACAAATAACTATTAAAACGTTATTACAGCGGCAACATTTGTGTGGAGTCATCTGAAGAACCTAGGCGAGTCATCTCTTCCCTCTCGAGTGGAGATCCAAGGTCTACTGTCGGGGAACACCATGCCGCAGTTAGAAGATAGTCCAGACTTTAGAATGTTCTCGAGGAATTACGAGCAGAGTGTTTTCTTCGATCAGTATAACGCAGGTAAGTGATTCTTCTTCTTTTTTTTGTTTGGCTGGCGTGTCATGAGGAGGGATTAAAGTCACGTGACTAATAGGAGAGTGATGAGTATGTATTATGATGTGTTATTATACTCATCACTACAACGACTGGGTATTCCCAGACAGAGAACAAACATCTGCGTTCATCACACAAATATTTGTTCTCGGTGGGGATCGAACCCACGACCTACGGCGCAGAAGGCAGAGCTACTACCAACTGAGCTGAGAGGCCAGTCAAGATGCATTTTTTGCGTTGTATAAAAAAAAATTGTAAGCCTTTGATCTATTGTCACTTCTCCATTCCACAGGTGGGAACTATGAAGCGAATGTGGTATTCTCACCGGACTCGTACATACCGAAATCTCTGTCTGTCAACTTGACTGTCGACATGTTTGGAGAGTCTATCAATCTATTTGAGGTCAGTACAGTACTTAAGCCTAAAGGCCTGCGCACACGTAGGTCGCTGGCCTTTACGCGCTTTAACTATAAATGCCGATGTCCGAACCATAACCATAAAAAATAACATTGAATTTTACCTTCAATAATCACTTAGACGAAACAAAATCAGCTTCTGATTGTTTCTGAAATTTACTCAAAGATTTACTTAATAGTGTTATTTTTCTTTAAATGTGTAAAAAAATATTATTTTATTTCGTCTTAGACTTTATTTAACCGTTTTTAAAAAGAAAATATTTGATGCAACTTCTTGTGTAGTCTGTATTATTTGTTGATCTTTCTACTACCATTAATAAAAAATGTGTTGGTCATAAAGTTTTTTTTTTTTCAACCTATTTTGTCATAAAGTTACTAAAACTAACTACTTTTTAGATGAAAGCCCGCGCAGAAGGCTTCGAACGCTACTTCGAAGGATTTTTCGGTGCAAAAGGTCCCTTCAACAAGGACAAATTCGAAGACAAAATCAACAACTTACGCTTCATGCGATCCACCAATGAAGCAGACGAGATGCGAGCGAAAATCGACGATCTTAACTACAAGAACGAAGCTCTTAAGCACCGTTTTCCCATGGCAGAGCTGGGGATCAAAGTGTTTGGGAATGAGATATCGTATTGGAACGCGGAAGGTGATGATGAGATTTTGAAGTCGTTGGAACGATTGAATCCTCAGTTGAGGGTTTTGGAGATATTATCGGGGAAGGTAAGTTATTTTATTAGTCAGTTATAGTCTTAGCTGACATCAAATTCACATTTATCTATAATAGTCATTCATAGTCATAGTCGATCATGGTCACTCAAAAATAAATCATCTAAGGATGCAATTAGTTTTTAAGTCTTCGAATCAACTGATTTGACGTAATATCTGAATTGACGTAAAATGTTTAAATTTGACCACCTCTTCAATTCCATTTTTTCTTGCATGCAATAACATTATCTTTACTTACAAGAAACTCGATCCACATACAAAAAAAAAGAAAATAGTTTAACTTAGTTTAAAAAAACCTAAGTAATTTTCCGTGCATCTCCTAAAATAAAAAAAAACAAGACTGTTCTAGCTAAAATAGTACACGATAGTCACTATCCATAGTCATATTCCCTATAATCGTAGTCAAAAATAGTCATAATATTTTTTTACAGGAAATATCGTACAACAAAGCGTCCCTTTTCCTCGACACTACATTCTCAGTGCCGACTGGGTGTGGTCTTCCAATGAACATGAATTTAATGGGAACCAGCTATGTCAATGCTAAGATGTCGGGTACTGTGGTCGATAAGATCAAGGCGTCGGGGAATTTGGACTTTGAGGGGAAATTGCGGCCGAGGTAATATAGTTTTATAGTTGCTTTTTATGGTAGCATACACCAGTTCTCTCAACCGGTGAAGGAAAACATCGTGAAGAAACATAGGATTAGCCAGCTCTGCACGTATTGACCATATCTGTGTATTATTATAATTAGTATAGTATGTATTAACTGTATTTTTATTTTTTTTTGCAAGTTGATTTTTAGGCATTAGTTATTCAGAGACCCCCGCCGAGAACAAATATTTGTGTAGTGAAAACATATGTTTGGTTTTGTCTGGGTGTTATATTGTATTCTAAGTATGTATTTCCAAAAAAATATATTATTTAAGTTTTATATCAGCCTTCTGGTTCCCATAGTACAAACTCTGCTTAATTTGGGGCTAGATAGTGTTTTGTGGATTGACCACCATTATTTTTTCAGTCTGCTAACAAAATAGTGTAAATTGTATCATACATACATACATAAAATCACGCCTTATTCCCACGGGAGTAGGCAGAGATCACGGATTTTCACTTGACCCACCTCTTTCGCTCTCATAACATTCTTCATACATGCTCGTCGGTTTAGGGTACTCCTAACCTGGCCTTTCTCTAAAACGTCTGCGATCTGATCGAGATACATGCGCCTAGGTCTTCCCCTTCCAGCAGTTCCATTTATTCTCGCCTGATGCAATTGTTTTGTTAATCTCCTTTCATCCATTCTCTCAAATTGTATCATACATATTAAAATCCTATACATTTCCAGCGTGGCAGTGAACATAGCAGCGACCATGAGCGTAGTAGCAGACGGGCTTAGTTCGTCCGGTATCCGCGTTAACTGGCGTCTGTACACCGCCACGGGGGTCGAAGCCAAGTTGGCAGTCAGAGGGGCTGGGCTCATCCGACTGGACTTGGAGCTGCCTGATGATAAGCAAGAGATATTCGCTGCTAAGTAAGTTTATACGTTACAGGTTTTCCATAAGGATCACTTTCAAACGTCTTAAAGGTAGGTGAGGCCTAGAAGGACAGGCAACAAACTTTTTTTTGCATGATCCATTTTCAAATCAAAAATAATAATAATAGCAGTGAAGTTCCAGTGTGGTGCCACTTCACTTCAGTTGGTGGTAACTCTGTCTGTCTTCTGCGCCGTAGGTCGTGGGTACGATCCCCACCGTGAACAAATATTTGTGTAGTGAACGTAGGTGTTTGTTCTATATCTGGGTGTTATAATGCATTTTAAGTATGTATCTGGTTTCCATAGTACAAGCTCTGCATAATTCGTATTTTAATGAAAACTTATTTATTTTAATAAACGATCAGACACACTAAGGCCCGTATTTAGAAACAGTGCTTGAGTCTGAGTCGAGCCTCAAGCATAGATTTTTTGACAGTTCTCTATGGAAAAATGACAAAAATCTATGGTTGAGGCTACCTATTATACTTTTTGTAACGCCGATATCAATTGATGAGACACTGATTTGTATACTATCTATACTTCTATACTAATATTATTAAGAGGAAAGATTTGTATTTTTGTGTGTGTGTAATGAATAAACTCAAAAACTACTGTGCCGATTTTAAAAATTCTTTCACCATTGGAAAGCTACATTCATTTATGTGTTTAAAAAATAAAAATCCACCCTTGCGAAGCCGGGACAGGCCGCTAGTTTAATGATAAAAACGTTACAGATCTGAACTGATAATCCTGCATGGCGAGACGGAACATCAACAGCAAGGGCTGAACCAGAACAGGATAGAACAGAACACTTGCAGTTGGTCCACTTTTGACAACGCTATCGGGATTAAAGTGTGCGCTTCTTATCAGGTAATAACTATGGCATCATTTGCAGCAGAGATTCCCAACCTTTTTTATTATAGACCACTTTCAAAATTTTCCTGGTTCTGGTGGACCCCCTGCCCTCTAGAGCGACATTTTTACTATATTCCTAGTCGGCAAAAAAATATTATTGGCTCTATGGACATTTGCGTTGCGGCTGAGTTCCGCAATCGGCCGAATTAACAGTTTTGGGAAAAAAGTGAGAATTTATTGGTTAATTAATAAATTCATAGATGAAGCCAACATTTTAGTTCTTCACTATTGGAAACCAGATAAATTTTCGTGGATCCCCGCTTACGAATTGTGAACCCCCATTTCTTTGTCAGGTCATCGTAGACCCCCGTCGAGTCTATCGTGGACCCTTGGGGGTCCACCTGGACCACGTTGGGAATCAATGATTTACAGCTTATGATGAGAATCAAAACGGCTTTGATCCCAGACACGGAAGATCACCATCATCATCATCCTGAAGAAGTCCACTGATGGACATAGGCCTCCCCTACACATTTCCAGGAAGAACGATTCTGAGCCCTTTCCATCCATCGACTTCCCGCGATCTTAACAATGTCGTCGGTCCATCTGGTGGGTGGGTGCCCTACGCTTCGTCTTCCGGTTCGTGGTAGCCATTCGAGAACCTTTATTCCCCAACGGTTGTCAGTTCTTCGAGCTATAAGGCCTGCCCATTGCCACTTCAACTTGCTAACTCTACGACGGAAGATACCTAGATCATAATAATATCCTCTCAAATGATGATTTATATTTTTTTTTCTAGTTCCCAAACATGACAAATCTACGCAATGCGCCGTACTTCCTAATGTCTGGTCCCGCTAAGTACATCCTATCGCTGGAGAAGGCAGATCCGTCGGCTAAGACATACACCTTCCAGTATAACTGGGACAAGAACGAGACGGCTAATGTTATTGGCTTCTCTTTTGACACGCCTAATAGTAAAGTGAGTACGTTTTAGAGTAAAGTGAGTACGATTTGAAGTTAAGAAAGTGTTTCTTTTTTTATAGTTTATGGAGAAATGCTGCTTAAAGACACTTGCACGATTATGATAATGAAAAATGAGTCCTGTAAAAAAAAACTATGAAAAATAATGTTGTAGCCATAATGTTTCAGACTGTAACCTAGATTGACAAAACCCCTCTAAGGCGCACTTAAAATCCTTTCACCACACTGCACTGGATCAAAAGAACTAGTTACACGACAAGAAGAAGACTGAATAATATTGCAATTCAATTTTTTTCAGGAAAAACGCATGTTCAATGCTCTCCTAAGCCTTTCCAACACATCAAGCACAGCCGCCCTTACTCTCCAATCAGCTAAAAGCACCATCAAAGCTAAAGCCATGTACAAGAATCTACAATACGACAAATCGCTAGAAGCTAGCTTAGATGTCGATGGAAGGAAACAGTTCGACACAGTGATGTCTATACAGAGACATGATATAAAGCATGGCTTTGTGTGGATACCACACGCTTATTTGGTCGTCGATAATGATAGGGTCGCTGAGTTGTCTGGTAAGTTTTTGAATTAAATGAAAGGGTCCGGTTAATGTACGGCCAGTTAATGTACACCCAGTTAAAACGAATCCACCTATTTTCAACTGTGAAATTGTAAAACCCATGTACACTGTCGCAGATGAATATTTAGATTTTTTTTTATCTAGCGATGGTTACTTATACTAAACAGGACAGCCCCTTTGAGGGTATTGAAAAAAAACATTTTCTGGCACGCTCGCTCTGCTCGCTCGCCTTGTGCGTAATTTTTATGTTCTAACATAACCTAAGCTATCCAAGTCGGATCCGCCCTATAAAGTATCAAGGACAAGGTATAATGCAGTGCCAGAACTGAAAAGCAAATGATCATGTTCGAATTGCTCCAGTGTGCACGAGGCTTAACTGGCATCGTAATAACGGTGTACATTATCGGCTGCCAAATGAAATGTATTTATTTGCAAGAAGTAAGGTACAATTAGGTTTGCAACGGCCTGTTGATAGCTCAGCTGTTTCTTGTATATTTTGTAAATATTTGATGAATAGTAAGTTTCTTTGTGTAAATAAATATAAATAATTATATGGAACAAACTGGTATTTATCGCGATTACCTTTATTAAATCCCGGCGTTTCGACCGTGTTACAACAGCCGTGGTCGCGGGCAGATAAGTACCCGTTTGTTCTCAATTCAATTCAATTCAATTCTTTATTTGTGAAACACAGGTTTATAGTTGTTACAGTATAATTGTTGAGGTATCACTGTGATCTGCTCTAAGGCGTACAAATATTTAAAGTATGTATTGCTAAGCATGCAAACAAATAACACAGGTAAGATAAGACAACAGGACCAAATAAAAATAATGCCCGAGTAGGTATTGTATTATTAATTATTATGCTAAAAATCAATAAAATGATGAAATTGATAATTAATTAGTCAAATTAGAAGTAGGTAATGTCAGAAATAGTAAAAATTAGTTAGTTTTGTCAATATAATCTTGAATTGAATAAAATGTATTTTCTATTAAATAATTAAACAATTTTGTCTTAAATATTATAAACTCGTTGCACTTCCGAATTTCAGACGGTAGTTTATTATAAATTCTCGCGGCACTTACAAAGATGCTATTACTAAAAAGCGCCGTTGTAACGTTGGTTCTGTGTTGTAAGTAATCACAACGCCGTGCACTTGTTACGTTTGGAAATAAATGTGGATATCGTTTAGTGAACAGCACAAGTTCATAAATATAAAGAGAAGTCAGTGTCATCAGCTTTAACTTCCTGAAAAAAGGTTTGCAACTCTCCCTTCTTTTTATGCCGCATATTGCTCTAATACAACTCTTTTGAGCAATGAAAAGCCGATCAATTTTGGTAGCGTTCCCCCAAAATATGATCCCATACCTTAACCTGGAAGCAACATTAGCATGATATGCTGTAATTACAGCCCTCTCATTCACAACCTTTCTTAACTGACGTAAAGCATAAGCATATTGAACAACTTTACTGTGAACAAATTGTATGTGCGATTGCCATTTCATGTTGTTGTCAATAAAAAGTCCAAGAAATTTTGTTGATGTTGTTTCACAAATTTCTTTGCTATCATAAATAATTTCGGTAGGGAAATCGTGACTCAATTTCTGATTAAATTTCATTAGTTTAGTTTTGTTAAGGTTTATTTTCAAATTATTATCATTTAGCCACTTTATTAAGAGTCCAAGGTTTTTACTAATTTCTTCTTTGTTATGGCACACTACAGTACAGTCATCTGCAAACAGTATCATTGGGTTGTTTGTTGCTGTTATTATGTCATTGATGTAAATCAAAAAAAGAAGTGGCCCAAGAACACTGCCTTGTGGTACACCATAAGTCATGATTCTCTTAGGAGATGTGTATGATTTTTCCCGTTTAGTTCTAGTGCAAATTTTGTTTATAGATGTCATCTGAACTCTATTGCTTAAATAAGATTTAAGTAAGTCCAACACCACTCCTCGTACACCGCATGATTCTAGCTTGTTTAACAATATCCCATGTTCTACATAGTCAAACGCTTTAGTCATATCGAGGTAGAGTGCGTATACTGGTTGCTTTTTATCCATCCTTGAGTATATATGTTCTAGAAATTCGTAAATAGCAGCGTCAATTGATTGAGTCTTACGAAAACCTTTTTGTTCTTTTATAAGTATTTCATTACCTTCAAAAAATTTGTATAGGTTTTTAAAAATAACTTTTTCGAAAATTTTAGAAAAAATCGGTATTAACGCAACGGGTCTATAATTTTGAATGTCTAGTCTACTTTCTTTTTTGTGTATTGGTTTAATAATTGTAGTTTTTAGTTTCGTTGGAAATACTCCTTGTTCTAAACACAAGTTAATGGCGTAGCTCATTATCGGTGATATTAAGTGGCCTACATATTTGACAACTTTAGTGCAGATGTTGTCAATCCCAGTACTATTAGTATTTTTCAGATTTTTTATTATGGCGCATACTTCGGCAGCATCTGTTGGCTCTAAGAAAACAGATTTATATGTATTAGTCACAGATATTTTCCTGGATTTATTCACTGTGGGTAAAGAATCATTGGGTGCCAAGTCTGCGTAGTAATCATTAAAAGTCTTTGCAATTAAGTTTGGGTGTGTTATAGTTTTACCATTTAAATATATCTGGGTTATATTTTCTCTAGGTATGTTCTGTTTGTTTTTGTTTATAATGTCCCACGTAGCTTTGGACTTATTTTTAGATTTAAATATGTAGTAATCATTCTGGGATTTTTGTGACTTAACTATTTTGTTGTACCTGGCTGAATAAACTTTAAAAGCTTTTTTATCACTAGGGTCATTGGAAACTCTGTATTTCCATAGAAGAGTCCGTTTAATCTTGCTGCATGTTTTTATTCCTTTTGAAATCCATTTGGAGCGCTGCTTAGTCCATTTCTTTTTCCATACTAAGGGAAAGCATAGGTCATAAAATAGTTTAAATTAGTCGTAAAAAAAATGAAAAATAATGTTCTATATAATGCATAACGATCGCATTAATTTAAATCTTCTTCTTATCGTGTCACTGATTCTTTCGAACCAAATGTGGTGAAAGAATTTTAAGTTCGCCTGAAACAGGCTCTTTCAGTGCACTTGACATATATTTTCGAATTTTTTAGGTTCTACGATATGCCGGTTTCACGATGTTTTTCCTCACGATGTTTTCCTTCACCGTTTGAGAGCACTTGCATAGTCTACATACATTTTTGGCCAGAAAAACGCATTGGACTGGATTTGAACTCACGACCTTAGGATCGGGAGGCGGGGCCGCTACCACTAGGCCACCAGGGCTCTCTACTTCTTAATTTAAATTAAAATATCCTACGTTAAGAGTTGTCTATCTTTTTTTTCTAATAAAATCATTTTTTGTTTCAGGTGTTCTAAAAGTAAAGTCTAAAGGCGGTGTCACACAGTGCGATATAACAGCTGACTTCCAAACGAAGCAGCTAGCGAGCCATCTGATCGGGTTCTATACAGTAAACGGACCGACTTACGGTACTAAGCTACAGTTGGATTATCAGTTCTTTAAAAGTGCTAAACAGACTATCAAATGCGAAGGTAAGTCTAAACCTTTTTCTGTTCTTCTTAGCTTAGCTCTTGTCGAGGTTTTAGTGCAGTTTTTTCCAATTAAGTACATATTTTGAATGCAGCGTCCTTGATTTCTATATACGACATGACAGCGACCTTTTCTTTTATCTGGCTCACTATACTTGGCCTTCCTCTTCCCCGTATTCCTTCAATGATGTTCTTTATGTAGCTTTGTCATCTTGTCATCTCGGAAATCTTTTAAACCGACTTCAATTAAAAAGGAAAGAAGGTTCTCATTTATTTTTTTATGTTTATTGATGATTTATTTGAAACTTTTCTTTCAAATCGGCTAATAATGATGAATCGGTTCAGCAGTTTGGCCATGAAGTCGGTTTCTCAAGTTTTTTAAACTTCACTTGTTTAATTAGCATCTGCCCTTGGCTTATCTCGCTTGGCTCGCTAATCAAAAATCCTACAAATAGAAGAAAGGGAGAAGATTATTCTTTATTGAGTGTATTTATTCCCATTCATCTTTGAAACGACTGAAATTGGATTAAATTTTGTATTAATGTAGAATTTAAAAATAAATATTGTAGACAATTCACACAAAAGCTGGGCTGGGCACACAGGTGGTGACAGTGACAGCGACTAAGCTGTAAGGATGGTATAGGTGCTGGGCAAGCCTATTCCATCTAAAATCCTGTCCCAGGAATTATAGCGTCCCGAAAGTAGAGCTTGAGTAATCAACAGTTGCCCCTGACGCTATATAAATCATCTACAATAGATGCAAGACCTGTTTACTTACAGATATCTAACCGACTGGTATTTTTCAGGGCTGTACAGTGAAAAGGCGTCTGGTTACAGACGAGATATGTATGGAGAACTTGCTATGCAGTTTACAGCTTATCCCGTTTACGACTTTTACGCGGTTATCAAAAATATTGTAAGTAACTTGTTGACTTCTCGTCCTGTCATTAGTTCTTTTAAATCAGTGTGGTGTGAGTATTTCAAGTGCCTCTTTTCGTTCGATCAAATATTTTTATATGAAAATAAAAATAATAAATAAATAATGCGGACAATCCACACAACACTATCTAGCCCCAAACTAAGCAGAGCTTGTACTATGGGAACCAGATAGCTGATATAATACTTTATACTTTTTTTTTGTAAATACATACATATAATACAGTATAACACCCAGACAGAGAACAAACATCTATGTTCACCACACAAATATTTGTTCTCGGTGGGGATCGAACCCACGACCTACGGCGCAGAAGGCAGAGCTACTACCAACTGGGCTGAGAGGCCAGTCAATTTATATGAAACAGTATCTTTAGTAGTAGTAGAGCTCTTTGTGTGTGGTTTGTCCGGGGAAGTACTACCAGCATGCCTATTTCTGCCGTGAAGCAGCATTGCTGCGTTTCGGTTTGAAGGGTGTGGGTGCCGATGAAATTACTGGCACGTGAGGCTGAACATCTGTATGCCTCCAGTTGATGGACGTAGGGTAGTGTATTGTAGGGCACGTTCATGACGTGCGTGACCTACGAGGCAACGCTTTGTTTTAGGCGATGGTTACCACTTAACATCAGGTGGGCCATATGCTTATTCCATCAGCTATCTGTATAAAAAACCTCTCATTTGAAATCTTTTATTGTAGATGATATGTTATTTATGTACACAATGCTAGTGCTCTCAAACGGTGGCGGAAAACATCGGCTTAGTCAGCTCCGCAAGTATTGACCATATCTTTCCTGTGGATTAGGCCGACTAAGCTGTCAGGATGGTATAGGTGCTGGGCAAGCACACACATTCCATCTAAAATACTGTCCCAGGCACTATAGCGTGCCGAAAGTAGGGCTTGTGTAATCACCAGTTGCCCCTGACGTTAGATAAATCATCTACAATAGATGCAAAGGCCTGTTTTTACTTTTTTATGTATTTTTTTATTTACTGTCGGTACTTATACACTGTATTTTTCAGAAAACTCAAAGCCACGTAGACGTTAGTTTCAACGTAAGCGACTCCAAAGAAAAGAAACTAGATCCCTCATTCGCGTACAGTTTCATTCGGTTTGACAAACTGAACGGCATGAAGCTTGATACAAGACTGACGTTAAAACGACCGCGATTGGTTGATCTGAAGTTCCAGTTTGAAGGGGTGAGTGAAACGTTACTTTTTAAAAACTGTACCCGAAGTCTGAGTTTTGCTACCACATTTCGTTACCAAATGTTGTTTTCGTTTCGCCTTTTTGTCTCTCTCTATTGCATGGAGAAAATATGAGACGGCAAAAATACGTTACGTAGTTAGAGTTGGTGTCTCATCTTTTCTCCATACAATAGACAGAGACAAATAGGCAAAACGAAAACAACATTTGGTAACGAAATGTTGTAATTGCACTGGGACTTGGGGTACTGTTTGGATACCCGCAACGATGCAATTCAATGTATGGTATTTTGGGGACAAAGTCCGTTGATATTGTACAAAATAAACCTCCAATAAGACAAAAGAATTTATGGTGAAGGACAAATTTTATAATGAATTAATGATAATAATCACTTTTGGTGACACCAGAAAGCTAAAAGTAATTAGAAAAATCTTAAAAATACTCTGACAATTGATCTAATCTAATTAAACTAAAAATGTTTTTGTTTCAAAACGTGAAAAAGATCTTTCGATTAATTACAAACAAAACTATTTAACAGACCAATTCTATGCGGTGCACTTATCATTTCATTTTTAACTGACTTAAAATAAAAAAATAAAGGTGGTTAATTCGGTTGTTTTTTTTATATTTCGTCATTTATGAACTGATTTGAAAAAATCGGCTCTCAAAAAGTTGGTTTCTCAGTTTTTTAAACGAATATTATATAAGATTTATTTATATTACAGATTGGACCAAAATACACAGCACTGGCACTTCTAAACTTCAATCCGAAATCCCGAGAAATAATAATATCGGGCTATCTATTCTACCCTCCCGGTACTCAGCTCTATGTGGACGCCCAACTAAACATGACCCTACCGACATTACACCCATGTACTATAACTACTAAGGTGCATGAGAAACAACCAAATGAGTTTCAGGTTAGTAATTTCGAGCATTGCGTCAGAGCGCTGATAGCTCAGTTGGAATTGCCTCGCCTGGTAATCGGACGGTCGATAGTTCAAATCCTCGTGACGGGTAGGTTTTTTCAATAAATTTGTTAGGGTTCCGTAGCCAAATGGCAAAAACGGAACCCTTATAGATTCGTCATGTCTGTCTGTCTGTCTGTCTGTCTGTCTGTCTGTCTGTCCGTCCGTCCGTATGTCACAGCCATTTTTCTCCGAAACTGTAAGAGCTAGACTGATGAAACTTGGTGAGTATATATATTCTGTGAACCGCATTAAGAATTTAACATAAAAATAAAAAAAAAACTATAAACTTCAGGGGTCCCCATACTTGAAACTGAAACTCAAAAATTTTTTTTTCATCGAACCCATACGTGTGGGGTATCTATGAATAGGTCTTCAAAAATGATGTTGAGGTTTCTAATATCGTTTTTTTCTAAACTTAATAGTTTGCGCGAGAGACACTTCCAAAGTGGAAAAAAGTTGGTCCCCCCCCCTCTAACTTCTAAAGTAAGAGAATGATAATACTAAAAAAAATATATGTTGTACATTACTATGTAAACTTCCAACGATTTTTGGTTTGAACGAGATCTAGTCAGTAGTTTTTTTTTATACGTCATAAACCGTAAACCGCAATTTACCTTTCGACGAACTACAAGAACCTTATTATGTTACATCAAGTAACATAATATAAAGGTTCTTGTAGTTCGTCGTGCTACGGAACCCTTCATGGGCGAGTCCGACTCGCACTTGGCTGCTTTTTTTTAGATTTTCATTGTCCAGTTGAAATGATAGTTTCAAAAGTTATTATTATTTATGGTTGTTCCACACATCTGAGTTACCATTCAAACGGTCTACTGGAACATTGTTGCCAACAACCCAAGGTCCTACTCCTCTATTTTAAGGAGTTGGGCTGGCTGGGGTGAGGTTTGGCAGGGAGACAATGCACGCACCCCATCGAGGGACGTCAGTGCAGATCTTATTCCCCCAACTCAATTTGAATTAGAATTAGATGGTTGTTCCATCGCCAAGATGTATAAAATAAAACTGAAGTAAAGTCTCCATTCTTTCCACTTCTTCGCTTTCTTCGTCCATTCTTTCTTTGCCATTTCGACTATGTCCCATCCAATTCCCCACCATCTTTCCTGTGGTCTCCCTCGTCTCCTCATGCTAAGTGTCTCATGATTAAATGGTTCTAGGTGAACGCAGTAGGAGTATGGTTCACCGGCACAGATTTCAACATAGACGCAAGTTACCAGGACCTATCTAAGAGCAACATGGCGTCGCACCATCTGAAAGCGCTTATAAACAGCAGCCATTTCAAGAACATCGCTATTGATGGCAGATTCACGCAGGATAGTCGGCAGATTACGTTTATTGGAGAGGTAAGTAAATGTGATAGGAAAAAGCTCTATGAAGATTATGTTAATAATGTGATAGATATACTGAATCGTAACTTTTATGTAACTTAAAGGTAGTATGTAACTTAGGTATTTAAAGCGTAAATTTATCTTATTTTACTTACTTATTAAATAAATAAATATTGTAGACAATCCACCCGACACTATCTAGCCCCAAACTAAGCAGAGCTTGTAATATGGGAACCAAATCGCTGATATAATACTTTTAGACATTTGTTTTTGTAATACATACATAGAATACAATATAACACCCAGACAGATAACAAAGATCTGCGTTCACCACACAAATGTTCTCGGTGGGGATCGAACCCACGACCTACGGCACAGAAAGCAGAGCTACTACCAACTGAGCTGAGAGGATAGTCTTATATCTATTTGTTTTCCAGGGTGAATACAACGAAGAAAAATATCGCACATTAATCCGTTACGTGCTACTGTCAGAGCAAAACTTCACGACTTACGCCGAAGTGGACGTCAACGGGAAAGCGTATAGCGTCAACTTAAATGCAGACCTCAATAACAACACTAATTTGAATATGGATATACATTTTGATCAGTAAGTTAACTAATACCAATACTCAATAGGTTATCTAGGCAAGTTCGGCAAGTTTATCATGCGCACTTGATGTGCGGGCAGGTTTTTCCGCAAGTAGGCCGCTGGTGGGCCCTTTTTGCGTGACCCTTGACACGTGTTGCTCCAACTTTTTTAGGTTCTACAACACGCCGGTTTCCTCACGATGTTTTCCTTCATCGTTTTGAGAGTACTGGCATAGTTTATATACATTTTTCGATAGTAAAACTCATTGGTACACGAGTGGATTTGAACCCACGACTTTCGGATCGGAAGGCGGGGCCACTACCACCAGACCACCAGTGCTCTCTAGGTTATCTAGGCTTCCTTGCCTGGAACTGGTACCTAGACTCACCTAGCTTTAAGTCGTTTCAAAATGATCTTTGTGATACTACTGAATTAATACAAATATGATTTTGATTCCACCATGTATGATATTTTTCTTTTTATCGTGTCTCTGCTTCTTTCAAATCAAGTGTGGTTAAAGGGTTTCGATAGGAAACAAACCATCGTTTGTTGCCTGTTCTTTTAGACTTGGTAGAAGACATTTTGAAATGATCCTGGTGATACAATTGAATGAACATTATTTTTAACTTTGACTAAGGGCAGGAAGAAGAAGATCTCTACACAAATATAAATATTGTGGACAGTCCAGACAACATTATCTATCTTGTGTTTCCAGAAGTGCTCTCAAAACACACACCCTTCAACATTACACACACATACTCATTTCACAAACACCACTTCACTGCTACACCTACTCTTAATTATTTACCTACATTCTGAATTAATTTTTCTTTGTGCACAAGATACACATCTGAATTAAAAATACTCACTCTTATGTCCTCGTAGTAAGTGTTATATTTCTTTGTTTTTACATAACTTGAACTGTATCCTTGTGTACTTACTTCTTTATTAAGTTTGCTAACTTTTATTTTTATTTTTGTTATCACTAAGTTACATATTTAGTAGGTACCTATTTATCTGCTAAGCATTTGGAACTTTGAAACTTAAGTATTGAAAAATGAAATGAAATGAAAAAAGTTTATTGAATGAACACAAGAGAAAAACAAACAAGAACCTTAAATACAAACAAGGTATAGGTTACAAGGCGAGATGTTTGAGACAAAAGGGAACATAAGAAAATTGTCCAACTAATAGGTAAGAGTCCCGCGCACCCACCCATCCACCTATAAGAGCTACATTGTGTTGTGTTCACTCAACAGGTTTCAGCTCAGCATAATGCTGAATAGGGTCGTAGGTACCTATCCAACGCTGATTTTCAGCTGAACCGTGAGGTGACGACGTACGACAGACAAACGCACAAACACTCGGTCGGAATCTAGGGGTATCAAAAAAATAAATAAAAATTAAGCAACAGCTTATTAGAAAGTGCATACCGTGATAAATATAATAGACAGGTGTAATAATAAGCCAGAATATTACATTATATTACAGGTATAGACAGATTATATAAGTATATATATTACAGGTATAGTGTAGGTGTATTGCGGAGGAGGGCGTTGATTTTCGCGACACAGTTTTTAACTCCTGCGAACTTCATCGTTTTTCAATCTGTTTTCTGTAATCTTTGTAAAATGATCCAAATAATTTTTTTAGCCCCAAAAAAGCAGGGCTTGTACTATGGGAACCAGATAGCTGATATTATACTTATATACATTTTTTTATAAATACATAGGTATATATTATTATGTATACTTCGAATACAATATAACACCCAAACAGAGAACAAACATCTGAGTTCACTACACAAATATTTGTTCTCGGTGGGGATCGAACCCACGACCTACGGCGCAAGCAAAGCTACTACCAACTTAGCTGAGAGGCCAGTCATTACATAGTTTATTTTGAACAGGCTCCGCGACGTCCACGTTTCGTACCAGCGTTGGGTGACCGCGCGTCAAAAGCGCCTAAGCGCCTCCTTGAACTGGGACGCCAACAGGGATCCATCTCAGAAAGTGAGCGTTGACATCCAACTCGACAACAAAGGCACGTGGCATCATGCCGGTCACGTGACGCTGTACTATCCGGGACGGATGGTGAACGGGGAATTTGAGTTCTTATTGAAAGGTACCTAAGATCTAAACTCGACCCGTTTCAATTTCACAAATTACTGGCACGTGAGGCAGAACATCTGTATGCCTCAAGTTGATGGACGCAGGGAAGTACATCGTAGGGCACGTTCCTGACGAGGCAATGCTTTGTTATAGGCTATGGGTACCACTTAACATCAGGGGGGCCATATGCTTGTTCCATAAAAAAGTTATATAAAAAAAACTATATGTATTCATCGTAAAAAATATCAGTCTTTGTTTTTGACAAGCCCCAAAGACATGAATCTTATACCTTTAAACGAAAAAATCTTGTATATATATATCTTATACATTTAAACGAGAAAACCTTGTATATATATATATATTTAGGATCTCGGAAACTGAGCCAACGATTTTCATGAAATTAAGTATACAGAGGGTTTCGGGGGCGATAAATCGATCTAGCTAGGTTTCATTTTCAGGAAAGACTCGGGTTAAAAGTTATTTTAATAATAAAAAAATTAGCGCCATCTCTTGCCGAGTAGTCAAAATCACGAATTAGTGTCACGGAAAACGCCATTTATTCAGCTTATACGTAAACACTCGAGTCAAAAGTTCCGGAGATTTTCATGAAAATTAGTAAATAAAAATACCGAGCAAAGCTCGGTCATACCGGCTCGTATATATATATATATATATATATTTAGGATCTCGGAAACTGAGCCAACGATTTTCATGAAATTAAGTATACAGAGGGTTTCGGGGGCGATAAATCGATCTAGCTAGGATTCATTTTCAGAAAAGACGTAGGAGAGAAGTTTTTTAAATAATTATAAATTTTAGCGCCATCTATCAAAATCACGAGTTAGCTCTCGTAGAGTATTAAATTCTTTGCGAGTTAGTGTCACGGAGAACGCCATCTACTGAGCTTCTACGTAAACACTCGGGACAAAAATTCCGGAGATTTTCATGAAAATTAGTAAATAAAAATACCGAAAAAAATACCGAGCAAAGCTCGGTCATACCGGCTCGTATATTTTTAACTGACGGATAAATTTATCTGTAAATTGAAAAAATAGGCCTTAAAAACTTCTTGCTGGGCAGTTCAAACATCCCAGAATTCTTTCACCACACTGGTTCGCAAGTGTCTAGCTCGACAACTTGACAATCTCTTTGGGAAATAGCATAAAACACAAATCTGCCTGAAGGATGCTTCAAAACGAAACACAACCATACTTTTTCACGGCAAAAATAGGCATGGTGCTAGTACTTCCCTGGACGAGCCACACACAAAGAGCTCTACTACTACTATAATTCCGTAAATGGAATAATCAGCCCTAAGTCTAAGGCATTATGCCACTTTTTGCTCAGTGCCTGTAAACTGTGACGGTACTTAGACTTAAAGAAAAACCCAATCTCACCTGGTTAATCAATTTCAGATTGGTTTTGCGAATGGTTCATCCAAATGGGCTGGTCTCGCGCTGACAATATTCTATGGAAGGTTAAGATGTACTCGGAAGCTAAGAATGAGACTGTGTACGCACTTCTATCTAACATGAACACACCGTTCAAAGGCTGGCGGGATACTAGCTTCAATGTTATGTGAGTATACTTTTTATGTTATAGCTGGCAGACGAGCAGACTGGTTATCTGATGGAAAGGGGTCCGGTTAATGTACGGCCAGTTAATGTACACCCAGTTAAAACGAATCCACTTTTTTCCTCTGGGAAATTGTTAGGGCCCATGTACACTGTAGCAGATAAATATTTCGATTTTTTTGTTTTAACTAGCGATGGATAATTGTTTTGAAGAGGATGATAACGCCTTTGATTTTATTGCAATAAAATCAAAGCACGGCGGCGGCCGCTACCGCGGCACGCTCGCTCTGCTCGCTCGCTTTTATAATTTTTATATTCTAACATAACCTAAACAATCTTAGTCGGATCCGCCCTATATAGTATCAAGGACAAGTATAAGTATTTAGTGCCAGAACAAAAATGGAAAAATCCATGTTTGAATTGCTACAGTACACATGTCGCTTAACTGGCATCGTAATAACGGGGTGTACAATATCATGAAAAGCAGTCACCATAGTCCAACACAACACAGAGATGTTGCTGATGCAGACATAAAAGTGTCAGTGACTTTTAGTGTAAGTGTAAGTGGCTTTTAATGAGCCGGTATAATGTGGCAAGGTTATGTGTCAAATAAAATTTTCTTTCTTTCGTTTTTAATATTATGATGTTCTTTTTGTATGTGTATTTTGTGTTTAAATATTTTTGTTGGTCTCCGACGAAGTAAGCCAGGTTTTTTTTCATACCTTAGCGAATTGTATCATACTTCTTGCAAATAAATAAATATAATTAATTTCATTTTAATTTATTTGTATCTCACGCGAACTATTTCAAACCCCCCGACAGGTGGCGCTACCACGACAACCTCCAAGCCCTAAACGGCAGCATGAACTGGCAAGAAGACTACCTAGCCTTCAGCCTTCTCGCTGACTACCTCTTTGAGCCGAACGAGTTCTATGGAGAGATAAGCGCGGTCGTCAACTCTACTATCAAAACATTACCGAAGGCCGCCGCCATTGCTCGACATAGGGCGGTTTGGAAGAAGAGCGCTGATACTTTGCTCAGTTTTCAGGTTAAATCAACAATTAAAATGTAACCTTCGTAAAGGTCATGGTCATGACAAATAATCAGCTGGAAGAAGTCAATCTCTGGACATAACCCTCCTCAGGAACGTGTCCTACAAGGCACTGCTATGCGTCCATCAACTTGAGGCATACAGATGTTCAGCCTTACGTGCCAGTAATTTCACCGGCACCCACACCTTTCAAAACGAAACACAGCAATGCTGCTTCACGGCAGAAATGAGCATGGTGGTAGTACTTCCCCGGACGAGGGTGCTGCTACTATTGTGTAGTGCTGGTAATTGTTCAAGATTTCCCAGAGTGCCACGAGTGTTAAATAACAAGCGGCCGCCCGCGGCCTCGCTTGCCCCGTTCCCGTTACATCCCGGTTACATCCCGGTTTTAAGCTACCTCCCCACCAATTTTCAGCCAAATCGGTTCAGTCGTTCTTGAGTTATAAATAGTGTAACTAACACAGCTTTCTTTTATATAATTAAGACATAGATGATTTACAAATATGTATTGTCTTTTTACCATGGTTCTATTTTTTATGGAATTTGGTTTCATTTTAATTCAACTTGGGGTTTTAATGATGCTTAAGACTTTTACTAGTGTTCCATGATAACGTATTTGACTGTTTGTCTGTATATTTCACAGTACAATGAAGATGGTCTACTGATGATCAATTCATCGTGGACTATTGACGCTGGAGCCAAACAACACAATATCACAGGGAAAGTGACTCTACTGACACCGTTCCAAGTAAGTTTTGAACCTATAACAATGGTTTAGAGTACGTTTTAGATTAGCAAAATATAAAATTAAATGAACATTAAAAAAATGTTTTATGATCAAATAAAAAAAATGGTGTCTTGTTTTGCTTTCTGAAGAGTAGGTAAGTTTTAAACCTATTACAATGGTATAAAGTAAGTTTTAGATTAACAAAAGATAAAGGAAATGAATATTTAAAAAAAGGTTTTATGGTCAAATAAAAAAAATGTGTCTTTTGCTTGACAGATTAGTTAGATTCTTCACTTTAAAAACAAAATTCGTGGCTGCGTTGACAGCGTTTTGACAGTCCCTAAGAGTTATTAGTTGAAAATTATTAGTAAACGGAAAGGTCGTGGGTTTAAATCCTGGTTGGCTCTTAACTTTTGAGACATCATAAAAATCTATATGATTTGAGTAACGTTAAAGTTAGTAAAATCAATAACAAAAATACAGAATTGAAAACCTCTTTTTTATGTCGGTTATTAAAATAAGGTCCAAATGACAAGTAAACTTTTATTTCCGTTGATCTTTATTGTAACGGTATAAAGTTGATATTCGCTAAGCGTTTCTTTTTTTCAGGGCTATAAAAAAGGATATCTGAAAACAGAGTTCTTATTAGGTAATAAGAGAGACATCAAAGGTGTGACATATTTGGATTTGGAGGAAAAAATACTCAAGATCTACGTTGATGGTAAGATACATAGAAAGTACTTTATTGTATACCACATAAAATTAATAAAGGAATACAGAATAACATCAAGTTAGTAAGACCAGTTGGTTTCTTTGTATTTTTCTTGGCTACACGCAAGAAAATAATAATTGGAGCATTGGTGCATCAGATTCGAACTCACGACCAACAAATAAGACTGGTTTCTTAAACTGAATTCATCACATTTTTATGACTGCATAGTGAGAGTACGTAAGTGTCCAAAACGAGGTTATCCGACAGAGAACCAAGGTAGTCGACATAGTTCAAAGGATTAGTAAGCTGAAGTGGCAGTGTGCCGGTCATGTTTGCCGTAGAACAGACAATCGTTGGAGCAAATGAATACTAGAGTGGAGAACGCGTTATTATCTTCTAAATATATAAAACTCTTTGGTTACTGACTGACTGACTGACAATCAACGCACAGCCTAAACCGTAAGTCCTAGAAGCATGAAACTTGGAGGGTATGTTCCTTTTATAGCATAGGGGTGCACTAAGAAAGAAAATTGAAAAATTATTTCCCTAAGCGAAGAAAAAGAGGAAAAGCTTTTAAAAGAAAATCAACGGGGCGTAACGGCAACGGGGCGAGCGAAGCCGTGGGTGACCTCTAGTATAATATAATTATAAGCAATAAGATGATGATAATGTCAAAAGTGTTTTTTGTTATTTTTATAAATTATTTAATCCTTTTTATGTTATTAATGTAATTTTTTTCCAGGTCACATGCGCCGTATAACCAATTGTATGTTGGTAGTGAATGTTACATCTCCTATTGCTGACTTTTCACATACTACGGCGAGATTTGGCTTCGTGGAAACTGACCGCCATTTAGTAGCAATGGTGGTTACTCCTAACACCACCACAGGTAGGTTTAAAACTATTGAAAACTGTACAAGAAGACTGAGTTTTACTCGATCAGTTTGAACAATTCCTTTCGCCTACGTGTCTCTTTCTTTTGTATGGAGAAATGATGAGAGAACATGATTTTTTCAACTCGTTTCTACGTAACGTATTGTTGCTGTCTCAACTTTTCTCCATACAAAAGAGAGAGACACGTAGGTGAAACTAATTGTTCAAACTGATCGACTAACAAGCCTTGCCCTTCTGGTAATCAACCTTAGAAGTCCACTGCTGGAAATAACTGGCCTCTCAGCTCAGTTGGTAGTAGCTCTGCCTTCTGCGCCGTAGGTCGTGGGTTCGATCCCCGCCGAGCACAAATATTTGGTGAAGACAGATGTTTGTTCTCTGTCTGGGTGTTATATTGTAAGCATGTTATTACAAAAAAAATATATAAATAAGAAATTATATCAGCTACATATCTGGTTTCCATTGTACAAGTTCTAGAGCCTCTTTGAGGCGCACTTAAAAACCTTTCACCACACTTGGTTCGAAAGAATCAGTGACACGATCAGAAAAGTACAAGCTCTGCTTAATTTGAGACTAAATGGACTGTGTTATGTAAATTGTCCAGAAATTTTTTTTTATTATTAAATAACAAAACCAGTCATAGATTGTAGATCCTAGACTAAATAAGACCTAGGAAGTGACTGAATTATTTTTTTCAGGCATTGAAGTACTCCTGAAATTGCTCTCAATGCAGGACTTCCACATATTCGGACATGTGGCTCTGCCTATACAGTACTTAAACCGAGCTATGGTCACAGCTAAGAGAGGGAAGGAAGAGGTAAGTGTAATTAGGAGTACATACAAACAAATAAACAATAACTACCACCTATCTGAACACCACACATAACCCCCTCATACAAACACACACTCCCACACACCCTCACACACACCCACAAGCAGCCTTTCTTTTCTTTGTATTGTATTAAATAGCAGAACGAATACTCATAGGTTAAGGAGGTGGGCGTTGAGATTGCAACACAGTTGTATAACTTTCGCAGTTTCATCATTTAGCTTTTAATTCGCACACTATGTAACATTGTTCTGAATAAAAACATTTCTATTTCTATAACCTAAGAAACAAGCTTGAATTAAATCTGTCTTAAACCTATACAGGGTCCATGTGATACCGAGTATCATTTATTTGTTAGTATCAAACTTTTGATGGCAACTGAATTACACAATCACACAGATACTGGCTTCTTTTAGATGTTGTTTAGAGAATATGTATTGTCCTAAGAAATAATAAAATTTCACTAAAAATCCAACTTTAGATAACTTATAAAATACGGTTATACGTTATAACTATAGGTTACAAAATAAAAGTGCTACAAACACAAGATTACATTTCTACTTGCAAATTAATATAGGAATAATAAATGGGGATATTAAATATTAAACAAGGAACGAAATATTAAAATATTCCTTATTTTTTTCTAGTCGGAATTCTAGAGAGCACTGGTGGTCTAGTGGTAGCGGCCCCGCCTTCCGATCCGAAGGTCGTGGGTTAAAATCCAGTCGTGTACCAAAGAGTTTTTCTGTCGAAAAATGTATGTGCACTATGCCAGTACTCTCAAAACGGTGAAGGAAAACATCGTGAGGAAACCGGCGTGTCCTAGAACTTTAAACAAGTTCGAGCAACACGTGTCAAGGGTCAGCGTCCTACTTGCGGAAAAACCAGCCCGCACATCAAGTGCGGATGATAAAAATTTGCCAATTTTCTAGTTGGAATTCCGAGTAGGCTGGAGCAAGATGGATTTCGGCTTCACCGGCATATGGCGATGGCGATCACCCATCAACTTCATCTACGTGTACAAGCTGTACACGCCGCTAGAAGGCTTCGAGGAAAACGGACTAGTGCTCAAACATGTGTACGGAAACGGATTGGATACGGAACTCTCTTTACGTCTGTCTAAGCATAAGGTGAGTTTATAAGAAAAAAAATCGGTTGTCTGTAAAGTCGGTTTACTGACGATAGTTGAACGTGACAACGTCATACAGCTGTCCACGCGGACGCATCGCTCACTCAAGTAGGAGAGAGACCGATGACGAACGCTGCCGAACGCGGAGGCTCGTTCCGCGCTCTCGCTTGCACTTCAAGCCTTAAATGGAACGCCTCAGAGCGAAGTAACGCCGCATGAGTCTTGTTTTTTTGTGCGTGCAGCCGGCTCCATTGAATTATGTGACGTTGTCACGTCAAAAATGTTTTCGGTACAAAAAAATATTTAAAACAAATGAGTAGTTCAGAGAAAATATTGTAATAATGAGATGTATAATAGTTTATGTGATTTTGTATCTATGTTCACTTTCTAGTTCAAACTTTAATTTATTTAATGATTTTTCAAAGAATACATCTACTTACCAAGTTCCATCAGTATAGCTCTTACAGTTTCGTAGAAAAGTAGCTGTGACATACGGATGGACAAACAGACAGACATGACGAATCTATAAGGGTACCGTTTTTGCCATTTGTCTACGGAACCCTAAAAATTGGCCGCCACTCAGCATAATATGCTATAGTAGCGAGCGCCACTATAAAGGCCTGCGCACATCTAGTTTATAGCGATGGCGATCAGCTGAAACGCTGTCAAATATCGCTGTCATATTTGACAGCGTTTCATCTAATGTCTTGTCATTGTATGTATGTCAAATAAGTTTATATTCTTTACATAATTATTGTATCTCTAGTTAATTAAGTTAAGTTAAGTTAAATAAGTTTATTTTCCTTATAGTTTGGCGTAGCAATCCAACTGGTTGACAAAGGCAAGGGTCTCATAGAAGTGTTATCTGCGCGGATGCAACACGGTCCGGGCAACAACGATATGTTTATTGAGAACTTCGACACAAGTGCCAGAGTGGTACTCGACACTCTGTACTATCCTACAATATCGTTTGACGCGCATCTTATGAAGGTGAGTAGTAACTTTTTTTAAATATAGATAGCTATGCAATTGGTCTGTTGAATTTAAAAAAAGTCTTCAATTTTCTTATTTATTTAAAAACTTTATCTAAACTTTTAATGGTATTCGATGCAAAAAACTGTAAAAAAATATATTTGATTCTTAAACTTTATGCCGCTTCCCTCAATCCATTGTCTTTGTATATTTTACTCTTTTGTAGGCGAAAGCGTCATAGCTGTAGAATACACACGCTACAACCCGTAGCTGTTATGCTACGAATTGCTACGGCGTAGCTTTGTGCTACGTTAAATTATCCCAATACTGTAATTAGAATGTGTGTGTGTGCTTTCAATGTGGCTAAAACTGTCCCTACGTCATAGTTTATTAGCGTTATCGCTACCACATAACATTACTTGACAGTTTTGTATAAAAAAAACTTTAATATCTCTTTTTGTTTGTGGTTCCAGTTCGTAGGACCAGACGAAGAAGACATCCTGGAAGCAAACGCTACTCTGCACTTGCCCGAAAAACCTCCTATCGTTTTGACGGACGTGTTTATTCTTGAGGTAACCTTTAATTTTTGAAAACATATTACTTATAATATAAAACATACGGGCAGGTTTTACAGCTCAGTTGATAGTAGCCCTGCCTTTTGCGCTGTAGGCCGTGGGTTTGATCCCCACCGAGAACAGGCAATTACTGGCACGTGAGGCTGAACATCTGTATACCTCAAGTTGATGGACGCAGGGAAGTGCATAGTAGGGCACGTTCCTGACATGCGTGACCTACGAGGCAATTAATTATTTGTCACAGGCGATGGTCACCACTTAACATATTATGCTTGTTCCATCAAGTAGTTGTATAAATGAAATAAAACCTCAATGACTGGCCTCTCAGCTCAGTTGGCAGTAGCTCTGCCTTCTGTGCCGTTGGTCGAGGGTTCGATCCCCACCGAGAACAAGTATTTGTGTGATAAATGCAGATGTTTGTTCTCAGTCCGGGAGTTGTATCGTATTCTAAGTATGTATTTACAAAAAAAAAAGAATTTAAGTATTATATCAGCTATCTGGTTCCCATAGTACATGCTCTGCTTAGTTTGGGGTTAAACAGTATTGTGTGGATTGCCCGCATTATTTATTTATTTATTATTTAAAAACTTGTGTTTTATATCCAGGCATACACAGTGATGAGGAACACATTAAACCTAGTGACGCCATTCCAAGCAGTGAGCGAGCTGAAGTCTGTTTACACTGTGGACATCGTGATGGGGCAATCTTTCAACGTCACTTGTGTCGTGCTCTTGTATAATGGAACTTATTGGCATGAGGTAAGGTTCAATTTGTATTTTAGTTTACTTTCCACACGGGAATTTTTAAGCCCCGACTGAAAATAAGCTTCGAAAACGCTGATCCGATTTGAATGCTGTTTTTTTGATAGAAAACGGAGAAGTTTGAGATGGTTCTTAGCTAAGAACCTATATTTTTTTGTAATATTGTTGTATTCATATTTCTAACTGATTTAAACTGTGCTCACATCGAATATTTTTTTTTAAATAAAGTAAGCACTAAAATAAGAAACAACCTTTTTAATTTTTCTTCCATTAAAATAGCATTGATAGTTAGTACCATTTGTGTTAATTTCATCCTCCAGATATCATCAAAGATCTACTACGAATACGAGAGCGGAGAAGACGATACGTACCAGTCATACGTCGCGTCAGTGGGCGTTGCCACTCCGCTCGCGGTGTTGCCAGCTCTCCAGGCGCGCGCGGCGGCTAGGCTTGAGGACGCTCTGTGGAAGATGTCTGCTGATATCGCTATGCCTTCCTTTGTGGTTACTGCACTCGCTAGTCTTGAGGTGAAGAAGATTTTAGATATCTATAAATCTTTAAAACTAAAATGTGCTTTCATTCAATAAGACCAAGCAAAAACATTTCTTATTCTTTTTTTGTAAAATTAAGAAATAAAACAAATAATCTTGTTTCAAACAACTCCGTCTTACTGGTAGCATTTCCCTCTTCCAAACTATCTCTGGCTCGTTTTAGTTACGTGAATGCGTCGGTATGTGTTGCCACTCTGTGTGCGGTGTTGCCAGCTCTCCAGGCGTTCGCCGCGGCAAGTGTACAATTTTAAACTTTTTTGTTTTCTTTTAGCTCGATGACCCGTTCGTAGAAACGTCTGGAAGCTTGAACCTAACCTCGCCGTATCTAGAAGATTACTTTATCAAGATGCAGTTCAAAAAAGACTTCGCAGACGTTGAAAATATGGTCGGAGGAGGAATACAAATCAATCAGGGGAATCAGAGCAACTTCGTAAGTTTACAACATAACAATAATCTATAAGGTATATAATGATATAGGTCTGTTAGAAATTAAATAAACAAATATTTATGAGAACTTAATCCAGCACTATGCGTTACTACGCTAAATATATTCATTTTTCATCAAGATGCAGTTCAAACAAAATTAAAATAATGACAAAAAATGTGACAAATTGATGTTAAAATTCAGATGAAGCCAGATGATAGAATTCAGATCGGATATTGATAATTTTACGAGGAGGTGCCAAATGTCAAAATATTTTCACTATGGAGGTCCTGGCCTTATGAACTATTTTTATTAACTGACCTCAAATAAAAAAGGGGGGCTCTCAATTCGGTTATTTTTTTTTCCTTTTTTCTATCGTAATTTATGAACGGATTTGAAAAAAAAAATTAATCTATTATACTTCTACTTTGGTCCCACACAAATTGTACTCAAAAAATATTTTTACATAAAATTCGGTTCAGTAGTTTAGCCATAAAGTCGGTTCCTCAAGTTTGTAAACCTATACGATGTTTCCAGCTGTTCTGTGACGTGGTATGGCGTCCTCCCCCCCTCCGGCACCTCCGCGTGACGTCACGCGGCGCCCTTCCCCCCGTGCTGCCCCCCTCGACCCTCGCCTTCCAGTACACGGAGGAGGAGGAGCAGCGGGAGCTGACAGCTGACTTCAACACCGACAACTTGTACTATTCCGTGAAGGCGGACCGACGGGCGGACTCTATCAGTGTGGCGCTAAGCTCGCCGCATCAAGGATACAGGTATACAACGTGTTACAAAAAATCCAGTAATTTTTTTTTTACGTGATAACGTCTTATAAATCGATGGAGCCGGCTGCACGAACGAAAAAACATGACTCATGCGTCGTAACCGTCGTTCCGCCGTTCCGTCGAGCCCGAGCCCGGGTAAGGGAGTCCGAGTCGAGAGAGTTTTCTTATGACGTTGTCACGTTCAACTATCGTCAGTAAACCGGCTTTACAGACAACCTATTTTTTTTACTAAATTAGTGTACTACATCTATGCGGTACCCTAATTAATATAACAATCCAGCCTAGTAGGCTAATGAGTAATTTTGATTTAGATTAGTTTTATAAAATAAGTATTAGGTACTAAGAATGTGTCCATTGGCACTTTTCTTTCTGTCTCTAATTAATTAAGGTGACACTTTGTTTATGTGTTCATTATAATAAATGAAATTATCAATCTTTCACACTTCTTCATTTTCCTGGCTCTTATCCCACTTTATGTGGGGTCGGCACAACATGTTTTCTTCCATTCCCCTCTGTCTGCCTTCATCTCTGCATTCACTCCTCTCTTATTCATGTCATCTTTCACACAGTTCAGCCATGTTTTATTTGGTCTACCTCTGCTCACATATATCCATCCACATCCAAACTCATCACTCTCCTAGTCACATGACTTTCATCCCTCCACATGACATGCTCGTACCACGCCCTATTGCTCCTCAATTTTTCTGTTACTGGCGCTACTTTCAAACTTCCCCTGACATACTCATTCCGTATCTTGTCCATTCTTGTCACTCCACACATCCATCTCAACATTCGCATCTCTGCCACATGTAGCTTTTTTCATCCGCCCCTTCATCAATCTTTCACACAATTCAACCATATTTTCTTTGAAAATTATTAACTAGAAATTGATAGAAGAGGATCAAAAAACTGGCTAAGAGCCAGTTTTTCTCCTTTCGCTGTCTTTAAAGGTATGAAGCATCGTAAACACATGAGTAGTTATATCATGTGTATTTTTTATTACAGAGCAATGAAGATAATAACTGAATTCGAAGGAGATGACATCAGCGGATCCCTAGTAACTGATGCAACAGAATATAGCATCAGCGGCAAAGTGTTGAATCGAGATCCTTTAGAAGTGAGTATACATACCTCCTACTTCTATGTTCCTTTCTACTATGTTCTGTGGTTGTACAATCATATCGACGTTCGCCATGCTTCTTGCTAGCTACATTTTGTAGATCGTCTGTAACCTTGGCGAAGGGCGTCCTACACTAGATAGATAGATAGAAAATACATTATTGATAATCAAAACTTATAAATAGACTAGCGGCCGCCCGCGGCTTCGCTTGCCGTTACCGTTCCCGTTGAAAAAAAAAACCTTTTAAACCTTCTCTGGCCCTCCACAAATCATTCAAGACCAAAATCAGCCAAGTCGGTCCAGCCGTTATCGAGTTATAGCGTTAGGAAGGAAAACCCGACTTATTTTTATATATAGTAAGAAGACAATGATACATAAAAAAATAAAAGCAGCCAAGTGCGAGTCGGACTCGCCCATGAAGGGTTCCGTAGCACGACGAACTACAAGAACCTTTATATATGTTACTTGATGTAACATAATAAGGTTCTTGTAGTTCGTCGAAAGGTAAATTGCGGTTTACGGTTTATGACGTATAAAAAAAAAACTACTGGCTAGATCTCGTTCAAACCAAATATCGTTGGAAGTTTACATAGTAATGTACAACATATATTTTTTTTAGTATTATCATTCTCTTACTTTAGAAGTTAGAGGGGGGGGGACCAACTTTTTTCCACTTTGGAAGTGTCTCTCGCGCAAACTATTCAGTTTAGAAAAAAACTATATTAGAAACCTCAACATCATTTTTGAAGACCTATTCATAGATACCCCACACGTATGGGTTCAATGAAAAAAAAATTTTTGAGTTTCAGTTTCAAGTATGGGGACCCCCGAAATTTATGGTTTTTTTTTTATTTTTATGTAAAAATCTTAATGCGGTTCACAGAATACATCTACTCGCTAAGTTTCATCAGTCTAGCTCTTACGGTTTCGGAGAAAAATGGCTGTGACATACGGACGGACAGACAGACAGACAGACAGACAGACAGACAGACAGACAGACAGACAGACATGACGAATCTATAAGGGTTCCGTTTTTGCCATTTGGCTACGGAACCCTAAAAACTTTAAAACTATGTGTATGAACAATAGGCGGTCTTATCGCTAAGCAGCGATCTCTACCAGACAACCGTTGGATGGATAGGACTGATGTTACACTACGCTTACCTAAACGCCGCCCCACTCTGGTATTGGTTTGGTCCGACGATTGTCTGTTCTACGGCAAACATGACCGGCCCACTGCCACTTCAGCTTACTAATCCTTTGAGCTATGTCGGCTACCTTGGTTCTCTGACGGATAAACTCTTTCCGGATTTTATCCTTCAGAGAAACTCCGAACATAGCCCTCTCCATAGCTCGCTATGCCACATAAATAGCCACAAACGGTATATATTAGCTATCTGGTTCCCATAGTACAAGCTCTGCTGAATTTCGGGCTAGATAGTGTTGTGTTTTGTCTTCAATATTTTTTTTTTCAGATATCCGTAAACCTAGTACCAAAAAGCCAAGGCGAGGTAATAACAGTGAGAATAAAGTACGAAGCCACGGCCATTTTGTACAGTATGTCGGCCCATCTGTCTGGAGCCGTTAGCGCTACGGTACACGCGAGAGCTGATATGGAGACCGCATTCACTGATATCAACCTCAAAGTAAGTGCATTTATATCTCCATTAGGCTTAACAAGCTCTATCTGGCTCTGTCTTTGAATCTGTGTGAGTGTTGACTAAATAAATCCTACGTATCCTTCTTCATGCCAATGATCACGATAAGAGCTAACAAGCATTTTTGTATAAAAAAACATTTACTTCCAGGTAGACTTACCCAACTCGCAATACAAAGACATCTACTTCAAGTCGCGAGTCGACAACTACCCGGATCTACGTAAAGTGGTCAGCGTTCAAGCTGCAACGCCGTTTAAACGGCTGAGCTTCATCAAGGGAGACACTGACTTTGTGTAAGTTTAAGTCCTTTTACAGCTTTATTCATGATGCCAGACACTCTTACGTATACAGGGTTATTCATAATTAGCTGCAAATACTCAGGAATTAGGTTCAACAAATAAAATAAAAAATATTTATGAAATGATTTTTTTTAAGTTTTGTTATGAAAATCCCGAGAAAATCGACAAAGAATATCCTTTGAAATCATTGGCGCCTGACCTATTTTGACCTTTGATCCGCGCCCGCGCGCCGTGAGCGACACTCTGCGTTCAGTAACCGCCTGGGTGGGTCATCGTCCTGTTCTCCATGGCAATCATTATGCAATAGCCGTAAAAAATATAATAAAAATAAAATTTTGATACAAAAACTTAAATCAAAATTAAAAAAAAATAATTACATATATATTTTTTATTTTATTTGTTGAACCTAATTCCTAAGTATTTGCAGCTAATTATGAATAACCCTGTATAATCTTCTACGACATGACAGCTACATAAAGGTGTGATACTTTCCAGCCGCGCCACAAGCTCTAATTTCAATGCAAGTTATACCAATGGAAGGTACTACAATTGTTCGTTTTTGTACGTTGATTAAAAAAAATTGTACTACGAAGGTTCAAGAGAAATTTGACGAAGTTGGTGGCGCGGCCAGAAAGTGCTACTCCCCAGCCGCGCCACGCTGTACGCAGTGTTAGACTGATTATTACTAATCTAATTGATTGCTAAGAATTTGTACGATATTTGTTCGTTCTAATAACGATAAGATATAACTACGAAAACGGTTTTTAGGGTTCCGTAGCCAAATGGCAAAAACGGAACCCTTATAGATTCGTCATGTCTGTCTGTCTGTCTGTCTGTCTGTCTGTCTGTCTGTCTGTCCGGCCGTGTCACAGCCATTTTTCTCCGAAACCATAAGAGCTAGACTGATGAAAGTTGGTGAGTAGATGTAATATGTGAACCGCATTAAGGTTTTTACACAAAAATAGAAAAAAAACTATAAATTTTGGGGGTCCCCATACTTGAAACTGAAACTCAAAAATTTTTTTTTCATCGAACCCATACGTGTGGGGTATCTATGAATAGGTCTTCAAAAATGATGTTGAGGTTTCTAATATAGTTTTTTTCTAAACTGAATAGTTTGCGCGAGAGACACTTCCAAAGTGGAAAAAAGTTGGTCCCCCCCCTCTAACTTCTAAAGTAAGAGAATGATAATACTAAAAAAAATATATGTTGTACATTACTATGTAAACTTTCAACGATATTTGGTTTGAACGAGATCTAGTCAGTAGTTTTTTTTTTATACGTCATAAACGGAAACTCAAAATTTTTTTTTTCATCGAACCCATACGTGTGGGGTATCTATGAATAGGTCTTCAAAAATGATGTTGAGGTTTCTAATACAGTTTTTTTCTAAACTGAATAGTTTGCGCGAGAGACACTTCCAAAGTGGAAAAAAGTTGGTCCCCCCCCCCTCTAACTTCTAAAGTAAGAGAATGATAATACTAAAAAAAATATATGTTGTACATTACTATGTAAACTTTCAACGATATTTGGTTTGAACGAGATCTAGTCAGTAGTTTTTTTTTTATACGTCATAAACCGTAAACCGCAATTTACCTTTCAACGAACTACAGGAACCTTATTATGTTACATCAAGTAACATATTATATAAAGGTTCTTGTAGTTCGTCGTGCTACGGAACCCTTCATGGGCGAGTCCGACTCGCACTTGGCTGCTTTTTTCCGACTAAAATATTAATAAGAAAATTTTGTACTGCGACGTAAAAACGCCTGATTAAACACTCAAGACATTTGCTATCAAATTAATTTCAGGTGTTTTTGATATTATGCGTCGCGTTAAAAAGTTTACACAACAAATAGCTTATCTAACCAAAAACATCAAATAAATATTGAAAATAAAATATTAAATTAATAATATTGGTGAAAAAAAGGGTGTAATAAAATTACTTCCAAAAACTTCAGGAGGTAAAGTATTCAACATTGGCAGGCCTCCCAAAGGAGTTCATCAGTTATTTTGTGTTTTGTAAGAAAATTGACTTTTTTAACGAATTCTTATTAAAATTTAAAAAAACTACATCCTGTATTTTTTTTATTATTATCAGTTGATTGGTACTGATGAGTCCTTGCGTTAGACATGCTATTTATGGTTGTTTATTGGGTGTGTTGAAGATAATTAATAAGTTTTACGATTTTCTTTTTTCTCAAATTATAACTTTTTAAAAAATACTCTTCTGAAAAGTGACCCTGTATTACAAGATTTGGCGCATTTAATAGGGATTTTGAAAAGGTATTACACATGGCCATGAGTGGCCATGAGTGATGAACATATTGTTCTACTTATCATGTGTTTTAGTCGATAAAATGAACTAAATTTTTTTGTACAATGGTTACCACTTAACATCAGGTGGGTCATAATTATTATGACACCTGATGTTAAGTGGTAACCATTGCCATAGCAAATCATTGTATAAAAGCATTACTTTGCAGGTCACGAACCGTAGGAACGTGCCTTTTGACGCAATTTTCTGATTTCCGTTTTTTCTCCTGACTAAGCATGGAATGCCTCCGTGCTCATTACCGCTGTATAAATGATAGACTATCTGCCACTATATTATGATAGTGTAGTACAATTTTTTTGCGGTACAGACGGTTAAAGTTGGGTGATGTAATTATCTGAAATGAAATGGTGGCCAAAACTCCACGATTTCATTGAAAATTGAGGCAGTTATGGCTTATTTTTGAATTGTAATTTACAGATTTATCAGATTCATGCTTACATTGCAGAAAAAAATTTAAAGAAAAGTTAACGTTTCTAGTCACAGGACTTAAAGATCATGACAGGGTGTCAGTTTTTCCAGTTTTTTTTAAATACTCATAACTCGAAAGTTATATGACATATATTTTTTTTATATTTTTCTGTTAGCTGTCATGACTTGGCCCATCGCCCGTTTTCGGCTGGACGTTGACTTATGGGACACCCTGTATACATGTATTACCCAAAAATCAAACATGCGAAATACATACAAATCTGTTGTGATTTTATTACACCTTATATAATTTTTGAATTTTTAGTTTTGTAGAAAAAAATAGAGGCAGCCTCACGACTTTGATTGCACTTCTGAGTTATACTAGATTAATGTGTAATTTTTTTGGCTATCTTGGAAAATCAAGAAAACGTACATCAGACCTTATGCATCTGGAGCTGTGAAGTGTCTACGCATAATAATACAAACACCTGAAATTAATTTGATAGCAAATGTCTTGAGTGTTTAATGAGGCGTTTTTACGTCGCAGTACAAAATTTTCTTTTTAATATTTTAGTTGAAAAAAACCGTTTTCGCAGTTATATCTTATCGTTATTAGAACGAACAAATATCGTACAAATTCTTAGCAATCAGTTAGATTAGTAATAATCAGTCTAACACTGCGTACAGCGTGGCGCGGCTGGGGAGTAGCACTTTCTGGCCGCGCCACCAACTTCGTCAAATTTCTCTTGAACCTTCGTAGTACAATTTTTTTTAATCAACGTACAAAAACGAACAATTGTAGTACCTTCCATTGGTATAACTTGCATTGAAATTAGAGCTTGTGGCGCGGCTGGAAAGTATCACACACATAAAGAACATAATTGAAGGAAAACGGGTAAGAGGAAGGCCAAGAATAAGTTACGTGAGCCAGATAAAAGAAAAAGTTGCTGTCATGTCGCAAAAGGAAGTCAAGGAGGCTGCATTCGAAAGACTTAAGTTGACACTGACTTTGTGTGAGTTTAAGTTTTTTTACAGCTTTCTTTATAATGCGAGATACTTTTGAGCGATTCGCTTTAAGTCTCCTGACTGTGAAACTTTCATATCAACGAATAGAAATGGCAACTGTTAATCTGAGCTTAAGAAAAAGTATTGTTTATGTATAAGTCAAAGATATCTACCCCAAGTCTCGCGTAGACAACTACGCGGTTCTACGTAAAGTGATCAACGTTCAAGCAGTAACGCTTAAAGAGGGGGACACTGACTTTGTGTAAGTCTAAGGCCCGTATTCCGAAACAGTGCTTAGGTCTGAGTCAAGCCTCAAGCACAGATTTTTGACACTTTTGAATGGAGAACTGTCATAAAATCTACGCTTGAGGCTCGACTCAGGCTCAAGCACTGTTTCGGAATACGGGCCTAAGTCTTAGCGGGTATATTTGCAACTGTGCTTAAATAGTGGAAGTCAAAACTCACAACATTATATCATGGTAAATATCCCGTTGTTCATATAAATAATGTTTCTTACAGTTTTGGCCCAAAGACTGGATACCTTCAATGCAAGTACGAATTGCCCGATATGAAGGGCCAAGGTGATCTCAAATGGAGCTTCTTAATTGGTGACTTATTTATAAAGGTACATGTTTTGACTTAATTTTATTAAAAACAAGAAAAAAACTCGGATTTTGATTGCGAGGTAATTTCCATTCCTACTTTGAATTGGTCTGTTATTTTTTTGTATTAAATGGAAAGATCCGAGCTGAGCCTGTAATTTGGAGATTTCGTGATGATCAAGTAGACTTCTCCTATACAGGGTTATTCATTATTAGCTGCAAATACTCAGGAATTAGGTTCAACAAATAAAATAAAAAATATTTACGAAATGATTTTTTTTAAGTTTTGTTATGAAAATCCCGAGAAAATCGATAAAGGAATCATTGGCGCCTGACCTATTTTGACCTTTGATCCGCGCCCGCGTGCCGTGAGTGACACTCTGCGTTCAGTCACCGCCTGGGTGGGTCATCGTCCTGTTCTCCGTGGCAATCATTATGCAATAGCCGTAAAGAAATTAATAAAAATAAAATTTTGAAAAACTTGAAAAAATTTTTGATCAAATTAAAAAATAATAATTTCATACATATTTTTTATTCTATTTGTTGAACCTAATTCCTGAGTATTTGCAGTTAATAATGAATAACCCTGTATTTATAACGACATAAACTTACAAAAACCACGATATTTTGAATTTAAAGTAAACGTCATAATGTTTATTTTTGATTGAAAGCTGATTTGACAACACGCTAACCATAAATGTAGCTCTGCTTGATATTCAAATTTAACCCTTATCCCATAGGCGTTAGGGAACCAACTCGTGAAAGACATCCACAAGAGCGTAGACCTTGACATTCACTTCGGTAACACCACTACTCCTGACAAAATGCAAAAAACTGACGCCGGCTTTAGGATGGATTTGGATAAGGTTTGGCAGTAAGTATCAACTTACAGTGAAAATATTCTTATCGTGTCACTGAATTTTTCAAACCAAGTGTGGTGAAAGGATTTTGAGTGCGCCTTAAAGAGGCTCCTTTTATGCGCTAGACGCATGTTTATCGAACTTTTTAGGTTCTAGTACATGCCGGTTTCCTCACGATGTTTTCTTTCACCGTTTGAGAGTACTGGCATAATGCGCATTAATTTTTGGGTCGTAAAACTCTTTGGTACACGACTGCATTTGAACCTACGACCTTAGGATCGGAAGTCGGGCCTGCTACCACTATAGGCCACCAGAGTTCCATCATCATCCTTTTTATATTTTTTTTTGTTTCTGTCGCCAAGCTACGCAGTGCAGTCAGAATGTTTGTCTATTTGATCATAGCTAGATAGTTAAACACAATTTGTTTCACATCACACAATAATTTACGGAAAACTTTTTCAGAATCGGTGCAAATGCCACCTTCGGCTACATCCTAAACCAGCGAGTGAACCTTCTTCTAAACATTATCCTCCCCAAACCCAACGTAGACGTCCACACGCTTTGTCTAGACGGGTTCTTGGGTTCGTCCACTGACCCTAGCAAGGTTCTAGAGGCAGAGTATAGAACGGATGTGACTAAAATTGTCACCGGCGTCAAAGGAAATGTTAGTACCAAATAAACTAAAAAAAAATGTATTCAAGTGTTGTATCAGCTATCTGGTTCCCATAGTACAAGCTATGCTTAGTTTGGGGCTAGATAGTGTGGTGTGAACTGCCTACAATATTTATTTATTTAAACTGTGAATATATTCGCATCATGAGGAGGTCAAATTATAGTTTGTTGAACTGACAAAAGCCTTATAGAAAACGGTTACATACAGAACAGAAGCTTTTTAGAACGCTGATGAAACAAGCATTATGGCCCTTCGAATTTCGGTTATCGAGCAGGTAATTAGGTGACTGTAATGTCAAGCCTGTAGATGGAGCCACGGTCGCTTTAGTGCCGAACAGTCCCTAAGATTTATTCGTCGAGTGTGATAGGATCCGATGGCGCAGCGGTCAGCGCAGCCCCGTTCCAAGGAGAAGGTTGCGGGTTCAAATCCCGGCTTTTAACTATTGGGAAATTATAAAATCCTTTTGATTTCCTTAAGAGCGCATCGTGCGAAAATTTGAGATTTAAAAAAAAAAAATCATAACTAAATAACTAAGTGACATTTTAAAAATCGCAAAAGGACTAATTGTAGACTATACATTTGAGATTAATTCGAATTTAAGTGTGTTAAAAAAATATACTATTTAACATGACATTCTATTTAACGCTGACATACGATTTTCATTAGCGTTAAATAGAATTTCATGTTAAATAGTATATTTTTTTACCACACTTAAATTCGAATTGATCTCAAATGTATAGTATAGTCTACAATTAGTCCTTTTGCGATTTTTAAAATGTCACTTAGTTATTTAGTTATGAATTTTTTTTTTTTAAATCTCAAATTTTCGCACGATGCGCTCTTAAGTGTGAACACTATAAAATCAATACAAATTTATCACGCACACTATAATTCCCCAGGTGATAATGCTACCTGAGAGTTTCAACACAAATTCCACCATCATCTGGACCTCTTCCTCTGGCTACCAGCACATCGACAACAAGGTCCTGTACCGATGGGATTCCAACGGCTCCAACCATGTCGACTACGAGTTGAACTCGCCCCTGTATGTGGATGAGTCGACTTTACGCGCTCGAGGGTCCTATCAATTAGATATGGTGCATGGATACAAGATTGTCAAGTAAGTTTTGAAAAATTATACGAAAAAAATCACACAAATATTATTATTATTATTTTTTTAGAATTAGTGTACGCTATGTTTCATAACCTACTCTAATAATGTTACAATCTAGCCAAATAAGTAATTTTTCATTGACCTAAATTTCTAAAGTAAACTACAACTAAGAATGTGTCCACTAACACTTATCTTACTGTCTCTATTGATAAATAGAGACAGTGAAAACAGAAAAGTGTTATGAAACATAGCGTACACTAATTCTAAAAAATAATAATAATAATATTAGTGTGATTTTTTCTGTATAATTTTAAAAATATTTAATAATATTTTAAATAGGAAAGTTTGTAAGTATGGATGGATGGATGGATGTTTGTTACTCAATAACTCTAGAACGACGCAACGTATTTGGATGATGTACGGCACTAAGCACAAAGGCTACTTTCACCACATTGATTGGTTTGAAAGTACCAGTGAAACGATTAGAAGAAGGTAATATCAATAAATCAATTTTATTTCATTTTCAGGGGTGAAATGTTCAAGCCAGGCAAAAGTCAGATAGGAGAGATAGATGTACGCTACGGCGGTATTAAGCATACCGATGGACGTTTCAACTTCACTACGCCCTTCCAGAAGCTACCGTGGTTGAAATCTATTTTTGATGTGAGTATTCACTTAACTGCTGGAAGGGGAAGACCTAGGCGCATGTATCTCGATCAGATCGCAGACGTTTTAGAGAAAGGCCAAGTTAGGAGTACTCTAAACCGACGAGCATGTATGAAAAATGTTATGAGAGTGAATGAAGCGAAAGAGGTGTGTCAGGATCGTAGCAAGTGGAAATCCGAGATCTCTGCCTACCCCCATGGGAATAATGCGTGATTTTATGTATGTACATATGTATTCACTTAAAATGGCCTTTTTCACGGCATAGTAGAATGCCGTGAAAAAGACCATTTTAAGTGAAGACCATTTTAAAATCTCAAATGTAAATACCTTGGAAATTTGTGTGTTTCTGATACCTATATTTTTACTATTGACATTGTATTTACCTAAATTTTACCAAAAATGTTTATGCTTTATTTATTTTTATTTTTCGTTTGTCTATTATTATATCTTTATCTATTATTGTAATTGGTGTCAACCGTCTTAATTAAAGTAAATCAATAAATACAAATACAAATATTGGTGATAGAAAAAAGTGTTATGGCAGCTTTTACATTTAAAGGCATGATTGTAGTAATTCCTCGTGCGAGCCCTTCACAAGGAGCTTTATTATACAACTTCTAATTTATGCGGGTAGTTCAACATAATTTCCATCCACAGATAAACAACGTTGAAGAATACTCAGACAACAAAGTAGATCTGTTCTGGCCGAATAAGACTGCCAGTGTTAACACAACACATGTGTATTCTAAGTCAGCGAGTGGGTTCACGCAAACTGGAGTTATATCCCTATCTGTACCGCTGAGTAGCCAACATATTGTCAATACAGAGTATTACTATGTGCAAGGTAAGTTTGTTATATAGAAACACAGCAATATGTATCTTATACCTTTAAACGAGAAAAGCTTATATACATAATCTGAATCTCTGAAACGGCTCCAACGATTTTCATGAAATTTAGTGTACGGAGGTTTTCGGGGACAATAAATCGATCTTGCTAGGAATCATTTTTCGAAAATATTGTTTTATTCGTGTTTTCAATAATCAACTTTATCATAATACCATAACTCCTAGCACCATCTGTTGCTGAAGTCACGAGAGACAGAGAACGCCATCTATTGACGAATTGTGGAACTTAACTACTACGTTAACACCAACTGCTAGTAAGACTTTAACAGATTGTGTTTTTCAGATGATAAAGCAAGTAACGGCAACACTACAATAGATTTCGACGGTGAGAGATTCGTAAAAGGATCATTCAATCAACTCCTCAGCAAGAGTCAGAGGAGTCTCGACCTTTCCACAACAGACATAGAGGTGGAAAACGCGCACACGCCTGTTGGAGTCAAGTATATTCACGAATATGATGTTACTGGGAATGTGGTAAGTATTAAACTACTAGTAAAATGCCCGCGACTTTTACCAATTACTATTACTTACTACCATTTGAGCTGTGTGGCCTGTCCTTAGCATACTCAATAATTCTTTAGAAAACTACCCTCTTTTCATGACGGTTTACTGACAGCTCAGACAATTCTATTTTTTTATTTTTTTTTTGACCTGAATTGATATATATTATACCTACTTTACTTTTATTGAAAAGTAGTTGCTGTTTTATCTGAAAAGTAATATTTACAGATTGGTCCCATACATTTTTTTTTCAAAATTGCTTTAGCCGTTTTGCTTTAAATGTTTTTTAATGTTATCGCATAATTTCGTAATTTATAAGCCGTTTTTTTTTTAAATCTGAATACTAATATTTCCCATTGAAATTTCATCAAAATCGGTTTAATAGTTTGGCCATGAAGTCAGTTTCTCAAGTTTTGTAAACTTATATCAGTATTATAAAATTTCAAATCTTTATTTTTCAGGATGTAAAACAAGCTACTGTCTTTCATCTCAAAAACGCTACTAAATTCAACGCCACAGGCAAATTAGATGTTACTACCTACGACATCGGTAAAATTCTAAAACTGGACCTGATTCACGGTAATCGAACCTGGGCCTTCGACAATACGTACGAGTCGGTTGATAAGCACCTCAAGCAGGGGAGCAAAGTCAAATGGGCTGAAGATACCTGGATAGCGTATAATATTCATGTCACTAACATGACCACGGTAAGTTTATTTTAAGAATCTGTATTTACTTATACAGGGCGTCCCACGGATATTCCACATGAATGAAGAATTTTAGTTGTTAAAAAGGGAAGCAATAATGTACGACCCGTTATTGCACAGCATGATAATGTACAGCAGGTTAATGTACACACCGTTATTACGATGCCAGGGTTTGGATTAACGGGGCGTACAATAAAAGGTCGCGAAATAACATGCTGTACAATGTCGTCCCGTGTTGTTATTGTACGCACCGTTATTACGATGCCAGTTAAGCCTCGTGCACACTGTAGCAATTCAATATTGATTTTTGCTGTTTTGTTCAGGCAGCGGATACTTGTACTTGTCCTTGGGACTTTATAGGGCGGATCCGACTTGGTTAGGTTAGGTTATGTTAGAACATATAAATAACGCACAAGGCGAGCGAGCAAAGCGAGCGTGCCGCGGCAGCGGCCGCCACAGTACCAGAAAATGTTTTTTACATTTACCCCAAAGGGGCTATTCTCTTATGGAGCAGTATCAATTGCCTACAAAAAAATAGAAATAATTGAATTGCCTCAGTGTGCACGGGCCCTAATGGCATCCAATTAACATGCTGTACAATAACATCACGTGACAATTTTGTGCACCCAGTTAATTCGCAGCCAGTTATTGTACGGCAGGTTAAAACGAATCCAAAAAACGAAAAAAGGTTTCGTTTTAACATGGTGTACAATAACATGCTGTACAATAACTGGACGTACATTAACCGGACCCGTTAAAAATAGTGTAAGTTCTGGTTTTGCAAAATAAATCATTCATTCATTCATTCATTCACATGGAGGGAAAGTACCTTGAATATTGTAGACGTAAGATTTTACTAAAAGAAGACGTTATTTGAATTTAAAAAAAAATTAAACTGCATTCATAGATATTTAAATAACTTCATAGTTGAACCGGGAAACGAACCCGTTACACGAGAAAAATAATCACCCTGCTGCGAGAGAAATAATCAACTTTATCATACCGATCGAAGGTTTTATCATAGGGATTATTTTCTGCTAAGTAAGTAACATTGTGTCAGAAATAAAAGGAAGACCATGAATTTTAACATTTTTAATACAAAATTTATCAAATGCTCAAAAAGAGAAATAAAATACTAAACTATGAATGCCGTTTCAATTGTTTTATAAGTTTTTTTTTTCCCCATAAATAAAACTTAAAAAAATGAAAATGTCAAAAACGGATTAGGTTTTAACAAGATCGAAATTGTTTAAGCACATCATTTTGTGAATTTGTAAATAAAAGATTAAAATTTCCTTGAAGTAGCAAATATTATATGTCCAGCTTTAAATACGAAAAAACTTTTATATTTTCCTTTATCCTTATTAATATTATAAATGCGTTTGTAACTCTGTCTGTCTGTGTGGCTTTCACGCCAAAACTACTGAACCGATTGAAATGAAATTTGGTACACAGATAGTTGAGGGCCTGGGGAAGGACATAGGCTACTTTTTATTGCGAAAAAAGGGTTGAAAGAGGTAAGGGGTTGAAAGTTGTATGGAAGTATCGTCATTTTTAGAGCTAGAAACTTAAAACTTATTTTTTAGTCTGTTGATTTGATATAAAAAAATATGACATTCAAAGTTTGTGCTGGGGGGGTAGAGGGAGGGGAGTACAGGGGGGAGTGTGGAGTGGAGGTGCGGGGGGAGTGTGGAGGGGAGTACAGGGGGGAGTGTGGAGGGGAGTACAGGGGGGAGTGTGGAGGGGATTACAGGGGGAGTGTGGAGGGGAGGTGCGGGGGGAGTGTGGAGGGGAGTACAGGGGGAGTGTTGAGGGGAGTACAGGGGGGAGTTGGAGGGGAGGTGCGGGGGGAGTGTGGAGGGGAGTACAGGGGGAGTGTGGAGGGGAGTACAGGGGGAGTGTGGAGGGGAGGTGTGGGGGGAGTGTGGAGGGGAGGTGCGGGGGGAGTGTGGAGGGGAGGTTCGGGGGGAGTGTGGAGGGGAGTACAGGGGGGACTGTGAAGGGGAGTACAGGGGGGAGTGTGGAGGGGAGGAGCGAGGGGGGATGCGGGGGCAGTACAGGGGGAGTGTGGAGGGGAGGTGCAGGGGGGTACAGGGGGATTGTGGAGGGGAGTCTGGGGGGAGTGCGGGGGGAATGTGGGGGGGTGTTGAGGAGAGTTTAGTAAGAGGGCAGACGACTGTGTCACGTGCACGCGAATATGACGTTGTTATTTAATTACTGTTTTCTTCCGATGCAAATTAAAAATGCTACCCATAGACACTATACCACGCGGACGAAATCGCGGGCACAGCTAGTTCGATATATATTTTTGTCACTAAAAGTAAATAAATAAAAAACATATGCATAAATCGTTACCAGGTTGAAACAGAGTCCCAGCAACTGATAATGAACGTATGGTGGCCCCTCCGTACATTTAATTTGGTCGCATTATACCACTTACAAGACACGCTTCTCGATGGCAAAGCGACTTTGAACTGGAATGTCAAGGAAGAGAATAAGACGGCTGAGTTGAGAGGTATATGGGAAAATCCGCCAAGAAAAGACGGTAGTTTGCATAAAGTGGACTTGGCACTGTCTCACCCATCGTTTAGAAAGGTAAGTTTTAACATAATCACTTTTCCAAGCAAAATCAAATAAATGTTAAAGTATATGAGATCAAACGAACTTCTTAAAGTGAAGTTCGATCATTATTGTATGAGTCGCATCATTCGAAGATACAGTTAACATAGGTAGTGCCTTTAGCTTACACGAGGAATTCGCACGTTTAGAGAATCGATTTTCAATCGGATTCAGTTTTTTTTTTTTTTTTTTTTTAACTACCCGCTTGACCGGCCGACGTAATGACGGAGCGACAGCCGGTAGCAGCCATCATTCATGTTCAGAGACTTCCGTTTTCTACGTGGGGTTTTTGGGTGGGTGGGAACCTGTATCTTCGAATGATGCGACTCATACAATAATGATCGAACTTCACTTTAAGAAGTTCGTTTGATCTCATATTGTATGTCGTCGCATCATTCTTCAGATACAGTTAACATAGGTAGATGTTTAGAGAATCTTTCCATCATGAGCAAAATGGGTATGCCAAAGAAACATTTAATTAATCAAGTAGAAAACGATTTATTTTTTAACAAAAAAATAATATTAAACTTCTAGTACATATTAATTATAACATCTTTTCAAACACATTGTTTGCATAACAAAACCAGGTTTTTGTGTAACAATTAGATAATTAATAGATAACGAATACTTATCTAACATTTTAAATACTCTCAAAGACAGAACGAGCAAAGATTCCATCGTCCGTCACTGGGCGGTTATAGAACCTAGCAAACGTCATAGACGAGGGCGACCAACCCGCGGTCTTCCTAATAGTGTCAATGCAGACACCAGCAGAGGCCGCCGCCGAGGTGGAGGCGTGACGCGTGCTGTGGGCACTGAATACTGTGACGTCGACGCCGCTCTCTGCTAGAGTCTGCTTGATCCACCTGCTTATGGATTGTGACGATGCTCTTGTATGAGGTTTTTTGTGAGTTAGTAAGAGGTTATCTGTTCCTTCAGGCCGAAGACCTGCTGTGCCTGTAAGATAGTCCTCGAGAGTCTTTGCTGGGCATATGCTTGGGTTGTTCACGAAGAAAGGTAAGAATAAAACTGGCTGCTCTCGATTTGGAGCAGAAGTCTTTATCATGTCAGTTATAAATATCTTTATTCCACATGGAGACCTGTAGATGTTATTGGTTTTAATAAGAGATAAGGTCTGGACGCGATGTGACGTGCACAAGGCCAACAAAACAGTTAATTTTTTAGTTAATTTCTCGAAATTCAATGTACTATTTGGATACCATTCGGAAATGAAATCTAACACCAGTTTTGGATCCCAGGTTGCAGTATATTTGGGGCGCGATGGTTTTTGCCTGTAAATACCTTTTAATAAACGTTTTATTCGTTCGTCTGATCCTACGTTATTCCCAAGGAGTAATGATAGGGCAGAGCGATGACTATTAATAGCCCCATATGCTGCTCCCTTATTGAACTGTTCAACTATGAAGGCTATTACGGATTGTAATGGGGCTTCGAAGGTGTTTATGCTATTATCAAGACAATACTGCCACCACAATTTGTATGTAACTGAGTACTGTTTCATAGTACTTTCCGAAATGGAAGATAGCATTAAATCTAGTGCTATTTCAGGGGTGTTTAGTCTTGCAAATGCTGCCCTGAGAGCGTCGCGGCCCCCAGGGTAAGGCTGGCGTGGAGCCGGTGGTGTATCCTGGAACGAGAACACAAGAGGTTCTTGTTAGGTTCAAAGAAGATAATATCAGAGATAAGCATTCTTTTAAGCAATGGGAACCACGCTTGACCAGGCCAATATGGGAAGACTAGAATACCAGTAGCTTTTTCATTAATAATTTTGCGCAAGCATTTGAGTATTAGAACGAACGGTGGAAATGCGTAGAAGAAGGTAGAGTTCCAATCAACCGTAAAAGCGTCAACTGTCATAGCGTCGGGATCCGGTTTCCATGAGATGTACTTAATGCATTTTGCATTGGTACGAGAAGCGAAAATATCAATATTAGGAGTCCCGAGAGTTTGGACTATCTTTTGGAACGCCCAATTCGATAGTTCCCACTCTGTGTCCGCATTTACTTTACGCGATTCTTCGTCGGCTTCGACGTTGTCGTGTGTATTTATATATGATGCAAATATAAAAATGTTTCGCTTTTCGCACCATTGCCAAATACTCTTGGTCAAGTCCTTTAGATGTGGGAATCGGATTCCACCCATGCGATTTATATAGCAAAGAGCAGTTGTGTTGTCTACTCGAAGCAATATGGAGCCATCATGATACGTGTTAGCGAAGCTTTTAAGACCAAGAAACACAGCTAATAGTTCAAGATAATTAATGTGATGGGATAGTTCATCCTCTCTCCATCCACCGTTCGCCCGTTTCCCTTCGCAAGCGGCGCCCCAGCCTGTTCTGGACGCGTCGGTAAAGATTTCTAAGTCAAATATTTTGTCTGGTCGTAATATATTGTTAGTCACCATTATGTTCTGTTGCCACCATTGTAGGTCAGGTAAGATTATAGGTGATAGCTTAATTTTGGCTTCAAAATCGTCATATTTTTGAAGGGCTAAGTATTTTTGACGTTCAAAGGTTTTGGTGTACAACCAACCGTATTTAACTGCGGGGCAAGCTGCAGTCAGTACTCCAATTAGTTGTGACAATTCCCTAATGGAGCATCTTGGAAGTTGGGAAAACTTCTTGGTTAATTTTATGATGCCCTGTCGTTTTTCATCTGGCAAGCCTAGTGACATATCGACAGTATTATATATGAAACCTAGAAATCGACAAACCTGTTTAGGTTCGAGGTTACTTTTCTCATAATTTATGACGAAACCTAAACATTGTAACAATGTTAGAGTTTTATTTAAATTTTCTTTGCATTCATCATAAGTGTCCCCAATACATAAGATATCATCAAGATATATTACTGACCTATAGCCCTGTTGACGTAGATGGTTAATGACCTCTTTCATTAATTTTGTGAAGACCCAGGGAGCCACAGACATACCGTTTTGTAGGGCACTAAATTCAAAACATTTTTGATCAAATTCAAAGCGTAAGTACTTACGATGATTTTTTGTGATAGGTACTAAGAGATAAGCCTCTTTAAGATCGATATTTGCCATAAAACCAGCTTTAGGTATGAGTCTGGCCGCTGTTCTGTGGTCTTCCATTTTAAAATGGGAGGTCGAAATAAATTTATTTAGAGCCTTTAAATTTAAAATAAATCTTTTTGACCCGTTGGGCTTAGGTGCTAAAAATACGCTGGATAAAAAATCATTTTTAGTTCTATGACAGGGAGAAATAGCACCCAGATTTAATAATTTTTCAATAGACTGTAACATATCTGGGAGCTCGCTACTTAAAACAGAGTTGCGAGGTGTCGAGAGCTGTCTTACTTTCTTAAAGAACGGTATAGTATACCCGTTTGAAATCCATTTTAATATTTGAGTATTTTTTGTAATTTTTGCCCAGCAATTATAAAAATAATGGATTCTGCCTGCATGTACCTCTATTGTTGCTGAGTTGCTGCACGCTGCTTGTTCTGCGCCGATGCCTTCGGCTGGGCAGAGTTGCCTGCTGGAGGTCTCCGGCCCGCTTGAGCATTCCTTCTCTGCCCTCCCCGCCCCCCCCTGTTGGACGCGAAACGAGAGGGGCCCGTCCAGTTTCCCTGGGGTCGGGAACGGTTTGTCGGCGGTTGGTATGACGTAGAAGGCGTCTTGGGATTCGGAGTCGGTTTCTTTATTTGTAATCCATGCTTCTCGATTACTTTTGTTGCTTTAATTTTTTCTGAAAGCTTGCTTCCGAAAAGCAATTCATCTCGTTCGACGTCTTGCATTATATTCAAGAAGGACTTATCCAATCCTGGGGTAATAAACTTCTTTCTGGCCTCCGTCTCTATATAGTGCAGATCACACAGGATTCTAAAGCTATCACTGAGGAATTTGATAGCTTGGAGTCTATCTTTGCCGTCGTCAAGAAGGAGTTCCAAGCCTTTATTGAGGGCGGATATTCCTTGCCCTAATTGCTGCTGCACAGCTTCCACTCGCTTGTCCCGGGTCCGAGCGCCCTCAGCTACAGCGGCAGACATCTCAGGATTGAGTTTTGGCGCTTGTAATAGTGGGCAATTTTCAGGAATAGGGTACTCCTTAAAGAGTTTATCTTTTGCTTCCGTGGCCATTCCCTTTCGAAGAATAGGTATCCATAGCCGTGGTAAGTTTTCATGAATTTTTGGACCAAACTTTGGCCCTTCTTCTGTGGTTTCACCCAAAGCGACGAGAATGTCGGGGTCCAAGTCCGGCACTGGAACCGGTTCTTGGTCGCAATCATCTTTGCCGTCCTCGAATTGTTCGACAACGGCTGTATCCAAGGACTCTGGATTAGCGATGTCTAGGTTTTCGTTTTCTGTAAAGCAACAATAACAATTGTTACTGGTTGAGGGTACTTAGAAAAATAAAACCAAACTTGCAAAAACTACACGTGGTGTTTATTTTTGCCTAGTAACTAAAATCAAATGTAATTTGATTGGTACAAAATCATAAATTGCCTTCGTGAGGATACACGATCCACCTCCAGGCGATTCTGTTTTCAATTTTGATACGTAATCGTTTTGTACGATTGCGAAATACCTTCGTGTTAACCCACGGTTAACCTCCTGGCAATAAATTACCTTCGTGATGACACACGGTCAACCTCCAGGCGTATTAATCGAGACTTAGTTACAGCGGATACTACGGAATAAACACTTTACTAACCTGAATCTTTATCAGAGTCGTCAGACGATGATGAATAGATAATTCGTCTGAATTTCCGCTGCTCTTGTTCCATTCGTCGAATCTTGCGTTGATACCGCTTGATTTTTTCGTCGTTCTTTCGTTTCGGCATAGTGACGAAAATTTACGAAGTATTTTTCACTTTTTATTTGTGAGGCACGTGCGAACGCTGCCTCGCACAAGAAAGGAATGATGGCTGCTACCGGCTGTCGCTCCGTCATTACGTCGGCCGGTCAAGCGGGTAGTTAAAAAAAAAAAAAAAAAAAAACTGAATCCGATTGAAAATCGATTCTCTAAACGTGCGAATTCCTCGTGTAAGCTAAAGGCACTACCTATGTTAACTGTATCTGAAGAATGATGCGACGACATACAATTCTCGTGGGTTCGATCCCCACCGAGAACAAATATTTGTGTGATGAATATAGATGTTTGTTCTCTGTCTGGGTGTTGTACTGTATTCTAAGTATGTATTAATAAGTATATAAAAATAATGTATATAAGTATTATATCAGCTATCTGGTTCCCATAGTACAAGCTCTGCTTAATTTGGGGCTAGATAGTCCTGTGTGATAGTGCTGTGCTCGAAGAACCGACAACCGTTGGGGAATAAAGGCTCTCGAATGGCGACCACGAACCAAAGGACGAAAAGTCGGGCGCCCACCCACCAGATGAACTGACGACATTGTTAAGATCGCAGGAAGTCGATGGATGGAAAGGGCTCAAATCGTTCTTCCTGGAAATGTGTAGGGGAGGCCTATGTTCAGCAGTGGACTTCTTCAGGCTGATGATGATGATGATGAGTGCTGTGTGAACTGTACCCGAAGTCGGAGTTTTGCTACCACATTTCGTTACCAAATGTTGTTTTCGTTTCGCCTATTTATCTCTCTCTATTGTATGGAGAAAATATGAGACAGAAAAATACGTTACGTAATTAGAGTTGTTGTCTCATATTTTCTAAATACAATAGACAGAGACAAATAGGCGAAACGAAAACCACATTTGGTAACGAAATGTTGTAAATGCACTGGGACTTGGGGTATTGACCTCAATATTTATATATTTATTTTGTTTTCACAGGATGTAAACATACACGGACAATATCTATCGTCCCCTTCAGTAATGTCTAACATTTCCCTCGAGCTTCAATACTCAGACTACGAAAATGAATATCTAAAACTCCACTCCATTCTAACGGACAATTCAAACGGACCAATCAGAGACTACTCCTTCGCCCTCACTTGCACGCATCCATCCACGAATCTGGATCTGGATATGAAGTCCGATGTCAATATACACAGTCGCTGGTATTACTTCAGTAACTATTACAGGCTGCAGAAGTCTTTGTTCTATCAGAAGTTGAGGAATAATAGGTTGCTGATCGATTTGAAAAACAGTTTGGTGAATTGGGAGGTAAGTTTTGTTATACAAGGTGCAGTTTTGGATCTGCAAAACATTTTAGGAGGTAATTATGTTAGTGATTCTCGACCCGAATCAACAATAAAATGGGCAGGTATTTTTTTTTCATTTTATTCTTATTAACGTAAATCGGTAAGTGTGAACTCCCCTTTTTAAAACGCGACCAATCTGTACGTGTCCTTAAACTGCGCTTTCACACACACAAACAAACGCAACCGACATTTCTTTCATAAATCCAAACCAAAGCACCAACCACCGGCCGCTCCCTCCCCCCCGCCACCCCGCCACGCCCCGCGGCCATCGCAAACGCATCGATCGGGTCAATTTATTAGTGTATTTGATGACGCCGGTATGTGCATACGCTTGCAAATTCCGCCCCTCAAGTGCGCCTTCGATTAACGGTCGGGATAGGTACCTACTACCTAATTGTAAAGATGACGGACCAATACTCCAATGTAGAGTTGGTGGAGATGGTCCGCTTGTAGGTATGCCATCAGTGGAGACAATGTATCTCGAGCCATCGAAATGTTCGCGGAGTTATTCCCCAATCGGCAACGTCATCATTGAAATCCCGTGTTTCGGTAAGCACTTAATTAAAGCCTTTGGTTCGAACTGATTTGTAGCTCTCGGACAGTCGTTAGGTACCACACGGGTCGGTACGGGTCAACGACCTTACAGCCCTGCCGTACGGTCGGACAATTAGCAAATAACAAATGGGTATCGTGTTATCAAGTAACTGGTTTGTTGAGGTCTGATACGCCGTCGCCCTGCGAGATTCACTGGCACTCCATGCAGTGAGCTGCATACAGTTAAAAATTCGAACTACATCTAAGGTAAAATTATTTGCTATAAGTTGCTGTTGCTACAACAACTTGTACAGGTCGCGGCACGTTGGTTGAACCTTCGATGCGCAGTAACAGATTTTCGAGTCTAAATCGAAATGCGGTATGACGAGAATCGCGGGGTTCCCCGTAACCATAGCAACGACCTTCATTTTAGTTTAACGTAGTGCCGCGTTCGATTCATAGAAATGTGGACGGAGGGAGACTCGTACAGGCTGACGTCACTGGTCATCGCATTCACGCACACAGTGACATGACACGCGATACATCGCAATGGGTGATTCTGTTTTTTTGAAGAGGGTTATTCTGAAAATCAATAAAATTGAAAAATCGAAAAGAAAAAGTATTATTGATTATTGACTTGGTATCGTATTGTTATATGATTATTTACGAGTCTCCTAACAACCTCCTGAAATGTTTTGCAGGTTCAAAACTGCACCTTGTAGAATAGAATAGAAAATTCCTTATTGCACACCTTAAAACTAAGAATATTACATATTTAGGCATTGAACTATATATTTAGACTTCTAACTGTATATTTAGATGTTGAAATGTATATTAAGACGTTGAACTATGTATATATTTTGAATTTCAACTTTATATTTAGACGTTGAACTGTATATTCAGTTTGGGCGTTCTTTTTTTCTCTCAGCAATTCTCTCAGCTCAGTTGGTAGTAACCCTGCCTTCTGCGCCGTAGGCCGTGGTTTCGATCCCCACCGAGAATAAATATTTGTGTGGTGTTCGCAGATGTTTGTTCTCTGTCTGGGAGTTATAAATACTGTATTCTAAGTATGTCCTTACAAAAAAATGTATTTAAGTGGTATATCAGCTATCTGGTACCCATCATACAAGCTCTGCTTAGTTTGGGCCAGTGACCCAGCGTTTTGGGACAAGTGTTAATTGTCAACAACGTTTATTTATTCATTACGGAAAATAAGGGTAAGCTATGCAAATTAAATCAGTTTATTTGGGTCACTTATATTTGCACGTCTATCTGTATATTTAATTCTCTGTTCTTTTCCAGCGAGTCAACGAAACGTTCTTCTACAAAGTAAACGGTACCTGGGACCTTACATACCCGGACTACAAAATCAAATCGTTCGTCCTACGACCGACCGGGAATGACACAGGACTGGCAACACTATCTATGAATGATAAGTCTTTGATCGCACATTTCAACTCTACTGACGGTAAGCTATGAGCTCGTTATAAACTGTAGTTTATTTATTTAACTGTTTATTGCACAAAAACTTAATGCTATGTACAAAAGGTGGGCTTAATGCTTTAAGCATTTTCTACCTGCCAACCTTAGAAGTAGGAATGGCGTTGGCGTGCTTACATAAAAAAAGGAAAGCTTAGATATTAAAATTAACAACATGGTACAATACTTATTAGTAGTTGTTTATTATATAAAAAAAGTTTTGTCACATAACTTGTCTCTGTTTCTTATTCATGTTGATGATGATGAAATGATAAGTCTTCTTTTTCAATTTAAGAGCTTAGCTCTTGTCGGGGTTTTGATGCAGTTTTCTCCAATTAAGTCTTTCGAATGCGGCCTCCTTCTTCCTTATACGACATGACAGCGACTTTTTCTTTTATCTGGCTCATGTAACTTATTCTTGGCTTTCCTCTTCCCCGTTTCCCTTCAACCTTTCCTTCAATTATGTTCTTTATGTAGCTGTCATGTCGTAGAAGATGTCCAAACATTTTTCCTCTTGAAATGATAAGTAATAAAACATATTTTTATTCCCAGATATTTCTTACCATCTAATCGGCCGTATAATCGATACGCGCTCCGCTAAATTCGACGCTTGGCGCGATTTCGATGACGTCACTACCGTTGACGTAGCTTCATACATCCGGCTGAACCATTCCCGTCTACTCACAAGCAAGATAGCTTGGCGCCCGCAGATATTCACTGAAGTTAAATCTACCGTCGTTTACACATTGAAGACTTTATACAGCCAGATCAATGATACTTTAGTAATCGTGAAAGAAGCGCCAATGGAAGCACATTTAGCGCTTAAAAACATATGGAGTGACGCTAAACCGAGAATAAGAGAATTTCTAGATGATTTGAACGATCTCCACGTCATAAAAGACGATTTAGATGAGTTTGAAACGTTCCTCAACCAATCATACAACAGCAATGACTTTTACGTCAAAAACGTTGTAGAATTCACATACAATATCTTAGATGAAATGGCGATTAGAAATCACTTGGAAAGTCTTCCCGGAATAGTCAATGATATGTGGGGTATGATGGGAAATACAAGCAAATCGATCAAAGACAGCTTGACATACGTAGTAGATACAATAAAAATGGCATATACAAATTTCCTAAAATCAGCTAACAAAGTTCTGGAAGCAGATTTCATGGAACTAGTCTCAGAAAGACTTGAAGCTATGATTTTGCAATATGACAACTTTATTCGGGATTTGCATATGAAATTGCTTGAGTATTGGGAAGTAACTTGGGTGAACGCGTCGAATAGACTGGTTTCATATTGGCATGAACTGTTGAAGTCTATAGAACCGCTGTTTTTCAAAATATTGCATTATACTGAATCGTTCGTTTTCACTATTGGAAAAGGGATAATGGATTTCTTCTATAACAGAACGCAGGAACTGACTGATTCGCCTTATTTTAATTATGTGTCTACGTTTGGACATGAGATGGACAAGTAAGTAACGTAATCCCACTATATCCCACTCCCACTAACCCTACTTATATGATTAACACGAAATTTTGTAAGTATGGATGGATGTTTGTTACTGTTTCACGTAAAAACTACTGAATGGATTTTAATGAAACTGTATAATAATATAACTTATACATCAGAATAACACATAGGCTAAAATTTATAAAGATTTTGTAATGGAGAACGGATGTAAGTAACGGGAACAGGTTGCGCGAAGCCGCGGGCGGCAGTCAGTATTATAAATTTGAAAGTTAGGATGGATGTATGAATGTTTGTTACTCAATCACGCCAGAATAGCTGATCGGATCTGGATGAAATTTAGCAAAGAGAGAGATTAAAGCCTGGAATAGCACATAGGCTACTTTTTATCGCGCTACTTTTTATCAACTGAATGCAACTTCGGTTATCGAGCAGGTAAGTAGGTGACTGTAACGTCAAACCTGTAGATGGAGCCACGGTCGCGTTAGTGCCGAACAGTCCCTAAGTGTAGGGCCTGAGTGCACGCTCTATTCGAGCGTCGGGCGGGGAGGAGCGTGCAGCGTTCATGTTAAACACGTGCTACCCGTAGTGGCCGTCCTGAGTGCGGCCGAGCGGAGCGTGGGCAGCAGCGGGCTTGTTTGCGTCGAGCGGGGCGTCGCGTGCAAGTTCAAACCAGTTTGTGTTTTGCAGCGGTGATACGTGCGTTCTTGAAGGATGTCGTTTGAAGAAATAATTTCAGAAATACAAATAAATAATAATTAATTTCAAATAACGTAGAAAACTCTCCAAATTGTTTTCTTTGCTTCACAATGTTACTAAGACCTTGTCTGACTCAAAATTAAATTTTAGCCATAAATTTTCTTCTTAATACATATTAATAATATCGTACGACGCAGACGCCATGATGAAAAATGTGACCAGCTCGCACGAACGCTAAGCGTGCACTAAGGCCATTCGGCGAACGCTCTTTCGCCGCATGCACGCAACGCTGAACGCTCCGCTAGACGCTTCTTCACTCAGGCCGTACACTTAGAGTTATTCGTCGAGTGTTATTAGGATCCGATGGCGCAGCGATCAGCGCAGCTCCGTACCAAGGGGAAGATTGCGGGTTCAAATCCCGCTCGGCTCTTAACTTTTTGTGATTTATATGATTGTAGTAAACACTATAAAATCATTAAAAATAATTTTACAGAGTATACAAGGACCTAGTAAACAACGACTTAATAACCAACATTAAGAAATACAGCAAGAAGATATGGAACAACATATGGAATAAGATAGAGAAGTACATACCATTCAAGGATGAATTCACTCAACTGTACGCTGAGTTCAGAAACGCTTGGCAAAACTTCTTGAAGACTAAACACGTTGTCTATGTTATGGAGAAGGTAAGAGGAAATCACACAGTTGAAAGCACTGGTGGTCTAGTGGTAGCGGCCCCGACTTCCGATCTTAAGGTTGTGGATTCAAATCCAGTCGTGTACCAATGAGTTTTTCTGTCGAAAAGTTTATGTACACAATGATAGTGCTCTCAAACGGTGAAGGAAAACATCGTGAGAAAACCCGCGGCTTAGTCATCACCGCACGTATTGACCATGTCTTTCCTGTGGATTAGGCCGACTAAGCTGTCAGGATGGTATAGGTGCTGGGCAAGCCTATTCCATCTAAAACCCTGTCCCATGCACTCTATGATGTTTTGAAAAAATCTTAGTGGATATTCAAACTGATGATGAGTTCTAGATTTAATTTAATAGTTAATCAAAGTCAAAGTAAATTTATTGCTTGAAATACATGTCGAGAAGATGTTAAATTATAATAGGTAAATGTCCAATGTATTCTGCTTATATCTAGTCATGCAATATTAAAATTTACAAGGTAATGTCATGAATATAATTAAATTAATTGAGATAATTAAAAATAAAACATTAAATAAAACACACACAAAAACACACGAGTCTGAGGTACATAAACAATTTAAAATTAGGTTAGTATACAATAAAGTTAACTATTTAAAAAAGCCTTGTCTTTAAAAAATTCATCAATTGTGTAGTTATTGTTCATTTATTGTAGTACCAAGAGGCCTACGTCCGTCTGAAATGGTGGTATGATTACTTCCTGATCGGCGAAAGCATCGAGACAGTTGGAGAGATAATCTACGCGAAACTCACTGATATGGCCAAAACAGCGCTGCAGTACGAAGAATTGTAAGTTAATAATTACATCCTTTTTAACTTGCTTCAAATAACACAAAAAGATGTTTTCAATTCGGTTGTTTTTTCTTGTTTAATTGTTTGTTATTGCATAATTTTGTCATTTATGAACCGATTAGATTTTTTTTATCTGGTTGTCCCATAGAAAATTTATCAAAATTTGTTGAGCAGTTTGACCATGAAGTCGGTTTTTCAAGGTTTTTAAACTTCACTTGTTTTGCTGCATCTTTTTTTAATTTGTGGCAGTAAATTTGGCGTAGCCGTAAGGAGTGGGCGCAGCGGTATGGTACCTTTCACTTGTATTTAATTGTACCTGAGGTTGATATGAACCCTTTTATAACTCATGGAAGTGTGTTAACCTAGGTAGAGTATGGGCTGAAAAAATACATATTTTCAAACAGGAAGACTAATTTTGAAAAAAAAATGTTTATTTATTTTGACAGAGACATATGGAGTCTCTATGCATTTTCACTAACAGGCGTGTGCGTTTAGCATATTCTAGTTTTTTTTAAAGACCACGTTACGTAATAAACGTTACGGAATACTGCTAAGTTAGTTTAACCCTATAACACGATAAATTTCGTTGCAATTTCTTGTTAACTTCTTCGCAGACATCGCACACCAAAAACGAACTTCATATTCGACCCGCGCGTAGGAGAGATCCTTCTCGAACAAAAGCTACCATTCTCCTGGCATGCCTTCAACCGCACACCCGACTTCACTGAAATAGCCGAGTACAGAGCAACGAGGGACTTTTTGGAAGAGTGGCTTACGACCAACAAGAGTATCTGGTCGTATTATTATGAAATCAGACCGTATATGGACTTCAACAACTTGATACCGCCGTTTGAGGGTAAGTTTCCTTTGTAAAATGCTTCTAGAACTGTCTAGAATCTTAACTGTAGTGAACTTAGAAAAGAGTGGCTTATGACCAACAAGAGTATCTAGTCGTATTATTATGAAATCAGACCTTATATGGACTTTAACAACTTGATACTGCCGTTCGAGGGTAAGTCTCCTTTGTAAAATGCTTCTAGAACTGTCTATAATCTTTAACATCGGTAAGAGAAAGAGTATAGAACAGTGAGTAACTTATGGAAGAGTGGCTTACGACCAACAAGAGTATCTGGTCGTATTATTATGAAATCAGACCGTACATGAACTTTAACAAATTAATACGGCTATTCGAGGGTAAGTTTCTAATGTAAAATGCTTCCAGAATCTTCTAGAAATCAGTTTTCTCGAATTGATTCTTTTGAAGGCAGCCTCCTTGACTACCTTATACGACATGACAGAGATTTTTTCTATTATCTGGCTCTTGAGCATCATATTTCTGCCTTCGTTTCACGCTAAGTGGGGTCGGTAATTTTTTTATATTTATTTTTTCCTAACTTGTGTATTTTTAAGTTGAAGTGGCAAGGGTCAGATCAGATAGCTCGAAGAACCGACAACCGTTGGGGAATATAGGTTCTCGAATGGCGACCACGAACCCGAAGACGAAACGTAGGGCGCCCACCCACCAGATGGACCGATGAAATTGTTAAGATCGCGGGAAGTCGGTGGATGGAAAGAGCTCAGAATCGTTCTTCCTAGAAATGTGTAGGGGAGATTTATGTCCAGCAGTGGACTTCTTAAAGCTGATGATGATGCATTTTATACTTTTTTTGGACTAGATTAATTAGTGTTTAAGTTTTCTAAAGCTGTTGGTCTTCTTAAAATGAATAAATAAATATTTTATTTCAGGAATGGCAATGATGACCGGACAAGGCACGCTGGTAACATTCGACAAGCGCGTCTTTACTGTCTCAGAAGCGGGAACATTCTTACTCACCAAGGACTATAAGAGCAATAACTTCACTTTGCTTATGGAGAGCAATGACCAAGGGAGGTACAACCTGGTGATTCTGACGCATAGGAATCTTATACATATTGATTTGTATAAAGCGGTGAGTTTTGTGTAATACTTTATTTTATTGATCGTCTTTGAAAGATGATTCGCTCGTTCGGTAGCAAAGACGGATTTTGCTTCTGGTCTGGCAAAATTTGCTTGCGTCTGTCCTTTTGTTAGTTCTTCTCTGCAATACCGTTTTTTACAACCGCCCTGGAGCCTAATTCTCGGCTCATCTCGGATCATTTTGCAATTTTATTTTATTGCTTCTTTTCGAAGAGAGAATGGATGATTTCCTTGAGTAATTCATCGACGACCTCATCGTAGAAGCCTCGACAGCTACGATATACGGAAAACGTAGAAAAAGTGCGGGATTGTGCAATGCCAATGTGTATTGAAAATCTCGGTCGGCCCGAGAATTAGGCTCCTGCACCCGTAGTCTGAGTTTTACTCAATCAGTTTGAACAATTCGTTTTGCCTACGTGTCTCTTTCTTTTGTATAGAAAAATCATGAGACAACTCGTTTCGAACGTTTCTACATATAACGTATTATTGTTGTCTCATCTTTTCTCCATACTAAAGAAAAAGACAATTAGGCGAAACGAATTGTTCAAACTGTACCCGAAGTCGGAGTTTTGCTACCACATTTCGTTACCAAATGTTGTTTTCGTTTCGCCTATTTGTCTCTCTCTATTGTATGGAGAAAATATGAGACGGCAAAAATACGTTATATGTAGAAACGTTCGAAACGAGTTGTCTCATGATTTTTCTATACAAAAGAAAGAGACACGTAGGCAAATTAATGCATTGGGACTTCGGGCTCTGGACGAAACTTGGTATTAGTATACAACTTTAACGACTTTATAGATTTATGTAAAATATTCTTGTTTTATCTTACAGCAAGTGTCAATAGACAATGTGGTGGTCAGTCTACCCGCATTGGCCGACGGGTGGTTAGTGGACAGACAGACAGATAGACTCTCAGCCCAGGGCTCCAGCGGCCTGACAGTACAGTGTGACACGAGGCATCCTACTTGCAAGCTTACTGTACAAGGTAAGACTAATTCTATACTGTAGCCAAATTAGAAAAACAACAAAAAAAAAAAAAAAATTGTGTTTTGCTGCTGAGTTAGCATTAAACATGTACCCAAGATGTAAAATCAATAAGTCATTAAAAAACTTTAAAAAATTCAACAATGTCACGAAGTTATATTAATTATTATTTATTTATTTATCAGACAACTATGTGGTCCATTTGTGTTAGTAAAACTTACAGTCTATCTTAAGCTATGTTAGTATATAAACGCAACACAAAAAACACAGCTTTAGTAGGTAGGTAGGTATGTATATAGATTAAGAGTCTTTCATTCGGTACCTGACCCCCCAGTCTCTCTTGAGACTATTGGATCAGGAGCCGAATGAAGGACTTCATTACGGGCAGGTCATATCTATCAGGTATGACCTGCAGGATGCTGTTGGCGCTGCTCCGCAGTCTGCCGAGCAGTGAGGCTGTTCTTTTGCGAAGGATGGCATGAAAACCATCAACTCGTGCCTCCGCAAACATTGTGGATGCACTGCAGAAGCGAGGCAGCCCCATCAGCATCCTGAACCCGTTGTTGTATTGGACGCGTAGGGCATTAAGCGACTTTTTAGTAAAATTGAACCACAGGCTGCTCGCGTAAAATGATTGGCAGTAGGCTTTAAAGAGTGATATTTTAACTTGCCTACTGCATCGAGCAAACCTGCGTGCCAACATATTACTTCTGATCGCCAATGCCCTACGTTCCCTCTCAATATCAGCTTGGTCATCAAGGTCGTCTGTAATGTACTGCCCAAGATATTTAAAACTGTTAACGCGTTTGAGGTCGTTACCTTCCAACTTGATTTCGGGCACAGACTCGGGTACTTTACCGGCGGCCTTGAACACCATGAACTCACTTTTTTTGCTATTATATACCAGCCCGTATTCAGTGGCGTACTTCTCACAGATGCCCAGCAGCTTTCTGAGAGCACTGACCGATGGGCACAGCAGCACCATGTCGTCTGCGTAGCTGATGTTGTTTATGCGAACACCATCAACTGAGCAGCCGACACACTCACCGCTGAGCCCCTCGATCAGTTCATTGACGTACAGGTTGAAAAGCTTTGGAGAGCTCAAACCCCCCTGCCTCACCCCACACTCCAACCTGTACTCACCAGAAAGACTACCAGCCCACCTCACACTGTTCACCTGGTTGGCATACCAGTACTGGAAAAGTCGCAGCACCTGTGTATGCACGCCTGTACCTGCTACCTTTTTCCACAACTTATCATATGACACAAGGTCAAACGCCTTCGAAAGGTCAAGGAAGCATGCGTACACAGGAGTTCGCCTCTGTGTATAGTATTGCACAGTGTGCTTCAAGCTCAGAATTGCAGTCTCAGTGGAAAGTTGCTGCCTAAAACCAAATTGTGCATCATGGATGTTCAGATGTTTGTCTAGTTCAGAGTCAAGCACACTGTCCAACACCTTAGCCACCACTGTAGCAAGCGATATTGGTCGGTAATTACATTTGTCTGAGAGGTCACCCGTTTTGTTTTTTACAATTGGCACAACAATAGTTTTCATTAGATCTTGTGGCAGGTGTGAGTGAATAAAACATAGGTTGAAAAACATTGCGAGTACACGGGGCAAGTGAATTCCAGCAAACTTTAAGTGCTCGATGCTGAGGCCATCGTGACCCGGTGATTTGCCTCTTACCATACCTCCAATAATAGTTGATATTTGCTTGGCCGATACACGATAAAGTTCACCACTCTGGACAGGCTCAGCATCGATCACCACGTCTGGTTTTTCTAACGAAGAGCTCACTTTAAAGTGCTGCCTGAAGAGGTCAGCAATCTGGCCACTATCGCTCACACCTTCCACGCTCACAGGCAGACCAGGCTTCGCATTTAATTTATTTGTCGCTTTCCAAAATTCACTAAAATTATTATTGGCGCGATGCTCTGCTATAATATCCATTCGTATTTGATCCTCATGATTTTGACACCATTTTAATTTACTTTTGAAAGCCTTTCTAGCTTGGCACATTTCCTTATATATATTACCAGATTTTGGCCTATTATGCCATACCCAATTTTGAAACTGAAGCCTGGCCACCCTGTGTGCTTCACGTACATGAATATTCCAACCTATCACACGAGAATTACGAAAATTACAACTACTACTTTTGCAATCTTTACCTTTACTATATATAGCTGCGTCACTCAATATCTTAATTATGTCCAAATAAAGCAAGTCCAATATGGTTTTATGACCCTGATTATTACAAATATTATAACTACAATGTCTAAACTCAACTGGAAAATCAATTAATTTAAATTTACTATTACAATAATCCCTATATTTATTTATCTGAGAATTTGTCCGATTACCCCATGTCACATTATTATTATATTTAATTATATTTTCATTAAAATTCGATTTACATACAATTTGATTTAGTTTACATTCCACGATAAGCGGCAAGTGATCAGACCAAAATGTGTCGTATTTTACTTTAATGCTATGAAGTGTTTGTAAGGCCGAATGACTAACAACACAGTGATCGAGCCATGAAATCGAACCTGTCGCATCACAAATAAAAGTGTAGGTATCCGAGTTAATACCCAACATTTCTACGTCAGCACACGACCATTGCTGATCAGAACACATACTAAGTAACTCCTTGCCAAAACGTTTATGAGGATTTGCATTAAAGTCTCCTAGCATGTAGATAGCCTCCACTGAACTGTTATCAACAATGGCACATACCTCGCTTAAGCATTGAGTAAAATCCGGCAAATTATCCATTGAGTCATTCGGCATGTAGACACTAAACACTAGAAAAGAACGGCCACCGTTCTTTACCTTTACGGCACTGATACGAGGATTTCTACACTCAATTACCGACACATCACTGAACACTTGCTTGCGCCACAAGATCGCCACACCGCCGTGTGGTCTTCCTCGCAGGATACCGGCCGACGTGTCCACCGCTGACTTGCCATAGTACGCGAAGTCCGGGTGGGTGGTGCCCAGGAGCGGCACGTCGTGCGGAAGGAGCCATGTCTCCTGCAGTGCTACTATGTCCGCCGTGGCGCACAGGTCTCTCACACCATCGATGGACCTCTTAAAACCTTTACAGTTAAAGCTTACAAAAGTTGATAATGAGGTTGTACTATCCATAATGATTGTGTTGTTGTATGCTTTTCTCTCGATCTCCTTGCCAGTCTCTCAGACTAACAAAGCGTCTAAAACTTATACCGGATGGCCAAAGTTTGTCATCTAAGAACATATCAATCATATGCTTGTTCACAAACATCTTATACGAGTTATAATCTCTTTGTCGCTTCATGTCAATCTTTAAAAGAGACACACGTTCCTTTGTTTTTTCATAAATATAATCTACTATATCTGATTCTAATACAGCTTTGTGAACATTTGATACAAATAACGGTACTTTCATATCGGCAGCTTTAAATTTACTGGTGGAGCTCGCTTCAGCTTTTCCCAAGTTTCCAACAAAACGGTTCCTCAATCGCTTTCTCTGAACTTGAATCCATTTTTCATCCTCCTTAGGTTTTATCCATTCGTCTCCATTTCCCGCCAAATCTGCAAACGACAACTTTCTAGCTGTTGTAGCAGACGAGTTTTGTAAACATAACTCAGCTGAGGTAATCCCGTTATCACTATTACGTACTGCAAGCGCCGGAGCGCGTTTCGTCTCACTTGCGCGTGCATCCACAGTATGAGAGCGAGAGGGCGCGCAAGTATTCGCACGGTCGGGTGAGTGCGCCTGCGCCGCGCTCTGCTTAGGAGAGGTTACTCGTACCGAGCGGAGCCGATTAGCTTGAGCCTCGGTCTCGCTTCTACTAGGAACAACAGTTACGCGCTGCACAGAATCAGATGAGGGTAGTAGAATATTCGGCGTCTGAGTCATTGGCTGCTGGGTATTACTAGCACATTTAAATACAGTTTTCTCTGCAAATGCTTCATTTCTAGGTGTTAAAAAATATTAATGTTATTATTTTTTTATTTATCATACCACTATGTAGCCCTTTTGAACTTCGATACGGTATCTTAAAAACCCTTCAGCAGACTTCATATTCTTACCAACAAATCTTCGAAGTACAAAATATTCACTTAACAAATGTCACAAGATACAAGATATTCGCATAAATTTTAATTGTTTTATCATAAGAACTAAATACTAAAGACTTATTTACCCGTTATCCCAATACTGTGTTTTTTTCACCCAACGTGGGTTGGATTTTTAACCCAATCCAACAGGTTGGTTTTTTAACCCAACACAAATTGTTTGCTAGATCAAAGTTAACGTAATTTCGTCCTCAGGTTGGTACTACGGCATCCTAGGCGGCCTTCTCGGCACTTACAACAACGAGCAATACGACGACCTCCAACTGTCCAACAACACTTTCTCCGCCGCCGTACCCGATGTCAGCCGCAGTTGGAACTTACTTCCCTCCTCTACCACTGTAGAGAATAGAGAACACAGGAACGACACTCAGTGTGAGAAGTTCTTTGGGAATAAACTGAGCCCGTTGCATCCTTGTTTCTCTGTTGTAAGTGTTTTTATTTATTTTCCTACCATTTTCGCAACGCAACGACCTTTAACAACACTTTCCTTGCCGCCGTACATGACATCAGTCGCAGTAGGAACTTACTTCCTTTCTCTACCATTGTAGAGAATAGATAGCATTGGAAATACTCATAGTGCGAGAGATGTGATACCTACTTACACCTAAAAACTATGTATGTACAAACTAAACCATGTGTAAAGCAATAAATGTATTGAGTATTGAGTATTGAGTATTGAGAGTATCGTTCCTGTTTAATGGTGCCGGTGAAATTACAGGCTTATAAAACCTATGGGTCTTATTAATAATCCTGGCGTAGCGTTGGACTGGTTGATCCGTGTTTTGTCTCTTGCATTGACATGCAATTGTCAACTCGAACAAATGTGACAAAACACGATTTAACTACTCCAGCGTTGCGCCAGGATTATTAATAACACCCTATATGTTTCAGGATGAAAGATATATTGTACTTGTATGAGAAGCAAACTTTTAAAATAAGGCTTTTTTTCCTGTTCATCTAGGCTTGGTCACGTTGGAACTAGCTGCTTTAAGATGTCTCAGTTGTTGCGGTTCAAGTTCATTCATATTTTTACACGTTTTATATTAGCTTCACTTGTTTGTTTGTAACTGACTTTTTAGGCGTCATAACATGTCAAAAAGATCATAATAAATTTATGTCAGCAGAGTCAAGATCAAGTTCTAGTCTAAGATCCCGCTATAGAAGGACCTTCACCGAGCTGGTTATTTAATGAAACGTATTTTATATATAATTAAACATGCCAATAAATATATTCTATATGGGTTGCCTATCAAATTTCAGTCCAGGATAATTATGATTAATTAAAAATTTCAAAAAAAAAATTTCAAACTTTCCACTGGTTTGTTTATTAAACAAATTCTATACCAATCGAAAGTATAGACCCCAGTATTTTTATTCAATAAACATATCGGTGCAAAATGCTAGTATCGATTTACCTGTTTATACCTGGCTACCCGAGAGTTGTGACCGGGAAAAAATAGGCAACCTAACGTTTGCATATTCTATGGGGTCTATACTTTCGATTGGTATTGAATTTGTCTAATAAACAAACCGGTGGAAAGTTAAAAAAACTTTTTTTTTTAAATTATTAATTAATCATATCCTGGACTGAAATTTGATAGGCAACCCATATAGAATATATTTATTGGCATGTTTAATTAAATATAAAATACGTTTCATTAAATAACCAGCTCGGTGAAGGTCCTTCTATAGCGGGATCCTATACTATTCGTTATATTTAGAAATAATGTCATCAATCACAACTTAGAGGAACTATCAAAAAATAAGCTAACTATATCTGTTTTAATTTCTCGTCAGATCGATGCAACTCCGTTCTACGCGGAATGTTTCTCCGGAATATCTGCTTGCTCCCTCGCACACGCGTACTTACAGCTGTGTGCGCAACAACATATACCCACACACGTGCCCGACCATTGTCACCAGTAAGTATCCACAGATATACAGCGTGCCCCAGAAAGTAGTGTCAAGCGAAAGGTCAGAGATAGAACACCCTTTGGGGTACCCGAATTACCCCCATGTATGTTCCGCGATTTCTTATAGTTTTCGAGTTATGATTTTTTTTCCGAAAGTTAGAAAATTTTCGACTTTAACTTCTTAGGGACTCCTAAGAGTTTTTCGTCGAGTGTGATTAGGATCCGATGGCGCAGTGGTCAGTGCAACCCCGTACCAAACGGAAGATCGCGGGTTCAAATCCCGCTCGGCTCTTAACTTTTGGAGCATTATTAAAATCTTTGCAAAAATACAATGGCCAAAAGAAAAATATAATACTAAAACATAATAATAATACAATGGCAGTAATCTGAATACATTTTACCATTTTTTTCAGATGCACAACTCCACAAGGCGATATAATCGAAGAGGGCGAGTTCCACGCATTGGAATATGTGCCCAAGTCCACCGACATAGTGTTCATTATCGAAGCACAGTACTGCAATAAGAACTTGCGCAAATCTAAGAATATGGATTTGTTTGTTGAGGCTTTTGATACTAAGTTACAGGCTAATGGGCTGTCTGACAATCGGTAAGAACAACTTGTTTCATTAAAGCACGAATGTGACTAAAAGAAGAAGAAATAATATGACAGAGATATTTGACAGCGTTTCATGTGATCGCCATTGCCATCGCCTAGATGTGCGCAGGCCTATTGGGTAGGGCCTAGGGGGTACAAATTGATTTTTACCATTTATGGGCGATTAGAGAATAATTGTACACTGAAATAACTGTAGTTGGTTTTTATATTGGACTTTATTTACAACAAACTACATACATTAAGTTGAAGAAAATTGTAGATAAGTCGATTTTGAGTTCGATTCTTTAATCTTTTTCTTCTTGTGTTTAGTGACTCTTGCCTATTTTATTTATTATTTTTTGCTTTCTGGTACCAAAATTACCAGATTGTCTACCTTCTAAACCGTAGATAGATAGATAACTCTTTATTGATTACAATGACACACAAGGAAAGTAGGATATAGTTTTAGCTTAAAAATCACACTCATATAAGTCACAGTAATACAAGGTAAGCGTAGTGTAGGACGCCCTCCGGCAAGGTGGGGCGTCGATCTGCGAAATGTAGCAAGCACTGGAGGAGAAGAGCCGAAGACCGGGCTCAGTGGCGCGTCTTGGGAGAGACCTACGTCCAGCAGTGGACTAATACAGGTTGATGATGATGATGATGATGATGAATACAATGGACGGCCTTATCGCTAACAGCGATCTCTACCAGGCAACCTTGGGATGGACAGAACTGACCATAAACAAGAGAGAGAATTAATTACACTTTCCGTAGGTCGTGTGTTCGATCCCCATCCAGAATTTATATATTTGTGTGGTGAACGCAGATGTTTTTTCTCTTTCTGAATGCTGTACCTAAGCATGTAGTTACTAAAAAGTATATAATTTTTATAATTGTTATCTGGACCCCATAGTTCACCTCTGTTTAATTTGGGGCTAGTTAAAGTGTCCACAATACGGTTGGGAAGAATTGGGGGAGATCCTTGCCCAGCAGTGGGATATAGGTTAGATAAATAAATATGTGTTGTATGGAATATCCACGTTTATTTTTATTTTGATGTTACTTTAAATTACATTTACTTGTATTATTCCAGGTATGCTATAGTCGGCTTCGGTGGACGAGGAATCTACCGGCGACCGCGAGCCTTGTACGTGAACAACAGAGTGTTTACCAACGCTATTGAGATATCTCAGCATTTCGACAGCTTCACTATTGGTAAGCTCTTTTTTACTTAAGGGGGTACGATTTCCATACAAACTTAATTTACACAACTATGGGCGAATAAAGTATTAATGTACACTGAAATAGCTGTAATAGGCTTTTACAGTGGTCCTTATTACCGGCCAGTTATATAAAGTTAGAGTGGTAGCCGTTGGTCGTGGTAGTCGAGGCTTCAGAAAAAGAACTAACAGACTTTTACGACTATTTTGAGACATATGTTTTAAGCTCATTCACGTATTCAATTCCGAGTACCCGTTAGAAAGAATGACGAAAAAATTACTTTTTTGGTTTTTTATTAATATTTCTGTTATCCTACAGTTTTCACCAACTTTATATAACTGGCCGGCAATAAAGACCACTGTAAAATTCTATTACAGCTATTATTTCAGTGTACATTTATACTTTGTTTGCCCATAGTTGTGTAAATTCAGTTTGTATCGGAATCGAACAACCTTAAGTGTTTTTTCTTTTAATTTCATTACCTAATTAAATCATGTTTAATTTTTACTGACTTTTTTAACTTAGCTTTACTTTGACATACCAACTAACAGCCCTACTTATAAACGCAATTTAAATTTAATCATTGCTTAAAGTTAGCCCTGTCACTGTTTGTCATTACCCAGTGGTAAGAGATGGCAATAGTTTAAGCACTGTTTATCTTTTGACATGTTTTATAAGTAAGGCCAATAATACTTAATTATTTATTGACATTGCCATCTAATTATTTCTTTTTTAATTTTGATAAGTACCTACCTAGTCCTTTTATATTTGACACTATGTTATTTAAAAAGAAACGGTTTTTATTTATTCGATTTATTAGGATCTGTTTGAAACGTCTTTATATAATTTGCAGAGAAAGCAGATTTCATCCGCGGCAACAAATCAGCTCGAGCCGACATGTTTGGCGCTTTGAGCTTCGCTACAGAGCTGGCTTTCCGCGCAGGAGTACCTAAAACCTTCATCCTACTGCCTTGCACTAAGTGCGACCATGTCTTTATGAAGGTATGTCTGCTCGTACTTTTTATGCAAAGAAATAAATACTTGAATATAAATGAATAAATATTGTGGACAATCTACACAACACTATCTGGCCCCAAACTAATCAGAGCTTGTACTATGGGAATCAGATAGCTGATATAATTATACATAATACATTTTTTTTGTAAATAGGTACATACTTAGAATACAATATTACACCCAGACAGAGAACAAATATCTATGTTCACCACACAAATATTTGTTCTCGGTGGGGATCGAACCCACGACCTACGGCGCAGAAGGCAGTGCTTCTACCAACTGAGCTGAGAGGCCAGTCAAAAAGTATATCATAGTAGTAGAGCATTTTGTGTGTGGCTCGTCCGGGTGCGTACGACCACTATGCCTATTTCTGCCGTGAAGCAGCATCGCTGTGTTTCGGTTTGAAGGGTGTGGGTGCCGGTGCAATTACTGACACGTGAGGCTGAACTACCTCAAGTTGATGAATGCAGGGTAGTGCATCGTAGGGCACGTTCCTGAAGTGCGTGACCTACGAGTCACTGCTTCGCTATAGGGTATGGTTATCACTTAATATCTACTTTCATACAGTTAAAGAAAACCTTATGAGGAAACAGACAAGTTAGAGAACGTAAAATTAAATAATTAAATATTGTGGACATTCCACACAACAGCGTCTAACCCCAAACGTAGTAATAATTTGGAAAAATGTGTCAAGTGCACGAAAAAGACTCGTTCTAAAAAAATTGTAAGAGCAAGAGAAGAAGTTGAAAGCAAAAGTAAATTTAGAAATATGACTAGACTTTTCATGTGATTCTTGTTTGTTTAATTTCCAGTTGGACTACTCAACGATTTACCACAATCTGATGGAGAACTCTGTGACTCTCCACATTCTAATGGACGATGACTTTATGTTGTCGAAGAAACGCGTCGCTAAATACTTGTTTGGTATGTTGTTATACATTTTGTCACGTGTTGGGCGCCAGTAGCTTTTCATTCCATTAGTTATGATATGATCAAATTGTCTATCAGTGAATAATAGAGCAGAGACAATGAATTGATCGATCGTTCGAAAACTTGATGTTTTTATTTTTACAATTTGTATCAAACTTTTAACTTGGTCTGCCCCGCGTTGGGCGCCAAACGTACTCTGCTCCATGTTGGGCGCCAATAGCAATTTATAGGGTTTCTGGATTGAACTGAAATATAATACTAAATGTGAAACTTTTATCATTTTCCCATGCAACTACTACCTTTGTGTATGAACATAAACATGTAGGACAACTACAATTATAGCGTTTTTAGTCAAAATAATAAAATCTCACTATATACCTGCAAAGATACAGTTAATTTTCCTTTACAGGTGTGGATAGTACACTAGCTTACACTAATAAAGATTACGAGCGACTAGTCGGTGATGCAGGTTTGAAGAAACAAGTCAAACTTCCTAAGGAGAAGCTTGGGTTATGTACCTCACTCGCTATGGAGACTAATGGTAAGGGTAAACTACCCATAGTTTGGTTATCTATATACTATATACATATAAGTGAAGCACTAGCGGCCACGCCTTCCGATCCACGGTTGTGGGTTCAAATCCAGCTGTCGAAAAATGTATGTGCACTATGCAAGTACTCTCAAACGGTAAAGGAAAACATATTGAGGAAACAGGCAATCGTACAACATAAAAAGTTGTCACATGTGTCAATTGCACGAAAGGAGCCTCTCTGAGGCGCACTTAAAATCCTTTCACCACACTGAACGTTCTTTACGAAGAAGAAGAAGTGATGATATGTGTATAATGAAAAAGCGCAACGGGGATTTAACGTTTTAGCCAGTAAATCTTATATATTATTCTCCAGGCACTATATTCGCGGGTGCTAAGCTCCAAGGCGACCGTCCGACCGTCCGTCGGTTCTCGACCGTCGCCGGCAGCCGGATCTCGCAGTCGGCGCAGCCGTGCAGTGCATCCCCGCGCTGCGAGTGCCGGGAGGGCACCGTGCATTGTCGACCGTGCGCTGACACACAGCGAATGGTAACTATACTCCTCCACATCATAACAAGAACACAGGGCCGGGCCTAGAAATTAGATAAGATGAACGCTGGTGACCAACTGGCGCAGCCGGTGGGATCCCCTGTTGAAGTAATAAATTATTGTGATTTGGAAAGCTTTCAATCTTCAACAAAGTGTGCACTTGCCGACACTTGGCTGCTCATCATCATCATCATCATCAACCTGAAAGGCATTGCTGGGCATATGCATCCTCTATACATTTCTAGGAAGAACGATTCTTCATCCACCGACTTCCCGCGATCTTTACCATATCGTCGGTCCACCTGGTGTCTACATTTTGTCTTCCGGGTTGTGGTCGCAATTCAAGAATTTCCCCAACGGTTTTTACTTAGAGAAATATGACCTGCCCATTGCAAGTTCAACTTATTTTACCGTTAAGCTTATACAAATGACCTGCCCATTGCCAGATCAACTTATTTGACCGTTATGCTCATACATATTGTCTGACAAACTGTGAAAACTGTACCGACCTAGCCATAGCCACTAAAATCTTTTCTGTACAACAGTTATGCAATAAATATTTCTGATTTCTGAAAAAATATCTTGTTTCAGATGGAAATGTCATTCTTCAATACAGACGACATAGATGATCTGATTGACATGGCGATGGAACCGCCCTCGTTCAGGTGATCCTGACTCGACGTAGCCAATATTAGCTAGTATTCAATATAAATACATTACATTACTTGGTATACTTTATAAGAAATAAACTTTTTATCAAATCGATTTATTGTTTTCTTTGAAGAGTCCCTGAATACTTTTAACTTGACTTGACTTTTTTCCACTTTTGTTGTTGTTTTGAACTTTGAGCCGTTTGGTCTTGTAATTTTTTTTTTATACATAGTTGACGGGACGAGATTATGCTACGTCGCCTATAACAAACCGTTTGTTATAGGTTAACTTGCGTGACCTGCGAGGCGATGCTTTGTTAAACAAAGCATCGCCTCGCAGGTCACGCAAGTTAGGAATGTACCCTACGCATATGACTGGTGTAAAAAATGAAGTAAGTCTCGCCGCACATGGACCACACGGGAAGCTAGAAGCTGCCACAAAGGTAGCTGAAGCCACTTGTGAACGGTGGTCAACACTTGCAGTTAGTGGTTGTTACTTTTTTAACCCATGCGCGCAGTATCATAATGCGGGCTTAAAGAAAGAAGGAAGGCTTACCCCCGAATACTGAAACGCAACTCAGATTTAAGCACGTCTCAAGCGACGAATATTTGACAGTTTTCAATGAAAATCTGTCAAATATTCGTCGCTTGAGACCTGCTTAAATCTGAGTTGCGTTTCAGTATTCGGGGGTTACCCCCGAATACTGAAACGCAACTCCGATTTAAGGACGTCTCAATCGACGAATATTTGACAGATTTTCATTGAAAACTGTCAAATATTCGTCGCTTGAGACGTGCTTAAATCTGAGTTGCGTTTCAGTATTCGGGGGTTATTGCCCTAATTCTGATATCTGTGTCGGCGTTTTAGTTGCCGGTGCGGGCCACAAGTAGCGAGATTTGCACCTAGGAACCCACCACGATTTGTAGCGTGTGGCGGCTATCCGCGTCAACCGTGTGTCCATATAAAATGTATGAAAACTACAGGAAATATGCCAGTGGCGGCGTTTTGTGGTTGTGGCCAGAGGCCCATGTGCGGGAAGACTTATTATAGGTAGGTAATTATGAGCTTTTTGTACTTACATGGTAGGTACTATGTAAGTTATCAAATCTCTATAGCGACAAAATGTTAGTCTCTAAAAAACTTATCAAACTCTTCATAAGAACTTATCACATTTCAAAACATACTTGAAAATATATATTTTTTGCTTTTTCGTCCTCATGTTAAAAACTCGATGATAACCCTATTTTTTTAGCTCATAAGATAAAAATAATCGATTATAATACCTAGAAAATGAGTAAAAATTTGTTAAAGTTATGCAATTTTAAAGAAAACAATATTTTTGACAAAACAGATCAGTCTATAATCAAACTTATAATCACAGAATTATTATTTCTAAGTTGATAAAACTATTTAGAACTTAAAACAAATCAACATGGCTAATAATGTCAAGAGATATAAATAAGATTTTTACCTAAGAATCAAAGATTTTTGGCTTATTAAATTCAAAAGTATGCAGAAATAGGTTATAATTCTAACTGGATATCTTTATAGCATGTCTTACTTTTAAGTCTAAAACTACTCTACCTTGGTTAAGTATAGATTTCAAAAACTTATGAAAACTAGGTTGTTCATAGAAAAATTGAGAGAATTATAGCTTCCCAAACAAAGACAATTAAAAAGAACTTAGATAATGGAAAGTTAGGTCTACTTATACCACTTATAAGCAGCCACCAAGCTAACAACCGCCATAACAAGCGCCGTAGCCTTAAACAGCAGGCTATAAAGCACTGTATTCTGGCCGCCTACGGAGTTAACAATCAAGTTGTTCATGATAAACACTTGCTTGCTCTCATAAATCAAAGCTTCCTTCTCCTCTTCAGTTAATGTGGCAGCAATCTCGTTCATGGCACCGCGGAAATCCTTTTTCAACTGGAGAATATCAAACTCAGTGAAGTCGGTCACTTTATCTTTGTATGGGATTGCTTCCCAGTGTTCTGTAACCAACAAGAACTTGACATTACTATATAGTTCGAACGGATGTTATTACTAACCCTACTAATATAAAAAATGTGATGTTTGTGGCTCAATTGCGACATAACCCCTGGATTGATTTGATATTGGAAGACCAGCATTATAGTGGCGCTCGCTATTATAGCATTACGCTGAGTGACAACCAATTTTTATGTCATTGTTACTTGTATAGTACGTCTTGTGTGGCATAAAATAAATAACTTTTGATTTGATTTTGGTTTTATCATATTTGGACAAATATAGATTGTACCCTGGATTAACTTATTAGGCTACTTTTTAACCTCAAAAATAGCATGACACAGGAAAAGACTAGCATTTGAGCAAAGCCTCTAGAATGCTATAATTAAAAAATTACAATTTATAGGGATTGTGAAAGGAATGTTATTATGAGTCACTTGTAGGTCTCATGATGATCATAGAAGTGGATACTAAGGTACCTACTTCTATGGTGTTAGTGTTTGTGTTTCTACTCACTTTCCCCAAACAATTCTCTCTTCTTCGTCAAGATCTGACCCCCGCTCAATAGCCCCAGGTACATGTGGTAGATATATGCCATCAGCAGCTTAGGGCTGTCTCGCTCCAAGTCTTGGAGATGCTGCATGTAGTTCTCCAATGCCGGGGCTTTGGGAATGGACCGCCAGTCATCTCCGAGGTAGTGTGCCAAGTCATCTTCAAATACTTTTTTGCTGCAATAAGTGTACAGACAAATTAATAACAACTATAACGAATATATAGAAACTAATTACATAAACATTGTTTCTGTAAAGACTTTATATTTTTGTAAGCTTTATTGTCACTATCAAAATTACGTAGATCAATAGAAAGATGGGAAAAAGGAAACCGAAACACACAGGATATAAAATACAGGCAAGTAACTTACCGATACAGACTCTTGTGCACAAAAAGCTTGTTTATTTCTGGCATGTTCAATCTTTCCTTGGCATCCTCAAGATAAGCAAAGACATGGTAGAATATAAACAGACCACCACCCCATACACCTTCATCACGCAAAGCTGAAAAATAAACACAAAAAAATAAATAATTAACGTCCAATGTCTTGCACTATCTGTAGGTAGGTACTGTACGATTTCTAATATCACAAAAATACTTGCAAATCATTCTGTTTTCACAGAAACAATGAGAATGGCTTTACTTACCAATAGCGAATTTCGCATTCACCAAGGCATCACTAACGTTGTGAATAGTCCTTGTAGCTTTCCGCATACGCGAGGAAAATAAATCTTCACTATCAGACATAATTCCAATCGCTTTTCACAATTTATTTGATTCAATAGTTTTTTACTTTTCGTTTCGGCAAAGGGAAGGAAGTCAGCTGTATGATGACAGGCGGCCAAACGAGCAAAGAGGTGAAAGAAGAATGAAATTAAATTTTGCAGTGTTGCCGCTTAACGAAAATAAAATGCAGTAAGCCCATAACAAAAATGCGCCAAATCTTCCAAAAAATCGTCTTTTAAGGCCCATAATCATCATTATCAATGCTTGATTCTAAGTCGAGCCTCAAGCATAGATTTATGTAATTTTTCAATGGAGAACCGTCAAAAAATCTATGCCTATGGGCATAAATGCACAACTTTACACTAAAAATTTTTTTCTGAAATAATAAAGGAAGGTAGGTATAGTAGTTGATAAGAAAAACATGATAATAAAATGATTCGCCGGAGATTGGGATTGGGGAAGACCTTTTCCTAGCAGTGAGACAAACTAGGTTGAAAAAAATGATGACTGAATGATAGCGGTTATTGAAAAAAGAAAACCATAAACGATCCAACCACGAGATCCACGAGAGTTAAAAAGTAAGTATTTGACTACGTAGACAGAGTAATTCAGTGTTGCAAAAGTTCCGATTTATCGGGAGATCCACTGATTTTGACCATGGTCTCCCGATATCCCGATTTAGCAATCCTATCTCCCGACTTTTTGCATTTTCAACTAATGTCAAAATAAACATGGTAATTCAAAAGTAAAATGGAAAAAATATTCTAAATACGGCAACACTAAATAACAATTCTTTAACACATCTTCTTTATGCACGGGAACTTCCCTAAATGCTTCGAACTGCAACACTGAAACACATTAGAATAGAGTTTATATTGTCTGTGGGAAAATTGCAGAACCCAACTTTGTTCGGGTTATATTATATCCCGCCCGAATGATGTAGTTTACTTGCCAAGTCGGTAAGTGGTTTATTATTGTATTGATTGTTCGTTCATTTCATTGAATACACTTGTATTGTTCTGTTGTGAGTTGTTTGATGACTGTTGTGTTTTACGATGTCAGATTCCGAATCTGATGGTGATGCCTATAATAATGATATACCAAGTAGGTACTAGAGTGTAAAACGTATAAAATACTCGTAAAATTATAAAAAGGAGTGGGAAATAAAACCAGAATGTACTAATTGGCTAAAAGGAAGCCTTAAAGGAAAAAACTACGCTTATTGCTAAAAATCTCTCGTTTTCTCCTTTTCTCCCGACTTTTAGCTGGCAAGTTCAACGTTTTTTACTTTTATACTTTTGCAACACTGCAGAGTATCTAATTTGATTATCTGCCACTGGCAGCACTGAGTCCGGTGCACCTAAAAATAACGATGTTTGTTTATTGTTTTCATTTTTCTATAGCAAGCAAAGTACCTACTTTGTAAAAAACTAAGTTATTGAACTGATTTGTGAATCCTAATTCGCATCACAATTTGCGTCTCATTTTTCCGGCTGGATTAATCCTATCAGACGAAGATTTAAGATTTCAGACAAATCGATCAATATAATCTCGCCATGACTGACTCCACTAAAATCAAGGTAATACGCTCTTTCCTTTATAATTTGTCTCCTTATTTAAACTATCAAAAATGGGTATTTTTAGCGTATATTTTAGAGCTATAATAATTCTAAAAGTTGTAAAACGACTTTGTTTACATTTTGATAACAACTATCTCTGACAAGTAATTTGACATTTCCCAAATTGTTATCTATTACTTAACCTCTCCACTATCGGTGCGATAGGATAAAATCGTGAAATTACGAAATCACAATGGCCTATGACTTAAAAAAAGAGGAAGAGGTCAAGGAATACATTGAGAATCTTGGGATAGAGTACCGTTTCGGCTGCTTCAAGGAGAAGAAGCCGGAAGTATGTCATCTACTTGGCGACTACTTAGAAGCGATCAAAAAGGATTTTGATAAAGCCTCTAATGTGTTTAGAACCAACTGCAACGATTACAAGTTCGGGAAGTCATGTTTGAAGATCGGGAACTACGCTATGATTGGGAGAGGGCGTGAAAAAAGTGATATGGGCGAAGCACTAAACTATTATGAAAAAGGTTGCGAGTACGGTGAACCCGGTGCTTGTCTGCACGCCGGCCTTATTCTGACTGCTACGGGACCTGACGTTTCTATCAAAAGAGATGTTCCAAAAGGTAAATGCTTCACAATCTTGTTCGAGCTAGGCCATTGATTGTTTTGTCAATTTGTCCCCCAGCTTTTATTATTACTAATACAAGTAACATTTCTTACAGGCTATAATTACCTCAAGAAAAGCTGTGATGCCAATGACGATAGAGCATGCCACTACCTCTCCGGAATGTACATGACCGGAGTCCCGAAAAATGTTGCAGATTACAACCCACACAATAGCAAGAACAACAAAAATATAGAATTCCTTATCAAACCCGATTTGAAACAGGCATTTACATATTCAAAGAGGGCTTGCGAGTTTGGCAATATGTATGCTTGCGCCAACGTTAGTATGTTCTACAAAAAAGGTGATGGCGTCGAAAAGAACCTGGAAGAATCAAAAAAATACTATGCAATTGCTTTAAATCTACAAAAAGCTCATGAAACAACAAAAGAAATAAAATTCCAACAAGGATTGGATGAGAAATGATGTGAAAATAGTATTAATAGATTGCATTTAAGAAAATGAAATGATGTATTTATTTACAATGTGTGTGATTGATATTATGTTACTTGTTGATATCTATTACAATTTTATGCAAAGCCAAAAGTAAAAACCTTCAAAGAATATAAAAATAAATCACATGCTAGTGCAAAAGATTATGTAAATTGACAGAGTATAGGTGATCATACCATAGTATTAAATAGACATAGTATGAATCTATTTATTTTGATATGTAGTTAAGTTAGTGTTTGTCAAATAAAGTATTTACACAAGGTGTGTTTTACTTTTTCACCTTGTAGCTTTCACAGACTACACCAGGGAAATGATATAAATTATCTAAAAAGAGGTCCCTTTGGTTGATCAAAGCTATTTATAAAGTTAATGTTTCTTATCTCAATACAATCTGAATGACCTCTCAGCACAATTAGTATTAGCTCTGCCTTCTGCGCCTTAGGTCGTGGGTTTAATCCCCACCGAGAACAAATATTTGTGTGGTGAACACAGATGTTTGTTCTCTGTCTGGGTGTTACATTGTAGGTATACTAAGTGTGTATCTACAAAGAAATGCTTAGATTAGCTATCTGGTTCCCATCGTACAAGCTCTGCTTAGTTTGGGGCTAGATAGTGCTGTGTATTGTCCTGAATATTTATTTATTATTTTTTTCAATAGATTGGAATAATAGGAGGGTCAGGGTTAGACGACCCTACATTATTCAAGACAGAAGTAGAGTCTTATAAGGACACTCCTTTCGGCAAGCCATCAGCTGCGCTCACTCAGGGTCAGATCAATGGTGTTGACTGCGTGCTGCTGCCGAGACATGGTCGGAAGCATGAGTATCAACCTAGGTAAGCTGGTTGTTTCTTCTTTAGGCCTTGCCTTCTTTTTGTCAGTGACTGGCGATGCGAGGCTTTTCACGATGCTTTCCTTCAAAATGTTGTGTTTCGCGGTTATGTTTGAACGTAGGTATAGGTAGCGGCACATAACTTGAGCGGTGGCCGGTGACCGTTATTGCGCAGAAGTCATAATTATGGTAGGTACCTGAGGGGGGCTAGCGGAATGAAGGGCGGGCGTGCGTAGCGCTGATTGGCTCTCCAGTCGCACTCCGCTCTCTGTACCAATAGGACACTGCACACATCCACACATCCAGTGTGTGCGACATGGCACACTACGACGCATGCGCAGCGCGTATCGCTCACCGCTCAAGTTATGTGCCGCTAGTTATACCCCTGATTAACCCTCAAATAGGATGTCGACTCGAGGAGAGATTTCAAATCAAAAGTGTATTTAGGCAGTAGGATTGCAAGGATCACTTCGAAACGTCTCATAGCTGCTATTTGAGCACGCTTAAACGCAAATCATCATCATCTGCCAACTATCTTCACCACCGAATTATTTCAGTGACGTGAACTACCGCGCGAACATCTGGGCCCTGAAGGAAATGGGCTGCACCCACGTGCTAGCCACCACCGCGACCGGTTCGCTGGCGGAAGAGTATGCGCCGGGCGACCTCGTCATACTCGACGATTTTATCGACAGGTAAAACCATAATCAAAGTCAAAAATATTTATTCAACAAGCGATCCGTCCCAAATTCGCTTTTTTTCAAAATATTTTTCACATTTTTTCTAATTGACAGCCGAGCGAAATCGGGGCGGGTCGCTAGTAATAAATATCGGCGCTCTTATATTTACGCAATATTCATCACGGCATGTTTAGCAAAACTTTTTTTTAATTTTTGATTGTACTTTCTGGGTTAAAGTTTTCTGTAATATTCCACTATCTTTCTTCATCTTCTTTCTTTGTAAGCTTAATTACGTTTAATCTCACTGCATTTAGCTATCATCGAATTTTAATTAAAGCTTTCATCATTTTATAATAATAAGTTGATGATACACACTAGCAAACATTTAGCAAACATTTTTTTTACGGAAGTCAAATCTTCTCCTACCTTGGCATCTACCGGATGCAATTAGGTAAAAAAATAAAAAATGGGCGGTTCTTACGACAGGGATAGGGTGATGATGATGTTAGATTTCGTGACTCTAAGATATTTTCGAATTACAGATACGCTAGTAGTTACTATGATGACACGGTAACGTCACAGAATAGATAATAGTTAGTATCAAGCATCTTACGGCGTTTTTCATGACTGTACTATACATACCTATTATAGATTTTATGAACTAGCGGCCGCCCGCGGCAGGCTTTGCCCGCTTAGCAGTGGTCATTGCTAACATCCATCCTGTGGAATGTTTGTTTTATTTACCTACATGATTTTGTAGATCTACTGCATAATTAGTTAGGTATTATGAATAAGGTAGGCAAGGCACTGAGGGCTGGTTTCCGCAAGGCTTCTAGTGGGCCCTTTTTGCGTGGCGCTTGACACCAACGTGTTGCTCGAACTTTCACGCCGGTTTCCTCACGATGTTTTACTGGCATAGTGCACACACATTTTTCTACAGAAAAACTACTTGGTACACGACTGGATTTGAACCCACGACCTTAGGCGGATCGGACGGCGGGTCCGCTACGTCTAGATCACCAGTGCTCTCTGCCAACGAGCTTACCTGATGGTGGATTCAGAGGAGCTGGTAATCATTATAATCATATAATGTAGGTAGGCATTCTGTGTGAAAATGGGACTTCTCAGCAAATAGGTAGGTATGTAGGTACTTATAGGTACTTAGGTAGGTAACTTATCATCATCATTATTATTATTATTAAAAGCCTGTTGTGTCCCACTGCAGGGCAAAGACCTCTTTTCCTTCTCTCCATTCATCTCTTGTTTGGGCTACTGTGGATCATCATCATTATTATAAATTGTACAGATTTGTATTTTTGTAATGAGTAAACTCAAAAACTACTGGACTGATAAATTTATTCTGCCACTATAATGCTGAATTATCCCTGAATAACATTATACCTAGTTCAATCAAATTAAACCTACAGGATATGAGTCTCTTTCACCAATAACTCTGCATCTGTACTGTAGTTTATAAACTACTGAGTAGTTCAACAGGTGGTACAAATGAAATGAAATGAAATGAAATATATTTATTTGCAAGAAGTATGGTACAATTATTAGATCCCAGCTTCCTCATCCCCTTTTTGAAGGCGAAGTAGCATTTAAGCTGAGTGAGGACCATTTTGGCTCATAAACAAATACTTATAAGTATACCTAATTGGATACTGTCGGCACCCTTTTCAGCAATAGAACTAGGATTATGTGTGTACCTATTTCTTTCTGTGTTTCTGTACCTATGTGTTCTATGTTTTATTTTCTCTTATAATTTCTTGTGTAGCGGTACCTTTACTCAACGTTCTTCTCTTTCTGTGGTTTTATTTTCTTTAGTTGTGTTTTTTGAGCCAAATAAAAAAATTAATAACAATAATCAATTCAGAATAATAATTCTTAAAGAAAATGGAATATAATTTATATGAAATCTTTAACGCTATAAAAACATTGATACAACATTGTAGATATCTTTAGTAGGTAGTTACTTCATCACACACATTTATCTAGTTACTTCATTCACAATCTGACTTCACACACTTTTGGCAGGGTTTTAAACACACATCACAGACCCACTAAAGTCTGGTCTACCACTTTCTTGCGCTAAGTTTGACACATATCTTCAGCCCACTGAAGATGAAAGCCCACGAGGTGGCTGGCAGAGGTGTCCAGCCCTGAAGAATTAAAAGTTCTTCTCATTAGTGATGACTGCCCAGTTCTAACTATGCGTAGGAGTTGCATAGGAGCGGTTAGTTCCCACCGCTGCTGGAGGCGTTGGAGTCGTCTGTGTTGTAGGAAATGGTAAATACTCTTCAAATGATAATAATAAGACAGATCATTAATTACTGATGCTGTTCCAGCCATCGCATTTCTGTCCTATTTAATATTCCGGATGATTTTAGTAGCTCGTATCTCGAAATAGCCTAGCAAGAATTATAGAACAGTAGCAAGCAGAAGCAAGCATGACATTGACCTCTTGACATTTGACAGTTGAGATGTCAGTTTTGACAGTTGAAATATAAGATTTACGCACACAAATGTAGATATACATACTTATACGCACACATAGACCATAGAAATCTGCTTCTTCTTTTTTCGTGAAAATAAGATCGGCCAATAAATATAGCCTACTATGTTATGCCGGGATAATGTAACTTTCTAATGCTAAAAATATCTTTAAAATCAAGAGACAATTTAGATTGACCTCTTAACCATGTGGCCAGACGAGTTGGAGCCTGGTAAGTATGCAAATATTTAGTATTATTTCCAAATAATACTAAATATTTGCATACTTACCAGGCAGATTGGTATAAGTTTCAGAATTTGTAACGGTCGAGTTTTTAGTCAAAACATCTGGGGCCTTATTCTCGGGCCGATCTCGATCATTTTGCAATTTTATTTTATTGCTTCTTTTCGAAGAGAGAATGCTAGATTTCCTTGAGTAATTCATCAACGACCTCATCTTATAAGCCTCGACAGCTACGATATACGGAAAACGTAGAGAAAGTGCGGGGTTGAGAAAAAAAGCAATAAAATAAAATTGCAAAATGATCGAGATTGGCCCGAGAATTAGCCCCCCGGACCTCCATTCGGTAATCAGGCCAGTGTGGCCAGGTTTTTAACTACTGCATCTAAACTAAAGGATCAATAAGCTTAAAAAGGCGGTTTTATCTGTATTTAAAAGGCCGGCAGCGCATCAGCACCACCTCTGGTGTTGCAGGTATCTATGGGCGTCGGTGACTGCTCTCCATCAGGTGGCTTGTCTGTTCGTCTGACGGCTATGGCATAAAAAATAAGGATAAAGAGATCGGCCCAGTGTAGCATAAAATCGGCCTGATAACATTTCAACCTCATCCACAGGACATGGGGCCGGCCATGCACGTTCTACAATAGGACCGAGGGCGGACCACGTGGGGTTTGCCATTTACCCATGAAGCCTGCCTTCTGTGAGCACAGCCGTCAAGCGCTCATCAAAGCGGCACAGGCCCAGGGCTTCAAGCACCATGAGAAGGGGACCGCGGTCGTTATACAAGGGCCTAGGTAAAACTCTTGGACAAAAGCTATTAGTAACTAACACAGCTTAGCCATAGCTGGGCAAGGGTCTCCCCAAGAGGCTTACAGCTGTCTCTGCTCTGAGCTTCCTCTCACCATGTTTTCAACGGCGTCTAGATCATCCTGCCAAATTTTTTAGAAAAAAATAAAGACATAATAAATATCCAAATCAATGAATATAGAAAAGGCTGCATGGATTTTTTGGTCAGTCAGAGGCTACCATTTGGATGGGTGACCTCTGATAGACAATCCTAGCTAAAGAATCCGCCAATTATTGACCTTGTGTTGTGCAGGGTAACGAAGGAATAAACTTACTTGCATGTTTTTAGGTTTTCGTCTCGCGCTGAGAGCTTGATGCATCGACAGTGGGGCGGCCATGTCGTCAATATGACCACCGTGCCAGAGGTAAATAAGAGTTTTAAAAGAAACATTAAACGGCTTGAAGCTTTAAAACGAATGATAACTGTCAACTAGGATCAAGAGGATATAACTTTTTAATTTGAGTCGGGTTTTAAATTTTTTATCATCTTGTTGTTTTTTTTTTGTGTATAAGTATTCAGCATAATATTTATTTTATGAATTTCAGGTAGTTTTGGCTAAAGAAGCGGGCCTGAGTTACGCAGCAGTCGCCCTCGTCACAGACTATGACTGCTGGAGAGAAAATGAAACTTCGGTCAGTTAACACACTCCAAAGTTAATAATCTATCACTAGCCTATAACAAAAACCACACAACATTCAGAATTCCCGATGTGCAATATTTATTGCCTACAACCGTAGATGACTGTGACTTGTAAGTTCTTGTTTTTTTAATTTAAAAAATCTTCACCAGGTGTCCGTAAGCGAAGTTCTAGACATGTTCGCAAGGAATGTAAAGAAAGTGACCCAAGTAATCGTGGACGCCGTGCAGATCCTGGCTGCCAACACCGACCTTACCTACTTGGATGAACATCGGGTAAGATTTACTTATAGCTTTATGCTGCTAGTGCTCTCAAACGGTTAGGTAAACATCGTGAGGGAACCCATGGCCTAGTAAGCTCTGCACGTATTGACCATGTCTTTCCTGTGGATTTGAGCCGACGAAGCCGGCTATCCGGCCGGCGAATCCGCGGGTGGCCGCTAGACCATCCTGAGTATCCTGACAACTCAGGATGGTCTAGCGGCCACCCGCGGATTTGACCGCGTGGTAATTCTTCTGGATAGAAAGCGTATAATTATGTTAATCCAGGTTACTATCTATATAAGTTCGCAATTTCATACAAATAGGTCCAAATAGGCGTGATAGACAGGGTAGATTTAAGTTTCCAGGCATAGTAGATTATTACTTTGAACTGGTTTTAACGTTTGAGAGTTTTACTTATTGTTTATGGTGACAATTTATTATTATGCTTACTCTTAGATGTGGCATAAAATAAATAACTTTTGATTTTATTTTATTCCTTATTTTTCAGAAGCAGTTATCTTCATCCATTATGCTGAAGGAATAATTGAACAAAACACGGAATCTAATTAATTTTAAGGGTCACGGCATTTACATAAAATAAACAAATTCTTTATTATAATAGCCATTTTATTGATCACAATAATTATAAAACGATCAAAATTGTCTTATCATTAATACACCCACACACATAGCTCTTAGTTTATCAAATATTTTAGCTTTTCTTGACAGAATTATACTAAACAGTATCTTTTACAGTACCCAAAGTCGGGAGTTTTGCTACCACATTTCGTCTACCAAATGTTGTTTTCGTGTGAGCACGTGTCTCTCTCTTTTGTCTGGAAAATTGATGAAAGAACAACTCGTTTCGATCGATTCTACGTAACTTATTTTTGCTGTCTCTTCTTTTCTCCATACAGTAGAGAGAGACAAATAGGCGAAACGAAAACATTTCGTAGACGAAATGTTGTAAATGAAGTGGGACTTGCCCGTCTGATCTAACAAATAATGGAGTAGAGTCATTCGTGTCTTCAACCAAATATTTACTTTTAGATTGTTTGACAGGAATCACTCTTTAACAGATAAGTGAGAGGTCCCAATCCGGGATTTTCGGCACGATACAAGTGTGTATCGTGTTAGTAACACGATATTGTATTACAAAAATGCGTTATACCTAATCCACACACGCGTGTAATGTACCAAAAGTCGCTCTGTGCACTTAGAAGGCTAATTCTCGTAATTAAGGTGGTTCGATTTCCATACAAATTGATTTCACTATTTATGGGCGATGAGTATAAATGGCCGAGCGAGTGAAGCGTCTCAGTGTCGAGATTGACCGAAAATGCTTTTGTCCCGCTGTCTGCTGTCCTGCTCTCGCAGGTCACATTTTGAAGGTCTCTACAAGTCACATTTTTCATCGACCTCTTAAACGTGTGGCCACATTGATTTGGAGCCTGGCTGGTATGCCAATATCTAGTGATGAATTAGTGACGCAGATAAGTATAGATAAGTTTTCTGCCGATCTGGATAAAACTTGGAACACAGATTGCATAACTTTATAAAACTAAAAAATCATATAAATGGTAAAAATCAATTTGTATGGTAATCATACCACCTTAAATAGTCAAATTCATTTCATTTTATTTCATTTATACAAGTTTCGATCTCATATACTTGTCCCAAATAGTAATATTATCATAATTATCATTCTTTAATACTATCCGGACCAGCATGAAATTGACATGACAAAATTCTGTCTCTATTTGATGTGAATTGCCCCCAGATATTTCACTTGGACAAATGACTAATCGATGTGTATTCTTAATATAACTTGACCTTATTCTAATCAATTTACGTATTTAAAATTGTGCTTCTATTGATTCATCCAAAACTAGAATTAATTTTTATCCCTTACAAACTTAGGGCTAGCTTCGCCGATTGCTAATCGACAAATTAAAACACTGACAGCTGTACTCGACATTTTTGCAAAGAAAAAATTGAGTCAAACGACCATATTTTTTTTCAAAGTTAATTTGGGCCGACTTGTTAGTGACTGACTTGACTTAACTATTTTATTTGTGTAATATCCTCATTTGACACTGGCAAAATTTTCCGAACGAACAGATGCCATCTAATAAAGAAAAATAGAGTTAAACAGCTGTCAGTGTTTATTTGCAATCGGCGAAACCCAGCCTTAAAAGTATAACTAACTGTAATTAACTTGAATCTTGTAAAATGCTCCTCCCTGCAACGAAATTTCCGGCATTAAAAAAATTCCACTATCACATTTTTGAGGCCCATGTACACTGGACTAGTTCAATGAAACAATTAATACTTTTTTTATTGGATAACCCTTTTGAGGTACAGAAAACAATTTCTAGTACTGCCGCAGCACGCTCGCTTTCCTCACTCGCCTTGTGCACAATTTATGACATGCTCTAACATAGGGTATGTTCCAAGTCCAAGTCCATGTTGTCTACAATTTTCAAATTCAAAAATTTATTTATTCAGTTGTATCACAAGGATCACTTTGAAACGTCTTAAAAGTGTGAGTCTAGGTGTCAGTTCAACGCCACCAAGCCATGAAGAACAGGCAACAAACTACGGCTTGGTTCCTACCGTATTTTAGTATGTGTCTTTTACAAAACAAAAAATAATTTATTTATGTAAGAAAATATCATTAATTGTGTATAGGATGCTTACCCGGCACGTCTACAGTGCGATGTTAGTTTTTACTCCAGGGGTTCCGTCCCTGGTGTCCGGGTATCATGTCCAACAAGTATTGGCGCTGTGCCTCTGCCATGCGTTGCATCTCGGCCGCCATTGCCGCGTTGCTGCCGCTAGAGTTGCTCTTACTCGCTGCAAATACAGGCATTCCAAAATAAAATAAATAAATTTTAAGATTATACATTTTAGGACTTCGTGCAAAATTAAACTATTTGCGGACATCGTACGAAGATAGTGCTGCCACAAAATAAGCAAAGCTTTTACTATAAGAACCAGGTTTTTTTTTGTAAAATACTTAGACAATACGCACAGAGTGGAGGGGATTAGGGGAGGCCTTTGCCCAGCAGTGGGACATAGTAGGCTCATAATAATAATAATAATAATAACTTAGACAATATAACAGAAAACAGTCAACGGCTTTGCCCGAGTCGTAGTTTTATTCCCGTTCCTGTTGTTTTTATTTCGATTTAAAGTAGCTCACAATGTTTATTTGTCCAGGTTACAATCTATATTTGATCTTCATATGGAACAAACGGGTATATAGCGCGATTACCTAAATTAATAAATACTTGTCTGTTCCATATAATTATGCATAACGATCGCGTCAATTTAAAAAGTGCTGTATTTGATCTAAATTCTACATTTGTAAATCTATACATTTTTGATCTATAAATAGGTCCAGTAGTTAGGGTGTGATTGAGCCACAAAAATCGTGACTTTCGTATATACTGTTAACCAGTTTTGGGAATAGGACATCTCTATTCGGATCAAGCAAGAAGTTACATCTCTAGGAGTGAAAAAAAGAGGAAGAAGAAGGAGATTATGGCGTCGTTTTATAGAGTTGTATTATCTCGAGTGTATTAAAGTTTAACAGAGTTGTAGCTATAATCAATGAAGAGTTTTCGTCTTATTAATACTTACATCGTTTCCCGAGCGCGGAGGCCTGTGCCATGGCTAGCTGGTAGGTGTAGAGTAGCGGTGAGAACTGCATCATGGCAGCCGCGGCCGCTGCTGACATGCCGCCAGAACCTGACGCCTGTCCGCCCAGACCTGACAAGAATCACCATGTCAGCTATATTTATGGTTAGTATCTTCTTATCCCTGCCATGTCATCACATCAACATGAAAAACATGGATGAACTGTATGAAAAATAACATGGATAAGAGAGGAGTGAATACAGTGATTACGGCTGACAGAGGGGAGTGGACGAAAATATGTTGTACCAAACCCAAATAGAGTGGGATAACGACAGGAAGAAAATATTTTTATCCCTGCCCATCACATTTATTCAATCTTAAATATACCTATAGGAAGCCCATTTGCTTATGAATATTCTGTGACGGAAAAAAATGTAACGTATAAAAATATTGAAACCATAATGATGCATTAGGTACAAAGTTATTCAAGAAAACATCTGGCCACACAGTCCTGACTTCTGAACATTTCATATGTTTTGGCCAAAATCTCAAAAACCAGGTCGTCACAAATTCTGAAACTTATACCAATCCGCGTCATTAATTTATCTCTAAATATTGGCATACCAGCCAGGCCACATGGTAAAGAGGTCAATCTTGATTGTAGAATACCTTGCATTCCTCTAAGCAGCTGGTGCTGCAAGGCCTGCATGGCTGCAGCACTGTGCTGCTCGAACGCCATCTGTGCTGCTGCAGCGGCAGCAAGCTGCTGCAACAAACAGTTCACTTCAAATCTGAAGATATACCTTGCCCGACTGTAGGAAGGTTATGTGTTTTGAGTGCATATAATTGTAGTTCCTTCGTGCGTCAGTGCAGCATCAACGGTGCAATAGATTTTGGTAAATGACGACAGAGCTACATAAAAAGTACAAACACACAACCACAGCTAGGTTTTTTGTGTCCCTAATATAATCATAATAATCATAAATTTATTTATTCGTAGCCATAAAGGCCGGCGAAGCGGAGGGCGAATTTTCATACAAACGTAATACCAAAATGATTACTAATATAAGCAGATTTTCAATATATTATTGTAATAATTGTATTTGTTACGTATTTATCTAGGTTCCTGAATAGTTTTTATTTTAAATTACTTACCTCAAATGAAATTAATGCCAATCACATTTTGCAATGAAAAAAAATGTGTAAAATGCGATTGGTGTTTATTTCATTTGAGGTAAGTAATTTAAAATAAAAACTGTTCAGGAACCTAGATAAATACTATACAAATACAGATATTACAATAATATAGTGAAAATCTGCCTAAACTAGTAATCATTTTGGTATTACGTTTGTATGAGGGCGCTTGTACACGCTAAGAAAAAACGCCGGGTCTACCCAAGAATTCGTGTCGTAACTAGAAAATAACTGTGTAGGTACACTGCTCGCAGCGGTGCACGAAAAAAATCTTATCTGCGCAAGACACGACGCGGCGAACGTTGTTGCGTTTTCGTGTGTGGAAAAGACAAAATTCTTGTCGTCTACACGAAGAATTTGTCTTGTCTGCCGCAGGAACGGCAAATTTTCTTAGCGTGTACAAGCGCCCTGAAAGTTCGCCCTCCGCCGGCCTCAAGTGTCCGGCATTATGAATGAAGTTACCCCGACTAATGTCAGTTTAGGATTCATACCTGATGTTGTTTGCTGTTTCCTTGACTCGTGCTGCTTGATGATGAACCTACAAACATAATAATAGCTCTAAATATCATATTAGTTATTATAAAGGATTTTTTCACTCAGACGCAATTTTCATTTACATTTACAGGTTTGTGTGCGTATGTAGTAAATAAATAAATATCTATGTTTAGATAATTAAACTATACTTAGTTTAGAATTACGAGGATGGCGTAAAAACTTACTCTTTCCCTTCTTGGCGGGAACATCGCTCGTTTCCCTGATGCGTTCGGAATGATGACTGCGAAGCGAGTCTGACGACGACAGTGGTCTGGAAATAAACATTATATTAGCAATATTATATTGTTCCGCAAAGGTAGGTACATTTTAATTGTATGTATAAATTTGTCTCTATTTGATAATCTGTTCAGCCAGTGGCCATAGCTCGTTTTGGATGAGAAAATCTCACAATGGAGATGACGCCAATCTCAAAATCACAAACTAATAGGCGGTTGTCACGAGTTTTTGGCGTCAGAGACGTCAGGTTGACGTTACTTCCATCGTGAGATATTTTCTGTCAAACCGAGTATAAGGCTTTACTTATAGAATTTTTAAGCATCAGACGTGCTGAAAACTCTTTTGAGTGTATGGAGCACAAAATACACAACAAAAATGTGAGTGCATATTTTTTTTAATTAGGGTATTGCCTGTACCTGGGCGCGGCTTGCGGCTGCGGTTGCTTGGGCGCGGGCGAAGGGGGCGCGGGGGGCGCGGGGCTGCTGGCGGCGGGGGGCGCGCGCCCCGCACTCGCGCGCTCGCGGGACGACGACTGAGAACAACACACACACACGTCACTATCAGTACCGCTGAGGGCGTTCAAGTATTACGTAAACGCTTGAGGGCGACGGGGGATATCTGCGATAGGTCGATATCGTGATTACGTCAGCAGTTATTATTTACTTTTTACACAGATGGCAACACACAGAATGATAAATTAGAAGAAAAAATCATATAGGTACCAATGATTACGTAAAATTGGGAAGGGGGGAAGGGGTTTGCTTACTTTTGCTGACAAGTGGAAGGGGGGGGCACAGCCGACGCTCGATTTCCTGCTTCTGTACACGACCCTATACACTATAGTACAGTAGAGTGGGGGTACCTGCGCGGTGGAGTGTCGCGAGTGCGCGTGCGCGGGCGGCGGCGCGGCGGGCCCGGGGGGCGGCGAGGCGGGCCCGGGGGGCGCGGGGGGCCCGGCCGCGGGGGCGGAGGGGGGCGCGCACAGCCGACGCTCGATCTCCTGCTCCTGCTGCAGCGCGCGCACGAACGCGGTTTTCAGTCGGGCGGTGTGCTCCGCCTGCGGACATATACACCGGACATGTAGATACTGGATTATACAATGACACCGCGCGTTACTCTAGACTCACATTCACATGTTGCCAAGACAGAAATACATGTAACCACGTCAGACTAGCATGTTGCCACGTCAGACTAGCATGTTACCATGTCATACTACTACGTTACCACGACAGGCTAACATGTTACCACGTCAGACTAGCATGTTACCATGTCATACTACTACGTTACCACGACAGGCTAACATGTTACCACGTCAGACTAACATGTTACCACGTCAAAATAACATGTTACCACGTCAGACTAGCATGTTACCACGCCAGACTAGCATGTTACCATGTCAGACTAACATGTTACCACGTCAGACTAGCATGTTACCACACTAGACATTCAATGTAACTACACTAGACATACATGTTACCACGCTAGACTAGCATGTTACCACGTCAGACTAGCATGTTACCACGTCAGACTAGCATGTACACCAGACATTCAATATAACTACATTAGACATACGTGTTACCACGTCAGACTAACACGTTACCACAGCAGGCTCGACACAAGTGATGCCACTAGAGGCGCATGTTACCTTGAGCGCTCGCTTCACATTCCCCGAGACGCAGAGCTCGCACAGGCGGCGCGCGGCGGAATGCGCCGGCTGCGGCGGCGTGAAGGTAGCGTCGAGCCGGCGGGACGGCGCGCGCTCCCAGCGCCACACCGGCGTGAAGTCGCACCCGCATTGCGCGCACAGCGCCGGGACCGTCGAACGAGGCATGCTACGTAACAACAACTGTATTCATGACCATCATACAACCCAGCATCGATCTTGAGGAGTGAAAAATTAAGTACATACAATAATAATTGTCAGAATAGCCGGGTTTGGTGTCCCATCTTTTAAGCTTTGGTCTTGAGGAATTAGTGCCTAAATTCACCGAAACGTTTTACAGTTATACTTGTAATTATACCAAGATTAAAAAACATAATTAATATTTTTCTTTAATTTCGAAGAAAATATCTGACAACAATACAGTCGACATAGCTCAAAGAACTGGCAAGCTGAAGTGGCAGTGGGAGGGTCATATTTGCCGAAGAATCGATAACCGCTGGGATAAACGAGTTCTGGAGTGGAGACCGCGTTTAGGCTAACATAGTGTAGGACGCCCTAAGACTAGATAGGCCAGACTTGCGCAGAGTGGCAGTAACTGGTTGGGAAAAGCCGAAGACCGGGCTCAATGGCGCGCTATGGGAGAGACCTATGTCCAGCAGTTGTCACAGTAATCATCATCATCATCATCATTATCAGCCTGAAGAAGTCCACCACTGGACATAGGCCTCCCCTACACATTTCCAGGAAGAACGATTCTGAGCCCTTTCCATCCATCGACTTCCCGCGATCTTAACAATGCCGTCGTTCCATCTCATGGGTGGGCGCCCTACGCTTCGTCTTCCGGTTCGTGTCACAGTAATTTACTGTGACAATTTCTTTGCCTTACTGAAGCGAAAGTCAGTCAAATAAGTTTGAATGTTATAGAAAGAGTTGAAGTACAGAATAATAAATAAAACATCGATATTTACGACTCACCGATCCTCGTTAGTGAGATAGTCGACGACGTGCTCCAAGCCGACTAGATACACGAAGTCTGTGTTGCTCGGAGAGGGTATGAAGTTCATCTCTGGTGGCGGGGGCTTGGGAGGCGGGATCTGACAATACAATGGTTTGCTGGTTACTATTTGAACCCCACTATTCTTTTATACTATTTTAAACCAAATATAAAAAAAAATTATACAATTGATTCAGTAACGATATATTTTTTCCCATACATGCTCGAGAGTTACAGGGTGAATGTAACTTTCCAATGGTGAAATAATTTTTTTATTCAACACAGTAGTTTTTGAGTTTATTCATTACAAACATACACATAAAAATACAAATCTTTCCTCTTTATAATATGAGTAAAGTGAATATATAGTGTTAGAAATATCCAGCAAGAGGGCGGGGCTAAGTGACACGTCATGATGACGTTACGAGCTCGCCGATCGCGCTCCTCACTTTTTCCTGGCTCTCGGTCGTGGCGGACGTATCATAAATGTTTTAGTTGCTCAATTATTATTCCAGTTTCATGTTTTTAAGTACAAATTGTTATAGACGATAAATGTTAATTTATTTAGTTGAAAGTGTTTTGAGATTTCTATCCTGATTCATAATAATAGTGAATGATACCTGTAGCAAAGTCTTCTCCAGTTGCTTCCGCAGCGCTAGTTTAGCGGCGGCTTGGCGCTGCGCCGGGGTTTGCGTGTCTTCGGAACTACGAGTGCTGGCCTGGAACAAATGTACACGCATCAAATACTTCATTTTTTAATACACACTTTTGTACTGTTCTGATATAAAGGTAATGCAGTCAATTTTATTGCCAGTCGTGCGATATACACCACTATTTTGTAATTACCAAAAAAAAAATGCCGATATTGGCTACAGATACTGAACACATCCACGAAAAAAAAATTTTTTTTAAGATGTAAAAAAAAAATTTTTAAATAACCAAAATTTTTAGTCAAATATTGAGAAATGATTCAACAAGCAAAAATCATTTCATTCATAAACGCTAAATACCAAGCGGAACCGAACAGCTTTATTTTTTTTCTCTCTAGTACTACGTTACTAATGTGTCCATAATTTTATGCAGGATTTCTGAAAATTTTAACATTAAATAACTTTGTCATTTTATCGAAACTAAAAATTCTGATTGTACATTCATAATGTTCTACCCCTACTACATTACCCTATATTTTTTTTTGGTAGTTACAAAATAGTGTATAAAACAAGTTTTAACACAAAATAGACTCTTTTACGACTCGTTAAACGAAGCTAGAACTGCTAGCTTTACTTACTAACACTATCATGCTATCCTGGCTTGAAAAACTAGCCTCGTGTATCCCGGGTATTACTGCAATCCTAACTGATGGTGACCATTACGTCAACTAAGAGCGGTTTCAGACTAGCGTTTTATACGCGCGTATGAGCTCGTTTTTGGAAGCGCATGTAGGCGCGTATAGACGCGCCTTTTGTCACACGCTCGACTCGTACGAGCGTTGACGCGCTTCTAAGCTCGTCAAGTGTCAGAATCCATGTTGATAATGACACGACACCACCGGTTCGAGCGAACACGCCGAAATATGCCCGTTTACGCGAGTACGGTTTTTAGAAGCGCGTAATGTAGCGCGCGTATAAGCGCGTATGCCGTATACGCCCAAAAAATACGCTAGTCTGAAATCGCTCTTAGTGACATAATTTAAAAATGTGAATACACTCTCACATTCCGCCACGGTCAGCTATCTAACTGGTTACCATGCAAACCGATGCCTTACTATAAAGTATAGAACCAAAATTCTACTTCTACGAGAATAAGTGAAGTGAAATCACATTTGCATACTCACTGCATCGCTCGTGCTACTTGTGACCGACGATGTATCCTGAGCGGGCTTGCGATAACAAATACAACATCAACATGTGTATACTAATGTATACACTCATACACTCAACTCAAATTGTAATAATCATCATCATTTTCTTGTCCTTATCTTACTTCATGTGGGGTCAGCAACACAGGTTTTTGCCCTGCCTATCGAAAAAAAACTCTCTCCTATCGAACATCATTTTTCGAAGATTATTCTTTTGTTTTTCTCCCATACGTCGAAGAAGTTTCACTTCAAAAATTTAAACTAAAAAGTAGTAAAGTACGATAAGTATACCTTTACCTTGGAAGAGGCTTGCTGTGACGCGGGCGGAGGCGCGGGGGTGATAGTCACAGACGGAGTGATACTAGCGCCTCCACTTGTAGACGACTGAAATACAATGTTTAGAATAGAATCGAATAGAATTTTTTTGCACACTTTAAAACGAACAATAATTTAAAACATACTAATGAACAATGTGTCAAAATTGGTATAAAGAAATATAAGCCTAGTTTTCAATACGGATGCCGCTGCGAGGGCGCTTGCTCAATGAATTTAATATCTAGAAGTCTAGACAGACGGAGACTTATTTTTTGATAGTGCCTCTAACTAAGTTGTATTATTTGATGACATTATTTCTAAATATAATAATTAGGACGAACTTGATTTTGACTTTAGATCCTAAGAATCTAAGGTCTAGTTTTAAGAGGCTTACTGTCTCACTTTTTTATACTTAGGTCTAAGTAAGCCTAACTTATAAGTGTAAAAAAGTAGAATAGAATAGAAAATTACACACACCTTAAAACTAACAATGATAAAACAAGTAACAATAATTTGAAACATACAAATGTACAATGAGCGGTCTTATCGCTGAAGAGCGATCTCTTTCAGACAACCTTTGGATGGAGAGGATCGAATAATAAGATGGTTGGCTAGGGTGCACAAAACATAACAGCAAAATAAGTAATGAAGTATCTTCAGTTACCTGTGATCGGTATCCACCCGGCGTGAGGGTAGCACCGCCCGGTAGACTGGAACCACGTCGATTGGACGACACATTATTGACGGCGCTCGAAGTTGTGTTGCTGTTAGCACGAGCCGCCTATAACAAACAATAGTTGTTTTTGTTGATTATTTTTGATTTGTAAAAGGATCATATAAACGGTATGAACCGAGCCGTAGTTTGTTGCCTGTTCTTCTAGGCTTGATCACGTGGAACTGGCACCTAGACTCACCTAGCTTTATGCCGTTTCAAAGTGATTTTCGTAATTGAACTGAATAAAGACAAATTTCATTTGTACTAAACTGCTGCTCTTTCTCTCTTGTCGTGTCACTAGTTCCTTCGAACCAATGTGGTGAAAGGAATTTTAGGAGGCTCTTTTCGAGCATTTGACACATACTGCTGAATGAGTGGATTTTTATATTGGATAAGTGAATTATATAACAGTGCGAGTGAAAAGATTGTAGCAAGTAACAATCCGTAGTCCCAGCCTACCCCTATGGATATAGAAACTAGGCGTCGATGAACATGTTGTAGGATCATACAAAAAACGGTGGGAACCTAGCCGTAGTTTGATGCCTGGTCCTCTTGGCTTTGTCGTGTGGAACTGGCACCTAGACTCACCTAGCTTTAAGACGTTTCAAAGTGATCCTTGTGGTACTGTACCCGAAGTCCCAAAAAAAAACAAAGAAAAGAAGCATTTACAACATTTCGTAACCAAATGTTGTTTTCGTTTCGCCTATTTGTCTCTGTCTATTGTATGGAGAAAAGATGAGGCAACAACTCTAACTACGTAACGTATTTTTGCCGTCTCAAATTTTCTCCACGCAATAGAGAGAGACAAAAAGGCGAAACGAAAACAACATTTGGTAACGAAATGTGGTAGCAAAACTCCGACTTCGGGTTCTGTTGAATAAATATATCTTTGACATTGTAAGTGTCGTTAAAGCCGCGTTTGGAGCAGGTCCTTCTTTTTTTTAATGATTAGGAAAAGTTGATGACAGGGGGAATGTAGGAAACACAGCTAAGTTAGATGTACCTTATTTTGGTGGGCGGGCGGAGGCGCCGGAGTTACGGTGACGCCGGGCGGTACCACGCAACCACTGCCGACCAACGCCGTGCCAGTTGTATTATCCTGTCAATAATTAATATTTAATATGGATATCCATAAAACCTCTCACGTGCCCGTAATTTCACCAAATATTTCTTCACCTTGGTGCCAAAAATAAGTGTACCATGTTATCTATCTAGGTACTTCCCGATGAGCCTTTCACAAAGAGCTTTTACTACTATACCTTGGGCGTAGGTAGCGCGTGCGGCGCTTGCTGCGAGTGTCGGATCTTGCGAAGTAGCACAAGACGAGTCTCTTCAGCGCGAAGCTTCTCGCGCAAGTTGCGAAGTCGCCGGTCGCGTTCCCATATCTCCGCACTCGACAGCTCCTATATAAATAAATAAAAAAACATAAATATATAAACACATAAATATATAGGTTTGCTGGTAGAAAACTCTATTTAGGGTTAAGCTCGCCTCTGTACATGTCCGCTTTATAATGTTTATCTATCATTTGTATGTGTGTGTACAATAAAGAATAAAGAAGTTTTGTGTTTAGGTATTGTATCAGCTATCTGCTTCCCATAGAACAAGCACTCAGCTCAATTTATTTATTTATTATAGCACTTTTTTATGAGTGAAAGAGACAAAATTGGTTAATAGTTACACCACCAGAAGAGTTTTGTTTGCTACGTAACGTAACACAGAAACTGATGTATCTGTACCCGAAGTCGGAGTTTTGCTACCACATTTCGTATGTTGTTTTCGTTTCGCCTATTTGTCTCTCTCTATTGTATGGAGAAAATATGAGACAGCAAAAATACGTTACGTAGTTAGAGTTGTTGTCTCATCTTTTCTAAATACAATAGACAGAGACAAATAGGCTCAACGAAAACAACATTTGGTAACGAAATGTTGTAAATGCACTGGGACTTGGGGTACTGATCGAAAATATTTCTGAACATTTATATTTATCAAGTTGAAAATCAACTAGAATAATCTGCATACCTTATGGTCTTTGAGTGAGGACGGCAGCGGTGGATCATTCTCATCGTCGGAGTCTTCCTCGTCTCTCGGCTCGCGCGGGGATTCCGGCGCGGGACAAGCACTTGCGGTTATAGACACGTTCACGGAACCCGAGTTCAGTTTACTGCTTACATCTGGAATTAATTTTCTGATGAATAGACAAAAAAAGCGGCCAAGTGCGAGTCGGACTCGCCCATGAAGGGTTCCGTAGCAACAAGTATCATAATATAAAAGTTCTTGTAGTACGTCGAAAGGTGAATTGCGGTTTACGATTTATGACGTATAAAAAAAACTACTTACTAGATCTCGTTCAAACCAAATTTCGGTGGAAGTTTGCATAGTAATGTACATCATATATTTTTTTAGTTTTATCATATTCTCTTATTTTAGAAGTTAGAGGGGACACACATTTTATCTCGCCCAAACTATTCAGTTTAGAAAAAAAATATATTAGAACCTCAACATCATTTTTGAAGACCTATTCATAGATACCCCACACATATTTTTTTTTTCATCGAACCCATTCTTGTGGCGTATCTATGAATAGGTCTTCAAAAATGATGTTGAGGTTTCTAATATAGTTTTTTTCTAAACTGAATAGTTTGCGCGAGAGACACTTCCAAAGTGGAAAAAAGCGGTGGTGGCCTAGTGGTAGCGTAGCGGCCCCGCCTTCCGTTCCTAAGGTCGTGGGTTCGAATCCAGTCGTGTACCAATGAGTTTTTCTGCCCAAAAATTTATGTACACTATGCCAGTGCTCTCAAACGGTGAAGGAAAACATCGTGAGGAAACCGGCATATCGTAGAACCTAAAAAGTTCGAAAATATGTGTCAAGTGCACGAAAGGAGCCTCTTCGAGGCGCACTTAAAATCCTTTCACCACACTTGGTTCGAAAGAATCAGTGACACGATAAGAAGAAGAAGTGGTAAAAAGTTGTGGTCCCCCCCCTCTAACTTCTAAAATAAGAGAATGATAAAACTAAAAAAAAGATATGTTGTACATTACTATGCAAACTTCCAACGATATTTGGTTTGAACGAGATCTAGTGAGTAATGTGTAATGAGTGTGTAATGAGTTCAGGCTGATAATGAAAATAAATAATAAATATTAAGGACAATCTACACATCACTATCTAGCCCCAAACTAAGCAGAGCTTGTGCTATGGGAACCAGGTAGCTGATTATAATACTTAAATACTTTTTTTTTGTAAATACATACATAGAATACGAGTACATATAATACCTACACAGAGAACAAACATCTGTGTTCACCACACAAATATTTGTTCTCGGTGGGGATCGAACCCAAGCCCTCCAGAGCAGAAGGCAGAGCTACTACCAACTGAGCTGTGAAGGCAGTCAATGAAAATGATGATGACGATGATGATGAAATCAAACCCACCAGAGAAAGGTGCAATCGTGGTTGAAGATTGCTTGCGATGGGGTGGTGCGGCAGGCAGAAGCACTATATCCGGGCTCTCTGCATAACTGCGCTGTTCCGAACGCGGCCGCAGCACTCGCTTGCCGCTGGAGCCCTGGTAATACATACACAGATAAAGTAACCCAATATGAATGAGAGCACTGGTGGTCTAGTGGTAGTAGCCCCGCCTTCCGATCCGAAGGTCGTGGGTTCAAATCCACTCGTGTACCAATGAGTTTTTCTGTCGAAAAATTTATGTGCACTATGCCAGTACTCTCAAAACGGTGAAGGAAAACATCGTGAGGAAACCGGCGTGTTGTAGAACCTAAAAAAGTTCGAGCAACACGTGTCAGGGGTCACGCAAAAAGGGCCCACCAGCGGCCTACTTGCGGAAAAAACCTGCCCGCACATCAAGTGCGCATGATAAAACTTGCCAACTTGCCAACCCAATATGAATGAACATGGTATAGAAAACACTTCGGCAAGTTTTATCATGCGCACTGGATGTGTGGGCAGGTTTTTCCGCAAGTAGGCCGCTTATGGGCTCTTTTTGCGTGACCCTTGACACGTGTTGCTCGAACTTTTTTAGGTCTACAACACGCCGGTTTCCTCACGATGTTTTCCTTCACCGTTTTGAGAGTACTGGCATAGTGCACATAAATTTTTCGATGGAGAAACTCAATGGTACACGAGTGGATTTGAACCCACGACCTTCGGATCGGAAGGCGGGGCCACTACCACTAGACCACCAGTGCTCTCGGAGTAGAAAACACTTTATTGTACACAAGGGCACATCTAAGATCTAGACAAAAAAATCGGCGGAGCGGTTTCCGCAAGTACACAGCGGCGACACATGTCTTTAAACTCTTAGGCCCTAAGACATGCCGGTTTCCTCACGATGTTTACCTTCACCGTTTGAGAGCACAGAAGGGCAAGTCCCACCTTGTTGTTTTCGTTGCTCCTATTTGTCTTTCTCTATTGTCTGGAGAAAAGATGAGACAGCAAAAATATGTTACGTAGAAACGATTGAAACGCGATGTTGTCTCATCAATTTTCCATACAAAAGAGAGGGACACATGCTCATAATGAAAACAACATTTGGCAGACGAAATGTGGTAGCAAAACTCCGACTTTGGGTTCTGGCATAGTGCATATAAATTTTTGGATAGAAAAACTCATTGATGCACAACTGGATTTGAACCCAAGGCCTAAAGATCGGAAGGCGGGCCGTTACCACTAGACCACCAGTGCTCTCATAGAACACGGCATAAATGAACAAAATATAAATATTGTGTTTTGTCCACATTATTCATTTTAGTAGCAGTAGAGCTTTTTGTGAAGGGGAAGTACTACGACCATGCCTAATTCAGTTGTGAAGCAGCATTGTTGTGTTTTGGTTTGAGGGGTATGGGTGCCCTTCAAGCTGAAACACAGCAATGCAGAAATAGGCAGAGTACTCCGTATAACAGTTTACATTTTGTTATAGAGATTAAAATGTAAGATGGTGTAACTTATGGATTTCTATAATTTACACAATCATAATTAAAATTTGACTTACCCTTTCAATCTTTCAGAGAGCATTGGAAAAGTAATAGAATTAACTCAATTTGTTCTTTGCCTTTCTAGCTTAGTTAGTACTAGATCTGCTTTCTGTTTTGGAGGGTGGGGGTTCGATCCCCACCGAGTACAAATATTTGTGTGGTGATCACAGATGTTTGTTCTGTCTGGGTATTTATGTATTACCAAAAAAACAAAGTACTATATCAGCTATCTGGTTCCCATAGTACAAGCTCTGTTTAGTTTGGGCCTAGATAGTGTTGTGTGGATTTTCCACAATATTAATTATTATTTATTTATTACTATAATAATTATCACGCACATAATATTATACATAGTATTAGTACGTAGTTTCAATGTGTCATCATTACATAACATATTACCTTTACAGGCTCAGTGTATGACGTTAGAAATTTTGCTCAAATTTATCCTGTTTTGTGAGACAACGTTATGTTGAATAATGACGATTTAGCCAAGTGATTACCTTTAGGAAAGGGTATTTTATCAGAAAGAATTTCTATAACTATTAAATAAATTCAACTTTTGAGTTTTAGCATTGGGTATTTAAACATGTACTATATTCATGGATTGTACTATTTGTATTTACTAATTTGTAATAATAATACATAATATAAGCAATTTTATTAGGTGTCTTTATAAATAATTTCATTTGAAGATACATTTGTGCTGAGTGCTATAGGAGCCTACCCATCAATGAATGAATGCGGTCAGATTTTATTAATATTTAGTACTTACATGTGGAGGGGGCTGCGCTGGTGTAATGGTCAAACCACTAGCTGTGAGAGCCCTAAGCTCACTCAACTCTGGCGGTAAAGACCTATCCAAGAAATAACTAACATCAAAAATTGTATCACAACAAAACAAACTATTTTTTACTTCAATATTAAAAACTTGTTTATTACCTTACGCTAAGGTCAACCGCCGAATCGTCGACATCCATTGTTCTTTACTGGAATTACACGAGACAAATCTTCACTTCACTTCACTTCTTCTTTTTTGGCTACTGCGACTAATATGCCACAATTCTGCCAGAAATCAATAATCTATTTACGGGATTCGATTAGTTTGTTTTACCTAAACACTGAGACAACATCAAGGTAAACCATGGGGACAATAATAGCATTGAGTGATTGCATGTTCTAAGGAAAGAAGGAAACAGAGATGAATAGATATTACAATAGATCGATAAATTCTAATTATTTGGAGAACACGCACGCATCAACCGGGTGATAATTTTTGACAAGATGAAGACAACATTGGCAAATCAAAATGTCAATCCGTCAATGGCCGAATTACAAAATCACGTTTTATTTTAGAACACTTACATTATTATTGCAGTTACACTGAGTTATTCAATGAAGGCATTTATTAGAATTGTACTAAAAAATTAGAAATTCACAAAAATTCACATCACAACGCAATGAATGAACGCAAACGCGACCACAATTTTTTTTTTTTTTTTCTAAGCTTCGTTGTCTTCGTTCGTTGATGACAGCCGACTTGAAATTGACAGAATAAAATAAATGACAATAGCAGTATCTGTTCGCTGAAATGACGGCTAGGTATGTATAAAAAAATTATGAAAGAAGAAGTTATTTGTTTACATACAATTTACAGGGAAGAGGGATCGGATCAAAATCGTTTACAAACAAGAAACCTGTAAAAATTCATCAATAATGCCCGGTCCAGATTTGTTATCAAGTCAAGGACTGCGTCTTGACGGGCGAAGGCCTAACGAACTGCGTCGGATAAGATGCAAACTCGGTGTTTTCACTCAGCCCGACGGAAGCGCTTATTTGGAGCAGGGAAACACAAAAGTCTTGGCTGCAGTGTATGGTCCCCATCAGGTAAATTAATTTTCCTCCTGCATTTGCTGCTAGTCATCACTAGTCATTTAATCAGTGCAATATATCCTACATTATCATCAGTAACCAGAACCACCATTTTAACCTTAAATCTTATAACCTCTACACTGCACTTAACTCTTGAACTCTAATCATGCATATAACCACCCTTTGATTATTTACTAATAATCCACAAAGATCTCACCCTACATATTATGCTCCTCGTAATGTTATTCATCTATTCCTTTGAATTTTGAATCTATAAACATTTTCAGGTTGAGTAATACCAACATTTTGATTTAATTGGTATCACTTTTCTGTTCCTACCTACAATAAAGGCCTACTTGCTTTGAGTCTAATGCAGGCCCTTCAAATTACCATTGTTTTCAGGCTCTGTTTCGTCCCAGAAGTTCTATTTGATTAGGTGTCGTAGGTTTGAAGCTTCTGGGCTTGGGAAATATTAAAAAAGCCTATCTATGAATGTCTTATATTGTCGATAAAAAGGTAGCTAGGTCTGCGTCTACAATATCTGTAGCAAGCAAAGTAATCCATAGACATGCCTGCTTGTCTTGCCAGCTAATCAACCATTGGTTTTTCATTTTCAGGCATCAAAATCAAAAATGTCTTCCGATGGTGTTGTTGTGAACTGCCAGTATAGCATGGCTACATTTTCCACGGGTATGTATGATTAACTTTATGACGATAACCAATTAATGTTAACATTTGGTTATTGAAACTAAACTTATTTCACTTTAGATTATCCAGTAAAGTTGTTCCTATTAGGAATCAAACCCACACCCTCCAGCGCACTGAGCTATGAGGGCAATCAAAGATAAATTATTTAGTGTTAATTATTTTTAAGCCTCTTACCCCCGAATACTGAAACGCAACTCAGATTTAAGCACGTCTCAAGCGACGAATATTTGACAGATTTTCATTGAAAACTGTCAAATATTCGTCGCTTGAGACGTGCTTAAATCTGAGTTGCGTTTCAGTATTCGGGGGTTAACCTGTCTTAATCTGTGACACAATGTACCTTTTGTTTTTATAAACCTTTAATTTTATGGTGGGCAGTGAAAAAAAAGTTTTTTGTTGCTCAAAATGTCAAAAAAAGTATTCTTGTAGTAATAACTCTAAAACTGATTTTTTTTTCAAGTTTTTTATCATGCGCACTTGATGTGCGGGCAGGTTTTCCGCAAGTAGGCCGCTGGTGGGCCCGTTTTGCGTGACCCTTGACACGTGTTGCTCGAACTTTTTTAGGTTCTACAACACGCCGGTTTCTTCACGATGTTTTCCTTCACCGTTTTGAGAGTACTGGCATAGTGCACATAAATTTTTCGACAGAAAAACTCATTGGTACATGAGTGGATTTGAACCTACGACCTTCGGATTGGAAGGCGGGGCCACTACCACTAGACCACCAGTGCTCTTCTAAAACTACATACCTACCTCTCTGTGAAAAATTCAACATTAATTTGTAATTACAGGAGAAAGAAAAAACCGTCCCCGAGGAGACCGCAAGTCCACTGAAATGTCCCTTCACCTGAGGCAGGCTCTAAAAGCAGCCATCAAAACAGAACTGTACCCACGCTCACAAATCGATATTTACATTGAAGTTCTACAGGTTAGGGTAGATTATTACAAGAAAAGCTAACAGTGGCTATGAGTAATGGTTGATTAGTTTGTTTTAAACAAATTGTTGTAGCCTTAACAATATGCACAAACCTTATCTTATAGTATCCCTGGTTCTTTCGAACTAAGTGATAAGTAGAAAAAAGGACATTATAAAATCATTATTAATACTCACCTATCTACCTGCTTTTCCAAATACAAGAAGTTAAAAGAATCCCGATTGTCTGATACAGGGTTTGTTTGAATCAACTGCAAATAACTCTATACTATACATGTTCAAACTTTCCGCGATTTCAGGACTTCATTTTTTTTTCTTTTTTTCTTGAAGTGGTAAATAAATGTTTTAATTCTCCACAGGCAGACGGCAGCAATTACTGTGTGAGCGTAAACGCGGCGACGCTAGCGCTGATAGACGCCGGCATCCCGCTCAAAGCGTATGCTTGCGCTTGCAGTGCCTCCATGTCGTGGTTAGGGCCTCAGGTATGTGCCTTACCTTTACTGCGTCGTATTATACCGACACTGGTAAAATATAGTGGGCATTCTACACAACACTATCTTACCCCAAATAGCTGGCATAATACATAAATACATTTTTTGTAAATACATACTTAGAATACAATATACATATAACGCCCACACAAAGAACAAACATCTGCAATCACCACAAAAATATCTGTTCTCGGTGGGGATCGAACCCACGACCTACGGCGTAGAAGGCAGAGCTACTACCGACTGAGCTGAAAGGCCGGTCAGATGACTGATGACGCTAGTACAGGGCCTAGCCAATTCAAACAAAAAAAATCTTAGAAACTAAAACCCGACTTCTCTAAAATCATGTTCCTAAACAGTATAAAAAAATAAAATCGTCTATTAAACCGTGGTCATGCCACTATGTTGTTTTGTTATGTATGGTTGTTTGGTAACCAGGACCGGCATAAAGTTTCGATTATCTTGTTTCATACTTTGTAGAACATGATTTTTCAAGAACATTGTGCTGCGTTGACATCATTGACAGAAGTGTTAGTTTAATTTAAGTTTTAACGCGGTTTATAGTAGCTGTATTGTTTTGTTTTGTTAGGCGGAGCCCTTGCTGGACGTGGCGCACGTGGAGGAGGCGGCAGGCGGGGTTGTGCTCACCGTCGCTTCTCTGCCGAGCACAGGTTACCATCCATACTATACTAAAAAAGCAGCCAAGTGCGAGTTGGACTCGCCCATGAAGAGTTCCGTAGCAACAAGTAACATAATTTAGAGGTTCTTGTAGTTCGTCTAAAGGTAAATTGCGGTTTACGATTTATGACGTATAAAAAATAAATCCACTTGATGTGCGGCTGGTTTTCCCGCAAGTAGGCTGGCGGGCCCTTTTTGCGTGACCCTTGACACGTGTTGCTCGAACTTTTTAAGGTTTTACGACACGCCGGTTTCCTCACGATGTTTTCCTTCAACGTTTTGAGAGTACTGGCATAGTGCACATAAATTTTTCGACAGAAAAACTCATTGGTACACGACTGGATTTGAACCCACGACCACTAGTGCTCTCTTACAACAATAAGACAAGCGTAACTAGGCAATTTTGAACTGAGCAGTTTGTGCCAAAATGGCAAAATTGGCCAAACGGCTAACTTCAGACCTGCCAAGTAACGTCGAGCCGTATTGTACAAAAAATACTTATAAAAAAAGAGGTATGTCAGGGACGTAGCTAGTGGTAATCCGCGATCTCTGCCTATACCCATGGGAAAGAGGTGTGATTAGAATTAGCAAAAACTCTGAAAATATGGTGGTTATAAAAATACGCACGTACGACAGCAGAATGATATACCTAGTTACTGCAGGAGCATTAACACGGCGATATTCTTGCTGCGCTGCGTTGGCATACACGCGAGCATAAACTCAGCGATATTTACAGCATGAGCATAAACTCGACTATATTTGCAGAATGAGCATAAACTCAGCGATATTTACAGCATGAGCATAAACTCAGCGATATTTACAGCATGAGCATAAACTCAGCTATATTTACAGCATGAGCATAAACTCGATTGTATTTACAGCATGAGCATAAACTCGACTATATTTACAGCATGAGCATAAACTCAGCTATATTTACAGCATGAGCATAAACTCAGCTTTATTTACAGCATGAGCATAAACTCAGCTATATTTACAGCATGAGCATAAACTCAGCGATATTTACAGCATGAGCATAAACTCAGCTATATTTACAGCATGAGCATAAACTCAGCTATATTTACAGCATGAGCATAAACTCGACTATATTTACAGAATGAGCATAAACTCAGCGATATTTACAGCATGAGCATAAACTCAGCGATATTTACAGCATGAGCATAAACTCAGCGATATTTACAGCGTGAACATAAACTCAGCGATATTTCCCGCATGAGCATAAACTCAGCTATATTTACAACGTGAGCATAAACCATTTACAGCGTGAGCATAAACTCAGCTATACTTACAGCATGAGCATAGACTCAGCGATGTTTACACCTTGAGCTTATAAACAGCAAAATTGTATTGTATGGGCTTGAACGTTTAATTTACAACATATTTTCTGTTTGTTCCAGGTAGCATATCTCTCCTAGAAATGTCCCACCGTCTACACATGGACTACTTTGACGTTGTGATGAGCAGAGCGATGCAAGGATGTAGAGATATTGAAGTAAATAAAATCTTACTTGAATATAATCGTATAAGATTCTTTAGACAAATTACACTTGAACAAAAGCATTCGATGAAATGTTTCAAATAAAATAAATTAAAAAAACTTCATAATCGAATCTGGAAGTATAAACTTTCAGATATTTATTTTTTGAGAAGACGTGTCGCTCCTAAATAGATCATGTTTTTATCAATTGATTATAGTTAGCTTTCAGTGTATTTATTTTTGGTTTTCTTCCCCAGGTGGTATTGGACAAAGCAGTGCGAGAGCACATGGCTGATGGATGGACGAAACCAGAAGCAGTGTCTAACGTATGAAATAAATATTTTTATAGAAATACTGTTGTTTTTATACCAACTATCAAACAGACCATACAGAACATAGTAAATTGGCAAATTCATCATCCGCACTTGGTGTGCGGGCTAGTTTTCGCAAGTAGGCCGCTGGCGGGCCTTTTTTGCATGACGCTTGACACGTGTCGAACTTTTTTTAGGTTCTACTACACGCCGGTTTCCTCACGATGTTTACCTTCGCCGTTTGAGTAATACTGGCACAGTGCACATACAAAATTTCGACATTACTCATTAGTTGTATACTTAGTTTGGGGCTGGGTAGTGTTTGAATTGTCCACAATATTTATTTATAGATACATTTTAGATGTATCTACTAAATCATATATTTTTTAGGCACTTTCTTACTTACATGTATAGGAGCCTATGGAAAGTTACTTCAATTTGAATCTAAACTAAAAATGAAACAAAATAATGTAGACTTACATATTTATTAGAGATCTGAACAAAATAAGAAATTAAATTAATATGTACAGTCTATGTTATAACTAACTAAAATATAGGTAAGTTAGGTACATACTTGATGCAGCCTAAATGGTAAAAGAAAAAACTTACTTTTTAATGAAAAATAAAATGTTTCTTGTATGGCAAACAAAATAATAACAACAAGTCAGCAAATAGTTAGCCAGCATAAAAAGTTTAAATATGAAAAAAAGTTTAAATATATTTCGGATGATAAAATCAGTCAATCCGTTACATATTGCACGAAAAAATAAATAAAGATACTATATTTAATAAATAAATAAACAAGTACATAAACTTGTACTTTCAACTAAATTTCTCCAATTAAAAACTTAATAAAATATTGCTACTTTGAAGCTATATTAAGTATTATTATATTAAAAATAGTAAAAAACTTTACAACATTTAGTTGCTTTACAAATATGAAATACAATATCGTATATAAGATAAATAACACAATTGCACTCTAACAAGACCGTGTAAAAGTCGGCTCAATATAATATTATGACATGAAAAACAACTACTGTTAATTACGGATAATATTCTTAATCAAACACTGAGTTGCTAAGGCACTCCTACATTATATTAGGAAAATATTAACGCGTAAAGCAAATATACTGGGATTGATACATTCAAAGGAAATCAACTAACTAAATGTGTAATTTCGTTCACCTATGCATGAAAAACAAATTTCAATTTCAAAGGATACTAAACTAATGAATAATAATACGAATAATATATGTTTCACGTTTCTATGGCATGTTTATGCTAAGTTATGTGGTACAAAAGTCTAAGCGTGAGTGAACGTGGGGGTTTACTTTGCGGCTACGGCCTCGGGCGCCGCCGGCGTGGCTTTTTGACTAGGGTCCCCTGCTGCCACATCTGGAAATACTCACTCATTTATATAAACACCAGTAATGGACACTTATTTTTTAAAACAACAAAAACAAGCAACATTTGCTATTCAGCTCAGTTGGTAGTAGCTCTGCTTGCTGCGCCGTAGGTCGTGGGTTCGATCCCCACAGAGAACAAGTATTTGTGGAGTGAAAACAGATGTTTATTCACTGTCTGGGTGGTTATATTGTAGTCTAAGTATGCATTTACTACAAATAATTATATAAGTATGATATCAGCTCTGCTTAATTTGGGGCTAGATAGTATAATGTGGATTGACAACCATTTTTCATGGCGTAGAACGACCCCCAATCCGATTAATTGGGAAAAATCGCGAAGGTATCTGAGGAAGAAGGGCTCAAAATCCTTCCGTAAATGTATTAGTTCTATACGGTAAAGGCACTAGCGGATTTCTGGTACCTTCAGTTACTTGCCAGCTAGTCAGTTTTAAATGTATTAGGGAGTCAAAAGGCGAAAAATTTCGCTATAGTACATACCATTATTGCTTGTTTTGTTGGGAGTGTTGTGTGGCGAACTGTTCTGCGACTCGCTTGTGCTTCCCTCCGCGTCATTGGTCTCGCCAGCCGAAGACGTCGCCTGACAAACAGAATATAATCAAAGTCTACTATTTACGGTTGTAGGCAATAAATATTGGACATCGGCTTTTCGGGTTTGTAGAGCGATCTCTCTTTCAGACGCACAATACGCCCTATGAAACCGAAATTAGCCGATGTGCAATACGCTTACTACTATAATTTGCTGATTACTTCGCTGTTATTGGTTTTCCAATAAATAAACAAAAGGTTAACGATTGATCAGCGGTGCTATTCCTGCAACATATTTCGTTCAGGCGACCGCTGAATCGGATCCGCAGTGAGTTTTTGATTCAAAGTCATAGGCCCGTATTCAGAAACAGTGCATGAGTCTGAGTCGTGCCTCAAGCATAGATTTTTTGACAGTTCTCCATTGAAAAATGTCAAAAATCTATGCTTGAGGCTCGACTCAGACTTGATCACTGTTTCAGAATACGGGCCATAATTATCATACGCGGATTCAGCGATAACCCGAACGAACCGTGTTGCACGAATAGCACCGCTGCGCTATCACATTTTAATGGATAAAGAAACCTCTGGACCAGTCTAAACTAAAAATTTTGAATCGTGCTAATCGGAAAACCAACAAGATACAGAGTCTACCAAATAACAATTGGTTGATGAATTATATTTTTATAACGCTTTTATTAGCTTCACCTGTATGTATGTATGTATTTATTTATTATTATTTAATTCTTTATTGCACCAAAAATACGTGACAATAGGAGAGCTTAATGCTAGACAGCATTTTCTACCAGCCAACCTTGACAGGTAAAAATAAAGAGGTTGGCGTGCATAAAATGGAGTGAAAACAGTTTTGATTAACCTACGTAACTTACCTAATCGCTATAAACTACGTACAACATACCTATATAAAAAAAAAAAAAAAATAATAATAATAAATACCTAACTATAAAAAACAATATAAATATAAAATAATATAATAGAAATAAATAAATATACGAATATATACCTACCCTATAATATATAATACACGCATATATATAAATATAGTACATATATCACGAGGTAGAATTAAAGTAGAAATCATGAACAAGACTTTTAAAAGCGGGTTTTGTGGACGACTGTATATATGTATGTGATGTATGTATGTATGTATGTAACCGACCCCTTTGAGCTCGATTTTGTCCTACTTTGAACGATCAGATTTGATTCAAACTTTGCACACCTGTCAAAGGTCGATGACAATGCAATAATATGAAAAAAAAATAAAAAAAAATGAAAAGAAATAAAAAAAATATAAAAAAAACCTACTTTGAACGATCAGATTTGATTCAAACTTGGCACACCTGTCAAAGGTCGATGACAATGCAAAAATATGAAAAAAAAATATTTAAAAAAAAAAAACTAAAAAGTAAAAAATAAATTATAGTTTAAAAAACTAAAAAAAAACGCTTTTATAACTAATTGAACTAAAAAGTTAAAAATAAAACTGTAATAATCAATTGAAAATTTATATTATTGTACAAAAAGCGTGGGGGGCTTGATTTTGATTGTTGTAAATATTTTATCAATAGTTTATTATATCTGAAGTTATTATAAAAAGCACCCCACGCTTTTTGTCCAATAATATAAATTTTCAATTGATTATTACAGTTTTATTTTTAACTTTTTAGTTCAATTAGTTATAAAAGCGTTTTTTTTTAGTTTTTTAAACTATAATTTATTATAAGCTACTATTTTGTATTGTAGGTGCGACTTGTTTTCTTGCAAAAAGGTAATAGCTGAAAATCAGTGCTTTGCTCTTGAGCTTACCTCTTTGTCTGGCTGCAAAACACACCAACTTTTTTTTTCGTTGGTAGATTTTTGTTGTTATTTTTATTTTTCTCTGTAATTGTACTTTTTATTTTTTATTTGTGTGTTATGCTTAGACAAATAACGTTTCTATCTTCTTACCCGTGGCCTCATATTGTTTCGCGGTATCCTCGGCTTGGGTCCTTTAGGCTCCTTGGCGGGATCGAAGTGACAGTCGAATATCTCGATTAGCTCTTTTATATCTTCCTCTTTAGCGTTCACTGATAGCTCTCCCAGCTGCTTCTCAAGACCTGGAAATACAAAGAAGTAGAAATCGTGTTTATTTTGCTTTTTACTTTTATTTCTGACTTCTCGCTTGTATAATATCATCATCAACCTATAGCAGTCCACTGCAGGACGTAGGTCTTCGGCTCTTCTCCTCCAGTGCTTGCTACATTTCGCAGATCGTCGCCCCACTTTGCCGGAAGGCGTCCTACACTACGCTTACCTAAACGCGGTCTCCACTCTATTATTCGTTTGCTCCAAAACGATTGTCTGCTCTACGGCAAACATGACCGGCCCACTGCCACTACCTAAACGCGGTCTCCACTCTATTATTCGTTTGCTCCAAAACGATTGTCTGCTCTACGGCAAACATGACCGGCCCACTGCCACTTCAGCTTACTAATTCTTTGAGCTATGTCAACTACCTTTGTTCTCTGTCGGATAACCACGTTCCGGATTTTATCCCTCAAAGTAAAATAGACAACGGGTTACAAAATACCCCATCAAAAATATAAATTGAAAAAACATTACAATCCTAGTAAACTGTCATGTCAGGGAGCCAGATTATTTAACAGAAAGGCCTACTACGTATACCTATTTTACCTAATAAACTGTCTACTTTAATAGTTTTTCAATTTTCATTCATAAATGTTTGTTTTATTTTTTTGGGGTATGTTACTACGGTTCTTAAATATTGTGAATGGACTCGTATAAGGCCCCATTTAACATCCTTTCGGCTTTACGGGTAGTTTTGTAACATCCTGTATAGGAAGGCGAAATAAAGGCAAACAGTTAGGCTTCAAGGCAGCAGGTTCAGGTGGTACCTGCGAGCTGGTTCTGCTCCCAAGAAGTCTGCAACTGGTCGTACAGCAAGCCGGCGTCTGCCAGGATCCGACGCAGCTGCGTGACTCGCTTGCGCTCCGGTCGCGCCGAGCGCAGCAGCGGAGCGAACACCGGCCGGAAAGTGTTCTGTCTGTAAACAACATTTAAGAAAAACCATTATAATAAATAACCGCTTAACTACAACTTATGTCTAAGAGAACACATCTGATTATGGCTAAGAAGCCGATCGCAGATGAAAAGGAAAACAAAAAACACTACAACATGAATAGCTTCAAGAAAAACGTTATAATACTCCTCCAGGGTAGACAACGCAATGATAGCACCGTTGGTGTCTATGGGCGACGGTGAAGTTAAGAGGTTATTTATTATAATAGCAATGGTTATTTATTATATTGGCCATGCAATTCATCTAGCCGCTGAACACGACAGTAATGGATTTTCATACAACGTTTGCCGGCCGCAGCTCGAATGTATTTTGGCCAGTACAGCAATTTCGATTTATCTCGAAGGTTGCCAAAATAATGTTCAAATTTCCGAGCGTGTTTGAGAAAAATAGTAATACCTCTCGAGCAGTTGCTTCAAGTTGTCCAATGCCTTGAGCTCGGTGTGCACGGGCCGCGCCCAGCTCCGAGCAGTCTCCACCATATCTTGCGAGGCACCGCCTTCGCCGCCACCTCCCACCTCCTGCTGCTCGCCTGGTAAGTAAAAATTAACACTAAATCTATGCATATTCTCAACAAAATAAGATAATCTTTGCCATTTTACATAAAATCTATTATTTGATTTATTTATTTAAGCTTGGATTTAAGCCACTGCAGGGCAAAGGCCTGCCTCCCCTACATCTCTCGATCTTTAGCTACAGTGGGCCAGTCGTTCCTATGAAAATCGAGATAATCGAGACAAACTTCTTCTATCCCCCCTTAAAAACTCAGTTACATACTTTTTTTTTGTTTTTTTTTTGGTTTGTTTGGTTGTCATGATAAAGTTATAAAAAAAAGCAGCCAAGTGCGAGTCGGACTCGCCCATGAAGGGTTCCGTAGCATCAATTAACATAATATAAAGGTTTTTGTAGTTCGTCGAAAGGTAAATTGCGGTTTACGATTTATGACGTATAAAAAAAAAACTACTGACTAGATCTCGTTCAAACCAAAAATCGTTGGAAGTTTGCATAGTAATGTACAACATATATTTTTTTTAGATTTATCATTCTCTTATTTTAGAAGTTAGAGGGGGGGGGACCAACTTTTTTCCACTTTGGAAGTGTCTCTCGCGCAAACTATTCAGTTTAGAAAAAAACGATATTAGAAACCTCAACATCATTTTTGAAGACCTATCCATAAATACCCCACACGTATGGGTTCTATGAAAAAAAAATTTTTGAGTTTCAGTTTCAAGTATGGGGACCCCCAAAATTTATAGTTTTAGAAAAAAACTATATTAGAAACCTCAACATAATTTTTGAAGACCTATCTATAGATACCCCACACGTACGGGTTCGATAAAAAATTTTTTTTTGAGTTTCAGTTTCAAGTATGGGGACCCCCAAAATTTAGTTTTTTTTCTATTTTTGTGTAAAAACCTTAATGCGGTTCACAGAATACATCTACTCACCAAGTTTCATTAGTCTAGCTCTTATGGTTTCGGAGAAAAATGGCTGTGACACGGCCGGACAGACAGACAGACAGACAGACAGACAGACAGACGACAGACATGACGAATCTATAAGGGTTCCGTTTTTGCCATTTGGCTACGGAACCCTAAAAAAAAAGACAAATTTGATGTAGTTTTATTTGCCTGTTCAATCAGTTATTGGAGTCTACTTGATTTCTCAAAGATGTCACCAGATTTCACGAAGCAACCTTTATCTTACTAAACTTAGAAGAGCTAATCCCATTCTCAGGGATAACATTTCTTGACAAACCTTGTGCCAAATGCTCCAGTATCTTATAAGCCGTGGTGGCCCGATCTATTGCGCTATCAACGGCTAGCGAGTCCGCGTCTAGTAGTACCCTCGCTAGCACACGAAGCGAGACAGACTTGACGGTCGCCTTGCATTTGTCGGCGGCGAGCGCGTAGCTGTCGGCGAAACCAGCGACGATCGACTTGAAGCGGTCAAGAAGCTTGTATCTGGAAGGAAATGTGATATTCATTTAATAAGGGCTGATTGTTCCCCATCTACGGAATAACGCTAATCGTCAAATAAAAATTATCAGTCTTAGTTTTTGACAAGCCTAAATTATTATAAGTTTAAAAAACTAGAGAAACCGACTTAATTGCCAAACGGCTAAACCGATTTTAATGAAATTTGTTTGGGACAATCTGGACGTAAGAATAACCTTCCAAATAAAAAAAAAATTCTAAATCGGTTCATAAATGAAGGAGGCATGCAGTTACAACCATTAAAAAAATTATTTAAAAAGAAATGGCAACACCGATTTTAATAAAATTAAAATGGGACCAATTTGGAATTTTCAGATAACATTTTTTTTTTAAATCGGCTTCAAATGACGAAGTTATGCGGTAACAAACATAAAAAAAAAAATACAACCGAATTGAGAGCCTCCTCCTTTATGATTGGAAGTCGGTTAAAAAAGAGATTGGTTTAACTTTAATTTGATAGTTTTATTTGTAGATTGAAAAATTTACCCTCAATTAATTAGTCAAATTCTACAATGTTTTTTAAAAACTAAAATTAAACCTTCCGCTTAAGATCGAATGAGAAATTGTGAGGATTATCGAATTTTTCCACCTCACTTTTTATAACTCTTGAAAGTCTTGAAACACGTTTCGGGAATGCCCCGATAACAATGTTCACCTAGCTTGGTTGGACATTGTTAGTTCGGGGAATTCCAAAAACATTGTTTTGTCTGGCATAAATCAGGGGAAATCCCGCAATACGTGCAACAGATCTGTCGTCATTTCTTATTTTGTAATGCTACTTAGAATTCTACTTGAGGATTATCGAATTATTCCACCTCAATTTTATAACTCTTGAAACACGTTTCGGGAATTCCCCGATAACAATGTTCACCTAGCTTGGTTTGATATTGTTAGTTCGGGGAATTCCAAAAACATTGTTTGTCTGGCATAAATAAGGGGAAATCCCGCAATACGTGCAACAAATCTGTCGTCATTTCTTATTTTGTAATGCTACTTGGTTAGAATTCTGCACTAGTTATACCTATTGAGAATTCTGTTATAATTATTATCTTTGGTCAAAGATAAACACAAATATTATCACCACATAATAGTGCAATCATAAAATTATTAGGTATGTGGGGATTTGTAGTGTGGTAGAAAGTAATTTAGTAGAAATAAATATTGCACATCGGCTTTTCGGCTTTGTAGAGTTTAGTCGCTATCTCTTTCTGACGCACACTATGCCATAAGAAGCCGAAATTAGCCGATGTGCAATATTTGTTGCCTGCTACTATAACTCAGTCACATACTTGGTGAGCGCCTCAAGTAGCATAGTCGGGCTGAGACGCCGCGGCTCGTGGTAGATCAGAATAACGCTACCGTCTCCCTTCTCCTTCTCCAGCCAGTCCAGGAAGTCGGTCAGAGCTGATATCTCCGACTTTGTTTTTAATATCTGTTGGACACAATTGTGGGTTAGAGACTGAGCTATGAATTTATTGAGTTAAGAGATAGAGAGAGAGATGTCCTATTCCCAAAATCGGCTAACAATAGAAAACAGTTTAATAGCTTGCCTTATGAGTGGTGGTATCCTTCAGCATACGATAACGTCCAACAGTGACCACGCGCACATTGTGCCGTCTCCTAGCACCAGGGTTCAAGTCTCCGTAAGGCATGATGTACTGCGAGTAAGTCTGCTTCGGGGTGTAAGCAGCTATTTGGCATATCTGTAACAAGATAATATTCTTACCATGATGTGTATTGTGGAATCTCTTTATTCTTTACTAGCAGTTGCCCGCGGCTCCGCCCGCGTGTATGTCGGTTATCACTACAAAAAGTATCCTATGTGTTATTCCAGGTTATAAGCTACCTGTGTATGTACCAAATTTTATTAAAATCCATCCAGTAGTTTTTGAGTGAAAGAGGAACAAACATCCACACTCGCAAATATTCGGTTGTATAATTTTATAGTAGGATATGAAATGTCAAAATTACGTCTTCTATACTAAATTTTCCTTACTCATAGAAAATTTGAGTTAACCCTAAAAAAAAGTTCTCTTACAGCAAACCTTGAGCATAAATAGATAATTAGAGGTGGGTGGGCACAAGAAGGGAAATTGAGAAATAATAATAATAAAACTTGTAGAATTAAGTTGAAGTTGCAATGGCGCCAAGTTTGAAGTTCACTAAGCAAAGACCACCTCTGGTTTCAACCAATCAGCTTCAAATCTTTTTCAAGTTTTGCAGCAAGGTTGGTAGGTATCAGTTGTCTATGCTTGGTGATTTTCACTGAATTTGGTAGCAAAGCTGCAGGTCATTATAGCTCGAAGAACCGACAGCCGATGGGAATAAAATTTCTCGAATGGCGACCACGATCTAAACGAAACGTAAGACGTCTCCGAGCGACGGACCGGCGATAGTGTCTATGATCGCAGGAACTCTGTAGCTCAGAATCGTTCTTCCTGGAAATGTATAGGGGAAGCTGCATGGCATATGTATAGTACAGGTCTATGTCCAGCAGTAGACTTATATGATGATGTTTGCATGAACTAGACTCTTAGTCAGTGATAAACGGCCGCGCCGAATATAACAGACTTCAGATAAGAGACATACCTCAGGCTGTCTATAACTGACCTTCACAAGTTCTAGGCCATTTTCTAGATTGTTCAACTCTGTACCTATTGAGTTGCATGGAGTTTTATCACTCGGGTCAAGCGAACTAATGGAATAAGTGTTTTGGAATGAGGATGGTTGGTAACAAGCAACATTACATTGTGAAGTTAAAAATCTAACACAGATCCAACCTAATAAGATCATGCTAGGTTGGATATGATTCGGTTTAAAAATATTTGTTTCTCGAAGAACTAAGTTCACTTACTTACAGAGAATAATACATTTTTACAGAAAGTGCATACACAGTGTACATGTATTGTATGCTCAGTGTATGTATGTGGTTCTTTTAATCATATTATTTAGATATTTGTATTATTAACCAACTTCAAATAAAGAAGGAGGATATCAATTCGGTTGTGTTTTTGTTCTGTTATCTCATCAGTCAACTTTGTCATTTACAAGCCGATAAGAAAATCTTTTTTTATCATATTCATATTAAAAGAATTTTCATTAAACAAGTTGACTAGTTCAGTTGACTATTTTGACGTGTTCACTTATTTTTTTAATATTTTGACCTGTAAATATTTACTATTGTGGCCCGATTTTGAAAGTTACGAATTGTATACATATTTTTGCCTTTCACTGTACAAACATCTAAAAATTGTCGGTTTAAGAGCGCCTTAATTCGGCATATACAATATTTTAACGTTATAGCAACAAAATTAGTCAACACAATACTTATTGATAAAAATCATTATTATTTTGATCAGTGAATAATGTGAGCAGGAAATGAATAATCATGTTGATAGTTTTACTGTATGTTTTTTGTAGGTATTGTGCATTTTATGATCCATATACTGTGATTTAACAGGACTTTATGAACTTCTAAAGGTTCTATAAAAAAAGATCAAAGATCTCTGTCATGTCGTATAAGGAGGTCAAGGAGGTTGCCCTCAAAATAAATACCTGGAGAAAAATGCATACATTACGCCGACAAGAGCGTTGCTCTTAAATAAGAAGAAAGGTTCTATAAATTAAGACCGAGACGGAAGACGAAACTTCGAATGGACCGACGACATTGTAAAGATCACGGAAATCAGTGGATGGAGAAGGCTTAGAATCGTTCCTTCCTGGAAATTTATAGAGGAAGCCATTTACATAATTTTTTTTCTTTTTCTTCTCCAACAGTGAAGAAGTTTATTGGTGGAGAACAAAGCCAGAAGCAATAACATAAAAACTCTTTCATTTTGAAATATATTAAAAATAAAAATGGGATATCTTTCGTTACTTTACCTCATCGATAAGCCTGCGTCCAGTGGTATCCATGTCCCAGCCAACCAGCGAGTACTTGCCCGGAGGCAGACCTGCGGGCTTCTCTGCCAGCGCTGGCAGGACTTCGGAAGAGACTTCCACCTCTCCGCCATTGACCTTCGCCTCGGTAACCATTGCCATGAACGCTGCTTTAGTACCTGATGTGGTGAATGGCATGGTAAAATCAACATTTTTATAACTTTTGACTGTCCTCAGCTCAGTTGGTAGGTCTGGTCAGCTCAGTAGTTGAGTGCATCTATATCATCACTAAGCTAAATTTTCACTATGGCAACCAGATAGATATTATAATACAATACTTATTTTTTAATATGGAATGTTTTAAAGGTTGCAAGTTCAAATCCTGCTTGGCTTTTGGGACCTTATCAAAATCATCTAATTTCCTTAAGTGTAGTAAAAAGTTGAACACACAACAAAAAATGTCATAAATCATCAAATTTAAAAAAAACATTAAATACCTAATCGCATTGTGGAAAAGAAACCTATTAATAGCAATGGGTTGGGCAAATGATAGGTAAATAGACTATGTCATAACATACTGCATGCCTGTACATGTGATAAAAATATTATAGCTACCTACTCAAACATGTATTTCAGGGAAAGATTTAAACCTTGTAGAAAGACCCTAGAATGAGAACCATTACTCATAGTAAAATACCTTGTGACTAAGACAGCTGGTGTGTACCTACTTGAAAGATACTGATACATTCTACTAACTAATAGCCTATTATTTTAGTACTAAACAGCACATAGGTTAGCATCTATAAATGCAAACATTTGTCTAGAGAAAACCACCATCATGATCATGTAATATAATAAGATTAGTAGGGGCAACAATGAAAATCATACCATTTTAATCAAACAAACAAAATAAATCAATACAAATTCAAGATAATTTTGATTGCTGCATCAAATCAGTTGTATAAAATTGATTTTTCAGTGTAGATTTTTTTCTTGACTGCTGCTGTTTTTTTTACATAACGTTCTTGAGGGTAGTTAAACCGAAATAGGATAGAGGTTGGGGTTGGATAAATCACTCCCATACATTTATTTGGTTCTGCTATGATATTTCGAACGAAACTTAGCAAAACCACGGTCATTGTTTACCATTTTATAAATCACAGAGCCCTGAATCTCAAAAAAACCGAACCGGCAGAAAGAATATCGATCATATGAAAAATATTCACTCAGCCAGTTTGGTAGCTAACGGGAAGCCCTCCTAGCGAAATATAAGCAGCCATCCAGCCTAATTAAAAAACTGAGTGTTCAATTTTGGGGAAAATTCATAAAATACACAAAATCTTAGGAAAATCTAAAATCTAGGACACGTGGCGGTCTTTTTTCTAGACATTTGCCCCACCCATCACGTCAAAATAAGTTGGACTTACCACTAAGTTCTAATGAAGATTGAATGTTGATAAACAAAATAGCGTAAATGAAGACGCTGTTGAAAGATGCGTGAGTGCTGAAAAGTAAAATAAATTGAAGTAAAAATATCACAAATCCTCAACACATGTGCGGCAAATGGCAAACCGCAATAGTGCGAGGCAAAAAGTTTGCTAACTTGCTTGCTTTTGCTATAGTGGCTGCTTGCTAACTTTGCTACTAAAGAGATACTTTGCCATCTGTTATATCGATATTATATAAAATGAAAATAACTCAAGTTTGAAAATAGCAGCGTTTTACCTGAAATAAAACGCACATTATATACTTACCTCAATAAAAGCTTTATATTGAGAAGGCGAGTTCCGTTTCCTGTCGAATTTCTACCAGTTTTCATACTTTTATACAGCCAACATCCGGTCAAGTGGCGCCACCTGGCAGCCGCGCGTAATTTTACTTCGTTAAAAATGCAGCGCCATATTGAACTCATTGGCTTTTTTATTTCACCAGGCAGCAATTAAAGTGAAAGCTTTTATTGAGGTAAGTATATAATGTGCGTTTTATTTCAGGTAAAACGCTGCTATTATATCCTGAACGCTCAATAAAAGCTTTATATTGAGATCTGTTTGTTATCGCCTGGTGACGCCACTTGTAAGATCTGGGTTACTCTAGCGCCAATGTGATATTATATATTTTACTCATAATGTAGGTAAGTTTGCCTACAATAGAAAATAAAACCGTATTTTAATCAATTGTGCCCAAAATCGTACCCGACTATATTATATTATTAATAATAACATGATTATTTTAATTCTATCAGACATTGCTATAATCTTAAATTATATAAGAGATTGTAAGTAATCTTAAAACATCTGCTAAGCATGGTAACAGACAAACCACCCCAAGTTCCTGGCTTAAGTCCAGCTATGAACTTCTTTGGGCTGACCATAATGATGAAGTTATCATAATGCCATGTTAATTGAATGCACTCAAACAAGCCGCGCGATAGGCCTGGTTAAACTCTATACCTAATTGTGCGTACTGGTCGCGTAACTTCGTCAAATGCTATGTAGCTAGTGTAAAGAGATGATAGATAGCGACAATCAAACTCAACAATTATTTACTTCCTGTAGATATCGTCAAGTTCTTTTTAAAACAATGCTTAGAACAATAAATCGTAGCTCAAATGCTACCTTGCAGTGCTGTAATAAACAGCCTCCTTAATAAACATTTAGATCGTCTGCTATGACGTTGCGCAAAACGAGTTTAGCTTAATATTTTACTGTTTTATTGTAAAAAAAACAATTAAAAGGTATGTATGTATGTATGTTACCTATGTACCCTAATTTTAAATTCATGTCAAGGAATTTGTGATCAGTAAATACTGATAATAATTATGTAGTATATAATTACTGTTATATAATTATTGCATAAATAATAACTGCAATCAGTTTCTAACTATGCTTGGATAAAATAATTATTCTTATCCTGTAAGGACCTTTATGAGCTAAGAATATTACTGCAATGTACCAGCAATGTATCAGCAGTACCTATACCTATCATTAGCAGTATATAATAAAGCTAATTCTTATACTAATTCTAGCAGTATCTTAGTGAATTACTTTTGCTAACATCCCATCGGAAACTCTGATTGGTCTAAAGTGTAAACCATCATCATTGACTCAAGAATATTCAGAACTTAGAACATAACAGACAAGACAGTGCCTGCGTTATAACGTAGGAAGTACAGATTCATGCGATAGTGTCGTATTGTATAGAATATACCATAAGTAAAACATGAAAGACAAAAAGTCAGTGTCTGCGTCATAGGAAGTACGGATTTACTTTATATGAGTGTTAAAATAAGAAAATTATTTATTGGACAATAAAAGCAGTACACAGGCAAACTTAATGCTGATTCTGGTTTATTCTCAAAAATACATAGTACTAGGTCACTTACATGAGGACATTCGTCGTAATTAGCATTAGTGTTGTATTGTATTGAACAAAATACAAAAAGTCGAGCATAAAAAACACAAAGACAGTGTTTGTTTCCTAACATAGGAAATATGGATTTATGTGATAGCGCAATCATGTGTAAATCACATAGAATATGTGGTCATCATTATTAGTTGTGACCCCAAAAGTAGCTTTAAGTGCTACACTAAAAATTGTTACAAACCACACGTTATTACATAAGCAAATTTTTATCAAGCAACGGTAATAATTATCAACGCAACGTACCTATTAAGCATCGGTATTGGTCCGTATTCTATTTATTTATATAAAGAAATTATTTCGGCAAACTACAGTTTTTCACTAGGAAACAATAGCATACAAACTTTGAGTGTGTACTTAGGGTGGTAGATACATCCACGAGCATGTGTGGGTAGTTTCATAGTATAGTGACCGCGTTGTAAACCTTGACGGTTCCTTACTAAAATAACTGCAGGTAGACCGCATGTCATTGGCTCTCAAAAATATTTTAAAAATTTTAAAAATATTTTCTTGATTAAAGACTGCACGTGCGATTTCAGAGACAAACAGGTTAAAAACCGAAGTTTCTAAGGCAGGCCGCACACCAGGCATACACTTATAATATAATATAATGCGATAATTGTGGCGCCACATTTGAAACGCGACACATTTAACGCCCCCATATATCTGTACGTGAGCACGCACACTGAGGAAACATTTGTAGCGGGCGCACTTTGTGGCGAGACTTTGTCCGCGCTACACGAATTCAAGATCGAACACGTTCGTTATTTGTGGCGCCACATCAAGAAATCGTCGTCGTCAGACGATGATGTCGACATTCATAAAGCGGTGCCACGCTACAACTGTGCTTTCGATGTGCGCATATACAATACATTTGTGGCAAGCTGAATTGTAGCGCATTGATTGTGGCGACGTAAATGTTCGACGCATGTAGCATGTGGCGCTGGTGTGCGGCCTCACTTACTTTACAAGCATTATAGTAGCATAGGTTTGCCTCCACTCAGGAGGGTGGTAATGACGTAAACACATCGACATACCAACTCCTGTTTTTTGTGCGTGTACTACACGCCACTAATGAACGGTTTATTAGTGTCAAAAACCAAACGGCAAGGTACAAATAAGGTACAAATTGGTACGACTTTGTCAAATACTGAAACGTCAAATGGCACTCTCGTCTTGCTAGGAAAAACAAGGTCCTCCTTGGTATCTTTTCTCAATGCGTAAAAATGATCGCATGAAATTGCTTTTTATAAAACATTCATTTCATTTTAAATGCTCCTGAACCCTGATTTTTAACACATCTATTACAAAAATTATCCGAGAGGTACCTAACTTAGCGATGTGTCTTAAAGTGTCCTCAGGTAGGGTAGGTCTTAGCTAGTTTTTATAAATGTATAAACATTAGTTTAACACCATTATGAACTACAAGGCTGGCAAAGTTTAAAAGTCTGAAACTTTTAAGCGGGTAGTTACGTAATTTTAAATGTTCGCAAAGAAACGTTCGCTTTGTTTTGTCCCATCCAAGACAAGTGATCGTAGAGATTCACAAAAAATATGTATATGCTTAGCCTGAAGAAGGTTATGTGAAACGGACCTTTGTGTGCGACTTGCAAAAACACAGCACAGTGTAAGAGTTAGGTTCGGTATAGGTTAACTCGGAAATTAAAAAATTCTTATCTTTGGCAAACACACTTTAAGGGTTGCACTTTTAGGTTTGGGTCCAAAAGCAGACAAGGGTCTACTTACACTATGACAAGCATTTCAGTGGATTTATAAGAGCCATTTTTCATTTGATCAAACAAGACTAGGCTTTTGATGTAAAACACATTATTGGATGGAAGTGTGTAACTGGCTTTCCTTACCTTGAGTATTATTTCTTTTATTTAAGTATCTATGTATTATATCAGCTATCTGGTTCCCATCGTACAAGCTCTGCTTAAATTGGGGCTAGATAGTGTTTTATTTATTCTTATTTTATATATGCCTAAGCCAGCCTTATACCATCTTTGAACTTCTCGAGGTCATTATAATCTTCACTTTCGAGTCGCGACTCGTTACTTACCTTTCTCATTGTAAAAACACAGTTCGTACGAGTATATTGCACATTCGGGGATTGACCCCTGTGCGAGTTTAAATGTGGCTAAAACCACCCCGCGAGGCTGTTTACTAATATTGTATCAAATCTGTATGATGGAACACAGTTAAAACACTTAACCCCCGCGAGAAGCAGTTGTAAGATTGATTTTCTCTTGTGAGAACCACTACATTTCAGAGACTAAATTCACTTACCTTTCACAGAATTCCACGCGATGGAACACAGTTTCGCTTTACGCCTAACCCCCGCGAGGGGCGGCTGTTAAGTTGATCGAGGTTCTCTTGCGAGAACGATTTAGTGAGTGAGTCTCGATTTAGCGAGACAGTTTCACTGGATGTTCAACTCGATAGAACACAGTTTACAAACGCCTAACCCCCGCGAGGGGCGGTTGTTAGGTTGATTGAGTTTCTCTTTTCAGACTTAAAAGGAATAGGCCAGTTTCACTGGAAGTCTATAGAGTTCCATTCCATAGAACGCATCTAGTTTACAAACGCCTTACCCCCGCGAGGGGTGGCTGGTATAGGTTCTCAAGACCAAAAATACTTTGCTGCTAATAAAGTATGCCTTTTTACTTGAAAACTTTATGATAAACCTTCGTGTCGGTGACCAGTAAACTGATTGAAAGCGATGGCGTGATGAACATAGTTATAAAATAATAAAGTGGGTATTAAGAAAAAAGTTTCTTAGGTTTTTTCTAGAAGCAAACGTTAAATTCGTATGATAAACCCAAGAAAGAATATAACAAGTATTATTTCTGCTTTGGTAAGGTATGCATAATTTTTATCAAAAACAAAATAAAATTTAATATTATTTTTACAATGCAGTAAGCTTAACCGTATAGGTAGGTATGGCCCGATGACGTCAGGTATCATACGTTTTACCCCTCTTTGTTTGTTTCCAAGTCTATGAAACCTGGAGTATGTTAGGGTATAAGACTTTAAGCAAAATGCACTGGATATCAAAATAGAGCAGTCAACATGAAGCAATGAATGAATAAGGGTTTAATAAATAACTATTCCTTCTACGATTTTGATTTAACCTCCTCGCAAAAAACATTGTAACCTCAGAACAAAGACCCATGTTCATCACACGTATTTCGGTGGGGATCGAACCCACGATCACACAGAAGGCAGAACTACTATGTAAAATAAATATTAGCAAATTGTTTGGAAAACAATTCTGAAAATACGTTTAAACGACGCCATGCCTATTTGTTCATTTTATAGCTATGGCAGCGGTTCCGGCTTTTGCCTCAAAAAACGGCACGTATACCAATCACAGCGTAAGTGCACAATAAAATGTACTACTGAAAATGAAACTTAACTAGGTATATAAATAAACTGGATTTTTTAAAACTATAAGAACGTGATCCGAACGAAAAAATCGTTAAAAAATCACGTTCATTTTTTATTATTATGAGGGTACTCACGGTTTTCCCTCCTTGCACTGCTCAAAGAAGAACACTTCACTATAAAACTAATTATTTGTTCACTTTTGTAAGAACAAAGATTTTAAAATATTATTAGCAACCACGGTCGTCGCAGAGCTAGCTGCTGGACACATGTTGCTTCGACGGAAAACAAAACGCCAATGAGTTCAATATGGCGCTGCATTTTTAACGAAGTAAAATTACGCGCGGCTGCCAGGTGGCGCCACTTGACCGGATGTTGGCTGTATAAAAGTATGAAAACTGGTAGAAATTCGACAGGAAACGGAACTCGCCTTCTCAATATAAAGCTTTTATTGAGCGTTCAGGATATAATATGTGTCAAGTGCACGAAAGGAGCCTCTTGGAGGCATATTTAAAATCCTTTGTTCGAAAGAATCAGAATCATCTGAAATTAATGCAAAACATAATATTTGAACATTATAAACAATAATTATATTTTAGACCTAAGTAGCCGTCAAAATGTCGAATTAAAGGTCAGAGTCCAAAATATCACCTTATTTTTTATATTTGCAATGGGTTTAGTTTTAGGTCGTCGGAAGAGGGTAAAATTATGTATTTTGAAAACATTTGATCTTATAAGTGAAAACATTGTATCGTCTAAGACCCAAGTGAGACCCATAAAGAACTCCTAGAAGAGCAATGAAAATGTATGCAGAGTAATCACTGTAGCAATTTACTGACGGCCTGTTATGATTTAATAAGAGGAGAATTCCTAGCTAGCACAGCTTGGTTTTAAATGACTATGATCTACTTTGTCATAATGTTTACATAGTTTTGTCCTTTGACTTCACCAGTGCAGATGTAGGATTTATAAATAAAAATCGTATGGAGTGAACAGTCAATATTTCTGCAGTGAAAACACAACAACACAAGTTGTGTGATTTGTTTCTATGCCAAGTACAAAGTATAATGTTTTTGGTGCAAGCAAAGGATTTCTTAATAAAAATGTCAAATAAAAATCGATAAAAATAAGAAAATCGTTAAATCGCAATAAAAGTTCGATAGCACATCATTTGCTTGCTAATAAGTAGCATCACTAAATACGAAACGTTCTGATTCTAGAAACTATTCTACTATTAGTGTACAAAATAATCTTAACTATTTTCAAATTCTGTTCACATTGCGGTTATGAATTAATTTGCAGTAATTTTTTTGTAAGTACTTATGCAACAATTGGGATACTTAGTCCCTAAAACATGTTTTTATGGAATTATCCTATTAATAATACATTAGGACATTATTGAGATTTGTGGGATAAACTATTTGAACGCATTTTTTTACAAAACGTGAATGTCGATTATTGTCAAAGTCTGTCATTGTCAATGTTTGTTTTTTAAGGTTGTCATTGTCATGTCAACTTGTCTGTCTGTTACTCACAAAATTTATTCAATGTGGTTTTTACGAAATTTTAGAGTTTTGCACGGAAATAAATGAATTATATGTACAAACCTGATAATTCTGAGTCAAGATGACTGAAAATGCACAGAACGATATCAATCAAATTGCTTTAGCCAGAACGGAAATAAAAAACTTGAGGTATACGTGAGTTACGCTAATGCAAAACATCTTCCACATCACTTTTTCACAATTACTTTTTAATTTTTAGGCAGCAACTATCTGCTCTTAAACATGAGCACCTTAAAGAAATCAAGTCGATAAAGAATTTGCTGGAGGGATTACGCTGTGCATCCTGTGCAGAACAAGGTACATAATATGGTATCATGAAAGCTTGTTTCCACTGGTTCCACACCAATGATTTCATCTTTTCGCAAGACACTTTCTACAACTTACAATAGAGATCCTGTGATCCAATTTATTTGTTATTTCCAGCTACAACAGTTGTGTCGAATCAAAAGCCAGTACAGCAAATAGCAGACAATTCTAATGGTGAAAGTATTGCATTCCGACCTATAGGCGTTCTTCGAACTTCGTTCTATAATAAGCGAGGTGTACCCCGGCAGGCTTCAATCATTGCTGATTCTAAAGGATATGTGGAGATTGACACATCAGTCTTCAGTAACCCAGAACATGCGTTTAGTGGGTTGGAGGAATTTTCTCACATGTGGTATGTATTGTCCAGAAAAGAAAACAATAAAATAGGCTCTTTTATCTGCGATTGGATATTAAAACTATGAGCAAATCTTTTGTTGGGCAGAGTATCTTCTCAGTAGGTTACACTATATTATTAAGTTTAAAAAGTACTACATTATTAGTCTTTCAATAGCCTTTTAAAGAGTAATACCTTGGGTCATTTATTGGGCTCATATTCATTATGGTCCTATTAGTAGCAGGCCGTAAGTCTGTTGCCATCTCTATTTGTTGGCATGAAAGTGACAGTGACCAGAAACTTCTGAGAGGCACTAAAAAGTGTCAGGCATTATGAATGAGAGTTGATAATTGTACAAGTATTTTATTATGTTGTCTAAGAAAGATATCGTAGATTGCCTTATATTCATTGTAATTAATAATAATATATACCTATATAAGCCATTTATTCCGAACTACAGGAGTCTAAATACATTGGTTATTTAAATAAATTATATAAAGATGTCCCGCAGCTCAGTGTGCCTCGTGGCTTAGGCCTCCTCTAACACCTTCCACAGTGCTCTGTCCCGTGCCACTCTTCTCCATAAAAGACATTATTGTAATTGGAAAGATACTATTCCAGGATTATGTTTCATTTCCACGTGAGTGAGGCCTCCCATACTCTCGCTAAAGTGGCGCCACCGCGCCTCGATGGAGAGAAGCGAGGCGTTTTCTCTACGCGCTCGCCACACAGGCCCTGCCCGATTGGACTGTCTTTAGTGAAGATATTTAAGATTGAAGGTATAGTAAATGAAGAAAATTTAACTCAACTGGTATTCCACAAGGCAAAAAGAGAAAGGTTCAGCAGTGACCTCACTTAAGGTCATGATTATACAGGGTTGTTTTATGACAAGGGTGTTCATGGCCTAGTCTGAAACCATGTGAGTTAGGAAAAGTCACAAAAAAATCATGCCCTTGATTTGTAAGAAAACAATCACTGCATATTTATTTTTACCAAAAATTCATTATTTTGATGTAAATGGACCGGAATTATTTTTCAACAAAAATACTCCCTGTATTTTTGAACCAATGGATTCTGTTGTATACATATATATTCAAGGCATGACTCCTTTCGCGAATTTTCCTTAACTCTCGTGGTTTCTTGGACTTGGCCATCACCACCCTTCTCAAAAAACTACCCTGTAACAACAGTGGTCTAAAGACAAATCTAACTTAGGCTTTAAACCACTGTCTGTATAAATTGTACCGAACTCACACTTTAATAAATAAATATACATAAAATAAATAAATTAAAAACTTGTTAGAATTTTTTTAAACTTTCGCGGTCATAAACGTCGGGTAAATAAATAAAATAAGGTAATATACGCGATAAATACCCGTGTAATAGTATAAATTTGTTAGAAATTCGTTTAAAAAAATGTTTCTTATCCGTTTCCAGGCAACAAGATCCACTTCATAGGAGTGGACATGGTGAACGGTACTCCGGTTCTAGACGTGAAGCCCTACATACCGTATTACGACGATCCGGCGTTCATTACTGATAACTACATCCGCCCGCAGGCAGAGGGCACTGCAACCTGTGGGTCAGTTATGAAACAAGTTTTTTTTAAATAGGGTCACTGGTGGTCTGTAAAATAATGCGATCTAGAAGTAGTAATTAGGCTGCGCTCACTTTGGATACAATTTCGTACGAGTTCCATTCGTGCAGAAACGTACGAACACGTACGAACATTCCCGACCTTCTGAGTACTATGAAAGCGCTCACACTGCGCGCGAGTTAGTCGTACGTATACGTACGTGCGTACGTAAGAGCCTGTCCAGATGAGGCGTTGTACGCGCGAGTGGGCTCGCGCGTTTCAATTTATATTGTGTCCAGATGCCGCGTTTTACGCGCGCTCTTACGCGCGATGTATTTGGGAGGGACCCAGGGCATGAAGCCAGACAAAGCAGTCGTGTTGTGGCTTGCATACCATCGATGGAAACTTCGTTAACAAAGAGAAAGTCGACGATTTAATGTGCATCCAATTCTATATGACAGAATGACGCATAGTATGCTTATAACATTATACCCAAAGCTCAGAGAACATAACAAAAAGTTTTTTAACTACTTTCGGATGTCAGTAACATCGTTTGATGATTTACTAGAAATTATCAAAATTATCGCTCTCCATTTCCGTTCCAAATACGTCCACTCGCGTCGGACTCGCGCGCACCACTGGACGCAGCAATGGCACCAGAGTATCTCGACTCGCGCGGCGCGCCGCGCGCGCGAGTGTTGGCTCGCGCGTGTTGCGCGCGAGCGCCGCGGCGCTCGCGCGAGTCGAGAGTCCGGCGAGTTGATCGCGTTTTACGCGCGATTGAGGAATCGCACGGCAGCGTCTGGACGGGATGTATAGCGCTCTAGTATCTGGAGAACGCGCGAATGTTTACGCGCGAGGGCACTCGCGCGTAAAACGCACCATCTGGACAGGCTCTAAGTCCGACGTCCGAAATCAATCCGAACTTGTTGGGATTTTATTACACGTTCGTGCGTTCATCATCAATAACGTATGCGCTAACACCGGTACTCTGTCTATTTGACGGAGAAAAACGTATTCGTACACTTAATTCGTACGAACAGTGTTCATACGTTTACGTACGATGTAATTCGTATCCAAAGTGAGCGTAGCATTAGAGGTTTATTAAAGTAATAGGTAATGAGTGACAGTGCGTGTCGTTCGGTGGTGCCGAGCGAAACCCTCTGGACAACCTTTTTATGCCGCGTGCGCTGGTGTCGCACGCGGATATCTACGGAAACTAATAAATTAGCGGTGCATAACGGTAAGTGAAAGATGGATTCAATGTTAAACGATAGATGGCGTTTAACATGGTCCTAATCCTAAAGCCCCGCCTTCCGATCTTAAGGTCGTGGTTTCAAATCCAGTCGTGTACCAATGAGTTTTAAAATATTGAAGGAAAACATAGTGAGGAAGATACAAGATTCAAGATTTATTTGTAAAAAGCTTATTTTACACGTCATTATGTATACATAGGTACACTATATACTTACTTATATAAACAGTAAGCATGTTATATTTAAATTGTACATCATTATTTGAAATAAAGATATAATAATCCGAATATAGGAATACGGGGCGTGTTGTAGAACCTAAAAAAGTCAAGCAAAAAGGGCCCGCCCGCGGCCTACTTGCGGAAACCAGTCTGCACACCAAGTGCGGGTGATGAATTTGCCACAGTCGACATGGCAACGCACGGGTTTGCAGTAATGGAATTTCGGCTTAGTACTTGAGGGTACAAACTGTACTATAATATATTTGGGCGTTTATTTTATTTTTCTTTCTTTCCAGCAATATATCCCGTGGAGCCGTCCCAGTTGGAGGAAATTCCAGCACTCCTGCTAGCTCACCATCCAACCAGTCGATATCCCCAGACGAAGACACCACACCACAGTTTCCAACGGCGAGCGAAGCCAGGCAGGACGAAAGAGGAGCACCTGACGGCCAAGAACTCCTGGGACCAAAAACCGGCCCTGTGACAGACGGTCTTGCAAATGTGAGGATAGCTCCCTGGATATCCAACCCGCCAGCCCAAATCTTCGAAGTAACATTCACTAATGAGGCGTTCAACCGTCTGAAGGAACTGATCGGTGACCGTGCTGAGGCGTTCAAGACAAACATACAGAGTCTTCTTTCAGAGGATCCTAGGTCACATTATGTGAGGACTCGCTACCCTGATCACCAGTTCAGTTGTGTGTTGGAAGATCTGTCGATTAACTGTTTGTTTGATGCGGAGACATCACTCTGCACCATAGTGGCAGTGAGGAACGCTGAGGAAATGCAACAGAGCTAAACAGCTATGAGGTTATGAAATCTTGGGATTTTCACGGCCGGCAGCTCAGTTGGGCTATTACGAAAAGATTATTTAGTTTGTGCACTATGAAATCTTAAATTCCGAATTTAAAATACAATCATGTTTTATAATAACTGTAGAATCTATTAATAGCGGCGGATAACAATATGGGAACTCGGCACAGAAACTCAACTCACTCTCCACCATTTTGAAAAAGAAACTAGCGCCCCCTGCTGAGGAAAGGCAGAAAACCCTGTACTATACATACTATGATTCGTTCAGAAACCGTGCCGGCAGTTGACGCCGTGTGGATCGCTGGGGTCTGAGAGCCGTGTCGCATGGTACAGGATTTATTTTTGCAGAAAACATAAGTCCTAGGAGGATTTAAAGCATGAGTTGTTGTCTACCTTTTATCTTGCCCGTGCAATAATGGTCTGGCGTGTTTTTATCATATTTTAAGTAATCAAGATTCTGCGTTAGTATTTATTTGCATTTGCAATTCTAATTCAATTTTTCGTATTACATAGGGTATTTTAATATAATAAGAATTATGTATTGTGTGAATGTACCTATTTTATGTCTAAAAGACTGGATTCTAAAATGTGGGCCTCGTATGCATATCTACTTAAAAGCAGTATGTACGTAATTAATTGCTTAAAAATATTTATTTGAGCATGCAATAAATAACTAGTGTTCAAGAAAAAGTAATTTTATTATTTTGTTTAGGTGGATGTATATATAAATCTTTCGTGTCACAATTTGGAACGCGATAAACTCCGAAACTACTGAACGGATTTCTATAAAATTTTGCAACTGCCTTTAATATGGTCGGACTTAAAATATAGGATAGTTTATATTCAATATTTTGGTGTTATTCATTTATAAAGGGCAAAAGTTTCGAAATCTATGTCTATCCCTTTCTATCACGTAGGGACTTATATATGTCTATCCCTTTCTATCGCTTAGAGATTTTTCGGAAAATTCTCGACTTTGACGAGGAACGAACGCTCTAGAATGTCTTTGAGGTTCTGGAATGATCAAATTTAATTCGAAGACTGAAATTATTCGGCTAGCATCCGGAATGCATCCAAACGTTAGTAATCCAGAATTATCTAGAATACTCAAATATACCCATGCAAACGGTTCTGAATTCTAGATTTGGACAAAATGTTCTAGAAAATAGTGCTCCTAAACGTTATAGAATGTTCTTTCGTCATCATCAATTGATATCAGTCCACTGCTGGACGTAGGTTCACCTTGAGTAACATAGGCTATATTTATGTGTTTAAAAAATAAATGTCCACCCGTGCGAAGCCGGGACAGGCAGCTAGTTGTTCTATAAAACGTACTAGCGGCCTGTCCCGGTTTCTCACGGGTGGGCCTTTATTTTTTATAACGCTTTTATTAGCTTCACCTGTATGTATGTATGTATGTATGTATGTATGTATGTATGTAACCGTCCCCTTTGAGCTCGATTTTGTCCTACTTTGAACGATCAGATTTGATTCAAACTTTGCACACCTGTCACAGGTCGATGACAATGCAATAATATGAAAAAAAAAATGAAAAAAAATGAAAAGAAATAAAAAAAATATAAAAAAAACCTACTTTGAACGATCAGATTTGATTCAAACTTTGCACACCTGTCAAAGGTCGATGACAATGAAATAATATGAAAAAAAAAAAAAAAAAATGAAAAGAAATAAAAAAAAAAAAAAACCTACTTTGAACGATCAGATTTGATTCAAACTTTGCACACCTGTCAAAGGTCGATGACAATGCAAAAATATGAAAAAAAAAAACTAAAAAGTAAAAAATAAATTATAGTTTAAAAAACTAAAAAAAAAACGCTTTTATAACTAATTGAACTAAAAAGTTAAAAATAAAACTGTAATAATCAATTGAAAATTTATATTATTGTACAAAAAGCGTGGGGGGCTTGATTTTGATTGTTGTAAATATTTTATCAATAGTTTATTATATCTGAAGTTATTATAAAAAGCACCCCACGCTTTTTGTCCAATAATATAAATTTTCAATTGATTATTACAGTTTTATTTTTAACTTTTTAGTTCAATTAGTTATAAAAGCGTTTTTTTTTTAGTTTTTTAAACTATAATTTATTAAACTCATAAATATAGCCTATGTAACTCAGGGTGAATGTAGCTTTCCAATGGTGAATTAATTTTTGAAATCGACACAGTAGTTTTTGAGAAAATTCAATTCTTTCCTCTTTATTAGTATAGAAGCAAGGTTACGTTACGTAAAGAATACGACGAATATGTTTTATTTAAAGAATATAATAGGTAATACTTGTGTTCTAAAGGATACCAATAGATTTTAAAGAATCCTTAAATACTAGGTAGACTATGACCGGCTTAAAATACTTATAAGTGGAATGCAGTATCTTAATCTAATATAACTTTTTACTGATGGATTAGCCATTTTTTCAGACAGCTTATTGATGGCCCAAGCTTATGGCTCACCTCATGTTTAGTCGTATCCATCTACACTACGTAGCAAAGGTAATTACCATCTTCATAAACACTCATTTATTACATTGTTAAATTATAAGAAGGCTATAAAATATGCCTTGTTAGTTGTGGTGTTCTTAGTTCTGTGGTCCATAAAGTCTCCATCTATTTTGTTTTGTAAAACAGCATGTTTCTTCCTGACCCAAAACCTCCAACAGAATCAAGAACGTCCAATTGAAAATGCTGAAACCTCGCGTTCATATTAATCTCCTTATTCAATTCATTATGTTCCCAAGATATAACAGGAGACATAGCAGTCCAGATCTTTCCGTCTATAGAATGTCTATACTGGACTTTCAAGAAAGTACCATTGCCAGCGTCTTCTCTCGGTACATATTCTATTTTGCTTATTTCATAAACGTCGTTCAAATCAAAGACCAGAGTTATTTTCTTTCCATCTGCAGAAGTTTGCCATGGCATATTCCAATCTGTATGCCACCAGTTGCAATCAGTTTTAGTCAAGTTGCAAACTTCTTGTTGTGTCTGGCAAGGTATACTGCTGGAAACGGTAACATCTTTCACAGTACCTTTATGTGGCTCTTCTTTCGTCTCAATGATAATGGTATAACTCCAAATAGACACTCCTTTGTCACTCGCTGATCGAATCCTGAATCCATGTTTGGATTCATATTTAAAATCGTAGAAACTGAATTTGTTTCCAAGAATATTGGAGAAGATTGTGTCCCCATCTCTTTCGATTTCGTAGTAAGAGGCGTCATTGACTTCCCATCGTAAAGTAATCGATGTTGCTGTTGTGTCCTCATCAAATGCTGTGAAATATTTAGGAGCTTTGAGGCTCTTTATAACATTGGTGTTGCTACCGAATACTTTACTTTTGTTAGAATACCCCTTGATGTATATGCGCATTTCAGTCTCTGTTACATCAGTTTTTTCAATCTTGATGATCAAAAACTTTTGATTTGGCTTACGTGGGCCAAATTTCTCCATGTATGGATTGACTACAAAGTTTTGATCATAGTAATACACATTTTCTTTATTCTCTAATTCTTGTCTGCTTCCTACTCTTGTAATATTTATGCTTTTTTCATTGATGACTGCCTTGATGTTTTCCACATTATCAGAAGTCATAATTTGTAAAACTGTTAGTCTTTCCTTTACCATGTTTTTGTAGATTCCCGCAGTTTTGTGTATATGAATAGAAATATTTCCGCTTTCTTCTTTCAATGCGTTTACTTTTATAGTAGTTTTTGCATATTTCTTTTCAAGATATTCTGAAGACTTGCCGTCGTCTTCGTAAACTTTGAATGAAGTTGCGCCGTTTGGGTATAGTAGGAAAACCCTGCAGCCTCTATCAATTTCGTTGGGGTTGTTATTGGGGTTGACGAGAGGTATAATCGCACCTTCTTTGATGAATACTGGTATTTTCCATATCGGAGTTTCTATATTGTTGTAAATCTTGCCTCCCTGATATTTGTCACCTGTGAAGAGATCTACCCAAACTTGAGATGGATCGGGTAGGTAAACTCCATTACGTACAGGTGTATCCTGATCAATTGATTTTGCATATACTGGGGCGACTAATATGTTGGGTCCCCACATAAATTGATATTGAGAATCTTTTGTATATGCTGGAGTTTCTCTCGGAAATTCTAGAAACATTGCTCGAACCATTGGCAAACCTTGAACAGATTCTTGACCGATAGTGTAGTTGTAACTCAAGAGCATGGATTTCAGTTTCAGATATGCTCTATTTATGGCCTTAGCCTCAGCATCATAACTAAATGGCGTCTTTTCGGTGTTTCCCCAACCATCCATATTTAACTGGAGAGGTGTAAAAGCTTTCCACTGAAAATCTCTGATGTTAACTTCTCTGTCACCCCCTCCATATATTCCATCCATGTCGGAGCCTACGATTGGAATACCTGATAAACCTGCTCCGATGTAAGTAGGGATATGAAAACGTATGTACTCCCATTTTCCTCCAGTCTGGTCTCCGCTCCAAATGCCTGCATATCTCTGCGTGCCAGCCCATCCATCAACCATTATAATCAGCGGTCGCACTTTGTTTTGAGCCCTGTTCACGAATATTTTGGTCGCATTTTCCACAGCATTGAGGGCAAAAGAGTATCCTTGTCCAATCCATGCGACATCACATTTAAGAGCAACGGCACCCACCTTTACTTCTTGACTTAAATCTCTTTCTCCTTTCTTTGGGTTTTTAGGATCATTTGGTTCCAAACAAGACTCAGTCCAAAGAGAGACTTCTACACCATTTTCGTTTGCATATTCCACAAAATTCTTTAAATTTTCCAAATCGCCTTCCAGAGAATCTGTTTGTCCATAGCCTGACCCATAACCATCGTTCGGTATGAACCAACCTAGCGGCATATCGTTCTTTTTGTATCTGTCGATCATGGCTCTCGCGGAAAATTGGTAGTTATTTTTCTCACCATTAAGTGACTCCAAAACTCCGTCTTTACCGTTCATATCCTTGGGTTGATAGCTTTTATAATACTTGCCATCTTCGAAAAGAATAGCAAGCTGTTCTTCCGGCGATGCTAGAACCCAGTAGTCACGGTTGAAAGTATTTAAATGAGCTTCATAAAAAGAAAATTCTGGCATGAAGATGGGCCTTCCTGTTAGTTCATAGTAATCATTCAAAATATCCTTGGGGCTCGGGTTTATGAAGTAAAAGGCATCGATGTAGCCTTCTGAGTGGTCCGTTTCAATTTTGTGTAGGGCCGTCGAGCTGAAATCGTATTTGCCAGGTTGCCAGGTGTTTCTTAACACACCGTAGCCTTTTGTTGACCAATAAAACGGGTTGGGGGAGGTAACGCCTCCATCTTCCCAGTTGTTCGTGTTAGCGATGTGTATGATTTCTCCTTTGTGCGTGAATCTACCATTCTGCATGCCTCCACCGAAGAAATACTCGTCATGGCTTTGGTGCAATGTTTGTTTGCACGTTGTATCACTGTAGTATATTGGTTCATACTCGTTTAAAACTTTCTTATCATTTCTTTTGTCGTGAACTGACAATGTTCCTTTTATCTTATCGAGTTGTATTTGAACTTTATTTGTTTGTACAATGTATTGATGTTCGCTTTGTACGAGAGCAGAATGTTCAAACGCATCCTTATCGTAGTCTTCGACCGCTTTTATATTTATTTTGGCAATATCAGTAGCATTGATAGGAGGTGGGTAGTCGAGGAATTGACCTGTCGGTGACATGTAGTACTGAAATACATGATCGTTCAGTATCCTTATCTTTGCGTATTCACCAGTTTTGTAGCGGATCGCGTAATCATTGTCCGATTTTAGACAGGACTTGATGCCTCCTACGAATCTTCCTTTAATAGCCGCCATCTGGAGAGCCTCAACGTGAATCTGAAAAGAAAACGATGAATGTCAAAATCAAATAAGTAAGTACCTATGTATTTTTTCAACAGTATCACGCGGATCACTTTGAAACGTCTTAGCGCTAGGTGATTCTATGTACAGTAGGTATGTTAACATGTGCTGAACTGCATTATATTTATTTATTTATTTATTTAATTTAATTTAATTATTTAATAGGTCCCCACCATGCCACCACTTTTAACTATGCCTATTTATATTTATCGTCATACAATATGTTAGGCTTTCTGTTTTTCTCGTCATCGTGGTGGTTGAAATTTATTCAGTTTTTCTTTCTTTCTTTGTTAGGAACAAGTCTGTGCTGCTAAGTTTGTTGTCTTCTCTATTTGTTGACATGAAAGTGGCAGTGTTATGAGACTTTTTCAAGCCGTTAAAAAGTGTCGGGCAGACCTGGGATTATGAATGAGAAGGTTAAACTGGTGCGGGATCGTGGCAGATCGCACAAACTGAGGGAGACCTATAATACCCCGCAGTAGGTGACGCCGGAGGTGAATGATGATGATGATACGAGCTCATTGTTGAACAATATTTATTAGAATTTTTTTATACTGTAGGGTTTATATGATTTTTTCTGCAACTGCGAAACACTGGTAAGTATTTGATTTTGGACCTTTTTATGATCTCGCCTTCCTATTTGTTATTTTGTTCGTTGTGTTCCAACTTTTTAGTTGATCTAAAGTTGGTAGTACCTAAGCACCTTCTTATATCATACTTAGGTCTGTCTGAGCGTAATGCAACAGCCATAGTTAAGGCACAAGAAGGAATCTCTAACTTACCAGGACTTTAATACAAGGAATATAATACTCTCTATATTTCACTAACTTTACTTATTATCAGTTTACGTACTATTCACGGTAAAATGCCTCGAAGTAATACAAACTAATAGTTATTTGTTGCAGAGTACAGTTCTTTTATAGTATTGTCTATCGCCGTGCCCTCCTTTCAAACAAAAGAACATTATTTACGCTAATAAGCAAATATGAGGTAAGTATCCCAATAGGTCCCACCCATGTATGTGTAACTTTCTTTACTAGGGATATATTCTAGTTTTGCTCATTATCATCATCAGCCTGAAGAAGTTGACTGCTGGATCCGCCCCCCTAAACATTTGCTGGGGAATAAAAGTTCTCGAATGGCGACCACGGACAGGAAGACGAAACATAGGACGTCCAACCCACCCGAAGTATCGGCGGCATTGATAAGATCGCGGGAAGTCGGTGGATGGAGAGGTCTCAGAATCGTAAATCCTGGAAATGTATTATCCCATCATCATCTTGAAGAAGTCCACAGTTAGCCACTGGTACCTTCAATCTGTAGTAGAGCTCTTTGTGTGTGGCTCGTCCGAAGAAGTACTGAAGCAGCCTACTGTCATAACTTGATTTACCGCTGAGCTCTAGCTACAAAACTACTATAAATGTCTGTCAAATAGTCTAAAGTAGGTACCTAGTGCCTAGTAGGTAGATATTTATTTCTGTGCTGATTAGTGCTAGTGTCTACGGTCACAGAATATATTATATAAGTTAGGTACTTATCTCGTTAAGCAAACACAATGTAAAAGTAACAATTCTGGTTACTATCTGTAGGCAAGCCTAGGCAGCCTAGGTACCTATTACTCGGGTTCAACTGCCTTGATACCACGAATCAATAACTAAAACATGCAAAAAAGCAAACAAGGCGTTAGGTTTTAGGTACCTACTTAATATCTACCTGTAGTATGTATGATGAATTGATGACGTATGTGCGTCAGTCAGTTATAGTAAAACATAATTTCAATAGTTTGAAGAATAGTGTATACTTACACGTATAGTGTAGTGTTTTCAGTTCTTGTTTTGATAATATTCGACATCAAACAAAACAGCCTTGATCGCCGGTGTGTCGCTTGGTCGCCGGCTTGTCTGCCACACACACACATCACACACAGGGCTGCTAGATGTGAAAATGGTTCGATACCTACATAGGTAGGTATAGGTACAATGCGCAAAGTTACAGGAAAAAAATCCAAATCCTGTGTTGCAAGTACTTAGTTAGATATACAGGGTTACTGGTTTAGTCAACCTAGATCCATTAAAAGGTTATAGTTCCCATCATTTCTAAGTATGTATTTACAAAAAAAAATATTCAAGTATTATATCAGCTATCCGGTTCCCATATTACAAGCCCTGCTTAGTTTGGGGCTGGGTAGTGTTGTGTGAATTGTCCACAATATTTTATTTATTTTATTTCTGACTAATTTGACTATGAAACACCCCAGCTTAAACCTAACCGTTTTTGAGATATTGAACGTAGAAGGTTTTTTAAAAAATATGCCAATTTCTTAAGAATTGGCATTTTTTTGTCTTCATAGAAGACAAAAAAATGCCAATTCTTATTATTATTTGACTGCCTTATTTTTTTTCTAATTCCGATTATTGAGTACTAGAGAAGTTCGTTTATTATTCTAAATGCAAAAAGTCCAAATATCTGAACCATAGGAGTCATAGTAGAGGACTGAAAGTGCAAAAAAGAAATAAATTTATAAAAACATTTTTTTTCTTTTAGCAAAATTTTTAAAAAAATGTAAGTATGGTAGTTGTGCTGCAGATATGCTAAATAATATCTTTGTTCTATTAGCTATCCAACAAGGTATAACAAGCTATATATAGGGGTCTTATCACAATTCTTAGAAAAAACTTTAATAAAAAGCTCACAGGTAGAGATAAAAAATGATAAAATAAAAAAATGGGACTTAAGATCAAACTTACCACCTGGGTCAGAAAATGAAATAAAACAATCCAAATAGTTATAAAACAACATTTATTGTTATTTTTACAAGTCCTGTTCCACATGACCGCCTCTGTTTCGCTCACACACTCTCATTCTGTGTCTCAGTCCACTTTTTACTACAGCAGTAGTTAAATCTCTTCTTATTTCGTTTGCTGCCGCAGTTATTTTTCGTTCCAACAGATGCAATCGGATGATTGTCTTCGTAGACTAAAGTCTTCATGTGGCCCCACACATAAAAATCCATGGGGGTCAGATCAGGACTTCTCGCTGGCCGTGGCCGTGGACCTACGATCCACCTATTTGGATACTGTTGGTCTAGCCATTCCCTGACCCCTCTCCTGTAGTGTGCAGGGCAACCGTCGCGTCGTTTCATAGTCAAATTAGTCAGAAATGATGGGAACTATAACCTCTTAATGGATCTAGGTCGACTTAACCAGTAACCCTGTATAAGCAGAAAGGTAGGTAAGTTACAATAACAAGAATAACCGGTATTTACAATCGTCTCTCTTTTTCTCTACGTAATTTTTCAACGCCGTTATGTGCCAGTAGGCTGATCAGGTAATTTTTGTTGCAACTTTTTTTGGCCAGTGTGCCAGGGCCAGGTGGTGGCGCTGGTATGTCCTCAGTACTTATGTTAGGTAAGCACTAAGTACATAATATTTATTAGGCTAACATAACATTACATAAAAAAACCTAGCCGGTAATCAGAACAAATAATTATGTTTATGTTATGTTATGGTTATGACTATGACATGACACAAAACGTTCGTCCTAGGCCTGACGACTAATTTTCAAAATCTCTTCTATCATATTCAGAAGTATCTATTATGTCTAAAATATATCATATTTCTGTAGAAAATTAAGGTTTTTGTGCAATAAAAGTACAAATTGAAATTTTCAAATTCACGCCAAAACGCTCGCTGGTGTCATGGCGTCAGTTATTACGTCACGTTTAAGTAAATCAACAGTACCTAAACATTGGTGCTTTCAGGGAAGAGGAATTAGATAATAAAACATCCTTGGGTGCTTTTGTACTAAATCAGAATGACGTTTACGTAAACGTGACGTAATTCGCTCTGACCGTTGTTTAAGCTATCATGGCGGATTGTTGTATTTTGTAGATTTATATTATCAAATAAATTGTCAATCTCGACATTAATAAGAGTATAAATACATTTTTCAAAATCTTTGAATCCTTTTTCATTAGATCAGATAAATATTTTGCCGATACTTGATTACTGTACCCGAAGTCCCAGTGCATTTACAACATTTCGTTACCAAATGTTGTTTTCGTTTCGCCTATTAGTCTCTGTCTATTGTATGGAGAAAAGATGAGACAACAACTCTAACTACGTAACGTATTTTTGTCGTCTCATATTTTCTCCATGCAATAGAGAGAGACAAAAAGGCGAAACGAAAACAACATTTGGTAACGAAATGTGGTAGCAAAACTCCGACTTCGGGTTCTGTCTTCATGCCTATTGAACCCACAACCTACAGCGCATAGATTTTCTACGGCCGATCTTATTTTCACGAAAAAAGAAGAAGCAGATTTCTATGGTGTATGTGTGCGTATACGTATGTATATCTACATTTGTGTGCGTAAATCTTATATTTAAACTGTCAAAACTGACATCTCAAACTGTCAAATATCAAGAGGTCAATGTCATGCTTGCTTCTGCTTGCTACTGTTCTATATTTCTTGCTAGGCTATTTCGAGATACGAGCTAATATTTACGAAATAAAATCCACCGGAATATTAATTAAGACAGAAATGCGATGGCTGCAACAGCATCGGTAATTAATCATCTGTCTTATTATTATCATCTGAATAGTATTTACCATTTCCTACAGCACAGACGACTCCAAAACCTCCAGCAGCGTTGGGAACCAACCGCTCATAGTCAACTCCTACGCATAGTTACAACTGGGCAGTCATCAATAATGAGAAGAACATTTAATTCTTCAGGGCCTCCACACACCTCCATACACCTCTGCCGCATGCCAGACACCTCGTGGGCTTTCATCTTCAGTGGGCTGAAGATGTGTGTCAAACTTAGCGCTAGAAGGTGGTAGGCCCGACTTTAGTGGGTGTGTGATGTGTGTTTATAACCCTGCCAAAAGTGTGATAGGTCAGATTGTGAATGAAGAAACTTGCTTTAAGTGTGTGATGGAGTAACTACCTACTAAAGATATCTACAATGTTGTATAAATGTTTTTATAGCGTTAAAGATTTCATTTAAATTATTTTATATTTTCTTTAAGAATTATTATTCTGAATTGATTATTGTTATTATTCTCACACTGATTTATTTTAATTTAACTTATATTTTCTACTTTTTGTTTGAATTTTGTATATTGGTCGCCGATGAAGTATGTGAGCCACTTGTTTACATACCCTATGATCTTATAATTGTACCATACTTCTTGCAAATAAATATATTTCATTTCATTTTATTTGTACCAACTGTCGAACTACTCAGTAGTTACTAAACTACAGATGCAGAGTTATTGGTGAAAGAGACTCATTTCCTGTAGGTTTCATTTGCTCGAACTAGATATAATGTAACTATGCTACTCGGGGATAATTCAGCATTAAAGAGGTGAAAGAAATTTATCAGTCCAGTAGTTTTTGAGTTTATTCGTTACAAAATACAAATCTGTATAATAATGATGATGACAATGTTACCTACCTAAGTACCTATAAGTACATACCTACCTATTTGCTGAGAAGTCCCATTATCACACAGAATGCCTACCTATACATACATAATGATTAAGTATTATGATTACACGTTCCTCTGAATCCACCATCAGGTAAGCTCGTTGGCAGAGAGCACTGGTGGTCTAGTGGTAGCGGACCCGCCTTCCGATCCTTAGTCGTGGGTTCAAATCCAGTCGTGTATGTACCAATGAGTTTTTCTGTAGAAAAATGTATGTGCACTATGCCAGTAAAATATCGTGAGGAAACCGGCGTGTTGTAGAACCTGCAAAAGTTCGAGCAACTCGTTCGTGTCAAGCGCCACGCAATAAGGGCCCACTAGAGGCCTTGCGGAAACCAGCCCGCACATCAAGTGTGGATGATGAATTTGCCGGAGCTCGTTGGCATCAGTGCCTTGTCTACCTTATTAATAATGTAGGTACCTAAATAAGGTAGGCCTAATGATGATGATGAAAAGGTACCTCTATGTAGGTAGACAAGTCTATCTACCTATTTGCTGGGAAGTCCCATTTTACACACAGAACTCCTACCTACCTAAGAGCTGGTAATCATTTTAAACATAGGTATTCAGCTTCTGAATCCACTATCAGGTAAGCTCGTTGGCATCAGTGCCCACCTTACTCCTACCTAACTAAATGCAGTAGATCTACAAAATCATGTAGGTAAATAAAACAAACATTCCACAGGATGGATGTTAGCAATGACCTACTACGCGGGCAAAGTGCGGGCGGCCGCTAGTTCATAAAATCTACAGTCACGAAAAACGCCTTGGGATGCTTGCTACTAACTATTATCTATTCTGTGAACCGTCACAGAAAAGATAATAGTTAGTAGCAAGCACCCCGTGTCATAGTAACTACTAGCGTATCTGTAATTCGGAAATATCTTAGATTCACGAAATCTAACATCATCATCACCCTATCCCGAACCTTATCCCATACTAACTATCCTTTATTCCATGTCGTGAGAAACACCGCTTTTTTTTTACATTCTAGTTGCATTCGGTAACAGCCAAGGCAGGCTTGGAGGAATTAGAAATGGAGGCGTCAACGTTTAAATCCACGAACAATATTTTCTGCCAAAATTGACGGGGGACGAGGTAAACACGCATGGCACACGCGCATAGCAAAATACTATTCATGTAAACACACACATTGACAATCCCGCACACGATCTTAAAATTTGCACACAGATAAAAAATATAACGTAGTTACGCAGTGTCAAGACTCACATTAGGATAATCTCTAGTGATGGGCATTCAGTAAGATCGGTAAATTGAACGATGAATAAAATAATGAATGAAATGGGTTTTTATGAAAAGGTAATTTAAATAAGTTATGCACAACAGGTTTCACATTTTGTAACAGTCAGAAAATAAAAGAACTGAATTTAGCTGTTATGTTTTATTAAAGGTTATAAGTTTGAATCAATAGTTCTTAACATGTTATAGCATAGTACACATAAGTTTAGTCTTTTACTGAATAATTGAAAAAAAAATATAAAGTGAAATCACATTACATCGTCAGCCTTCACATCACAGCGAAGTTTGTAGTACTGCCTTCTGCGCCGGAGGCGTTGGTTCGATTCCCACCGAGAACAAATATTTGTCTGGTGAACGCAGATGTTTGTTTGCCCGAGTTTGAGAACTTTCTGCAAAATGTTCCGAGTAAATCACACTCGTTCTTGTTGCATGCCAAGTTGTTTTTTGGCCAAAAAATTTTGCCCACTCTTCAAGCAACAGGGTTTTTTGGAAACCTGCACAGGACATAAAATAAATATAAAATAGGCAAAAAAATGTTTTCACTACGCCCACGACTTTATTTTTGAGTATGATGTCATGTCCTATTTTATACATTGATGAGTAGAGGGTTTGATGACTGGTACCTAGGATACCCATATTGTGGGATTTGTTAATAAATATGTAATCCGATATATCGTGGCGGCAGCCATCTTGTACCGATTTTCATCAAAAACAGCTAAGAACACTCCCGACTATTCACCTTTCAAATAAACAAAAAACCAAATTAAAATCGGTTGATTCGTTCGGGAACTACGATGGGACAGACAGACACACACACAGACACCGCAAACTCATAACATCCCGTCGTTTTTACGTCGGGGGTTTAAAAAACACCAAATACGTAATTAGACAACACATTATGGGATAATAATTTAACGTTTATTTTATCATTCATTCATTCATCAATTTCATTCAACTTTTCCCAACACTATGCCTTCTACCAAGGTTTATTCTTTGACAATGGTGTCGTAATACTGTCGCTAATCTGTCGCAACCGGTATTTCTTTTGAACTTAAATTCTACAAAATTACAAACACAATTGACAAAATAATACTCCCTTGTGGTAGGAAATACCATGATCCCGGTAGTTTGATGTCTCTGATCGTCTTTTACAAGAAACTACCATGCAATTCACCATTTTCACGGAGCTCCACTTCGCGACATGAAACGACACACAATGGCTGCGGTTGCGAGTAAAACAGTTTTATTTAAAGGATATGATCGAGATCGTTATATGATCGGCAGAGGGGAAAGCCCTGCCTTGACATCTCCATTTCTAATTCCTCCAAGAAGGCAGGAGAAGATTTGACTTCCTTAAAAAAAATGTTTGCTAAATGTTTGCTAGTGTGTATCATCAACTTATTATTAAAAAATGATGAAAGCTTTAATTAAAAATCGATGATAGATGAATGCAGTAAGATTTAACTTAAATATGCTTACAGAGAAAGAATAAAGAAAGAAGATGAAGAAAGATAGTGGAATATTACAGAAAACCTTAACCCAGAAAGCTCAAATTAAAATTAAAAAAAAGTTTTGATAAACATGCCGTGGTGAATATTGCGTAAATATATGAGCGCCGATTTTCTACGCCACGCAGCAGGCTAAAGTTTTATGACTTTTTTATTTAACTGTCTAACCTGCCTGACACTGTCATTCATGTCAAAGACGTCACTGTCAGACTGACATTTTTGTCAGTCATTGTTTTTTGTTGGTGGACTGGCTGCTGTAGACGCTTCTTTCTATCCAATTTTAACAGAAATATCCTTTTTCGACCGTTCATTTATTTACTGTAGCAGGTTTCTGGTTACTATAGCCCATAAAGGTTAGTAGAGCTGTAGAAAATATCAACTCGCACAGGTAATACTACAAATCGCTTTGTCATCTTCCTATAACCTTACCCGCCCGGTATTTGCAATTTGTTTCAGATGTTTTTAACTCGCTCCGAGTATGACCGTGGTGTCAACACATTCAGCCCTGAGGGGCGGCTGTTCCAAGTGGAGTACGCTATCGAGGCCATCAAATTGGGGTCTACAGCGATTGGCATCTGCACTTCTGAAGGTGTAGTCTTGGCCGTCGAAAAGCGGATCACTTCTCCTCTCATGGAGTCAACTACTATTGAGAAGATTGTGGAAGTCGATCGTCACATCGCTTGCGCTGTATCGGGTCTTATGGCCGATTCTAGGTATATCATTTCAATACAAACCTATTTTTTTATAGACTTTGGATCAGACTTCTTTACTAAAGAGTTTATAGTGCATAGCAAACACTTGGACAAGAGATGCGCTAAATGGCGATGACAGAAAATTAGCAAGGCCTATACCCATCAGTGGGTAATACCAGGCTAAGATGATGATGATGAAAAAGTGCATTTAGTAATGATTCTCTAACAGACAGGTTTAAGTTAATTTCACCAGTTTAACTTAGATTATAACTCACATACCTTCAAACTTTAAATGTAACATATTGACATTCTGCTAGCTGTTTCTGTGCGGTGATTAAACTTGCGACCAGTCATACTACCAACAAATCATGACTCCTAAATTCTACTTTTTTTCCTGTAGAACTCTAGTCGAACGTGCCCGTGTGGAGTGTCAGAACCATTGGTTTGTCTACAACGAGCGTATGAGCACCGAGTCCTGTGCCCAGGCAGTGTCCAACCTGGCCATTCAGTTTGGAGACAGTGATGATGACAGTGGCACTGCCATGTCTAGGCCTTTTGGTGTGGCTGTTATGTTTGCAGGTAATTAAATTCTTTGTTCCTCACTTAGTGAGCGGTTTGGTTTCTGCTAGTAGGCTGGTGGGAATGTTTTTTTGTGTGATGCTTGGCACATGTTTTCAAACATCGTAGGTTCTACAACATGCCAGTTTCCACACAATTGTTTCCTTCACGGTTTGAGAGTACTGGCATAGAGCACATACATTTTCAGGTATAAAGTCACTGCAGTGTTTAGAATTTACAAATTATTTAAATTTTACATAAAACATGTGCTGCTGGGAGTTACAAAATTTCATGGACAATCCACATAACAATATCTAGCCCCAAACTAAGCAAAGCTTGTACATGAAAACAAGATTTAAATGAAGAAGAATTTAATTATAATGCATTGTTTTGCAAAATATTAGAAATAACCAATACAAAATTGTAAGGTTTGCCTCATTTAAACTTTCTCAAAGGATAATGAGACATGATATCTTAAAAAGAAAATGCAGTATACCAACACTTCATACTTGTAGATAGTTGAGGTGCACGTAAACGTAATGCTTACCTCACTGGTTTAAAAAAACAAGAGGCTTATAGCACATTCCTTTTTCCAGGTATTGATGAGAAAGGTCCTCAGTTGTACCACATGGATCCCAGCGGGACATTTGTGCAGTATGACGCCAAAGCCATCGGCTCAGGCAGCGAAGGTGCTCAGCAGAGTTTGAAGGTATGGTTTCCTCTATTGTCATCATTTCAGCCTGTACGCTATTCATCTACTGCTGAGTATAGGCCTCCACTTTATTACGCCACTCTTCAGTCCCTAGCGAGTCGTAACCACTCATTTTCATAATAGTTTTGACTGGCCTTTGCCTTCTGCGCCGTAGGTCGTGGGTTCGATCCCCATCGAGAACAAATATTTGTGTGGTGAACACAGTTGTTTGTTCTCTGTCTGGGTGTTAAATTGTATTCTAAGTATGTATTTACAAAAATATATAAATATATATTATATCAGCTATCTGGTTCCCATAGTACAAGCTCTGCTTAATTTTTAATATAGGTTATTTATTATATGATTCATATCAAAATATGGTGTTTTCATTGAAAATCTAGACATAATAAAATAAAAGACATTTTCTCTGGTGTTTTAGGAGGTGTACCACAAATCCATGACTTTAAAAGAAGCGATCAAATCAGCTCTCACCATCCTGAAGCAGGTTATGGAGGAGAAGCTATCGGAGAGCAATGTGGAAGTGGTCACCATGACTCCGGACTCGATGTTCCACATGTTTACACGTGAACAACTGGCCGAGGTTATTAAGGATATACCTTAAATTGGTTTGGTCAAAATGGTTGAAAGGTTACAGCAGCTATCATTTTTTTAAGCTACATTTTTCATCTTTAAAAAATCCTGCTTCGATTAAAAAATAATCTAAAAATAAATATCAGTACCTATACACTTAAAATATGCTGAATCTTTCAACCAATGTGGCCGTAGAGTATGTATGTATTTTGAGGTAATATTTGAAGTAAATTGTGTAGAAATCTTTTGTATTTGTTCTTGCATTTTCGTATTTTAATTTACAGGGTTTGTGTTATTCTGTATTTTTGGTATTTATATGTATCAAGTACTTGTTTACTTTCCCACTATTTGATAAATGTAATGCATATTATATGGTTCTCTTTATTATAGAAATATGTAGCAATTTGTTTTAAATATTACTTGCTGAGTGATAAGAACGTTTTGGATCTACAGTAAGTACTGTTTAATAAATTAATTTTTAACAAAATGTGTATTTATTTATTTTTAACTAGATTAGTTGTAGATATTTGTAAAAACTTCTAGAAAATGAAATAGCTTTCAAGTAAACTGTCTTTTGCGGTTCACGTGAGTCTTGAAACCCAGTTTGAAGAGTCTTCTTTTTTTCTAGGATACTCGAGTGTTTTTAACTTTCACCACATATTTTTAACCCTGACATATTTGGAAAACATGCATTATAATTGGATTTGACACAAACCCAGTAATGTTTCTCATGGAGAAATACTGAGAAAATAGAAGTGTGCTCTGCCCGAAAAAGATCCTAAGATTAACAAAAGATTTGCTCATAGTTTTTAGGGGTAGATAAATCGCAGATCAAATTACATATATATGAGAAAAAATGTACTTGCCGGCTAGAAAAGCCGCGGTCCTACATCTCATTAAATTTTAAGATAATGTGGCGCTCCATTAAACAGAATGAAATTAATTTTTACCCTTCTCAGATGATAGCAGCGATACCTGAACTACAAAGCGAGTCTAATTCCTCCAGAACTATTCACCAAGATATGTCTATGCTGCGATTGGGAAGACAGACGGTGTAACTTGATAATTTAAAATCTCATATGGTTTAGAGATAAATTTGTGTTATTGAGCGTACTCTTTTCTTCCACAACGCATCTAGTTTCACCCGCACGCGCATTTTTCAAAGAAATTGTTAAGAAGATTTCTGTATACTATAGATCCCTGAGGATGATGTATAAGGGTAGTCAAGGCACGTCCCAGTTTTCAATTTGCGAAACAAACTATGGTTCGACTAATGTTGTTAGATGGAGATAGGGCTACATTATATTCTAGGAAAGACCTTACTTCTAGGCGACAGAAGAAAAGAAAACAAGTATTGAAATAAAAAAGTATTTAAAAAAATTGAGCTTATTGTGGAATGTACACGTGTGTATAGTGCTTACATCTACATTACAACATTTCTTTGTGATCTTCGCACTTAGGGCTAATTTTTCAATCTACAGGTAAAACCGTCACATAAAAATATTATATCCATTTCTTTTTTATGTGTGTCAAACACAAATACTGACAATTTTTATTCGACGTTATTCGGTAGATTGAACAATCAGCCCTAAGTAATATGCACGTACACATGGAAAACATATTATAATAGGCGTCTTGACTTGGTTCTTACTGATCGAGAGCCAAATCCAGAAGTTCGTAGTCTATAGCTAAGTATAGATAGTGCAATTCACGAAGACGCGCCCCTCGTGGGGTGCGGGGAGTTTGCTCCGAGCGGCAGTCGCGAACCGTAGTCTATTCATTGTAGTGTGCGTGTGCACTCATAGGTAATTAGTGTGTACCGATAACACTCAAACATTGACGGAAGCTTGCACACATATACTATAAACGGTTAGGAGGAATAGTGGGGCGCGCCTTCGTGGATTGCACTATCTATAGTTGCCGGTCGTATTTTTATACTTATAAGAACTTGTTTAAAATACAAGGTCTCTCCTGCCTCGCATTCGCCATTCGCTGGCTTAAACCCAAAACATAAAAAATATCACCATCATTAACTATGTCAGTCCACTACTGGACGTAGGTCTCTTCCAAGCCACGCCACTGAGCTCAGTCTTCGGCTCTACTCCAGCCAGTTAAATTTCATAAAAAAACTATACAAAATGTAAACATTAAAAAGTATACTACCAATAAAATCATAAAAAAGATACAAATATAAAAAACTATCCAAATTGTAAAAATAAGGACAACAGGAAAACAGTTCAAAATTGATTTTCTACATCTTGACTTATTACTATTATTGAAATCTACCTCAAAACATGCATTCATCATTATTCATTCATATCCATTTTTAGGGTTAACAATTTCTAGACTTTTAGAGAGTATCCATAAAAATGACGATAAAAATGTTTTTTTTTTCTTTTTCATATTTTTGCTAAGTTTAATATTGCTACTAAGATATAACGAAGAACTGGAATAATTTGATAAGTAGATGTGTATAAATAAATGCAAAGGCTTATTGCCTTGGTAAAACTATCTGTCCATTCAAACATTATAGAAACAAGCAACAAACATTGGAAATCGGCTAATTTCGGCTTCTTATAGCGTAGTATGCGTTAGAAAGAGATAGCGCTCTACGAAAGCAGAAAAGTCGATGTGCAATATTTTTTGCCTACAACCGTACATTAAATATCGGCTAATTTCGGCTTCATAGAGCGTAACGTACGTCAGAAAGAGATGGCGCTCTACGAAAGTAGAAAAGTCGATATGCAATATTCATTGCCTACAACCGTACATTAGCTGAAACATTACTGAATGTTATGACTAGCTTACAACTCCTTGTGAGAATTATGCTCTTTTTTATTATCATAACTCTTATTTAGATACAAAACTATATCTGCCTCCATTTCCTTCGGGGATACATTAGAACCGAACCTACGTACTGGAACTCCGTTCCTATCAATGATAAACTTGGAAAAATTCCACTTTATAAAATCACCCAATGTGCCTCCTTGCGATCGTTTTAAAAATACCCACAACGGAGACGCATTATCACCGTTTACATCGACCTTCTCGAATAAATCGAACTTCACTTGTTTATCTCTTGCAAATCTGAGGATCTGTGAAGAAGTACCCGGTTCTTGGGCGTTGAACTGGTTGCAAGGAAAAGCCAGGATACGTAGACCCTTGCTGTAGTACTTGTCGTGTAGCTGGTTGAGTTCTTTATAGTTGGTTTCGGTGTACCCGCATTGTGAAGCTACGTTGACTATGATTAGAACTAGTCCTTCGTACATTATGAGCGAGGTTGGCTTGCCGTGGATGTTGTTTACTGTGAACTCGTAGACGACTTTCGGTTCGTAGTTTGGCGGTTGGACTTTGCTGAAAATAAAAAAAAACAATGTTATATTTAGATGAAATCAGTTTCCAAGTGTTTGTTCGAAAATTACTTTTGGGAGAAAATATGGAGGTCTATGTTCAGCAATTTATTTTTTCATGCAGATAATTTTCTTCTAGGTTCAAACTTTTTAGGTCCCACGACAACCGGCTTCTTCAAGATGTTTTTGTTCACCGTTTGAAAGTACTGGCATAGTAGGTACATACATTTGTGGACAGTTAAACTCCTCGGTACACGACCAGATTTGGTCCCACGACCTTAGGATCGGAAAGCGTTTTTTTTTATACAACTATCTGCTGGAACTAGCATATGGCCCACCTAATGTTAAGTGGTAACCATCACCTATAACAAAGCATTGCCTCATAGGTCTCGCACGTAAGAGACGTGCCCTACGATGCACTGCCCTGCGTCCATCAACTTGAGGCCATACAAAGTGCCAGTAATTTCACCGGCACCCACTCTTCAAACCAAAACACAGCAATGCTGCTTCACGGCAGAAATAGGCATGGTGGTAGTACTTCCCCGGATGAGCCACACACAAAGAGCTCTACTATTACTAAAACTAATAACATTGGTTCTTAGTATCATCATCAGTTAGCTCACCTGTTCTCAGCGGCTCCATGGAACTGCCTAAAGGTATGCACGGCCTCGTAGATATCATGAGCCATCAGATCGGGGTCCTCTAACGCTGCGAAGTGACCGCCGTCATCCACTATGCTGTAATCAAAAATCATATATTGATGTAGTCGTTGACAAAGACCTAGAAAATTAAATATTTTCTTTACTAGCTGTGCCCGCGACTTCGTCTGCGTGGAATAGTAACTTACGGCAGCAGTTTTTGCACAGAACAAAGTAGAAAGGCCATGTTGCCGGAAAAGTGTCGCCAAAATACATGAGCATTCTGCTCCTTTCTCCATACAAATTCAACAGTTTTTTCGGGAGTCGTAAAGTGATAAATGCCTTGCAGCAGCGCAAGAATTACTTTCTGAACAAGTTAAGCAACAATATAAAACATAGAAATACTTTCTTAGCATCTTCCTTCCTTTTTCTTAGAATCCTCATATTTTGTGATATTTTAAATATAATAGTGGAAATGTAAAAGTGGCAAATACATACGACGCATGATCGCATTTCTACTGTATTCAGTATTCTGAGGTACATACCTGCTTTGTAGATAGTTCTTGTATTTGCATTTCAGCATAGAGTCAGAGTGGTGGGCTATCTCATGCCGGAACTTGATGCCCCATGTAGGTACTTCAGTCGGGATACTGTTAAAAAAACAATAGTAGTAGTTTTTGCTGTTAAAACTTTAAGATTTTATTGTTAAGCTAGATTCTCTACAGAAGTTTGTTACCTAGATTTACATAATTTAATTTAATTTTGCCGTAAGGCCATTGTAATGCCCCAGCGGGGCTCATGTTCTGGACGTTATTACCCCCTAAGACCTATAATACACATGAAACAATGAATAAATGAATATGAAAAAAAAAAAATGAATATGAACTGTAAAAACCGCAGAAAATCAGTGGTAGGAGTAGGCGCTAAATGGTACTTTTTGGAAATTACAAGGCACTAAGAGTTGCACTGAGTGGGGTGACTTAACAGATACTGAGCCGGGACCTAATTGACCTATAATTGTTACGTAGATACTATTGTATGACACCAGCCTACTGTTCTTATTTTAAGTGTTTTATTTTTATTTTTAAGTAGTGTTACTATTTTTGTAGACCCTACTGATCCTGTCCCAGTCCTTAGATCCGCGTATTTTATTATTAATGTTTCCCTAATTTTTTGAATCAAGTTAAAAAAAATGGCAAATGCATAAACCCATGCGACACCAAAAAAAAAGTAGTGTTACGGCGAAACCTCGAAGAAGGAATTTTTAGTTGTAAGGTGTCAGAGTTACTAGGATCGGAAAAGTGCAAAAGTATAGCTCAGTTGGTAAGGGCTGGTACCCTGCTTTTTAGACTCTGTCTCATGTTAGGAGTAATTTAGTAAATTAAATTCTTACCTGTCAAATACAACAAGTATCTGCCTCTTGTTCATGGTCTCCGAATAGATTCTCACACTAGTAGTGATACTATTACTCGCCCAGTATATCATCACATTGTCCAGCAGCTGGGTTAAAGTGAACTTGTTCAAAAGATTTCCATCGTAGGCCTTTTTGTTATTAGGATTAGTCCACACGGCGAATTTCTCGAGGATATAGGCGGCTAGACCGGACGGCGAGTCGGATAAGGCGGCACCTGGCGGGAGACATAAGAACTTATGACTAGGAAAAGAAGAGAACCAGAACAATCAAGATTTAGAAAGAATCACCCAGTTTTAACCAACTTCAATCATAAAAAAACGCCCATGAACAGTTCCGTAGCAGCAAGTAACGTAATATAACTTAATATTTGAGTTGATTGAATGAAAAGTAAATTGCAGTTTACGATAATTCGTAAACTGCAATTTACTTTTCGTCCTAATGGACGTATTAAAAAAAAACTATTTACTAGATCTCGTTAAAAACAATTGAAGACCTATCCATAGACACGTATGGGTTTAATGAATAAAAATTGTTATGAGAGTCAGTTTTAAGAAGTACATTATGTATGGGGAAAACCCCAAAATATTTTTATTTTTCTATTTTTGTGTGAAAATCGTAATGCGGTTCACAGACTAGGTACATCTACTTACCAAGTTTCATCAGTATAGCACTTAAAGTTTCGGAAAAAAGTAGCTGTGACATACGGACGGATAGACATGACGAATCTATAAGGGTTCCGTTTTTGCCATTTGGCTACGGAACCCTAGAAAACCGAATCGAGAACCTCTTCCTTTTTTATAAAACCAAGACTCACCCACAGTGTCCGGGCGGGTTGCCTGAATGTGCATATACCCGCTCTCTTCCACCTGCTTCGCTATAACCTCGCTTAGCGGATACATGCGGTTATGCAGGGGTTTCTCTTCAATCCAAGATGGGAATAACACACCTGGAAAATACTAGTTTTATTTGTCAAGGCTCAGTTGAGACCCTGCCTTCTGCGCCATAGGCCGTGGGTTCACCACACAAATAATAATTATTCTCGGTGGGGATCGAACCCACGCCCTTCAGCGCAGAAGGATACTAAGCTATGAGGGCGGTCAAAGCAAAAAACATAAGGAAAAACGCAGTAGCCATATCATGGTAAAACTTAAATCTGATATCACAATAATATGCATTAATAAAAATTGAGTGGCTGAGCTTTTCACTATTGGAAAGTTTCTTTAACTTGAGTCAATAAAATAAAAAATCGAGAATGCCGACAGAAGTGAAAACCCCCCCAACCTTTTGGCGAAATATGCCAATCTTTGCCAAAGAGGTGTCGTTTACGAGACGGTGACGTGTAGCAATTGAAGGCCTGCGCGCACCTAGGTCGCTGGCGATGGCGAACAATGAAACGCTCTCAAATTTGACCAGCCATCGCCAGCGACCTAGGTGTGCGCAGGCCTTTATTGTTTTTTTCCCACCTCAAAAAATGCTCAACCCAACAAAATTTTTCACTTCAAAAATCAGACTTACCGACCATCTGGTAAAGATACGCCTTAGGATTAAAAAGCACTGTCGGGAAGTTAGTATGGAATCCCAAAACCTTCTCAGGGAATAGGGTAGCCATGATAGAGGCGACGCTATGTCCCAGATCCCCTCCTTGGACGTAGTATTGTGAGTAGCCGAGACGGTCCATCAGATTATGCATTATTACAGCCATCTCCATTGGACTGAAGCCTGGGCGGGTTGGAGCCTGGACGGAATAAAGCTTGTATTATTTCATTGAGCGCTGGTGGTCAAGTAGTAGCAGCCCAAAAAGAGCAGCAGAAAAAAATGCATTGGAACTAGGCAGGCAGTTCAATAGATATTTGTCTAAGTGACATATAAAATAGTATTATTTTTCGCCAATAGATAACAGGAAGAGTCATAATCTTTATTGTGGCTTGTTTTTACTTAACAACGCCATCTGCTGGAATAACTTATAGTTAGTTACTCACAATCGCCAAAAGATGTCAGGAACAGTCATATTCAGTTCATGTTTGATTATTGCAAAAAAACAACTTCTAGTCATTTTCTAAAACTGAATTCTTAGCTAGATTGATTAATCGCCCCCGAAAACCTCTGTATACAAAATTTCATGAAAATCTTTAGAGCAGTTTCCGAGATTCAGATTATACAAGATTTTTCTCGTTTAAAGATCTCATGCATAAACAGGATAAAGTCACCTCAGAAAATCCGAATCCCGGCAAGCTCGGCGCAATGACTTCAAACACGAAGTTCTTGGAGGAAGGCTTGGTCAGCAAGGGTATCAGCTCGTAGAACTCTCGCACGGAGCCCGGCCAGCCGTGCATCATGAGAATAGGAATCACTCGGTACTGAAATCATTATAACTTTGGTAGACGAAATGTGGAAAACTCCCGACTTTGGGTACAGTTATTTCTGAGGAAACAAATTCTTCGCAGATCACTGGTTATCTGCAAGGAATAAGCAATATTAACAGACATTAAGGGAACTAATGCCTATGAATTTTTACTTATTAGAATAACGATATTAATTAATTAAATCACTTATATTACTTACAAAAGAAAATATGTATGTATAAATAAAAAATAAATAAATATTATAGACAATTCACACAACACTATCTAGCCCTAAACTAAGCAGAGCTTGTACTATGGGAACCAGTTAGCTGATATAATACTCATATACCTACATTTTTTTTTGTAAATACATACTAAGAATACAATTTAACACCCAGTCAGAGAACAAACATTTGTGTTCACCACACAAATATTTGTTCTCGGTGGGGATCGAACCCACGACCGCAGAAGGCAGAGCTACTACCATGAGCTGAGAGAAGAGACAGACGTAGGCGAAACGAATTGTTCAAACTGATCGATTAAATCTCAGAATAAGGGTACTGTTGCTGCCGATAAAGTTAAACTAGTACTTTAACTCACCACAATATTTTCATCAAGCTGCGGCTTAGCTTGAATAAAATGTATATTCAGTCCATTGATTTTGGTTTTAAAATGGTTAAACTTGTTTAAGAAGCGTTCCCTGTCTTTAAACTTGTAGTTATTCGCCCAGTAGTCCACAACTTGTGTTAGGAAGTTGGAGTTGAAACCGTAGGAGAAACCAGCGTTTTCCAATGGCGGCGGTAACGGACGGCGATGTAGTAAACGCTCTTTCAGGTCGCTCACCATCTGGGGATTAAATAAGTCAAATCAACTCTTTAGACGACAATTTAAATAAATAAATAATATTTTTTTTATTGATTATAGTGTTTACTACACTTAGGGAAATCACAAAGATTTTGATAATGTCCCAAAAGTTAAGAGCCGAGCGGGATTTGAACCCGCGACCTTCCCCTTGGACGAATAACCCTTAGGACTGTTCGGCACTAACGCGACCGTGGTTCCATCTACAGGTTTGACGTTAGTCAATCCCGCTCGGCTCTTAACTTTTGGGACATTAATAAAAATAATAAATATTCTGGACAATCCACGCAACGCTATCCCCAAATTAATCAGAGCTTCTTCTTCTTCGTCGTGTCGATATTTCCCCTGATATTTTGTCCCTATATGTGTTTTGCCCAGAAATGGGCCACACTAATAGCGCTGTCCGTGGCGTCAGTCAAGTCCTTCAGCGTGCAGGTGGATAGTTGTTATAATACTTGTTTTATTTTTGAAATTTTATACCTACTTAGAATACAATATAATAATATAACCATAGACTAATTCCTTAGTCTATGTGTTAGATATAACACCCAGACAGAGGACAAACATCTGTGTTTACCACACAATTTGGGTCGGCAACGCGCTTGTGATGCCTCTGGTATTGCAGGCGTCCATATTCTAGGCGTCCTATTTCCAGCAGGTGGGCCGCGCTTGTTTGTCTACTTTGTTGTATAAAAAAAACAAATACTTGTTCTCAGTAGGGATCGAACCCACGACCTACGGCGCAGAACTCCGCAGAAGGCATAGCTACTGCCACATGACCTGAGAGGCCAGTTAAAGAACGCCGGAAGTCGGTGGAGTAGACTTCTTAGGCTGATGATGATTATTAAGGTTGAACCTGGTGGGATCACTAGATTTGCCTATTTAATGTGGAGAAGGATTAAGGGGGAACACAAGGATCTCTAAAGGATCACTTAGAACCAGTCTTGAATATTTTGTTTCCCCTATCCCACTTCATGTGGGGTCGGTACAGCAGGTTTTTGTTCTCGACTTTCTTTTACTTTTTTAACCATAAACCATCTTTCGGAAACAACTAATACTAAGGAACTTTTAGGAATACATACATAGAGTAAATACCTACTTGTTTATGATAAAATCAAAATCAACAGGTAAAACTAAGCATGACACATATTTTTTTAATCATTTATCGTTGCAATGTACGAATCCGATACCTGCCCCACTTATCTACTACAGCCTTCCTTATCTACTGCAACAACCAAGGACATCCTGAATCTAAAACCATTTTCGTACTAGAAAGAATTAAGCGGCCATGACTAAGCGTGCTAGAGTGAAGACCGCGTTTAAGTAAGCGTAGTGTAGGACGCCCTCCGGCAAGGTGGGGCGACGATCTGCGAAATGTAGCTGGCTGCAGTGACACAATATCTTGGGCGGACCTACGTCCAGTGCTGCTGTAGGTTGATAATGATGATGACTGAGCGTATTTCGACTATTATCATCAGCCTGAAGAAGACCACCGCAGGACATAACATATACCTCCCCTATAAATTTCAGATGGTTGTCTGGAAGAAATCGCTTTCAGCGATAAGACCACCGAGAGCTAAGCTAAGTGTACCAAGTACAAATTTATAACAATTTAGTCTTCATTAGGTGTAGACTTTTGATTTGTTTTATCTTCTTTTTCTTCCTGCCCTTTTCCCACTTTATGTGAGTGAGGTTGGCACAATATGTTATCCTCTTCCATTCTCTTCTATCAGCTGTCATCTCTATTTTCACTTCTTTCTCATCCATGTCTTCTTCCACACTGTTCATCCATCTTTTCTTATTTTTTATTTGTTTTATTATTTTTACAATTCAGTCCTGAGTAGATATAATTTAAAATAATAATGTAGAATTGATAAAATCATTAATGATTGATGTGATTTTCTTTAACTAATCTTTGCACATGCATTATCTTTAGGCAGTCAATGCTATTAGGTAGGTAATGTATTTAGTAAACTGGGATGGGCTAATCACTTGCACATACTTATCAGATCCTAATCTCACCCGAAGAATAACTTATGAGGATCTGTTAATACGGTAATAACGGGACCATGAGTCATCTAGAAATAACACATTGTCAAATAATTAATTTGGGACACTAGAGTCCGCGCAAGGTAACTTTGCATGTGACAGATGGCAAAAAACATATATAAAAAATATATCTTCTAATTATAAACATGAATAATTCAAACTTGTATAGCGAGTAATGCAAGTTTTGAAGCATGTTTTTTTTGTTAAATATTATTCAAATTAGCTTATTACCTATTTATGTATTATGTATAACTTAAACGAAATTAAAAGGCAATGTTGAGCCACAGAAAACAGGGAGGTCCCCTGTTTTCTGTGGCTCAACATTGTAGCACAACATTCTAATACAGGTTTCACATTCACAACTTAAAAAGAGATCCTAACTCATTATTTAAATTAATGATTTTCATAGATTTTTAATTGCAAGATTATTTCAAGTCTTTTTTTGTCCCGCTATCTGTCACATGCAGAGTTATCATGCCCGGACTCTATTAATTTGTGAATGTCCTCATGACGGACAATTTAATCATGTAACTTACCGCATCGGAGAATTCAATTTGAAATGGCTTGATACTGAGATCCGGTTTCGCATCCATAGGGTAGGTGCCCCAGTACTCATCCATGTCAACCTCGGGCATTGCAGGTGGTGACAGCAAATGATTGATGTAGTAGATTGACACACATCCTATCAAGAGGATTGTGAAGTATATTAACCTGTCAATCTGTAAAAATGTGATTATTAACGAGGACTCTGCTTTTTTTTACTTTACTTTAAGCCTGAGGATGTTGTTTGCCCCGACTAGGTTAATGGCTTCAAAAACAAAGTTGACAACTGGCTACGAATTAGTAAATCAGTGCTTAGATACCTAGTGATAAAAAAAAAATGATCATAATCAAATGACCATAATTTTAGTTAAAATTTATGTGGTCTGTACTCAAGCTTGTCTCACCATCTTGTTCTTGGTCTGCCGCTATGCCTTGGCTCTTGCGGGCACCACTCTTTGGCTATTTTGGCCCAGAGCTTTAATAATAATCTTTTCATTCCCGGACAAAAAGGAAGGGTGTGTCTGCCTGTATATTTGTAATGAATGTAGTTAGGACACTTACCACTCTCCCTGGAGAAGCCTCTTTACCCTTGCTATCTTCTGATTTAGCGGTGTTCATATTTTCTTTTTCTTTTCGATTTGTTTTGCCCGACATTTTTACAGAACCTACCGACCGACCGGCTTTTTCTCGCACCGGCTTAGAGAAAATTATGAACCAAACCAAACTCCTTGGTGCACCACTGTTGACGATTTGCACAAACCACCACTGTCATTCAGTGCTGACAATGAAAGATAGACAAAAACTGACATTGACATGACTGACACTGTCAGTCACTCAAGCTCATGCCAAGACGAGGTAGAACCTGAATTCGTTTTCTGTCATTTTGGGAAGTCACATAGCTTTTTGACCCCTCGTCTGCGCACCACGATTTGCGAAAAATGGCGGATGTGCGCACTACCTTCGTTAGAGGTCGGCGCGCGCATGCCGCTTTGTAAATGAATGATGATTCTCTTTTATTTTTCTACTATCATTTCGTAGTAATTATACCTCTTTGAAATCAGCTTGAAATATTCTAACTAATTGAATATTAATTATTACTTGTTTACAAATGTACACTTCGCTACTCGAAGTCAAAGATTTAGAAAACGGATGGAAATACACACTTGGAATTTATGTGATGTAGTACAAAGTAGGTTCAATGAGTTAGAAAAAAACATTGATATCCAAAAACATGAATATATTTATAAAAGATTCATGATAAAAAAATAACCTATTACCATACAAAAACATTTAGAAATTCAACAATCAAAAACTTGCAATTTTCTATGATAACAGTGCCATGTTATCATAGTGGATTTCACGGACTGCGGAACGGCCCACTCGTGGCTCATGTATGGAATGCTAGTATTTATTTCACTATTTTGAAGAAACCTAATTACATTCTAACAATATAACACTTAAATAACATAAAAATATGTATTGTTGACCTATTCCACTGGTTTTTTAGTAAGGACAGTTAGATTTTAAGTCTAAACAAAGAGATTTTCTATGATAACAGTGCCAAGGATTTCTCGGACTGCGGAACGGCCCACTCGTGGCTCATGTATGGAATGCTAGTATTTATTTCACTATTTTGAAGAAACCTAATTACATTCTAACAATATAACACTTAAATAACATAAAAATATGTATTGTTGACCTATTCCACTGGTTTTTTAGTAAGGACAGTTAGATTTTAAGTCTAAACAAAGAGATTTTGTTGGAGAACTTCGCAGAAAAAAATTAGGTGGCTGATGAAATTAGCAAGGTTTTGAATGAAAACTTATCAAAACCGAAACCAATTGAATGTAAAAACATTAAAAACTTACTTGTTCATCGTTACAATAGCACCAACAACAAAATAATTCACTTTTTACCCTGTAAACCAGCAACAAAACACAAACTTGTTACACGATGACCGGCCGCGAAAGTGCGCGTAAATAAAATGAACGTTGGAACTTTGTCTCCGTTGGCCGTATTTTTATGAACATTTGTTATCTGTCTCTATTCTTCAACGAAGCCAGTGACTAGGTTAGAGAAGTGCAGCTATAGGTTAATGCCGTTAATTTCGTACAAAAACGGTGGAGGACGGTGCGATCGTCCAAGAATCGGCTGATGCGCAGATGTGATGATTTTGAAGAAAGCCACCAGATCAACAGTTGCCAGTCCAAGGGATTATAATTGTTTTTCTGGTGTTATTTTGAGTTCCTGTTGTGTAATATCGGTGGTATTTTAACCAACATTACTTGAGGTCTTAGCTCAAAGTGTTAGCAGTTGGTATATATATATGTGTTATAGTTATGTATGTGTATCCTCACTACACGACACTGGCAAAATTGATACGAAATGTACAGATACCATTCATTAAGAAGGAGAAAAAGAAAAAGCGAGGTCACAGATAAGATAATAACGAGGTAGAATGGGGTAGAACAGCGCGAGCGCGCGCACCAACCATGCGCAAGCCACGATCTTGGCCAACGAAAAGCGTCAAGAGCCGCCTGCAAAAGAAAGAGGGCACAAGTGGCTGAGCCTCATGATCCAAGGATCCTAGTCTTTGCGAGGCCGATGTATCACAAGCCCGAGGCAACTCCCATGGGAGCGAGATATAATGATGATGATGCAAGATTTCTTTGAGTTTCAAAAATCTCACAATCATACTTACTTTAAACAAGTATGATTGTGAGATAACAACTTAAACAAGGTGGGGGGTAGCTCACCACGCAACTAGTACGGTCCCGTATTTTCACTCCTTATAATTCGATAATGGCACAAAAAGTCCTAGAAACTGCTATCCGCGAACTACAAAAAATAGTTACGAGTCTGAGTGATAAAATTACCCATATGGAAGGGAAGATAACCGAACAAAGTGCATTTATCGTTTCCCAAACGCAAGCGATAAATAAATTGCAATCAGCTGTTGACGGTACTCAGGAAATTACACAAGGACGGTCACCGTGCAAGCCAACGACACCGGGTACTGCTGAGGGCGCGCTAACCGCGACAGCGCTGCAGCGACCTGTGCGTCAAGCGCGGCGCATAGCGGCTGCCGCGATAGCAAACTCGGGTAACTACGCCGGTGCAGCGACAAAACCCGCTTCAAGCGCTGGGAAGCCACGAACGTCAATAGCCGATGGACTACCGACGACAAGCCGACAAGAGCCGAAGCTTGCTACGAGAGCCTCGGAAGCGATACCAAAAGAGTGTGTGGCCACGAAACAGACGATTGTTTCTACCTCAGAGGGCCAAAGTGAAATGTGTAGTAAGCAGAACGAGCGGAACAAGGCAACTAACAAACCTCTTCCTGCCACGAATGACTCCGAAGATAAAACACCGAATACTGGTACCAAAAAGGGCCCGAAAATAGCAACCGTTCCTGATAGCAATGCCCAGGTACGCCAAAAATCTCTAAGCACGGAAAATGAGCAAAACGAGTGGAAGACTGTTAGCCACAAACGCTCCTCGAAACGCCGAGCCATCATCGCGGGGATAGGTAAAAATGACGATGAGATCCAGACAGTGGAAAAGCTCAAATACATTCAAGCGTGGGCCTTTAGGCCCGAGACGACGACAGAAAACGTACTTAGATACGTTAACAAAATTGCACAAAGTGCAGAATATGTGATTGAAAAACGGCAAATCAAATCTGACCGCTTCTCATCGTTTCTCATCGGAATGCCAGAAAGCTTATACGAGCGCCTGAGCGCGCCAATTTCGTGGCCACAAGGTGTGCGTATATCGGAGTGGTTTCTCAACCGGCCTCGTCAATGGCGGGGCGAGAACAACAACACAACCTCGATCGCTCGGCCCGGTATCGGGTCAGGCGCCGAATGCACTGCATAACTGCAGTGTTGACAATGTTAATAATGCATATTTACAGACACTAAGCTCAGTGAAAGATTCTTGGTCCAGACCCATAGTAGTGTGCCTCCAAAACATTCAATCTATTAACAAAAAAACTGAACGAATTGAAGTGCTACTCCGTAGCCAAATGAAATGCGACGTACTTGCACTAACTGAGCATTTTCTCACTGGACCGGAGTTGAAGTGTGTTCATTTAGACGGGTATAAATTAATATCAAAATATTGTAGAACATGTACTTCCCATGGTGGATCTTGTATTTATGTAAAAAGTGAACTTAATTGCATAGAGAACACGGAGCTTTGTAAGTTATCAGTGGAGAGATATTGTGAGATATCGGCCGTTGAACTCATTGACTATAAGATGACGATTGTATGTGTATACAGGACAAACTTAGTAAGTACTTTGGATTTCTTACCCTACCTAGAAGGTCTGCTGGATAAGATTTGCGAGCTGGATTTGGAATGCTTGGTGGTGGGAGATTTTAACATAAACGTTATAGGTAGTGAAAATTCCCTCAATCAAAAGAGACTTGCTGACTTGCTGTCTACCCATGGCATGGTTAATAAAGTAGATTTTCCCACTCGGGTAACCGCTGACTCCTCTACCAGTCTGGATCATGTCTACACGAATATACCCCCCGACCAAGTCGCAGCAACGCCTGTGGTCACCAATCTGAGCGACCATTTGGCAGTTCGTGGCGAAATCATGAGGAATGGGTGTTCGCCTCGACATGAGACCAGGCTGGCAAGAGACTACTCACACCTTAGTCGAGATAACTTTGTGGCGTCCCTTTTGAGTGTTGATTGGGAGGAGTTATTTAATAAATACTGCAGCAGTCTTGACTCTTTGGCAATGTCTATAATTAATGTAATTGTAAACAAAATTAATATTTGTTTTCCTTTAAAAAAATTTAATTGTAGGAATAAAATACATACTTGGATCAACCAAGATATAGAATCATTTAAAATATTATTATTTGACATTATTGATATTAGTAAATTGACCCCAGATAGCACACATTTTAATAATTTAATCCATGACCTTAATTTTAAGTATGATGACATGATTAGGAAAGAGCGAGTAAAATTTTACAGTGAAATGCTAGGAAGAAGTAAAAACACCTCAAAAACAATGTGGGGTATAGTAAATCAGCAGCGAGGCATAAGTAAAACCGGTTGCACTGATTTTACAGATATTGTAAGGAATGCGAACGGGATGCCATTTCCAACCAGGAAAGGATTGGTGAATGCCATGAACGCCAGGTTTGCGGAGGCCGCCGTCGCGTGCGGAGCTCCCGCCGCTGACACTGGGCGCATGCTGGCCGCGCTCTCTGCGGCGCGCGCCCCGGCCGACCGCTCGCTCAGGCTGCGCCCCTTTACCCCGTCCGAGGTACACCGCACCATCATCTCGCGGATCCCGCCCAAGCCGTCGAAGGACGCTTATGGCATCTCCATGAAGTTAATGTGCGTGGCGGCGGCACCGATGGCCCACGTTCTAACCGAGCTGTTTAACCGCTGCATCAAACAAGGTATATACCCTGAACCTTTAAAGCTGAGCAAGATCTCACCGCTATTTAAAGGTAAAGGTAAACAACACGACATGGACGCGTACCGACCGGTCTCCATCATACCAGCAGTCGCCAAAGTGCTGGAGAACGGGCTGTGTACCCGGCTTGTAGAATACCTGACCTCCACAAGTGCGTTATCGGACCGTCAGTATGCATACCGCGAGGGCCGATCAACCACATCTCTCACCCGTGAAGTGATCCGCCAGGTAATCGATGCCCGAGAGAGCAAGCAGCACGTCGCTGTACTGTGCTGCGATCTCTCTAAGGCGTTCGACGTGGCCGATCACGAGGCCTTGGCGATTAAGATGCGGCACTATGGCATACGGAACGCGCCTTTAAATTTGCTCGTAAGTATGATGCATACTAGGGCACAGGTGGTAGTGGGAGCCGGTGGAAAGGAAAGATCTGACCCCCTCACCACAACAATGGGGGTGGCACAAGGATCGTCAATTTCCAACATTCTGTTCTCACTCTTACTGAATGATTTGCCGGTTGCCGTTGATGCCGCTGAGGTATTCATGTACGCCGACGATGTTGCCGCAGTAGTCACAGCGCCATCTGTTGACCAACTTGAGCGAAACTTGAATACCACGGCATCTCAACTAGCGGAGTGGTTCAAAGTGAACGGGCTGGTGTTGAACCTCGCAAAGACCCACTACGTTCACTTCTGCTTATCTGGCCACCGAGTTAGACGGCTGGCGGTCTTCGCTGGTGACACGGTGATTGAGCAAGTGGATCGCACAACTTTTCTGGGTTTTGAAATCGACCGGGGCCTAACCTGGGAACACCACATCGACAAACTATGTGGAAAACTTGGGGGAGCGTGTTTCGCATTATACAGACTGTCTCGTTTTCTGCCCAGGGAGGTGGTGCGAGCCTGCTACTTTGCCACTGTGCAGTCTGTGCTGCAGTACGGAACTGAACTGTGGGGGCGCGCTGCTGAGTGGGAGAGAGCGTTCAGACTCCAAAAGCGTGCCGTGCGAGCCATTGTGCGAATACCGCAAGACTCGTCTGCTCGACCCCACTTCAAAGAGCTGGGCATACTCACAGTGCCGTCTATATTGATCCTTCAGGTGGCTGTGCATGTGAGGAGGAACCTTCACGTTTTCACAAAACTGGGGGAGTCTCATAGGTACAGTACGCGACGAGCAGGCCAGCTATCGGAGGTGCCCCGAACATTGGCGAAGGCAAGCAAGCTGACCCATGTGATGGGCCCGCCGGTCTACAACCGACTGCCATTGTCAGTCACGGAAGCTCCCAATCTTGGTAATTTCAAGTCCAGGTTGAAACGCTGGCTAATCGAGCAGACCTTCTACACGTTCAATGAGTTCACGAGCCTTAAACCGTGTAAGACAGGGCTACCTGCAATAGGTAGAAGCGCCAGTAGGTAGGTTAGGTACCTATCTAGTGATGTTTTTTTGTTTTATATTTTTAAGTTTTATATTTTTGTTAATATAATATAATAAGTATAAAATTGTAACCTGACCTGTGGAAAATATGCATCAATAAATGACTATCTGACTATCTATCTGACTATCTTTAAAAAACTCAGCGAAACCTGGCGGCGTTGCCGGGTTTGACATTTTTCATTATTCTAAACTAGATCATTTCAGAATGTTGTACCTACCTATAACATTCTAAATGATAAGGATGAGGATGCCTTACCGAACCGTTTGATTTAGCAAACGGTTTTGCGAACACGACCCTAAGTAGGTAGGTACCTACCTACTTAGGGTCTAGAATCTGTTGACATAGTAGCTTTCAAAAATAAGCTTTCATGCTTGCTAGCCCAGCTTGTTTGCATTTCGCCCAAAGGAAAGAACTCCCTCTGGTGTTTTGAAATCCACGAGGAGCGGTTTTGAGTTTCTTTCACGATTTACCGGAGTGTGAAGCGAAATTAAATAAAATCCAAATGAACGCCCTGTCACAATGCAGCCACAATCTGGGCCGGCTTAATTGAACTTGCGGGGCCAATATAGCCGACATTTTTCCTTTTAATTTTTCCACTGAACCGCAGCGAGTGATCTAGGGTTGGCGTGTTGTTTATTTTTTCCTTGAGCATCAATGAGCGTGAAAATTGGTGTGTAGGTATTAGGTATAATTAGCTTGGTGGCCAAGATATTACGAAACGACCATAAAATCACTCACTCGTAGGTATACCTACATAAACTGCCTTTCTTTTCCTTTCTTCCAGACTTCGGTCCTGTGTCTCGCTATTTGCCTCTCTTGTTTTCTCACGCCTGCTGTTTTCTTCTGTGCAATGTTGACTTCCTAAGAGGCTTTATTCCTATACTACCGAACGAAGCGTAGTACTTAGAAACCTGTACTTGTGGGTATATACCTACACTAACATCTTAGTTAGTTTCGGATTTAGATAATAATTTATTGAAAACTGTTGTTTGTGTGTTGCAAATAAATGCTCATTCTAATATACTTACTTATTTTTCGAAATAAGTAAGTATCATGTTTCCGGAACAATTTAGCTAAAAACTGTTAAGTAAATAAACACAGGTAAGTGCCTCAATAAATTATAAATAAAATAGAATCATCGTTTTAAAATGTTATGTGGCAGCCCTACGGACACCCACCACGCTTTCATCGTGCTATCACGGCTCTCAGCCTGTCACCGTTTTCCCATTTTTCCCGCACATCCCCATTCCATTTTCAAACGTAGCTCTTAGCATTCCCTTACAAGGGAATTAGAACCTTATTCACACGGTATTCCAGGGCATTGCTAGTAATGTTGTAAATCAAGGGACGATACTTACGGTTTTTGTAGCGGGATGTAGGATTAGCAATGCGGTTTTTCGAATGAATCCTTTTGCAAAATTGATGGTGGAATTGAATATTGGTTACTTTCGGATATAAATTAATTTATTATTTATCGAGCCCGACCAGGCAGTCAGTAGTTCTGTGGTTGAATGTAATGAACTGATAATGAATAACCTTACCAATCAAAATAAATGGATGCTCGATTTTTGTACTAATGCAATGTTATATTCCATACCTAGATGCAATTTAAGGTACCTAGGTAGGTAAGTATTAGGTATAACGGCCTATTGAAAATGCATATTCTGCTTGGTAGGTACTTTCTCGGGGAAACCAGCGTTTCGAAGAACCTAAAAAATCGACAGTATGCGTCATGTATGTGTTTTTCTACGCATTATAAGTAATATAAACCTACCGAACCTACGATAACATTAAAATTGATATCGCTTGGAGCAGTAAGCTAAGATGTGTTGATTGTGTAATATTTATAATATTTATTTATTTATGTAGGTAGGTATTTGTTCGTTTCATGATTGTTCATTGCTATGCTTTAGTTATCAGGCGTTTTGTTACAAGAACTTTGATTGGAAACTATTCCCATGGGGGATACCTTCCGATGCGGTCCGGTCTTATCGCTGGGCTCCAGGAGTTGTTAAGTTATGGTTTAGTTAGACGGTTTTAATTCGGTTTAAACTAAATTTGCTTAAGTACCTAAGTACCTACTACTGTAAGTATATACATAGGTAATTATTATTACTGTATTATATTATGATACCTAATGTACCTAACTACTTATCTAAACATAGGTATAGAGGTACTTACCTTCTTAATACGTCGCCATTTATGAGCCGACTTGAAAAAAATTTACTGAAATGTTCAAGACAATTTTTCCAGATTGGTCCCATAGAAATTTCATAAAAATCAGTACAGCAGTTTGGCCATGAAGTGTCTCAAGTTTTTTATAAGTATACCTAGTAGCTTGAACGGCCACACTTAGCCTTTACCTAACTTATGGAGCAGCATAGGGTGATATATATTACAAAATGAGGTGACACTTTTCTTACGGTCCACAAGACGTAGCTTCCTCCTATCATAACGTAACAGCCTCAAGTTCGCGAATCCAACGATTATCCCTCCACTAAATTGCTGACTGAAAAACGACTTTTCTACTGTAGGAATAAGGAGAGATATCCTTTGGTTTGTGGTTAATACAAGGGTGTGCCTTAAGTGGGTTTAGATAACGTCACAGGTCGAGCTTAGCACCGAGTCTCGCTTGACGCTCCGCTTTTAGAGAGATGGGGATTTAGCCGATATTGGCTAAGATTTAGGGTTGGCAGTCTTGTACTAAACATTCAAGGCTCTATGTATGATAACTAATCACTATGAGATCGTTTACTTGTCATCGATGCTGCTACCACTATTGCCACTGCATCGTTTCCAACTTCATCAGGTTATTAGCATTATTTATAACTTAAAAAATCAAGGCACGCGTTGCGTACCTATTCAATAAACACACTCCACGCACACCCTTTGGGCATTTAATTTTATCTGTCTTTCTAACAATCAGTACCTAAGTAAAAAAAAATATGACCTAATCAAATTAAACGACTTTAAATAAGATAGGTAGGTACATAATGTTGGAAATCTTTAACCTTTTGATAATATGTTCGAGCTATAATTTGATTTTGCTTATGAAAACGTTCAAGTTGAAAATGATTGTCAAGCAAATCATTGCTTATCAATTCATAGTTTTTGTATCACAACAATAAAACTATTAAACTATTATTGATTTGCTTACTGAAGTTGTTTATATAAAAAAGTGTAAGCATAAAGTTTGTTGGAAAATTTTAAGCTGTTATTCACATTAACTAGGTACTTAATATCGAAAGGCATCGGTGTTGCTACCTTGTTGCTAACTATCGAAATAAGTGATTTATTTCATTCTTTCTAGCTTGCTCTGTTAGATTTATAGAGACAATGACTACGTAAACTCGTAAGTACAAAAATAAATATGTCGTACGAACCGATACGTAAAGTCAATTAAGTTTCCGCGGCAATATTTTCTTGACAGCCCTGCACATCTCGTTACGAACGGCCTCGGGATTCATCAGATAAGGGCGGGGGCTCAAGTTTAATTGAATTCGCAAAGTTCCGCCACCCCTAGCGTCCGACGCTCTGATTGGCGCGGCTGCGGCGCGCTTCAAAGACATTGTTGCCTACGGAGCTCTAGGGCTGCCTATGTACAGTACATGGGTGCATATTCGAAGTTTGATAGAGTCTTTGTAGTTTTAATGAGGTGTGTGGGAAGTTTACTTTTAAACGAATAAGTTCTTGTGATTTAATTTCAAATTGGATTGCAATTTGAATGAAACTGGGGAAGTTATTAATTTGGAGCATAACTAGATTCAATAAATAAACAAACCTATAGGTACACAATGTACATAATATATGTATAAGCCACAATCCAAATAAGTGTCTTCTTTAGTTCCCCACGAAAGTACCTTCTTAAGGAGTAGATTCATTAAGTATAATCTTCCGACATCCACCAATTCAAAAGCCTACCACAAAATTGGACAAAGCATTATTACAACCATCACGTGTGACGAAGAATGCATTTCCTAATTCCACCACTCGCCAACTCTCTTTCACCGTAATTTGAACCTTATTTTCTACTAGATAAGGATATGAAATAAAAATCTAGGGGTAATGTTATAGTGGTTTTTACAGGGAGGCAAGGTTGGTGTGATGCCATCTGAAGTTAGTTCCACTTTTAAAACTAGACCGGATGTTTAATTTGAGATAAAGCGTGAGTAATAGATAATCCAACATGGCCGTTTTGTAAGCAGAATAAAATGATTTGGACAGTCTTGATGATACTGAAAGTGGACCGTAATTAACTAAGTAGTCTAGAAGCTTCTTTTTACTTATTTTCTATATGACTTCTCCATAAAGTGGGATCCGTTTAGGAGCCTCGGTGATTATTTTATCAACATGTTGTGTCTTGGGCAAATGTCTTCCTCATCTATCCCGATCTTTGGGATTCCCCACCAATCCTTCTCCTGAACTTCGAGATCATCTCTCTAACTTATTTTCGGCTATCGCTTTCCATTCTAGGAAGGACCATTAATCCATGCTGTTCCTTTGGCTTCAGGGACTGCCGGTGTTTTCAGATCTCTATTTTTTAGGGAAAACGAGAGTAGTTTTGGAGAATGATAAAAGACTGAGTGGACTTATATATATACTAATGTTTTAAAGAGTTAAGTTACCCATCCCGGTTTCGCACGGGTTTAATTTAGAAACAAGGCGAATAAATTAAAGTCCAAAAAAAATATGTTTAGTACCTATATAGTTTGATTTTTTCTATCCGTGCGAAGCCGGAGCGAATCGTTAGTCATTTAAAATATAAATTTTAATACCAACCTATAAAGGTTACGAATGTAGATACTATGTAGCCAATAGCAGTCCAAAAACCAAACTACAATCTAACGCTTCAAAATAGGTAATACAGTAATTATGCAGCTCGAACAAATTACCCACACGCACTGATGGGCCCGTAACCAGCTTACACTGTAGAGGCCTGTTGCATAATAAATTAATAACTAGTCATTTATTTTTCAATAGTTGATCCGCCTCACATCGTATAAATTTACTTCCTCCTTCGAATACGAATGTTTGGATCTTTGGGCACAAGCACGTCGTATCGTCAAACAAATTTGAATAAAACTCTGACAGCTTGGAAAACCATTTATGAGAGGATTTCAGCACACGCATAAGGGTAATGATGTGATAGAACCATAAAAATAACAGTTGAATTTTTTTTTTTTTTTTGGCTGGCAGCTGGCCTTCCTGGAGGACATAGGGTGTCTGAACTAGCGGCATGCATCCACCCGTCCGGCAAAAAAGGCAGCTTGCGGTCTACTTGCGGAAACCAGTCCACTCACCAAGTACGAAGTAACCAGTGGGGTTGAGTGTGGCAACCCTTGAATTTGGGGTTAGACTTTCAAAATAATAGTCCAAAGTATTTACTGTCAAATTGATATTTTGAAAATAGAACCCCCAAATTCAACACCACTCAAGATAGCCAATGCGAATGTAGGCTATAGAAAGATCACATGTATATAGTTGCTCTTGTAAAAGCAAAGAAAGAATGAAAGTTTTCTAATAAATATATGTGTTTAGTTCTTTGAATATAAATTGAATCTTAGCGTGTGTCTGACTTCTAGATCGTATTAAGTATACAGGGTGATACACTGAGAATGGTATTGTCCGGTAGCGTAATGGCCTAACGCAGACTGGAACGGCATGGGAAGGGATTTAAATCTTTACTAATGGACATTCAAACGTATCGATATAGAAATACGACATCAATTGCTATGCTTTAAAATGATGCCGTGGCATCGAAAGAGATTTCTTTGCACGATATTGAAAGACGTGCCACGGGCTCCCGCGGCGGAATGCCGTGGCGTACTGCAGTAGGCAACGGCATGCCAAGGACTCTGGCATTTGTTTTGAGATACCGTGGAGTGAGCTGGCATGGCATGCCGTGGCAAGGCGCTGGAATGCCGCGGTATCTAAGCGGCTAATGTGCGTTAACTGATGGCAAAATCCCTTGCCATGGCGTCCCGGTCTGCCTTAAGAATTGTCAGATGATCAACAGCATTTAGTCCATTCGAAAAAAAAACTGAGAATGGACTGAACTATACCAACTTAAAATAAAACACTGACCACTCTATTCTATAGATACGTGCTTGGAACTAGCGCTTAGATTCAATTTTCAGGAAAAAAATTATGGAAAAAGCAGATTAGCCTGTTATTTGGGAGATTTTTCTTTGCATCTGCAATACATAAACCTAGCCTATTTTGGTATGGTTCCCAATGTTCCCATAGTACAAGCTCTGCTTAATTCGGGGCTCGATTGTTGTGTGGACTGTCCACAATAATTAGCTTTTATCTTTATCATATTGGACAAGGTATCAGTGCATGTATCACCCTGTCTTCTGTTACCGTTAGGTAAGTAATTGTATAACAATGTAATTGCCGTTATAAATATTTCACTGCTTGGCTTACAAACTAATAGGTGTGCTGTTTTGCTTAGAAATATAAGTAAATGTGCTTAGGATTTGATAACGAAAGAGATGATGAGAAGGCGCCTCTTACGAGGTTTCTTTAAGACCATAGCATTACAAAAATGTTAAGACCCCCCATAAAGGAACGGAAAATTGGAATGTCTCAAAAAACCAAATTCCTGTTTCTCTTTATCAATATCAAAAGTTGAATTTTACAGTTTTTTTTATGCCATAGCTGGCAGGCAAGCAGACAGCCACCTGATGGAGAGCAGTTACCGTCGCCCATAGACCTGCAACACCAGAGAAGGTGCTGATGGGATGCCCACCTTTTAAGAACGGAGAGACCCGTTACCTCGTAGGTCCCACACGTCAGGAACGTGCCCTACGATGCACTTCCCTGCGTCCATCAACTTGAGGCATACAAATGTTCAGCCTTACCTGCCATGCAGTAATTTGAATATTGCCCAATAGTTGTATTACCTACTATCGAAAAATTTACACTCAATAAAATAACTTATGTATTTGAAATTCAGTATTACTGTTGTAGTGACAAATATAAAAATGTTTTAAATTCTGATTCTTAATTGATAAAACAGGCATTAAAATTTGATGCTGAGCACCGAGTATACATTTTGGATAGAAAAGACGAAGGTCGTTCTTTCTATCCTAGCAACGCTTCGTAGCCCCTCTACGAAGGGAGTCTACGATAACATGGCTCGTAGCTCCTAGATTTGGTCTGCGAAAAAAAAACACCGACCACATGGTGAGATTGCGGTCAAACGTTAGCCTATAAATAAAAATGTAAAAATAATAAAAACATTTTTTTTTAATTATTCTTCTCCATATTTGGAAGGTAACAGAAGGCAGAGGCAGTGATCGGTTGACCATTGTACTTTGGAGATGATTCTGCCCATGTGCGTTGCTAGTCGCCTCTTACGACATCCACGGGAGGTGATAGGGCGAAGGGGAGGGGGAGGTCTTATTCTATACCACCATGGAAATCTCTTGTTACCCGAAATTAAGAAAATAATAATAAAAGTTTTTTTAGTTTAATACAAAGAGCTTATAAAACAAGCTTTTGGCCCACCTGATGTTAAGTGGTGACCATCGCCTTTAACAAAGTATTGCCTCGTAGGTCACGCACACCAGGAACTTGCCCTACGATGCACTGCCCTGCGTCCATCAGCTCGAGGCATACAGATGTTCAACCTCACGTGCCGTATTTTCACCGGCACCCACACCCTTTAAACCGAAACACAGCAATGCTGCTTCACGGCAGAAATAGGCATGGTGGTAGTAGTTCCCCGGATGAGCCCTTCACAAGGAGCTCTACTACTATACTTATAGAGAGTATATTATAGCTCGTTGTGGTAAGTATTGTCCACCTTTTATTTTTAAATCCAAAAAACCGGCTTGATAAATAAATAATTACAAGAATGTCAATAATTACAACAGCAACAAGTTCTATAAAAGGTGTTAATTACTGAAATGTTACTTTCTTTTAAGTCTGCTACATAAAGTGACCGCCTATCGATTTTACGTAAGAATTTTTTTCTTTTATTTGTAGCAATACTTGTTCAGTAGGGTGACCATCCGTTCGGATTTATCCGGGCACGTCCGGCTTTAAGCAATTTTTCTTTTAAGTTTAATAGCTATTAGATTCGATGCCTATTTAAAAATTATTTTTTTATGCATTCCTACATCTGGCTTTCTGTAACAGTGCGTAAAAAACGCTAGGCGCCAAGCCGTAATTTTATTAACGTTAAACTGCTGAACTTATTTTTATGAAATTTATATGAGACTAATCTGGAAGTATATTCACCTTATTTCACCTTTCACGTTAATATTTTTTTTCAATCGGCACAAAAATGACGAAGTTATGCGTTAACAAAAGTTCAAAATACAACCAAATTGAAAGCCTCCTTTTTTAATTGAAAACGGTTAAAAATGGTTACCCTACTTAGTGATCTTCTAACACCTTATTAAAATTATGCAAGTAGCTACAATGGTTGTATAACAGTATACATGTATCAAGTAGTAAAGTAGGCTATATTAAGATGCAATCATACACCGATGAGGTTTTAATGGTTTCAACTATTATTATGACTGTTTGAATAAATAAGTAGTTCGTTTGTATGTAATTGTGTTTATATTTAGTTATTGTAAAACCGGCTTTAATTTGTTGTAGCTAAGAGTTTAATTTATAATATCAGCTGTCGATAAACTTATTTATACATTTCACAATTTATAATAAAGGGGATGATTTAAAAAAAAATGAGTTGGTAGGTTGATTAGTGTGGGTATGCTCGAAGAACCGACAACCGTTGGGGAATACCGACGACATTGATAAGATCGCGGGAAGTCGGTGGATGGAAAGAGCTCAGAATCGTTCTTCCTGGAAATGTGTTCACTGCCTATGTCCAGCAGTGGACTTCTTCAGGCTGGTGATGATGATGAGTATGATAGGTAGAAAAACATTTTTCATTTGTGTGCAATGTCCAGTAGGCCTGCCACAAGCTCTGTCTGGTTCTGGTTTTGAGTCTGTGTGCGTGCTCTCTAAATAAATCCTACGTCGAAACGTCACGCACACAGTATAACACACTGGTGAGCGCTCACACAGACTCAAAACCAGAGCCAGAGACAGCTTGTGATAGGCCTACAGTGTCCTACATTTATATTAAAATGCTTATAGCAATAACAGAAACAATTCAAAAACCTTCACTGTGGTTTAACGCTCACTTGTCCAATTTACAAACATGGCTCGAAAACTACGCAACACTAAAGTGCTCCAGAAAGAAGTTTGGTACAGAAAGACGATCTCTCGTTTTGACCTTGACTTGCATGGTAGTATCGTAAGTACTTACATGATCGCAAGTGGGTGATAGTGAATGCCTTTGCAGCAACACGGTAGGTTCGAGAGCCTATCACTGGCTGGTAGGTGGTGGTGAGCGGTAGCGGAGGAGGTAGCGATTTAATCATAATAAAAAAATCTGCCAAGTGCGAGTCGGACTCGCCCATGAAGGGTTCCGTAGCATCAAGTAACATTATATAAAGGTTCTTAATTCTTTATTGCACACAATATAAAACACAGGAAAAAAAACAGAAATAGAGGACATGTACAAAGGCGAGCTTAACCCTGAATAGAGTTTTCTTACAGCAAACCTTTGAGGCTAGAGAGAGGTGACTATATAGGCAGGTTTGTGTACATTAAAAAGAAAGTAAAAATAACAAGGAATACTTAGATGAATAAATTTACTAGTATGCAAAATAAATATAGGCATATAATACTTAAATAATAATAAAAATACAATACATAAAAAATACATACATAACAATACGTATCACAGTTCACAGAGACAGATAGTGCTCCTTAACTTTCCTCTTAAAAATGCTATGCGATGGACTAGCGCGAATATCGTGTGGTAAGGCGTTCCATAACTTGACCCCACCTACGGTAAAAGAGCCACCGTAGCGGCTAGAGGAGTGTTGAGGGGTTTTGAGGAGGAGGGAAGTAGCAGTCCTGCACGGCTCACCACGCGGGACCAGGAATTCGAAGCGCTCACGGAGGTAATTAGGAGAAAGAGGACAGTAAAGAGTTTTATAGAGAAGCGCCACTACGTGAAGATCACGGCGACGACGAATAGGAAGCCATTTTAATTTGGATCTAAACTCAGAGACGTGATCAAACTTGCGCAGTCCGAATATGAAACGGATGCACAAGTTTTGAAGTCGTTCGAGCTTATTGAGCAGTTCCTCCGTGGCATCAAGAAAACAAACATCAGCATAGTCGATGAGTGGCAGCATCAAGGTTTGAGCAAGAGTAATTTTAGTTTTAAACGGAAGAAATTTCTGGAGACGCTTGAGAGACTGAAACGAAAAGTGGACTCTTTTGCTGATTTCATTGATATGGCTTCCCCAAGATAAGCTGCCGTCAAAAATGACCCCAAGGTTCTTGGCCTTACTAGAAAAAGGCAAGTGTTCGCCATCATAAGTAACTAAAGGAGGAGACTTGCAAACCCTAGCTAGCATATACGGGCTACCTAAGATTAGAACCTGGGACTTTGCAGGATTGACTAGCAGACCAAAGCTTTTGGCCCACATACCAATACAGTCCAGGTCAGCGTTAATTCGGTCAATGCCCTCGGGCATCTCACTAGCACTAAAATGTCGGTAGAGTTGTAAGTCGTCGGCGTACAGGTGGCAGTGAGAAGAAATAACCTGAGTTATGGAGTTTATGAAGACTGAAAAAAGAAGAGGGGAGAGAACACCTCCCTGCGGCACGCCAGCAGTAATATCGCACCAGTCCGAGAATGTCTCGTCCATGCTGACACACTGCGAGCGTCCAGAAAGGTAGGAGTAAAACCAGGAGGTTACTGGGCCAGATACATTGAGGGAAGAAAGGATCGCTAACAGGATGTCATAATCAACCGAATTGAAAGCACTGCTGAAGTCCAGTAGTACCAAGATGGTAAGGCGCTTATTGTCCATGGCCCAGCGGATGTCATCAGACACCTTCGTTAAGGCGCTTACTGTGCTGTGACCAGGGCGAAACCCAGATTGAAATGGACTCAGTAGGCTGTGTTGAGTAAGGAAATGAGACAGTTGTTTATGAACAGCGATTTCTAGGATTTTAGACAGGACAGGTAGAATGGAAATTGGTCGAAATTGGGAGACAACAGAAGGGTTAGATATTTTAGGCAAGGGTAACACGTAGGCTTTTTTCCAAGCTGATGGAAAGGAGCACGTAGTGAGGGAGTGGTTAAGGATGTGGGTGATGGCGGGAGCAAGCTCAAGGGAAATAAGTTGTAGCATCTGAATATAAACGCCATCCGAGCCTACAGCCTTTGTAGAGATAGATTTAAGGAATAGCATGACTTCTCCCTCAGTAACCTCCCTGAACATGAAAGGGGGGCAATTGGGCATCGGTAAATGAGATAGTTTCTCTAGAGTGGATCGCTTAACAGTATTGTCAAAAGAGAGAGGTGATTTAGAGAAATGAATGTTGATGGAGTTTAAATCAAACGAGAAACTGTGGGGATCGGTAGAACCTTTACCCAACCCAAGAGATTTTAAAAATTTCCACATATGAGAGGAGCTAGAGTTTTCTATGGAGCTATGAATGTGACGTCTTTTAGCATTTCTGCACAGCTTAGTACACCGATTACGTAGTCTTTTATAAAGGGTTAAGTTTTCTTCTGTGGGATTCCGTTTATAGGTGCGTTTAGCCTTATCACGCTTAGACATTGCCTTTTTTAAGGGCTGCGTCAGCCAAGGAGCAGGAGGGTGCTTAACTTTGACTAACTTAAGCGGAGCGTGCGTGTCGTAAATAGAAGTCAGGATGGTGTTAAACGCAGCTACCTTGTTGTCAACACTGCCGGCATCAATGACTGAAGACCAGTCAACGTTGTTCGTGTCAACCCTCAAACGCTCCAGATCAATGTCCTTGAAGCTGCGAAGAAGAAGAGTTTTTGGCTTGCGCCTAGGACAGCGAATTTTATAAGAGAGGAACAAAAGGTCATGGTAAGAGAAAGGAGCATTAAGTTGTCCGTGTGTGGCAACGCGATCAATGTCAGAAACAAGGATGAGGTCCAAAAGAGAAGGAGTGGAGTGAGGCGCGTGGTGAGTAGCAGCAAGAGGAAGAGTGTGCATATTAACGGAAGAGACTAGAGAGGTAAGTTTTTGCGCACGCGCATCTCCCTTTAGTAAACAAGTGTTAAAATCGCCAAGAATAATTGAATGGTCATAAAGCGGAGTAAGAGATTCTAGTTTTGACTCAAATGAGGAGAAGTAGTCGATAGTCAGTGATGGTGGATAATAAACACCAAGAAGAGTTTTAGTGTGATTAATAATAATTTCAATAAATAGGTGTTCAGCAAAATTATTATACTCGCTAGGAGATTGGTCAATGACTTTAAATGGAATATCAGCACGAAGATAGATAGCGACTCCGCCACCTCCTTTGCCGATCCTGTCATTTCTGATGAGGATAAAACCGGGAAGAGGGTATTGAGTAGAGGGTAAACCAGGTTTCAGAAATGACTCGGATACTAGTATGGCATCAATACTCTTACAATCAAACGAAGACAGTATATCAGCGTAATGGGCAGGGATGCTTTGGGCATTAATGTGAACTATATTAAGGTTCTTTGTGTGTTCAGAGAACTTGGCTTCAAGTAGGTCATGTAGGAGGGTAGAGTCATCGTCGAACGCGCTAGCATAGCTGTGATCAGAAGAACAAGAGGACGAGCACGAGAAAAAGCTATCATCAAAAGATAAATCCATGATACTTTAAATAAATACAAATAAATAGAAAATCTAATAAAAAAATATATATATATTATATTTAAATAATATGATTAAAATAAAATAAATATAAAAAAAAAGACAGGTACCAGTACAGTACTTAGGCTGCCTGTATAGCACAGACCCCCCAGACACTCACTAGTTTGCTTAAAGTTAATCACAACAAAAGTTACAGTAGGTGAGAAAATAAAAAGTAAGTTTAGAGAACAAACAAAAAACAAAAGGGTAAAAGGTAGGTACAGTTTGGTCAACAATCTAAACTATTGGCACTAAAATTGTGCAACAAGTAGCTACATATTATTAAGTAGTTATATTAAATAAGATTTAAATTATACATTGTTGTAGGTACATTATAACACACACGTACTGTGTACATAAACATTAACGAACAAAGCCTTAAAGGAAACGTGCAGAAGTACAACAATAAAGCAATCACAGAGCAGATTTTTTCTGTTCTGAGAAACCGTTTGTGGGAAAACGCAGATGGGCTAAAAGATCCTGATTGCGGTAGTAGACACATTGATAAAAAGAAAAAACTATATATTAATTTACGAGATGTCAATGTCATTGCGTGTCTATGACAACTGACGGATTGATAGCTGATTTGACAGATCTAAGTATTTGCAGCAAAGCCGTAGCAAAGCTATGTTTTGATTTTGTCAAGAACTTATAGACAAACGAGCAAAGTGTCCTACCTGCTATGGAATTGATAATTGTGCTATAATATGACCGTGTGTGTAGTATGGTTATAGTATAGATGCACCGTGAATGCTAGCACAAGATGTTGACCGCGAACATGTAACCGTATATGCACATCACTTCACGGCACGTCTTGCTCGGGGCTCGGCAATCCTGCCGGTCTTCGTGGGCTGGCTGGTGGAAGCCTTGGCTTTGTCCTGGGACGTCCCGGGGGTCTTCTTTTCCGGGACGGGCTGCACAGCGGGAAACTCGGCTAAAAGCGGCTTTAGTTCCAACATAGTTTCTATGCGGCGGCGTTTATTATCCGGCAACAAGATGATGATTCTGCCGTCCGTTGTCCAGCACTGTCTCATGCCAAAGTGTTTACGTGCAGTCATAAAAACGTCGTGCCTGGGTTTCGTCAGGAACTCAGACGCGGTTATCCCCGTGTTTTTCAGCGAACTCTTAGCATTCCATACTAAATTTCGAAGACCATAGCGAGCAAACCTAACCATCACGGGCCTAGGTTTGCTAGTGTTTGTGCCAAGACGGTGGCAAGCAGACAATTGATCTGGTGAGATGTCAGGCATCTTAAATTGAGAGGTTAGTAGATCTAAAATGGTTTTCTCTACCGTTGTATCTGCAGACTCCGCAATGCCATGGAAGAGCAGTACCTTCCTACGCGACGCAGTCTCCTGGCGGTCTAGACCTTGCACCAGCAGCTCCATTTGTGACTTCATCATAGACATAGACTTCCATATCAGATTTTTGAAATCGATGAATTCTCTTGATAAGGCTTCAAGGTCTTTATGGGAAGGTTGCTCACCAGCAGTGTATTTCTTGAAGTCGGTCTCCATATGTTTCATCCTGGAGTCAAAGGCACCTGCCATTTCTTCCATATTGGAAGCCAGCATTGCATACAGATCCATGTTGCAACCTTTGCAGTGTTGTAGGAGAGTTCAGAGGGAAAGTTATATCACTAGTGAGTGGGGGAGGGACTGGTGTTTACTTAGAACACACCAGCTTTAACTAAATAAGCTTAACTAAATAAGGTTCTTGTAGTTTGTCGAAAGATAAATTGCGGTTTACGATTTATGACGTATAAAAAAAACTACTAACTAGATCTCGTTCAAACCAAATATCGTTGAAAGTTTGCATAGTAACGTACAACATATATTTTTTTAATTTTATCTTTCTCTTAATTTAGAAGTTAGAGGGACCAACTTTTTTCCACTTTGGAAGTGAGTTTCGGAGAAAAATGGCTGTGACATACGGACGGACAGACAGACAGACATGACGAATCTATAAGGGTTCCGTTTTTGCCATTTGGCTACGGAACCCTAAAAACGTGGTAATTTAAGTTTTATAAACTTGGGAAACCGACTTCATGGCCAAACTGACGAACCGATTATGATAAAATTTCTAATTTCTATTATTTACTAAATCGGTTCATAAACGAGCGACGGAAGTATCCAGTAACAAACATAAAAGCAACAATTAAAACAAAACGGCTAAACTTGTTTTTTTATACAACAAATTAGGCAAACAATCATACGGCCCACTTGATGGGAAGCGGTTACCGTAGCCTATGGACGCCTTCAATACCAGAGGCATCACAAGCGCGTTGCCGACGCATTAAAACTTTTCAAACGCCCTTTTTGAAGGACCCCGTGCCATAGTATTTTGATGAAACGCAACTTATTGCAAACTGAAGTTGCCATATCTATAACAAATCTAAAAAAAAATGGTAATCTTGGCGCAATCCGCCTCCGCTTATCGCTATCACTATCACAAAGCAACAAACTCAATATTTATATAACAGAATATCAGATTAGTGTCACTTTATACGGTGATATAATTATAGAATACAAACAGAATGAAATCTACGAGAACTAATATAATCCTTACGTCAATAATAGGAAGTGGTTTGTACTAGGCAAGATCGTGGGTCTATAAATATAAACATAAATATTTTAGACAATCCACTCAACACTGTCTAGCCCCAAACTAAGCGGAGCTTGTACTATGGAAACCAGATAGCTGATATAATACTTTTTTTTTGTAAATACATACTTAGAATACAATATAACACCCAGACAGAAAACAAACATCTACGTTCACCACACAAATATTTGTTCTTGGTGGGAAACGAGCCCACGACCGACGCGACGGCTCAGAAGGCAGAGCTATTACCTACCAATTGAGCTGAGAGACCAGTCAAATAAAGTAAAAAAAACAATTTTGACAGATAGATAGATACAAATACAATTTATTTATTTACCAAAATAACATCTAAGATTTACACAAATTACTGGAGGTAAACATTTAGACAATTTCTGTATCTCGGGAGGCCAAACTACAAAAATTATGATTTCCATTGATGTTAGAAACAAAAACAGATAACACAGAAACAAGGCTACTAATAGAAAAATAAAAAAAAAATAATACAAGTAAGCAAAATAAAGCAGCAAGATAGATAACTCTTTATTGTTCACACAGAAATACAGTATAGAGCATAATAGTAAACAATTAGGCTAAACAATGGACGACCTTATCACTGAGAGCAATCTCGTCCAGGCAACCTTGATAGAGGTAAAACTCCGGTGATTACCGCGTATCTTATTTCATGTTATTTTTTTAATTCATTGGTTATGCGATTATATTTATATCTTTCTGCAGCGCAAGACCTTCTCTAACTGGCTATTTGTCTACTGTAAAAGATACTTATAGAGCTTTTGACAATATTCCAGTTCCAAAACCAGTTTAAGCAGACTGTGGGTAAAGCGATTACGAAAGTAGATAGACTTGAATAATACCGTTCTTCTAATTGTAGGTTACATTTTTATTTTATAATAGTGATTCATATTGTGTGGTACAGATTGTGGTGCCGGGGATGAGGGGGGTGAAGGTTTATAATGAAACACGCATGTTGACAGGTAGAGCGTCGTATATTGACTAATTGCATTTCTCTTACATGGATACTAATATAGTTACTAGTCCATCACCACATCAAAAGGGTTGCCAAGAAAAAAAAAGAAAAACTTTTTTTTTATACAACACACAACCACAAGATAGACATGATTTTTGGATGTAGAATTGCCCGCAGCACCCAGTCCTCTCCTCCTAAAACTCTTTGACCCGCACTTAGGGTGTGGACTGGTTTCCACACGTAGGCGGCTGATGGTGCCTTTTTTGCGTGACGCGTAACGCATGTTTTCGAGGTTCTACGACATGCCGATTTCCACACAATGTTTTCCTTCACCGTTTGAGAGCACTTGCACGTACATTTTCCTCCTGGTGTGAAACCAGGATACTGTAGTTTTAGTAGTAGACCTCTTTGTGTGTAGCTCGTCCGGGGAAGTACCACCACCATGCTTTTTTTGCCATGAAGCTGCATTGCTGTGTTTCGGTTTGAAGCGTGTGGGTGCCGGTGAAATTACTGGCACGTGAGGCTGAACATCTGCATGCCTCAAGTTGATGGATGCATGGCTGCTTTGTTATAGGCGATGGTTACCATTTAACATCAGGTGGCCCATATTCTTGTTGCATCGGTTGGTTGCAGTATAAAAAAATACTGATAGACTTTGATTAATGACAAAATATATCGGTGTCGGTAATTTATCAGTCTAGCCTTTCTATAAAATGAATTTAATTATAAATCTATCCCACATGACTGCAACTCAGCTTAGACACCACACACAAATTATAGTAGTAGGCAACGAAAATTGCACATCGGCTAATTTCGGCTTCATAGAGCGTAGTGTGCGTCAGAAAGAGATAGCGCTCTACGAAAGCAGAAAAGTCGATGTGCAATATTTATTGCCTACAACCGTACTTAACCGTGCTGTAATATGAATTTTATAGATGGTATTGTTAGACCAATGAATTTTCAATTGATTTTAATTTAAAGAATTGGATGTTAATACAAAGGTAAAAAGTAAACCGACCTTTGCATCTATTGTAGGTGACACAAGCTCTACTTGCGAGATGCTCGGCTTGGAGATTAATATATTGTTGCGAAAATCACGGAAAGTCGGTGGATGGGAATGGCTTAAATCGTTCTTCCCAAAAATCTTTAGGTAGTACATAACGAACAATTTTTTTTTTTTTTTTTGATATTCTTATTGTGCATTAAAAAACCAGACAAAAAAAAATAACTTTGGACTCAGATGAAAAATATCAACAGAACGATTTTCGAAGAAAGAGATCTTTAGATGTTTCTTTCGCATGCTATTCCACAGATTCTAGGATTTCCCAACCTATAAACACACCTAAAGTAATCATAGACAGGACCACGTTATTCATATGCAAATGAAGACGTAAAAAAACTGGTAATAAATTTCATAATGCTTGATTATTGATAACGTACACTAAAGTTCAATGTAAAAATATAGTTAGGATGGCCACAATCACTAGACTTGCATAACGAATTAGCATTTATATGCGCTACACACCTACTTAATCTTATTAATTGGACGAGTGGGAACATAAACATAAAACATTCCAATGTTTTGTTCGCAAAGTTAATTAATATGAAAATACATTTATCGGCATTTTGTTATGCCCTGTTTTTGTATACAACGAGCTGATGGTGTCTTTGTGTAAATAAGTGTTCTTTCTACATCTCTATCGAATCCTCATACTTGCATGACTTCATGTACTTGCACTTTTGTAAGTGCGCTGTTACATGAAACGCAATGCAAAACCGTACTATCACCGATAAAAACTGCCTATAAAATGCAACCTTTTGCAACTTTGGCTCAAAATATAAATTGTTTAATTACAGAGATCTGTGCCATGCTTCCTGTTTTAAAAAGTTTTCGATACGGTTTGATTTTGGAATGCCATTATGGTCCAATAGGGCTGTTCGTATACGTAATCGAATCACGCATGTTTTACTTGTCTTGATGAAGACTTACTCGATTTATAAGATATTCGTATCCTATAATATATAATATGTAGTTTCACTTCACTCCAGTGAAAGAAACACAGGCAGATGAGCCAAACGGTAAACAGGTATACTAATCAGCCCATTTCTACTTTAATTAATTTATTTTTTAGGTCTTTTGAGGTTTGTGAGCTAGAACTGAAGTTTTAGTAATGCTAAAATAATAAAATAATGATGAATTTATAGACAGAAAGAAACAAGCTACTTATCGTAGGACTTTTCTGGGTGAAATTACAAATTACAAGAAGCTCAAGCAAAAATTTCTCGATCTCTACCAACAGTAAAACTTCGTTGGCAGGTAATAAAACCAAAAATCCTTTGAATATCTTTGCGCAAGACCTATTAAAAAGAGCATTATCTCATTACCGGCAAATAAGCATTTACCAGGCAGACAAGATACATTCTAACTAGGTACTCTACTGTCACTTTACCTATAAACTGTTGAAGATAGGTTACCAATACTGCAATAGATATCAAAATATATTTTATAGGGCAGTCATACATACATTTTTGCACACACAAGGGCGACATTACAAAGTTTATATTTTAGCGTTTGATTGATAGCACGCACCACTATAGATCATTCCATTTTTGAAAAAGATAGAATTGTGCAACTGTCGCAATTGACGTTCTAGATTTGAAATGAGTATCAGTCGTTAGCAACACAACAATGGTTGCAAGCTCATTTTGAATTTGGAATATGTTGTAGTCTGCGATAGTTACTTTTTTGCACATAACAAAAAAATGAGCACTTGATACAATTAATTTGTATCATTATCAGGCCCAGCTACCCTTCTCAGCAGTGTCTCAGCTGGTAAGTGGGAGGGACGGTATATAACGTATGGTGAGCCACCACTGGCCACACAACCGGTCTTCGGCGTCGACGAAGACTCGCAGCAACATGAAGTTCTTGGTGAGTCTAAAAAAAATCGTGAAGTGACATTGTGATGTGAAAGTGTTTTCGATATTATTAAATTACGATTCAGTTTTAGCAGTACATCCCTAGTGACTTAGAGGACTTTTAAAAATTGTTCGGAATTCAAATTCGAAATGGTGATCCTAATTCAAAAAAGTGGGGAAGCTCGATATTAAATAAAACAAGGACAAAATGCAACCTCTTTGCCAAAAACCCATTTATTTTTTTATAAAAACGTCGAACCAAACTAAATTACACATTTTGTATACTGATTCCATAACAACAAAACACTTCCCACGACTCAAAGGAGGTAATAGCCTATTACGATTTTATCTCAAAAAAATTACAGTAACTTGCGTAACAAAACAATACTTGATTATTTGCCTCGTTTGATTAGTTGATAAAGTTTTAAAGCTTTGTGTAATATTTTTTTATACCACAATCAAATAGATTCTCATCTTATTCTTTTCGAAGCTTAGATAAATTGTAATATACTTTAAACCAGTGTGATGAAAGGGTTTTAAGTGCGCTTCAGCGGTATTAGCTTCATAATATTATGTATACGTATGTTAGTTATGGCCTATGCATCTATAGGAAGATGATTCTTGAATCATACGTATGTATCAGTACATTTTCATCTTTTTTTCTTTTTACTTACAAACATTTGTCAAAATACCGTAACTACTTGCTATACAAAAATAATAACTTACCTTCTTTTGAAAATTTACTTGCTTTTTACAATTTTGTTGAAAACGTTTAGAAATTCAAGGTACACAAACGCACATACTTATAAAAATAACTTATTTACAAAATAATAACATAATATTAAAAAAAATTGAGAAACTAATTTCATGACCAAACTGCTGAACCGATTTTGATGCCATTTGTATGGGTCTAATCGAAAAATTTACTTATCAGTTAATTTTTTTTTTTCAAATTGGCTCATAAATACTTAATGACCAAGTTATGCAATGACAAACATAAATAAAAACAACTGAATTAAGTACCTCCTCCTTTTATTATTTTAAATCGTTTAAAAAACCATGAAAAGAGCCCATCACAGCTAGTTAAAGCAAAACGCAAGTATTTTATTTCCGCCTCTATGTGGAAACACAATTTTCTTTTCACTTTCTTTGAGAAGAGACGAGAAAGTACTAAATTATAGCTTACGAGACTTATAATTAGGTGTACCTACGTACCGTTTGAATTATGTAAACTCATTTCTTTGGCGGATGCAAGTAATTATTACTTACAAGTGATCTCCAACGGTGAAGGAAAACATCGTGAGGAAACCCGCGGCTAAGTCAGCTCCGCACGTATTGCCCATGTCTTTCCTGTGGATTAGGCCGACTAAGCTGTCAGGATGGTATAAGTGCTGGGCAAGCCTATTCCATTTAAAATCCTGTCCCAGGCACTATAGCATCCCGCAAATAGGGCATTAGTGAAAACCTTTCCCCTGACGCTATATAAATCATCTACAATAGATGAAAATGCCTGCACGTCAAAGTACATTTAGGTACCTACATAATCTTCATAGCGTTTTTAAACTTATTATTCATAAACAGTAGACCTACCACAAGCTCTGTCTGGCTCTTTCTCTGGCTTTGGTTTTGAGTATGTTTGAGTAATGGCTAAATTAATTCTACGTCGAAACGTCGCACACACACAGTCAAAAAATAGTCAGTAGTCTAAAAGTCAGTATAATACACTGGTGAGCACTCACACAGACTCAAAACCAGAGCCAGAGACAGCCAGACAGAGCTCGTGGTAGGCTTACAGTAGGTATAATGACCATATGAGAACATAAAAATTTCAATTGAAATGGAAAGGAGAGCACTAGCAGACCTTGGGTAAGTAGAGCATTACTTCCAAACAAAAGATTTAAACGCGTGCGTTCTATCTGATAACTAATAGTTTTTATACACGAATGTAGCTTTTCTAATATAATTTGTCACAGTCGGTAAATTCAAATTTTACATCAGACTCACTGCACAATAAATTATATTTATCATAACTTATTCTTCTTCTTCCTGCCCTTATCCCACTATATGTGGGGTCGATACATGTCAAAGTCAATAATTATTCAGTACGATGCAAGAATCACTTTGAATGTCCTCCTTCATTCCTCTTTGTCCCCCGTCATCTCTGCTATAAATTGATCTATTGTTAAACAGATGAAATAATATTGTGTAAATGTAATTGAACAGAAAAATATACCACCAGGATCTTGAAACCACCACTTAGATATTACCACTTGGATATTAGTACGATAACAAGAGTAAAATATAATTATCTAATACTTTCTGGTTATGTGGCATAAAATAAATAACTTTTGATTTGATTATTCAATATTAATTCAATTTCCTTTTAAAGAGAATGTTTAGTAATTTTTAAACTTATTCAATGTATTCATATCTTAGTAGGTAATGCTACATTTTTGTTACGAAGATATGAATATTGCATTAATGCTGATTACCAAGTCATACGTTTAAAATTAACCCTGAACTTGTTCAATTACTGACAGCTATTGGTGACCCCGAACCATTTAAGGTTCGGGGTCACCAATAGCCGTCAATAAAGTATGGTTAGCTATAGCTAACCATATTTTACGCCACCCGTTTTAATTTTGAGGTTTATTGCGTGTAGATGGTAACCACTCGGCTAATTGGGTTGTTGATGACATATAGATGATAACACTTTATTGTACACCACAAGAATAGGACATTACACTTTTTTTTTCTACCCTTATCCCACTTTATGTGGTCAGGACAACATGTCATCCTTCTCCATTCTCCTCTGACTCAAAACCAAAGCCAGAGACCGAGCCAGACAGAGCTTGTGGTAGACCTAATATTTATGAATAAATTTATCTCATCTTATCTTACCTATTAGGTACTGCATAAAGGTTGTCTGGAAGAGATAGCTCTTAGCGATAAGGCCGCCCGTTGTACCTTTATTTGTAATGCTTCTTTTAAGTGTATTCTTTTGTGTACAATAAAGTATTAATCTATCTATCTAAAGGTTAAGCTTAGAATCTGAAATAAATGATGAAACTGAACCCGTACATTGCAAAACTGACGAGTCTAGAACCAGTTGCTTTGATTAGTGGTACTTCTATTGTGCATGACGGATTAATGGGCAAATGGCATAACCACTGACTGATGTAATGATGTTACTGTTACATGTGTGCTCATCAATGATTAGACACATACCGAGCTAATGAACACGCGATTTGTAAATAAGTTTACCGTCATAGCGTATTCGAATTACTTCTGTTCCTAAATAATATAAGTTTAAAAAACTTCTCAAAGACTTCATAGAATGCCAAATAACCAAACTGAACCAATTTTGATTGAATTTCGATGGTCTAACCTTACAGATAAAAAAAATATTTTTTCAGATTATTAATGGCTAATTATGTGATAACAAACAATAAAAACAAACAAAACTACGATTAAAAAAAACATATAAACAAAACGGCTAAATCGATTTTGATATAACATTCATAAAATATAACATTTATAACATTAATAAAATACAAACGATTTGAAAACATCCTCCATTTTTATTTGAAGTCGGTTAAAAATGATAGATGTTGAAAATTAAATTTAACAGTTTTAATTTACCGTACTTACCTACTCAATTCTCTTGACTTCAAGAGAGTAGGTAGATCCATGTCCAAAGCTCCAGTGCTTAATCAAAACAGACTAGACTTGTTTACATCAAACTTTGCTTCCTCATAATTTTATAGAAAGTTTTTAAAGTAAGCACTAGATTTCTAACTCTAACGTCTATATCGACGACTATTAAAATCAGGTTGCTTACTTCCTAGTGAAATCCACCAGCTTCCTAGACCTTATAGTGTCAATGCTCCTAAGCTTGTATCTGGATGTATAGGTGCAGTCAGCGTCAAAAACAGATTAGCGTTTCTGATTTGTAAGTTAAAATATTTCTTGACCACTTTAGATTGAAGCATTGAAGATCTGTTTTGAGTCACATCTCTGACTCTAATCTGACAGTTAAACCATAATCAGTTTATTTGGTTTATTCGATTTTTTGATCACCGATCACGCCATCGCCGTCGTCGCCGTCCGTTCGCCAAATTATTTCAAGGTCACAGACATTAAAGTTTAAAGTTATTTGTTAGCACACTCGGTACTAGAAAGCCTCATCCAAAAATTTAAATCTAAATATATAAAACTCTTACGTTACTGAATGACTGACTGACAATCAACGCTCAGCCTGAACCGTATGTCCTAGAAGCATGAATCTTGGAGGGTATGTTTCTTTTATAGCATAGGGGTGCACTAATAAAGGAAATTGGAAAATGATTTCCCTAAGCGGAGAAAAAGAGGAAAACTTTTAAAAGAAAAATCTGTGGGGCGTAACGGCAAAAAGGAGAGCAAAGCTGCGGGCGTCCGCTAGTAAAATATACAGTTGAATGCACTTTATAACGCTATTGAGCTACATTACATCCTTAAAAGCACTTTAAGCACAACGCGATCTATATTAAGGGTCATTTTGCCTTTCACTTAAAGTATTGCGTAAGTTCTGCTCACCGGATATCTTAAGACACACTTACTCCAAAGAGTCTGCATACAATAAATAGACTAAAATAAAGAAGGCAGACTACGGACCTTCTTTTTATACGATAAGCTGATAGAACAAGCATATAGATCCTAGGTCGCGGGTTCAAATCCAGTCGTGTACCTACCAATGAGTTTTTCTGTCGAAAAATTTATGTACACAATGCTATAGTACTCTCAAATGGTGAAGGAAAATCGTGAGGTAACCCATGCTAGTGCTCTCAAACGGTGAGGGAAAACATCCCGAGATAACCTGCGGCTTAGCCAGCTCTGCACGTATTGACCATGTCTTTCCTGTGGATTAAGCTGACTGAGCTGTCAGGATGGTATAGATGCTGGGCAAGCCTATTCCATCTAAAACCCTGTCCCAGGCACTATAGCGTACCGCAAATAGGGCTTGTGTAATCACCAGTTGCCCCTGACGCTTATAAATCATCTACAATAGATGCAAAGCCCTGTTTACTACTATTTACTACTTTTATAATCCACATTATTTTTCACGACTATAATCTGTCCACTTACTAATGAGATAAGTGTGATAAAATGATAATTTTAAAGAAGACGCAAACACACTCGCAATGTTCGCTTTTTGAATGAATTCTTCCATGCTTTGGTGGGTTTTAGACCATAAATTGGCATTGTAGAAATAGGCTAATTGGAGCAAATGAGTTCTATTGTTTTTCCTGAAGCAGACCATAAAATGTCCGGTCTTTGTGACGTCATGACATGATGACTGTATTATTTATAATGAATCATCTTCCAGAAATGCAAAAGTTTGTGTAAATGAGCGCTAGCTACCACTCATATTATATGGTCAACTCAAAAAATAATTTTAGAAAAAATATGATTTAGTCATTAAGATTTAAAAAGCAGTTAAATATTGAAACCATTGGTTCATTGTCGATTTTGAAACATAGTCCTATTGTTTGTATTTGAAATTATACCTAAATATATTCATTTTTCAAAGAAACTTCTAAACTTAAAGTGGCATCCTCACATTCTTTTAATTAATGAATGAGGTAAAGTTGAATGACACCATTAATTTAATGTGCAGCGCTGGTTTTTAGGGTTCCGTAGCCAAATGGCAAAAACGGAACCCTTATAGATTCGTCATGTCTGTCTGTCTGTCTGTCTGTCTGTCTGTCTGTCTGTCCGTCCGTATGTCACAGCCATTTTTCTCCGAAACCGGAAGAGCTAGACTGATGAAACTTGGCGAGTAGATGTATTCTGTGAACCGCATTAAGATTTTTACACAAAAATAGAAAAAAAACAATAAATTTTGGGGGTCCCCATACTTGAAACTGAAACTAAAAAAAAAATTTTTCATCAAACCCATACGTGTGGGGTATCTATGAATAGGTCTTCAAAAATGATGTTGAGGTTTCTAATATTGTTTTTTTCTAAACTGAATAGTTTGCGCGAGAGACACTTCCAAAGTGGAAAAAAGTTGGTCCCCCCCCCTCTAACTTCTAAAATAAGTGACTGATAAAGCTAAAAAAAATATATGTTGTACATTACTATGGGAACTTCCAACGATATTTGTTTTGAACGAGATCTAGTCAGTAGTTTTTTTTTTATACGTCATAAATCGTAAACCGCAATTTACCTTCCGACGAACTACTAGAACTTCTAGAACTCTATGTTATATTACTTACTGCTACGGAACCCTTCATGGGCGAGTCCGACTCGCACTTGGCCGCTTTTTTTATTACTAACTTATTACATTTTAGTGCGATCATTGAATATAAATATCACAAAATTGCATTTGACAGATTGCAACTGCTAGATAATCGAGTAACTGACTTTACGCAACTACAAAGCTATTGCTTAAACTTATGAAATACATAAAAGCTGTCAATAATTTACTTAACCGCCTGTCGTGTTTAGTTAAGCAATAGTTCTTATGACGGAGCCGACAAAGTTCTTACTTACTTACTAATAGTCACTTTAATTTAAACAATACTCAACTTAGAATAGTTCATTTCGTAGTTAGGAAATACGTAATAACCACGCAGCAAAAACCAAACCAATTTGAATGAAACTTAAAATAAAGTGACCTGGAAAAAACCAACATTTTCAAAAAAATAACCTACACAAAACTTAATTCAATTTAACATTGAATGAGAACAATAATGTCCTTTAAAAAAAGTTTTTAGCCGTTGGGGATCGAACCCACCACTTACTGCATGCATAGTAGGTAAACTTACTATAACCTGAGCTATGAGGTCAGTCAATCTTCTTGTTATACAAGTGCCTCCCACGCAAACACTTAAACTTATTTTAAATCGCAATAAACAGCGCAAGCACATGTAGGTAATATTATTACACAAGGCAAAACATAGAAAGCTATGTTTGTTATTCCAAGCTCATTGTGGTTGCAAAACTAGATCATCGCTTTTACTTTACTTAGGATTCAATATTCTATGCGCATGGTCTACTGACATCATGTTAATCTGGATCTCCAAGAATAATCCTAATAATCCCACTTTCTACTGTATTAAGATTTAGAGCACTTAGCTCTTGAAAATATATTAAAATTGGAACCCGAAAGCAAGGAGTATAAAATTTATAAAAAGGCTCATACAAAATGTGGTTATTGATATTTAGTCTGATTCATTTTCCGTAAATGTATTAACATAATATCTCCTAATAAGTCAGAACTTTTTTCATAGCATTGATAGAGTACTTATTTGGAAATAATTATGAATTTATTTTGTTCACAGGTTGTTTTGGTGGCAGCATTGGCCGTTGTGGCCTTTGCCAAGGAGGAAAAAGGCACACAAAAGGCGGCAGTCGAAGAGAAGAAACAGGATAAACGTGGCATCTATGACATCGGTGGATACGGCGGCGGTCAGGGAGGCTACGGTGGTGGCCAAGGAGGCTACGGCGGCGGCCAAGGAGGCTACGGCGGCGGCGGCGAAATCCACAGCTTCCAAGGAGGCCAGGAAGGCGGACACAGCTTTGGAGGCCAAGAAGGAGGCCACAGCTTTGGAGGCCTAGAAGGCCACAGTTTCGGAGGCCAGGAAGGCGGTCACTACGGAGGAGGTGGTCTAAGCATCGGTGGTCACCAAGAGTTCGGATCCAGCGGCGGAGATTGGAAACCCATCTCAAGCGGAGGCGGCGGAGACTACGGTCACGGCCAAAGCCACCACGAGCACGTCAAACACGTCGAAGTCATCAAGAAGATTCCAGTCCCATACACCGTGGAAAAACACGTTCCCTACACCGTAGAAAGGAAAGTGCCTTACGAAGTCAAAGTACCTTACCCCCAGCCTTACACTGTCGAGAAGAAAGTCCCAGTCACTGTTAAGGAGTACGTCAAATACCCCGTGTACGTCCCGGAACCTTACACAGTGGAGAAGAAGGTACCTTATGAAGTCAAGGTCCACGTTGACAAACCTTACGAGGTGAAGATTAAGGTCCCCACCCCATACACCGTCGAAAAGAAGGTCCCTTATGAAGTCAAGGTCCCGTACCCACAACCATTCACCGTCGAAAAGAAGGTGCCCTATCCCGTCAAATACGAAGTCAAGGTTCCCCAGCCCTACGAGGTAATCAAGAAGATCCCTTACGAGGTGAAAGTTCCCGTCGACAAGCCATACAACGTGTATGTTGACAAGCCTTACCCCGTCACTGTTGAGAAGCCTTACCCAGTAACTGTCCACAAGCCTGTGCCTTACGAAGTGAAAGTCCCAGTCGACAAACCTTACAAGGTTGAGGTAGAAAAGCCTTACCCCGTCCACATCAAGGTCCCCGTGCCGAAACCCTACGACGTCTACAAGAAGATCCCTTACACCGTTGAAAAGAAGGTACCCTATGAAGTCAAGGTGCCCATTGACAAGCCTTACCCCGTGTACAAGGAGGTCCAATTCCCCTTGGTCAGGGAGGTTCCTTACCCTGTGAAGCAGCACTACCCGATTTACTTCAAAAAGGAAATTGAACACCATCACGGGCACCAAGAGAGCCAGGGACACCAACAACAACACGGCTGGCATTGAGTTGTCAAAAGTCACCGATGATGAAGTATACTTTTGATGCGTTACGAACCCTTGAAACTCTCGTCTTGTCAAAACTTTGTCCAGAAAACGGTGGGACATCTACTGGTTTTGGAATTTTGACAGGGTTTTCATGCGAAATTCTCGTGCCTTAGTGGCTATTCTCGACAATCGATTCCAAACTAGATCAAATGAAATGAAAATCAAATGGAGATTTTGCTTGGAATTGAGGGTCAAGTCCTAAAAAGCTGTTTGTCTTTTATAGTATCTCATAAATTTTTATTAAAACTAAAAGGAAGTAACGTATCTAGAGATTAAACATCATTGTCACCAGTACCTTATAGGCTAAGCTCTTAAATGTGATCATTAGTATTTTAAATTCTGCTCATGTGTTTAGGTCGTATTGCTTGCAGTACTGCATAGCGTCCATGGGCATTTACACTATCAATACTTTACAAGCGTCTAATCTTACGCAGCGTTTTTGGGTTCGCAGTTGCCTTTTGAGAACCTTAAGGTTCTCACTGGTTTTTGCGAGCTTATCGACTTAAAATAGTTCCCAGGATGGAATTATTGTAATTATGAATAGTGTAAATGGTTTTAATGGATGTGCGTACGCAGTTATGCATAGTATAATCTGTTATTACATGTTTAACTCCTACTGCTTTGTTATTGTATTGTGAAACTTGAGGAAGTACGTGTAATTTTGAGGCTGATTTGAATAAAATGTGTGAAATGTGTTTCTCCAAGTTTTTATTTTCCCAAACGTCCAAGTTTTTATTTTTATCACGCGTTTTTCTTTTTCGTAATTGATGGCATCTGTAGGCCTACCATGAGCTCTGTCTGGCTCTGTCTCTGGTTTTGGTTTTGAGTCTGTGTGAGTGTTGACTAAATAAATCCTACGTCAAAACGTCACACACACACACACAGTATAATGCACTGGTGAGCACTCACACAGACTCAAAACCAGAGCCAGAAACCAGAGCCAGACAAAGCTCATGGTAGGCTTACAGTTCCGTTAAGAATGTATCAATACTCAAGTAACTCAAAGTGACCAAGCCTATCAACCATCTGCCTCTAGCGAGTCCTTGAGTATTTCGAGCATATAGCCAGAAAACAGGGTGAAAACCTGGAAAAACTTGTCATCACTGGCAAAATTGAAGGCAAGACCACGAGGCCGAAGCCCGATACTTTAGTCCGATCAAATCCACTCCACTCTCAACGTGAAGGTCCATGAAGTCATTCAGGTTGCCTGTAACAGATCCAGGTGGCGAAACATTGTCAAGGATAAATTGATCCATGGAGGTCACGACCCTCAGCAGTGAGGAACACGACGTGAGGAGGAGATCAATTCGGATTTTTCCAATGTCAATCATGAGGATATAAGACATCTTTAGATATAAAAGAAATTCGTGTTAGTTACACTATTTATACCTCAAGAACGGCTGAGCCAATTTCACTGAAAACTGGTGGGGAGGTAGCTAAGAACCAGGAGAACACTTTTTGTCCCGAAAAAGTAACGGAAATGGGGCAAGCGTAGCTAGTTTGGCTGCTAGTTAGTAAATATATTTTTCATCCCACCAGCTCTGAAAGTGTGTTTTTGCTGTTCAATATCTGACTGCAAAAGCCGTTTTTATCCTCTAGAGGATAAAGTAAATTTGAATTTAGAATATCGTGTTCACTAAGTTTGTGAATACACAACCTATTTACTTCTACCTCCATGGTGCCGAACTTATCATAAATACTTTTTTATTTTGTTAAAAACTCGCACTCGTAACCTTCTTGATGGTGTATTTGTGAATTCAAAACACCATTAAACCTATTTACTTCTACCTGCATGCTGCCGAATTTATAATACAACCTTTTTAAATTTGTTAATAACTCATACTCGGAACCTTCTTGGTGTGTTATTTTTAGTCGCACCATGTTCTTTTTTGCATTAGTCATTTCCTCGCTGAGGTGGGATGAAAAGTTACGTGTTGCACTCGAGTGCAAAGATTTTTCACCTTGTGCTCTTTTGATTCCTTCGCCAACGCTTAGGATTCTTACTTTTAAACCACTCGCTACGCTCGTGGTTAAACTTCAGAATCCTGCGCTTGCTCAGTCATCAAAATTGAGCACGCGGTTAAAAAGCAGCTTTGCACTCTTGTATAACAAATAACTAATGTTCTACGTTCGTAATTTACACCATGAAGAACCCAAGTTGGTTTAAAAAATCACTAAAACAAAAGAAAAGGTAGAAAGTAGGTACTCAACATCATCAAAATTGCATAATTGCAATAAAAAGGTAACAAGACTTTCACATAACCCAAATCATTAGAGCAAAACTAATAATAATGTAATCTAAAAGAACAGACACACATTATAATTATGCTTTTAGTAGGGAGGCCTCAGACTTTCGTAATTGATCGAGCAAGCGAAGCGAGCCACTCAAGTAGTAGGTATAATATAAAGTTGATAGCTTTATAAAGCTGTTGCTTATACTTACATTGAAATACTTAGAATAGTTAAATTTATAAATCCAATATGACATGAGCCTCCATTTGTAAATGTTTCCATGACTTTGTAGTTTAAGTAAAATTGGGTTGCAGATTTATGATTTATGATATAAACAAATAATTGTTTCATCCTTGGCTCAAGATTTAATTTATTCACTTGTAGTAGTCTCGCCTACGCTTCAACTCACTCGCACGTATTTCAGCTCCATAAGAAAGAAAGAGATAGCATACGCCATGCTACCCTGGTTCCATAAGCTTCATTCGTTTTCGTGCGCGCACGGCTACCGCACGTAGTACTTGACTAAAAATATATATTATACTCCGTATCTACTTATGATTTTCATCGTCATGTCTAGATGGAATACAGTGAGTGATAAAGAAGAAAGGTGTCGTAAAAAGGTGTGACATGTGAAATTAAGTGAATTCAACGGATTTTCTCAAGATGTACCCGCCTGAACGGAATTGTATTTTCTCAGATCTAATACGTGATATTAGACCGTAGAATTTTGAATGCTTCGAGTCAATACGAGATATTGACCAATAGCTATTTATGAAATGAGTTAATACGAGATATTGACCAATAGCTATTTATGAAATGAGTTAATACGGGATATTAACCCTTCTTTTTTTTTATTATCCTGGCTCCCGTCACCACCGGCACGATCGCTAGCACCTGTCATGAAAACAACGTGCATTCCCTTGGAAGCCCAAACACGATCCGTCTGGCCACGACAACACCACCTGTGGTGACAAGTCTAGTTCAACCAGATGCCCAGCGCCCAGTGCGACAAATACAGTGACGGTAATAGCCTAAGAGGCTAATGCTTTGCCTTTTGCTTTGTCAGAGCTTTCGCTTGCCTTCAAGACCTTTGAGGTCTAGACAAACGAGTGGGGTCCTTACACCTATGATAACATAGAAACGATGAACCTTATGAGGGAACCTTCTACGGGACGGACTCAAAAAGAGGTAAAAGAACATTTATTCAAGGAATACCTATTTCACGAAAACTGCCATTCGAGAAATAAACTCAATGTTAACGATTGATGTTAAAGGTCTGCTCAAAAATCCCATGAGCCTCAAAAATCCGCATAAAGCAAAATTGGCTATTATGCCTGCTTGCTGTGCTTGATAAATGCTTTTGATACTTTTTCGATGCAACAAAAGTTGGAACATGTTTTCATTGATTGATGACCAACTGAGCTATCTCATTAAGTCTGCGTAGTAAACAGAAGATATTAAAACTTATATACATTTTTGAGTTTCTTCTGCAAGTAATTCAAACTCCAAAAGCGCCTGTCGGCCAATTATTGAGTAACCGTGGTTCATGACACTGGAACCACGCGGTGACGGCGGCCGGCGGCAGGGCGGTGCGCCCCGCCTGGTGCCGTATTGTCGCCGACCGATAGCATACCAGCCTTTATCCACCCGTGGGCAGCAAGCGTTGGTGGTTGGTGGCGTTGGTGCGTTGGACGCATCGGTACAAGCAGTCGGGGATATCGAAGCAAAAGCAGTAACCTCACAGGTACATGCAGTCACATGAAATATTTTCTAGTTTTTTCTAGAAGTACTTATAATTATCTGATGAGAAAATTTCTTATTAAGAAATTTCTAACATTTTATTCTGAGATCTTCGTCTTCAAAAAATGATGTTTATTATTGGGCCAAAAGTAACGGTGGTGGCTTAAGCTGCGCCTATAAATCTTATGCCTAAAGATGAAAATTGTTTTTTTGTAATACTTACAAAGATTGCTCAAAGCATGTTTAAAGCAGCAATTAAATTTTTTAAGCTTCCTGAGTAAAAAAAAAAAAAAAAAAAAAAAACGCTTTGTCCATTTTGAGCATTTTAACTGCAGACTGTTCTGCTGTTGTCAAGGCTGGGCTTACACAACATCCTTGGAGTGCGTTTGTGTAGCGCTTTGCGTTATTACGTACCTTTATTACCAAAACTAAACTAATCCATGTGTATGCAATAAATATAATATTATTGAGTATTACGATTCAAAAATAAACGTTACCATTTTATATACACGATGGTATTTTTTGTCGTCGGTAAATATTATTCTGACAACAGATTATTCTTACAGAAATTAAATAAGTTTTGCTATTCCTATCGATTTCGATCTTGAAATATACCGATTTTATTCTATTGCCCAAGGCGCAACTTGTAAAAGAGAAAAAATCGTTATCAAATATCTATAACACGTCTATTTGGAACTTCTGGCAGCTGTAACCTGAACGGAATTGTATTTTCTCAGATCTAATACGTGATATTAGACCGTAGAATTTTGAATGCTTCGAGTCAATACGAGATATTGACCAATAGCTATTTATGAAATGAGTTAATACGAGATATTGTCGTCTATTTGGAACTTCTGGCAGCTGTAACAGCACTACAACTGCAGTTGCTGGCGCATACATATATCAGCAATACAGCAGCTACTGCCTTGCCTTAGTGATAAAATTATAACTCGAAAGATTACGTAACATTTATTTGTTCGTTACTTTTCTACAAATTTTGATTTTGAATGCAATGCATTAAAAGCTTTAATAACAATAAACACAAATCAGAGATAGATCTATTCGCTTTGAGGGTAAAAGACAAAGTCCTTAATATGTATATTCAAATATGTCAAAAGATAAACAATGCCTTAACTATTGCCATCTTACAAATGAATGATGACAAACAGTGACATAGCTAATTTACAAGTATTTAAAAATTTGCGTTTATTACTATGGCAGTAGTAATAGTAATCTTTCGAAAAAGAGATCCTACTGTGTACAACGTGTATGCATTTACAGTCAAGGGACCTGTATTTTTTATTTTTTTATATATATGCATTTTCCATGTATACGCAAAATTAAGGGTGTTACATAATTATGTTTTATCTAATCAGGTTACTGAAATAGTCTTGTTCCTTCATGCTTCTTATCTGATCTCATTCCGCCTGATGGTTTTATTTTTTTCGCTTGTCTATAATGTTCTACCCTCTTCACCGACGTTTTTTCCCTGGTGCCGAAGGTGTTACCCAGCAAGCCTTGGCTAGACAACAATTCCCTATACAGCAATGATTACGATTCTTGCATCTTTGTTCAATAGTACTTACTAAGTCTCAATATACCTTTAGCTTTAAACCATGGGGGGTACTGTGGTACTTAGCGTATAGGTTCATACCATATCAGGGTACTATATCAAGGTCTTGTGACTTACTTAACTTCCTATCAGTTTTTACGGAAAAGATCTTCGTATGGCTCGATAAATAATGATTTTTCCGCTTTATCCCTTATTTACTGAAATAAAGTAGTACAACATGAACGAGTTCGAACGTTTGTGGCGCTTGCAAAAAGTTTCAGTAATTCCAATAGTCCTTTCGTCAACCGGTGTCATTTCAAAACAGCTGTTTCTATCCTTGTCCCATTTAGATTTACCAAAAAATATGTACCTCATAAATAAAATAAAAAAAAAAAAAATGCCTTATTACTAAACAAAAGGCGGCAATTTTTAATACGTGCAGAATTGACAAAAAATTCTGCTAACTGGGATCCTCCATGAGTTGCACTTATGACATGAGCTTAGGGGTGTGTACTTCAGTTAACACCGTTGTTTTTTTTTCAGACACCGAGTTGTTAAAAAATTCCCCAATTGTAATAATAGATTTTGTGGACAGCCCCACAACACTATCTTGCCCCAAATTAAGCAGAGCTAGTATTATGGAAACCAGATAGCGGATATTTCGTATGATTGAGTTCCTTCAAAATTAAACCCAGCTTTCATGACAATGACTCCACGTGTAGCACAAGTGATGTGCTGATTACCAGGCCAACTTAGACCCAAACTTGTTTTAACTCCTGAGTTCCCTGACTCACGAAAAACCTAGTCGTTTTGTTGGCTGTTCCGTGGTTTTGTTTTGTCAAAGATGCCAACCATTATCATTGACTAAAATGAAACATATTAGGATAGTGGATGAATTTGTAATGTATGTATATGCGTAGTGTTTAGGTAAGCTCAACCGAAGCTGATATTTAACTATAGCGCCCTTGCATTCGTTCTGTAAGTACACTGGTGTCCTTTATGCATAGCTGTGATTTCGATCGATCAAGTAACAAGATTTCGATCGATAAAAGCCACATTGACGGTTAAAAAAAAAAAAAAAACCTCTAAGCAAGATACAACCATCCTGCTTGATCACAAACTTTAGGCGGTTGAATAAAAGAAATGCTAGCAAGTCGATGCCTCATCGACACTATCAGTGAGTTTAGTGCACATAATACTCGTTACACAAATACTTCTGCTGCACAACGAACAGAAGGCGCCCGAGTAGATGTTATTATAAAAACTACTGCTACTGCTCATTTCATTAGCAGAACATTAATTATGAATTTGATTCCAGCTTTACAAACTAAATTTACTTTGATTAATTTTATTTTTGTCTACTAAAAAAAAAAAAAAAAATTGTTTTGTTTTTGAAAGAAATATTTTATTTATGACAGAATATACAATAATTTATTTACACAAAGAAACTTACAATTAAACAAATATTTACAAAATGTACAAAATACACAAGAAACAGTTGAGCTATCTGGAGATCGTTACAAACGATCTAGAGATAGCTCAACTGATCCAAATCAGTGCCAGACGGAAGCGTCCCCAAGACGCTGGCGGCATTGCCACGCTGAATGGCAATGCTTATGCGCTGCGCCAGATACCCACCAGCTCTTGGGTCACGCGTCGCCTCGATCAGTCGCCTAGACAAAATTTTGAAGACCCGCGAGGCCTCGGTTCCCCACGGACCCAGAGTCTCAACCCCAAGAGGAGCAAATAAGTAGGCTCTGTCGAGACCTGCATATTTGCGCCTCTTGAGATCCTCGGCCAGATCTGCCGCCGCGCCCGCCACAACGGATGTCCTTGGCAGATGAGAAGGCGCAAGTGTGTCGACACACGTAGCATCCCACACAAGTGGCCTCCCCAACTCCCAAGGAACAAGCGTCATACCGTCAGGCCGCTTACCATCGTCACGCAACAGACCATTCGGTTCGAGAACGGCTGGTACGTTGACGGTTGTAAAGGCCCGCCGGATGACGTCGTTAAGGCTGGCGTGACGAGATATCCGACCGGCGGCCCTAGAACACGATAATCCGTGGTGCCCAAGCTGATCGACTGCAGTACCGCACTGGCACCGATGAGGTGCGCAGCACGGCGCACCCAACCGTAAGCAGGTTGCAATACGGAACGTGACGGGATCCATTAAAGTACCAGTGTTACATGAAGGAAGGGCTTGTAACCAATAACCTGACTCCAATTTGGAAACAGCAAGAAGACGGGCACAATCTGCAGAGCTGGAACACGTTTGTAACAGATAATTCCGTGTCAACTCACACAGAGGCCCGTCCCATTGCCGTTGAGACGAAAGAGATTTGGGGGGAGCAGTATTGGGACATGCACTATGCCAAGCATTTTATTTATTGTTTATTTCTAATATTCTAGTATCAACACTAGATAAAAAAAAAAAAAAAAAAAACAATTTTTCATAATATTTTGCATTTTATTTGATTTATTTTTCTCCAACATTTTTTCATTTTCTCTGAACATCCTACAAGTGAATAAATTAAATCTTGAGCCAAGGATGAAACAATTAAGTGATCAAACTAACTTACCAAGTGACGTTCGATCATAATTGTTCCATCCTTGGCGAAGAGATTTAAGGTCCCTCCCATCCCTTAGGATACCCCAATGTGCAATGTTGGAGACCCTGTATGTGCTTATTCTCTGAACTAAATGAAGCTTATGGAACCAGGGTAGCATGGCGTATGCTATCTCTTTCTTTCTTATGGAGCTGAAATACGTGCGAGTGAGTTGAAGCGTAGGCGAGACTACTACAAGTGAATAAATTAAATCTCTTCGCCAAGGATGGAACAATTATGATCGAACGTCACTTGGTAAGTTAGTTTGATCACTTAAATATTGTGGACAATCCACACAACAGCCCCAAATTAAGCAGAGCTTGTGCTATGTGAACTAGAGGGCTGATTTAATACTTGGATACATTTTTTTTGCAAATATGTACATAATTAGAATACAATATAACACCCAGACAGAGATTTAACATCTATGTTCACCATAGGAGTGAGGCATATATATCGGAACAGGTAAAAATAACAGGTATTTTAAAACAACAGCTTGGAACTGTTGTCTAAACCACTGAGAACCTGTTCCAGTTCCATTCCACAACAGCCCGAATCTGCCGAAACATGCGTCTCTTTATTCTAGCTTATGGAGATTACTTTTGTTAGAAGGAGACGCCACGCACGGAACATGTGAGGCATATATATCGGAACAGATAACAAAATAACAGGTGTTTTAAAATAACAGCTTGGAACTGTTGTCTAAACCAACCAATGAGAGCCTGTTCCCTGCCTGTTCCAGTTCCAGTTCCATTCCACAACAGCCCGAATCTGCCGAAACATGCGTCTCTTTATTCTAGCTTATGGAGATTACTTTTGTTAGAAGGAGACGCCACGCACGGAACATGCTCTTCTCTATTCTAGCTTACGCATCTTACCTTTGTTAGAACGAGATAGCCTGTTACAAGCAGAGAACAGGTGTTGCGTTCGGAAAATACTATGTTGCATGCAACACAACCAGCTGTTATTTTGGAACAGGTTTTTGGAACTGTTGTTTTACTGGAACTGGAACAGGCGGAACAGGTTTCTTATTTTACCTGTTCCAACCCACTCCTAGTTCACCACACGGGATCGAACTTACGACCTACGGCGCAGAAGGCAGAGCTACTACCTGAGCTGAGATGCCAGCCTGTTTACTTTTTTTTTATTGTTTCGATCGTTTTTTTTATTGAATCGATATTCGAATGAAGTGATCAGCGAATTCCTATTTCTTTATGCTTTTCGATGTAAGAAACCGGTTGTGAGCGGATACGGTGAAAACATACTTTTACTCCTTGTGTAACAATCTACTATTTATAATCTCCAGTTTATTTTTGACCAATTAAAAACAGTATACGGGCATTTGCATCTATTGAAGATGATTTATATAGCGTCAGAGGCAATTGGTGATTACACAAGCCCTATACTTGCTAAAATCGCTAAAATCCTAATCGCTAAAATAAAATCGCTTAAATCCTTAGGATTTTAGCGATTTTAGATGGAATAGGCTTGCCCAGCACCTATACCATCCTGACAGCTTAGCCGACCTAATCCACAGGAAAGACATGGTCAATACGTGCGGAGCTGACTAAACCGCGGGTTTCCTCACGATGTTTTCCTTCGCCATTTGAGAGCACTATTAAAAACTACTTACTTACTTATTAGCACAGTTGCACAGTTAAACGGTTAAAACTTAAATAAGGGTCATTAGCTGGCCTCTCAGTTGGTAGTAGGTCTGCCTTCTGCGCCGTTGGTCGTGGGTCAAATATGTTTGTGTGGGAACGCAGATGTTTGTTCTCTGTCTGGGTGTTATATTGTATTCTATGTATTTACAATAAACTGTTGACACACACTACTTTTATTGAAACCACCAATATATCCCTTCCCTCTTTCTCTTCTTTTACTTTGAGCTTAGATAATAGAGTATGTAATAAAAAAAAAAAAATATGTAACGACAAATGGAATAAAATTTACCAATCGGTTAAAAAATAAAATCAAAAAGCATTATTTTATTATGGTCATTAAAATAGCGGGTATTATTTGTTAAGTATATTTCACAATTAACAGTTGTACTAGTAAATAATGCGTGGGTAGCAGGGATGCAGTAAGGAAAGGGTCCGGAAATTAATTCCGTAATAAATTTAATTTATTACGGAATTAATTATTTATTGCACACAGTACAAAACATAGGAATAGTACAGAAGAAGAGGACATGCATAAAAGCGAGCTTAACCCTAAGCAGAGTTTTCTTAAGAGGACATGAAAGGCAAGCTTAACCCTAAGCAGAGTTTTCTTACAGCAAGCAAGCTTTCGATTGCAATAAATAAACTGATAGAAACAAAACTTATCTTTGACAAGGAACGATTGCCACAAGACCGAATTTCGACGTAATAAACATGAGGTAGCGAAGAGGAACTTCGCTTTGCATGCTAGTTTTACTAGCATGGCAACAGATAGATGGTCCAAAAAATATTGCAACAAGATAAGTGACCGCTGTTCCTTGTTAGTATGACTTTTGATGGCAACAGAATTACACTATCAGCCGGCTGAGACCACCCGTATTGATTTTTCTTCAAATAACAATACACAAGCCTCCAGCAGTGCCTTTTAAATATTTACCAAACAGGAAAAAAAGATTAGATTCTGACGTCAGAAACTTAGAATCGGAATAGCCCAGCAAAGTAACGCATGTGAGTTTTACGCAAATATATCGTATTTAATTTTCGTGTGACGCCTTGACTGAAATATATCGTATTTAATTAGTGCATTACATGATCAGATAAGGAGTTCACGCATCGGTGGTCATGGATGAAGCCTTGGACTGGTTGTGTGTGTAGGCCTAATGCGTTGAAGTGTGCAAAAACATCTTCATGATACCGGGCACTGGGTGGTTTTGGATAGACATTACATAGTAGGTGGTTCTTTGAAACTTTTCAGATTTAAATTCAGAATCATTTATTTTAGTGCAGTAAGCGAACATGGTACAATTGGAAAAGTCAAAATAATTAACTAATGATGATAATAAAAAATAAACTATAACAAAAAATAACAACAAAAATAATAATAGTAGTGCAAAATATTGTATACCATACATTTTTTTGCTTTTACCAAGCCGTAGTTTGCTGCCGGTTCTTTTAGGCTTATGGTCACGAAAAATTGGCACTAGGTGCCAAGCCATATCCACTTAGCTTTAAGATGTTTCAAAGTGATTCTTGTGATACCATTGATTACAGTATAGGGCTACGTATGGTGTTCTCCAAAAAGGGCGTGTACTAAAGGTCACCAAACCGCAGGTCATGCTTTTGGTGTTGCAAGCGTCCATTAGGCTACAGACCGTTTTCCATCAAGTGGGGCGAATGGTTGTTCTCTAACTTAACTTTAACCGACTTCATTGCAAAACGGCTAAACCGATTTTAATGAAATTTGTTTGGGACAATCTGGACGTAAGAATAACCTTCCAAATAAAAAAAATATTTTCTAAATCGGTTCCTAAATGACGGAGGCATGCAGTTACAAACATTAAAAAAATTATTTAAAAAAATATGGCAACACCGATTTTAATTAAATAAAAATGGGACCAATCTGGAAGCAGTATACCTTTCAGATAAAAAAATAGTTAAAACGGTAACAAACATTAAAAAAAAAATACGGGTTCCACTCCGGGAGTGCCGGCAGGAGTGAAAACTTGATTATTAACGTTGAGCATGTTTGATATTTTGGAATGGTTAGGGGGGGCTTGTTTGTTATTTGGCACGCTGTAACATACACGAACATTCGCGCAAGCGCCATGCGCTGCCTAAACGAAACAGTAGGCCCAGGCATACATTTTCGCCGCGCCGTAGAGAAGGGATAGCTGTCTACTCTCCATCCGTCTTACGCTTTTTCGATCAGGTCACGTGTCCTGACGCGCTGACGCGAGTTTAAGATTTTATACCCATTACAGAAAAAGTGCTCAACGCCGCTAAAGAAGTTTTCACTTCAAAAAAAAAAATACAACCGAATTGAGAACCTCCTCCTTTTTGATTGGAAGTCGGTTAAAAACATTTCCAGTTCCACCGATATGAAAGTGAAGATCGGCAAATCGAAATCTAGATTTGTATTCTATTGCCAGTATAAGAACCGAGCTAGATTATTACAGGATTGAATAACACAAATTACCTAAGCTAATTACTAACATCGTTGGCAAATATGCTGTAAACCAGTAGCCCTAATTGGAGCACGCTGCGCCGTCAGTTATATATTTATTAATCGCTTCCTAGCTTTATTCGGACTAGTGAGGTTTATGCAGCTTTCGACTGAATGAGATGTTTGTATCTTTTTTATTATCCTTTTATGATTTATTTCAGGCTGGCCTCTACATGTTTTTAGAACAGCTGAAATTTTGAAACTTTTTTTTTTGAAAATAAATGTTATAGTATTGTATACAAAACACACACGGTACTTGTAGGGCCTGTCTTCATAATCATCTCATTATGACAGTTTCAGTACACAACTGCTGTACGGAAACTGAAACACTATCGTACCGCGACTGATTTAGATAAGTACCTAATGTTTGAGAGCACTAACATTAAATTACTATTACTGAGGTAATACATAATCATAGTAAACTGCCTCGTATTGGCAAACAGTGAATGTCTCAGATAAGTTCACATTATTTCCCAACGTCTGCAATAATCGATTCCAAATCTAAACGCAATGACGCTTTTGTTCTCAAAGTAACAAAATAGACTGGTAACTGCTACAGGTATACGGAAGACTATCTTTTCGGGTATCAGTACCCCAAGTCCGAGTTTTGCTACCACATTTCGTAACCAAATGTTGTTTTCGTTTCGCCTACGTGTCTCTGTCTTTTGTATGGAGAAAAGATGAGACAGCAAAAATACTTTACGTAGTTAGAGTTGTTGTCTCATCATTTTTCGATGCAAAAGAGAGAGACACGTAGGCGAAACGAAAACAACATTTGAGTATCGAAATGTTGTAAATGTACTGGGACTTTGGGTACAGTATTAACGTAACTCCCTTATTTCATTGTTATAATCATCATCGTAATTTTAATCAATTTTATTGTCGGATTTTGTTATGCTACACATTTTATTTTTGTGTGGGGCGGCAATGGTTTAGACTGGCACAGGATCGAGGTAGATGGCACAAACTAAGGGAGGCCTATACCCAGCAGTGGGTAAAGTCGGGCTGTGGATGATGATGATGATGACACAATTTCTTTTTGTGCCATGGAGCGCAAGTCAGACCGCGTGTGGAACAGAATACTAGGATGCGCTCCAAAACCCCCATCGTTGACTGTGGTCAAAAAGCTGCCAACCTTAAATGGAACTGAGCTGGACACGTCTGCCACATGCCTGACACCTCGTGGGCTAAGAGGACCACAAACTGCATTCCACGAAATGTAAGGCGGCGACGTCGAAGACCCAGAATGAGATGGCGGGACGAACTTGACTCCCACCTTAGATCGTAGCCTGTTACTGCGTTGAGTCGCAAAGAGCGGAAAGAGGGAAGGGAGGTCTTTGCCCTGCAGTGGGACAAAAACGACCAAATAATAATAATACACAATTTCACAATACATTTAAGCAGTATAGGCACCTCTCTCATCTAACAGACAAATTGGTTAAAATAACATCTTAAAATAAGAAGCAATTTTATGCATTTAATTTCGACTTCAAAAATAGAGTATCTAACTCTCCTTACCTTATCAAAATCATTCCGAGAGTCAAAACCGTTCAAAAATACCGCAATAATCGGCCACGGTAATATAGCCAAACTTTAATGATCCACAAAAATGTAGAATGTGTGTAAACAAACTTGTTTTTGCGCGTAATAATGAATACACTAGCAGTTACGTTACGTAACACTCTCGTAATACGTGGAAGTGATGATTTTACTCCGGCTCGGCGATTATAGACGCTGCGAGTTATAAAGCTGCCATTCATGGACAGGCTTGTAAGACAACTTGCTGGAGGTCGGTATGCGCTGCATTAAAATCAGCAAAAGTAACTGCAGCACTCATCAGTAAAGCAACTGATGATATTAAAGGATGACAAATGACCTATTGCTCGCTTGGAGTTTAAGGCAGCAAGTTGGTTAGAAGGCATAGTCAAATTCCATGCATTAAGTGCAATATAAAAAAAATTTGGACAATCCACATTTTCTAGCCCCATGGTAAGCAGAGCTTGCACGATAGGAACCAGATAGCTAATATCATACAGCATACACTTTTTTGTTGTAAATAGGTAAATACTAAAAATACAATAGAACACCCAGACAGAGAACATAGATCTACCTACGTTCACCACACTAATATTTGGTCTCGGTGGGGATTAAAACCATGCGTAGAAGGCAGAGCTACTACCGCGACTGAGCTTTTTTATGTTTTTCAGAAAATGGAAAATTCACGGAAGGCTTATCCAGATAGACCTTATCCAGTATGAAAATTATTTGTTTGTGTATGTTTTTCAATTACATCGCAGATGAAAGAGTTTGTGTCACATAACGTTAGCAGGACAGTGAATAGGCAGCCTTACATCGATCAGCACTCCGGGTGAACCGTTAGCACACTTCCTACTATAACAATTTACCGACACACAAAACTTAGGTATTTGTCTTATTGGAATGCCGATGATGAATATCAATTTAGTATTGAATATTAATGTTCGACATACAAACAAGGCCACTGACCTGTTTGATCACCTTTATGAAACAAAGTAGCACGCAAGGGATTCAAATTTTCAGTCTGCATTTCAGTCCAGTGCCTACTTGCCTGTTTTCTTTATAGTGTTTGCATGCTGGGTTTTCTGGCGAAGTGTGTGAATCTGTATTTCCCTATATTTATGAATTAAAATGTACAATGCTTCAAGCAAATTAATTATTTCATTTCATTTTTTGCACTGGGTTTCAAGCTTTTACCTTTCAAGGGAATTTAGTGATAGGCATTTCTGGGGTAGGGTCAGGTGCAACTTTTACTTCTACCTCTATTTACGGGGCGTTAGCGGGTTGCTAAATATTGGCCTCGTGCACAAGCTCAAAGTCGCGCAACGAGCTATGGAGAGAGCTATGCTGAGAGTGGTACGTGATAGAAACAGAAATGAGGATATCCTTAGAAGAACCAAAGTCACCGACATAGCTCGTAGAATTAGTAAGTTGAAATGGCAATGGGCAGGTCATATAGCTCGAAGATGTAACAACCGTTGGGGAATAAAGGTTCTCGAATGGTGACCACGAACAGGAAGACGAAACATAGAGCGCCCACCTAACCAGATGGACCAAAGACATTGTTGAGATCGCAGGAAGTCGGTGGATGGAAAGGGCTCAGAATCGTTCTTCCTGGAGATGTGTAGGGGAGGCCTATGTCCAGCAGTAGAATTTTTCAGGCTGATGATGATGATGATTTAGCTATCACCCAAGATTCTGTCACTCCTGTGGCAGAATCTTGGGTGATAGCTAAATCAGCAGTGTTCTAATAAAATATGAAAAATCATGAACTTTGCGTACAAGGCTTAGTGAAGACAGATTTCGAGTTAATTCAGCAATATGATGGTTATCAGAACTACTTATTTCAAATACAAACGACCCAAATCATCCCCAATCACGTAATGACATAATCAACCCCAATAAATCGAAAACGAAGCGCTCGTCATTGAAAAATGATCTTCAAATCGAAACATTTTTACTCCACCGCATTACTTATCAGCTATATTTAATCAGTCCGATTAGATTAGCTCGTTGGGGTTGAAATGGGGTGAAGATATTTAAGGGCGGAAATTTGAAAGGGAAACAAATAAAGGCTTGCGTTTTATTGTGTTTTAGCGCGGAGTAACAATATGGTGGAAGACTCTTAGGTATATAGGAATGCAAATCGTTTGTGACGCAACAAAGACAAAAATATCTTGAGAAAGTCATTGGCGAATTTTGTTTATGCATTTATTTGTATTCTAAGTATGAATTAAAAAAAACTATGTAAGTATTATATCAGCTATCTGTAGGCCTACCACAAGCTCTGTCTGGCTCTGTCTGGTTTTGTTTTTGATTCTAGCAGTAATGTACGAAAATAGCGCTTTGACACTTGATTTCATTCTGAAACTTCTCCCTCCATCCTTGACTCCTGTTATGTTACAGTGTCTTTTGAAGTGAAAAATTCTTCTTCGCGGGCTTGAGCATTTTTACGAACTCTACCAACAAAACGTTCATACCGCATTCGCTCAACAACTTATTTCTACTCTTATAATAATGGTATTTTGATAGGCACCTGTACGTTACAAATTAGCTTGTTATAGGATGAAACGATTAAAGTAATCACATCGCTTCTCACATAAATACTTTATCCGGAACATATTAAGGAACAATAGGTTGGAAAGTTAAATAAGTAGTGCCATTGTCTTTTGAAGATACATTTTGGGAAGGTTTTCTTATAAGGTTTTATTATAGTCACTTATTTACAAAAAAGAGCAGGATCAAACTTCATGTCAAAGGCCAGAAACAATGATCTGTGTTATAAAATTTGTGTAAATAGTAGTTGAAATAAAGGCTTATTTAATTTATTTTATTTTATTAACACAAACAACTACTTACAAATACTTACAAAATGTACAAAATAAACAAGAAACATTTGAGCTTTTTGCAGACCATTACACACGATCTATTATGGTCAACCTCTTACAATTATTTCACCTAAAGAAGTGAAACTACTAAAAAAGGGATTAAGTAAGCGAAAGCGACTCTTTTTAGGGTTCCGTAGCCAAATGGCAAAAACGGAACCCTTATAGATTCGTCATGTCTGTCTGTCTGTCTGTCTGTCTGTCTGTCTGTCCGTCCGTATGTCACAGCCATTTTTCTCTGAAACCGTAAGAGCTAGACTGATGAAACTTGGCGAGTAGATGTATTCTGTGAACCGCATTAAGATTTTAACATAAAAATAAAAATAAAACTATAAATTTCGGGGGTCCCCATACTTGAAACTGAAACTCAAAAATTATTTTTTCATCGAACCCATACGTGTGGGGTATCTATGAATAGGTCTTCAAAAATGATGTTGAGGTTTCTAATATCGTTTTTTTCTAAACTGAATAGTTTGCGCGAGAGACACTTCCAAAGTGGAAAAAAGTTGGTCCCCCCCCCTCTAACTTCTAAAGTAAGAGAATGATAATACTAAAAAAAATATATGTTGTACATTACTATATAAACTTCCAACGATTTTTGGTTTGAACGAGATCTAGTCAGTAGTTTTTTTTTTATACGTCATAAACCGTAAACCGTAATATACCTTTCGACGAACTACAAGAACCTTATTATGTTACATCAAGTAACATAATATAAAGGTTCTTGTAGTTCGTCGTGCTACGGAACCCTTCATGGGCGAGTCCGACTCGCACTTGGCTGCTTTTTAGGGTTCCGTAGCCAAATGGCAAAAACGGAACCCTTATAGATTCGTCATGTCTGTCTGTCTGTCTGTCTGTCTGTCTGTCTGTCTGTCCGTCCGTATGTCACAGCCATTTTTCTCCGAAACCATAAGAGCTAGACTGATGAAACTTGGTGAGTAGATGTATTCTGTGAACCGCATTAAGATTTTAACACAAAAATAGAAAAAAACCTATAAATTTTGGGGGTCCCCATACTTGAAACTGAAACTCAAAATTTTTTTTTTCATCTAACCCATACGTGTGGGGTATCTATGAATAGGTCTTCAAAAATGACGTCGAGGTTTCTAACATCGTTTTTTTCTAAACTGAATAGTTTGCGCGAGAGACACTTCCAAAGTGGAAAAAAGTTGGTCCCCCCCCCTCTAACTTCTGAAATAAGTGACTGATAAAGCTAAAAAAAATATATGTTGTACATTACTATGGAAACTTTCAACGATATTTGGTTTGAACGAGATCTAGTCAGTAGTTTTTTTTTTATACGTCATAAATCGTAAACCGCAATTTACCTTTCGACGAACTACTAGAACTTCTAGAACTCTATGTTATATTACTTACTGCTACGGAACCCTTCATGGGCGAGTCCGACTCGCACTTGGCCGCTTTTTTTTTGGCTTGTCAAAAGCAAGGACTGACATTTTTTATTCGAAGAATTCCGTAGACTGAACGATGGCGATCAGCTGAAACGCTGTCAAATATCGCTATCATTTGACATCGTTTCAGCTGATCGCCATTGCCATGGCCTAGATGTGTGCAGGCCGCAAGAAGTCTCTGAGTTAGATTATTTTTGTTTTTGGACATAATGTTGTATAGTCTTTTACAAATTACAAGTACCTAGGTACTTAATTATTATATTTGTTTGTTTATGTCTCGAAAAGGTGTCAATATTTTTTTGTAGAAGGTTTACTAATTTTCTTATAATAATACAGAAGTCATTTGTCGAATTTGCTCCTTCAAAAAAATTGTAGCAATCCTCGCTGCGCTTGCGCATATGAAGAAGGCGCAAAAATAATTTACTTTTTGTTCTGGTTTGTATTTCAGAAATAAAACGATTGTACTAAGTAGTCTATTTTTGGCAAGTTTTCATATAAAACTTGTTTTGTTAAAAGTGACAGATTTAGCAGACCCACCTGATGTTGAGTGGTTACATCGGTATTCATTTTGGTAAGAACAAAAATATCTACCAACTCAATCTCATAAAAAACACTTTAATATGAAACTAACTAAGATATAATTTCTAATAGAGGTGTTTCTTTCATAATTTGACAAAACTTCAATTTATTAACATACCTACCTATTGTATGTTGATGTTGGTTTGTTCGAAGTTCACTTCAACTCCTGACGTAGGGAAGGTAGGTAGGTTTGATTATCTGATAAAATAGCACCTGTGCTTTCACGGCGCAGAGTTTACAATGTCTAGAAATGGCAACATAAAAAAAATAAGTGAAAAAAAATTGGTAATTTTTGCCCTGGTACCTGGACCTTCAGAAAAAGTCTCAGGAGAGAATACAATAAAGTCAATGACAAAACTGAACCATACCTATTATAGCAGGATTATAACATACTTATAATAGCAGTTACGGGTGCATAAAAGAGTGTGGTTGTGTTATGGACACGGCCGTTTGTTGAGTACGTGAATACGTTTAAGGACTTTCCCCTCCGCCGCACGCGTTTTGGGTTACAGTCCTTACTTAGCGTATAATACATTTTTTGATTCTTTAGCTATCAAATGCTGTTAATTTAATTTGAATGGGGATGATAGAAATGTAGCTGCAACACTAAACTGTAACTCCCGATTTTGTTATCATTAGTTTTTTTGAGTTGCGTTCCTGCGAAAGCAGTTTAAAGACGTTAAAAAATCTTTTACTATTATTGATTATGTCCAGTTTGTAGCAAGTGCAAGACATTTCTAATACTTTTTAGCTCTGCAGAGTCACCATAAATGTTTGAAATTCACATTTCTGTTCGTCCGAATTAGTTGTTTATCAAGATATCCATCTCTATGTTCTATAGCCAACTGTCCAGCCATCAAGTCCGGTTGGTGCTCAATAAAAATTAAACCTTACATCGCTGTATTAAGAGTCAATTCACATTTCAAAGTCTTGTTTGTTACCAAAAAACGTAGCTTTACGCATGGCTTTAAACCTCTACTTTTGTTAAAGAAAATTGAACTTAAATTAGTGGACACTAAGACATAATATTGCTTGAATTTAGAATGACACAGACTCATAACATAGTGCCTATGTGCAATGACGTCATCGCTTGAAAGTGGAACTTCTTTACGATCGATAGTACTATAATTACCAAAGCTGACGAATTCCGTCCGTTTGTAAAACAGTAATTAAACTATTATTTGTGTGTCCTATTTATTTCTATTGCATTTTAACAGGCTATAAAAATTCAATTATGCCATAAATTTTGCTTGATTACTGTTAGAACGAGAACATTAAAATTAAATATTGTTTTGTTACCACTCGCTAGGTGGAGCTTTAGAAGCAAACTAATTTTAGTGACCGCCCTTACAGCTCAGTTGGTCGTTGCTCTGCTTTCAGCGCTGGAGGACGTGGGTTCGATCCCCGCCGGGAACAAACATATTTTGTGTGGTGAACATAGATGTTTGTTCTCTAGCGTATGTCAATCAAATAGAAGGTTTTTTCTAACTTCTAACGCAGAAGTTTGTTCTGTCCTGGGTGATAAAGTGTATTCTATTACCTATTTTCCGTCGTATAATATCCCTGGACGAACTCTTCACAGAGAGCTCTACTACTTCTGTACAACGCTGTTTGCTGCCTGGCACAAGCTGGGAGCAATATGTACAGCACAAGCACGAGTGCTCTTTGCCCATTATTTTAACCGACTTCCAATCAAAAAGGAGGAGTTTCTCAATTCGGTTGTATTTTTTTTAATGTTTGTTACCGCATAACTTCGTCATTTGTGAGCCGATTAGAAAAAATACTTTTTTATCTATAAGGTATTGCTTCCAGATTGGTCCCATTTTAATTTGATTAAAATCAGTGTTGCCATTTTTTTTTAAATATTTTTTTTAATGTTTGTATCTGCATGCCTCCGTCATTTAGGAACCGATTTAGAAAATTATTTGTTTATTTGGAAGGTTATTCTTACGTCCAGATTGTCCTAAACAAATTTCATTAAAATCGGTTTAGCCGTTTGGCAATGAAGTTAGTTTCTCTAGTTTTTTAAACTTATAATTATTTTTATGCGCAAACATTACATAGCCCGAATAATCCTATTATTGAGCAAAGGCCCCAATCCCACTCATCACAATTTTGTGCCACCAGTCAAAACATCTCAGCTCAGAATTAAAATTGCGCAAACGTTTTATTCGATAACACGTGCCGAAGTAATCAGCAACAAAAACTGCACATCGGCTGATTTCGGCTTCATATAGCGAAGTGTACGTCAGAAAGAGATAGCGCTCTACAAAGCTGAAAAGCCGATGTGTAATATTTATTGCCTACAACCATAGATATGTACCATAAAGTGCCCTGCATGCTGTTTGATCCCAAAAAAACATTCTATCTGAAAAAATCTATAAAAAGCTTATGTCGCCAGTCCTTATCGAATCCAGAATCGACATCACTAAACGAAAAGGCGCCGCAAATCAACACCGAACTAAATCATTGAAGCCTAAACGGGCCGTGCAAAAAACTGATAAGAAGTTGGAAACACCGGCTAGTTCCCTTTGTTGTTCCGGTGATGTAAAAACTTTGGTGCCGGTATTATTGTTTAAAATAATTATGTCGTCACCATCAGCCCTTCCTATTTTATAGCACTACTATAAAATCAGCCCTCTGCTGCATGAAAGAAAGAAATAATGCCGCTTCCTTAGCTACCATTGGTTCCTGGGCAGTTTTTACAGTGCCTAATTTGTACATCGACATCAATAGTTATTTGCTATACACTAGACAAGTTATACAAGAGTGCAAAGCTGCTTTTTAACCTTTTTTATTTTGTTAAAAACTCGCACTCGTAACCTTCTTGGTGTACCTATTTGTGAATTCAAAACACCATTAAACCTATTTACCTGCATGGTGCCGAATTTATAATACAACCTTTTTAAATTTGTTATACCTGTAATAAAACTCCCACTGTTGTCCAATCAAACTATATTGTTCACTTCCTTCTACGTTACAATCTCTCTAGTACTTCACAAATTACCAACTCTAAGCCACGTGGTTTTACAAAGTAGCTTGCATTGCATGCGACCAACTCTTCCGAGCGCTCGTTCCAGAATGGCGATCGAGCAGTCGAGCCCGACCGCCATCTTTATCGCCGGAAGCGTTGCCAGTATGCAGTGCAGACATTTTGAATCAATCACCATTAATAATACTTTTACATAAACTAAACAAACAAACTAGTTCTTAAAACAGTTATCATGATTAATGACAATTAAAATCATTATTTATTTACAAACAAATTATTCAGATCCACAGACATATTTTAAATCAATCGATTCAACTGACTAACCATACATAATTGCCAACGGCATTTTCCATGAAGTTGACAGACTATTTTACAAACAAATATGACAAGTGTCATCAAATATCATAATAGTAATTTCTATTAAACCATTAAAATTAGAACCATTATTGAAATTCATCACATTCGGCCATCCGATATTGTGCTTACTCTGGAAGCACATGCTAAGTGCACAATATAATATGATAACTTAATAAACAAAGCTTGAATTTAAAACAAATAATGAGAAAAGATGACCATTCAAATACAATCTAAAAAAAATCTAATGTCTATCAAATTCGGCCATCCGACAGTGTGCTTACTCTGGAAGCACATGCTGAGAGCATAATGATAACATGATAACTATGTATATGTATGAATAAACAAAACTTGAAACTTGAATGACTACCAAAATTCAAACAACTAATAAGAACAAATTAAGACAAATCCAAAATTACAATATTAAACTCGTAAACAAAATGAAATTATTAAGTAGAAGATACGAAGACACCCAAATAAATCTTAGTCATTTCTTAGAATAAACAGATATTAAAAATATAATTCTATCTAAAAATAACTAAAGTTAAATATCCCGTTTACCATATTCAAAGCCTGTATGCAAAAAAAATTTAACTAAATGAAATTTCTCGTAAGATAATAATAACAGTTTTGTATGAGAAAAGTCTTCGCATCCCAGCCATAAACAATCCATTCGGGTAAAATATTATTTAAATTAAATATTCCAATAACATAAATTATACTCAGATTGTGATAGGAAAACATGTACATGGTTAAAAATACAGTCAAACAGTTAATTGTTTTAAAAGTCAAATAGTAATTTGGTCTCCCTACTACAATATTCACGTTGACCGGATTGAGAGGGTCCAGAAAAAGTTTCTGAATATAACTATACTGCAAAGCTCCATCATTTTCATTTAATGTTATTAGAAAATCATCGCAAATATCATGATCTACTGTATCTTTTCAAAATTATCCACTCGCATATCGACTCTCCTTGCTTACTTTATCTTATTAATCTAAATATAAAGCCTAGACCTCGGCAACCCTTTCAGAACACTTTCGCCCTACAAGTCCATTCAAACAACACTTCTTATTATAACCCCGTTGTCAGAATGTGTCGCCTATTTAACGATTTATTGATTAAATACAGTGATAAAATTGATATCTTTAACAATAATCAAAATAAATTCAAGAATGCAGCTTTGGCCACTCTTTCATTAGAGTGTGCCGAAAACTCTTATTGGTTAGTTCATTAATTCTGCACTCTCTTCGAGTCTTAACTCGAAGTGACTTACTGTAATAAAATAATTGTATGAGTACACCTAAGTTCCAAGTAAATGTTAACTTTAATCACCTACTACTAGTTAAGCCTGGTTACACGCTATCTACATAACTTTCCTGTTCAATGCATTCTGTGTACGCATGTTTTGGGGTACTGTCTAGCTCATAATTTAATAGTATTTATGCCTGTAAATTATCGATTGTACTCTGTTTTGTGTACCTAATAAACAAATAAAATAAAATATAAAACAAAATGAAATTGTGGTAATAAACTACATAATTCTTCTCCTTAATACGGAACTCAGCCTGTTACTGCGGAACCTTCAGAGGCGCGTCATGGCTCAAGCTGCTGATGTGGTGCCTTCCATGGCGCATCACGGCTCAGACCACTGATGCGGCGCCTTCCGTGGCGCATCACGACTCAGGCCGCTGGTGCGGCGCCTTCTATGGCGCATCCCGACTCAGGCCGCTGCGCTGGTGCGGCGCCTCCCGTGACGCATCACTGCTCATGCTGCTGATGCGGTGCGTCACGGCTGTGTCCTGTGGCACCTTCTGCGGTGCATCGCTACTAACTTTGCCTGGAGTTTTAAGGATCTGAAACTCGTCATAAAATTTACAGATCTGCAAGCACACTGTGAATAAATCTATTATCATTCATCTGCTTTATATCTAGTTGAAATGAATAGGTTTTCCAATTGTGAAATAATTAAAAAGTAACAATGTATTCCAAAAATATAAAACACTAAATGTACACTATCCACGGCATTTGGACGAGTTCTCTGTACTTAGTCTTGCGCTTTAAATACTACAAAAGATACGTTTAACTTAGCTCAGTAAATGCATGAAAACGCCATCATAAATCCTGACAGCGAAGAACTTATTTACTTGAATTCCTCCATGCCATGCCCTGCCATGGTACTGCAGGCACGAACATGATTGTACTGTCATATTCTCATTGTTTTTGCTGAAATGTAAACATCTTATCGACAGAGACTGTTTCGGTGCGTAACCAATCTAATGGTTCAGGTTTATGACGTATTAACTTAATTTGGAATCTTGGTTCAATTTTTATTTTTTTATTGAAAACTGATTCAGTTGTAAAGCTGAACTGTAAAATTGTAATTGAACTCCTATAACTGCAATTCATCTTTAGTTCATCTTAAGTTAATATTTTATAAATGTTTTATAAATCGCTAATCTTTAATTTATAATTAGTTCACATTTATTGTATCTTTAATTTATATTTAATTCATATTTAATTCATTTTAAATTCATTTTAAATTCATCTTAAATTCATCTTAAATTCATCTTAAATTCATCTTAAATTCATCTTAAATTCATCTTAAATTCATCTTAAATTCATCTTAAATTCATCTTAAATTCATCTTAAATTCATCTAAAATTCATCTAAAATTCATCTAAAATTCATCTTAAATTCATCTTAAATTCATCTTAAATTCATCTTAAATTAATCTTAAATTCGTCTTAAATTCATCTTAAATTCATCTTAAATTCATCTTAAATTCGTCTTAAATTCATCTTAAATTCATCTTAAATTCATCTTAAATTCATCTTAAATTAATCTGTAATTCATCTGTAATTCATCATTATTTCATTTGTAATTCATAATTAATTCATCGTTTTTTCATCTTTTATTATAATATCCTCACTCGACACTGGCAATACTGAACGAATTTGTATACTTGGAATCCAAAACATTAATTTTAAACTCAAATAACTTTAACTCTAATCCAGCTTAACTTTTACTCATATCCAAAAACTTATATAATCTTAACCCAAAATCTTTACTTTTAATCCAAATCCAAAAAATGATCTTCAGCTTTTCAAACATTTTTTCTTTTAAACTTTTTGATCAATTTGAACTTTTTGAACATTTTGAACATTTTGAACATTTTGAACATTTTGAACATTTTGAACATTTTGAACATTTTGAACATTTTGAACATTTTGAACATTTTGAACATTTTGAACATTTTGAACATTTTGAACATTTTGAACTTTTTGAACTTTTTGAACTTTGACCAAACAGATCTCGCATGGTTCCAAACATAATTTCAACTTCTAAGGCGTACATAGTCAAACTGAACTCGCTTGGTTTCAAAATCAATTTCAACTTCTAAGGCGTACATAGTCAAACTGAACTCGCTTGGTTTCAAAATCAATTTCAACTTCGAAGGCGTACATAGTCAAACTGAACTCGCTTGGTTTCAAAATCAATTTCAACTTCTAAGGCGTACATAGTCAAACTGAACTCGCTTGGTTTCAAAATCAATTTCAACTTCTAAGGCGTACATAGTCAAACTGAACTCGCTTGGTTTCAAAATCAATTTCAACTTCTAAGGCGTACATAGTCAACTGAACTCACTTGGTTTCAAAATCAATTTCATCTTCTAAGGCGTACCTACATAGCCAAACTGAACTCACTTGGTTCCAAAATCAATTTCATCTTCTTAGGTGAAAATAGCCAAACTGTACTCACTTGGTTCCAAAATTAATCTTTACTTCTATGGCGTACATAGCCAAACACAGATCCCAAAACACTTTCTTTAGTCGAGCAGTAATTACGTTCAATGGCCTGGTTAACGTCCCCAAACTAGATCTGTTTGCTCAAAACCACCAAGAATTGCTACTAACATTTTGTCAAAATGCTGTTTCGAGGAGACTCCCCAGGTTCCATATGCTTTTTTTTTTTTTTTTCTTATTGTACTTTTTGTTTTTCTGTTTTAATTGTAATTTCTTAAAAAAATTGTATCTTCATTTTATAGTTTGTCTACCTTAGTCTCTCATTACTTAATATCATTTTTTTTTTTTAAGCTCCAATAGTCTCACTATGTGAAACCTGTTTAATGGACCCTAGTTGTCGTTTTAAATTATCAATTAGATTATAAGTATCTGCTGATTGTTTACCTAAGAAATAAAAATAAATAAACAGTCTACAATTTTGATAGCATTAGCTCACTTTGCTTCAAAAACTCGCTTCGGTAGGCTTGATCATGATCATTAACTTGCTTATTTTAAATCCAGCATGGTTAGACATTTGCAGTTAGAGGCTACTCAAACTTTACTGAGCTGCTATGGTATTAGCAGTACATGAATAGTTGTAGCACTATCGGATAGCCCCTATATCAAATTTATGGTTAGGCTCGGTCCATGACAAAGACCGTACCGGCTTTTATGAAATTCAAGATTGTGCTCGGTCTTTGCTATTTACGGCCACTTTATTATGAAACTTTATTCAATCACTCATTGTTGATGTTAAGTAAATTATAAGAAATAAATATTTCCAGAAACCTACCAAATAATAATTTCAACATAACCCAGCCAATAACACCCTGCTTATGCCAACAGAGATTCTAATTTATTTAAGGGTATTTATTTAATTTTGTACATAGGCTACATCGGCACAATGGCGACTATTAGCATGGACATAAAAATGTTTGTTTATGGTTCTAGACAGGAAAGTAGGCCTTGCCTAAGTACCCAACAGTTCTGCATATCAAAAAGTAACAAGAATGCTACAGAGGACTGACTTGCGTTTAACACTCAAGCTTGTTTTTTACACTCAAGTACCTTCACTTAATTTCATACACGGTAACACGAGTCATGTGTTATCAGAGGCTAACCAATAAAATGATCATCGTAATGCATAATAATGTAAAACTATTTGCTGTTATTAAGTTCGTTAATATTTTTAAAATATCTTTCGTTAAACTTAGCGTATATTCCAAAAATTAAGTGAATGTCAATTGATTGAAATGGAACAGCTTAACTAAGTAGTCAAAGTCGTTAAATATTAGGTGCAGGCCATTTCATGTTCGGATGAGCGGCTAATATCAAATTTCATATGATTCCACACACATTTTAGGGTAGGCATAACCTAATAAATAAATTTAAAAGAAAAGACCGATAATCTAAGAATAATGTTAGATTGTGTGTATCTCGTAAACGGTGCGTCGTAGCACAAAAATGACGAAAATTTCATCCCCCTATGAAACCCCACAACACATGGTAACAATGCTTCAGAGCAAGTTTTTTTTTTTGTTTGAGTACCCTCTTTAAATTTTCTCAAGAAAAATTTAAATATTTTATCAAAGATCCATTAATTCAATTAAGTTTAATTACACATTATCCATCATGCAATAAACGTCATCAGAACAATAAAATTGGGCGTGTACTTACCACTTCGGAGATGTAATAAAACTCCCACTGTTGTCCAATCAAACTATATTGTTCACTTCCTTCTACGTTACAATCTCTCTAGTACTTCACAAATTACCAACTCTAAGCCACGTGGTTTTACAAAGTAGCTTGCATTGCATGCGACCAACTCTTCCGAGCGCTCGTTCCAGAATGGCGATCGAGCAGTCGAGCCCGACCGCCATCTTTATCGCCGGAAGCGTTGCCAGTATGCAGTGCAGACATTTTGAATCAATCACCATTAATAATACTTTTACATAAACTAAACAAACAAACTAGTTCTTAAAACAGTTATCATGATTAATGACAATTAAAATCATTATTTATTTACAAACAAATTATTCAGATCCACAGACATATTTTAAATCAATCGATTCAACTGACTAACCATACATAATTGCCAACGGCATTTTCCATGAAGTTGACAGACTATTTTACAAACAAATATGACAAGTGTCATCAAATATCATAATAGTAATTTCTATTAAACCATTAAAATTAGAACCATTATTGAAATTCATCACATACCTAACTCATACTCGGAACCTTTTTGGTGCGTTACTTTTAGTCGCGCCATGTTTTTTTTTGCATTTTGTCATTTCCTCGCTGAGGTGGGATGAAAAGTTACGTGTTGCACTCGAGTGCAAGGATTTGGTTAAACATTAGAATCCTGCGCTTGCTCAGTCATCAAAATTGAGCACGCGGTTAAAAAGCAGCTTTGTACTCTTGTATAACAAATAACTATTATCTTTTATTTTTTATTGTACACATAGAACAATACATTTAGAGACGTGTACAACGTTTCGGTCAATATTTCTTCACTAAATCTATTCATGATTGGTAAAAAAAAGTATGGTCTGTATTATGTAGGTGCATGTACTTTACTTATAATAGTTTTGTCAGTTCTTTTTAGTATAAATTACTTGCCTCAGTTTGTACGCTCTTCTTCGCCGCAGGTCGTGGGTTCGATCCCCACCGAGCACAAATATTTGTGCTATGAACACAGATGTTTGTTCCTGTGTTATATTGTGTTCTAATGATTTGCTCATATTCCTACTTTGGTAATATTGACATTCAAAGTTACTTCATCTTCTTGTCGTGTACTTGTTCCTTCGTAACAAGTGTGGTGAAAGGACCACACACTGGGAAACCTAATGTCGAGTTGTAATAATTGATGAACTGGTATTTCACAGCTTCAATATTTGTTTTGAAAAGAAAACACAACTTTCAAAACAGTAGCCATTCAAAAAAGTAAGCATTGCATTCCTAAAATAACTCTTAAAAATGTTAAACAGATTTTATCGTAAAGCTCTAGCTTCCAAAATGGCAGTAACGTAAAATACCTGCAGAATGGCGGCGTAACACATCGTATAGACGTAATGATGGCATTAGGGCAAAACCCCTAAGCATCGTAGGATTTTTTCAAATTCTTATTTGGAATAATGATCAACTACTAATCTATACAATAAGAAAATTAAAAATCTCTAGGCACTCGCGAAGAAATTAAAAAAAAAACCGCACTCAAGTTTTTCTCAAACGAGGTCGCGTGTGCTTCCATACAAAGTATGAAAACTCGTACGCCTTATTTGACTAATGGTCCCACATCCTACATTCTATCTTTAATATTTTACCCTTTACTACAGTTTTAGGACGGTCACCGTTACTTAGAAAACCATAGGGTATGTTAGCGTTTCGCCGAGAAGTATTTGAGCCGTAAGTATATGTAATAGAGTGGAAAGATCAAGTATTTATTGATAACTAATTTATAAATAAAAATATCCGTGTAGGGTTGATATTAGGGTTGAATTCTTCTCTTTCAGCTTAGTTTAAAGGAATGTCGATTCTATCCCACGCTCAGTATTAGGTATACCTACCTAAAAAGAAATAAATAATATTGTGGCCAATCTACACAACCCTATCTAGCCCTAAATTAAGCAGAGCACTATGGGAACCAGATAGCTGATATAATGCCTCACGTGTCAGTAATTTCACCACCACCCTTCAAACCGAAACGTAGCAATGCAGCTTCACGGCAGAAATAGGCATGGTGGTCGTATTTCCCTGGATGAGTCCTTCACAATAGCTCTGTTACTACTAAAATGATTACTGGAATGAAAATACCTAGAACCATTCAATATATTTGAAATTGAAACGCCTTTGCAAGGTATAATAGCAAGCCTAGTGACCATTATACGCATTGCTATGTTAGACAATTCTACTGCACTAACAATAAGCATAAAATTCAAATTCAAATTGAAAACGTCTTTATTTAGTTGAGACATATGGATCACTTTGAAATGTCTTAGAGTCTAGGTGCCAGTTACATTTTGAATTTATTTGATTACTTTCTAGTGGAATCCCTTTCCAAAGCCTCAAGGTCCGAATATTCCAAAATCAGACCTTGACAAGCCCCTTCTCAAAAATTGCCTTTGTCATTTTTGGATCCTTGTAGTTCCTATAATGTCCTGTAGTTTCGGTGATTTCGTGAAGTGTCGTGAAAATCGCCTCCTCTCATTCTCTTCTTCTTAAATTTAAGAGCTTAGCTCTTGTCGGGGTTTTGATGCAGTTTTCTCCAATTAGGTCTCTCGAATGCGGCCTCCTTGACTTCCTTATACGACATGACAGCTTTTTCTTTTATCTGGCTCATGTAACTTATTCTTGGCCTTCCTATTCCCCGTTTTCCTTCAACCTTTCCTTCAATGATGGTATTTATGTAGCTGTCTCTCACATTAGCTGTTACAAAACTAAATCTAAATCCAATCGACACCCATAACCTTCTAGCAACATGTTAACCTGTCAGCGCAGTAGGGAGCAACCCTCCTCTACGGATGGCGACGGGGTCACAGCGACCACCCGTGGGACATTATCTAATCCGAATTAAACTATTAAAAACGACTCGTTAGCGAATGGGGCCGGAGATAACGGTTACCGATGGATGAATCTAGGGTTCGATGGCAAATTTAAATAAATATTAGATATTACACAACACATTATTTGTTTTTGATATTATTATTTAGAAAGAAATAAAAAATATTGATTGACCAAAAAAACTAATTAAACAAAAACAGTTAAATTTATTATTTCAATATCGTTATATTTTAAAATATTATTTAATCACTCGTAGTATTAAAGAAATTCCAAAGAAGTATAAGTAGTTCAAAAATAATTCGGATGTTTGTCGAAGGCTAGAACGCTATTCGATGTAAGGAATAAAACCACACAACACGACTAAAGCTGTGATACACTTTTCAAAGTCAAAGTATTTCACCATGTATTTTATTGCATAAAATACATGTTGAAAAGATGTTAAATTTATAAATCCTTCCTCTTCCTTCTCCTTCCTTAGATCGTTGATGTTCACCACACACATGTTTTTTACTCCTGCGAATTTCATCGTTTTTCAATCTGTTTCTGTACTATTTGTTAAAAGATCCAAATAAAGAAATTTTGATTTGAATTGATTTGATTTTGATCCTTTCCTTTTAGATCTTTCCCTGAATCCACCCCCTGGTAACCATCGATGATAGGGATTACATAAAGTTAATTTGGTCGCGTGGCGTCTTTCAGCTGTAATCCCTTGCGCTTTTTGTAGAAAAACGTTGTCAATCAGGAACCACGAGGGCGGAAGATTTAGATTTGACTGTTGATGTGAAGTGGGGATCAAATAGATATTGATAAGCGTCCACGCGTGCTAGAATAGAAAAGTTCCCAGTGAAAAATAAGCTACTTAGAGCATGTTTGGACATGTTGAATTCTGATTCTGATTTTGATTCTAACCGTTGAAATTATTTGAAAATAACTGCAATAACATTATAACTGTATTCTAAAATATGTAGTTTGGTTAATTTGAAGCCGGGTATTTGTAACATACATACATAACTACATCAAATCACGCCTCATTCTTATGGGGGTAGGCAAAGATCATGGATTTTCTCTTGCTACGATCCTGAGACACCTCTTTCGCTTCATTTACTCCCCTGACATTCTTCATACATGCTCGTCGGTTTAGGGTACTCCTATCTTGGCCTTTCTTTCAAAAGTCTGCTAACTGATCGAAATACATGCGCTGAGGTCTTTCCCTTCCAGCGGTTCTATTCACGTTTGCCTGATTCACTTGTTTTGTTAATCTCTTTTCATCCATTCTCTACATGCCCAAACTTCAGTTTATATACATAAATATAACTGGAAATTACAGTGTATTTGTTAAAACAAATATAACAGTATTAAAGGTTCCATGATTGGCTTATTTTTGTCATAACAGATATCAAACTATCACCATACTTCATTATACGCACATTTGCCGACATCGTAAACAGATAAACACCATTAAACAACAATAGAAGCACAGCATTCACTTGTCGCCACATCTGTTCTAACCAAAATAACCACTATACCTTGGTCCCTTTATGACCCTAAATCAATGAAGAAAACTAAATGGTTTGTAGAAAGTTGGGGTCATAATGACCTGGTGGTGGTGCAAGTGTTGAATGACTTGTCACACATAAATAATCACGTAATTGGGATGGTCGAATCACAACTATGTGGTAATGTTACCTTTGCTTGTGGTTTGATAACGTTTGAAATAATGTGGATATTCTATTAAAAAAATATTTTTCCGCTACAATGCATCTTACGACTGCAATTTTTTTAAAGATGTTATAGTCTTATGTAGCCCAAAGAATGGATTGACTGTGTCAAAGATGACATGAACAAGAAAGAAGTGAGCACTGAGATGACGAATGATAGAGGTGATGGAAGAGAAAACCTGTTGTGCCGACCTCACTTGGTGTGGGATAAGGGTAGGAAGATGTTGATGAGATGTTATAGGCTTGCATTTGACCGCAAACTGTTAGGTGATGTTAAGTGATGATGCGGCCGACCGTGTATTTTTCACAATATCACAAAAATATACATTCAGATGGTGTAAAAATTAATGATCTAACCGACAATAACAAGCTTTAACCTATTCTCGACAAAATCCATCTGTCCATCCATCCATCTCTTTTTATTTACACGCCTATGCACACAAATAAAATATTACAAGTAATTTTCATATTTTTTTTCTTTCCGCATGCGTGTTCCACAAACAAAAACTGGATCTAGAGCCCCTAACAATTTTGGTAATAATATCTTATCCACACTAGTTTGTCCCAAATCATTTGATTATAAACACAAGTAGGGTACTCAGTAATAGGGTGGCATATTGTAACGTGCTGCCGCTATTATATGGACACCCTAGCCTATTACAACATTTACAATGTGTGATTATTGACACACTTGCGTGCGATCTGTATGATTAAAACAACCTAGAAACTCACGGCTTGGTTCTGTTAAACTATGACGTGATCTATGCTCGAAAAACAGATGGAAAGCAATGGAGAACATTTTTTGGAAGTTCTTCTAGGTTATATCCGCGTGGTATTGGTTCCTAGATACACCTATTTATAGCGATCTTCATAGTTCTATTGAATAAAGACGCAGATACATTTTTAAAAGCCTCTGCTGAACGCCCTCTGGAATGTTCTTTACAAATCCCAAAGCATGTTGATTTGACCAACTTTTTAAGTTCTTATTTAATTTCACACAAGTAGCCAACGTATTTATTGCCACCAAAAAACTCCAGCAAAACACGCTGCGCCCGTCATAAATAACTTAGAAACAAAGACATTTTAAAACTCAATAAAGACCGTTTAAAATAACCGTAGAGCTAAATTATTTTGTCATTTTAACGGCGGCAGTACCCCCTGGGGAGACGAGACAAAAAGGCAGTTCCGCTGCCCATACGGAAGCCACGCAGTGAGTTATATTATTGAGACCTTTTCAACGTGAAGTTGAGTACCTTGTTCTTATCAATTGAGTGAGCTTAGATTTCTCAAACAAGTTAGATAAATCGGTGTTGCCCGGGCATCTCATCTCATGCAATAGTACATTGTTACCCGAGTGTTGAAAGTCACGTTTTTTGAGTCCCGAGACGGGTTTGGCGCCAGAGCGATAGCGAGGGCGCCAATGGAGCTTGAGGGACTTAAAAGACTTTCACCCGAGGTAAACACTGTGCTTTTCATTACGAATACAAGGAAAGTAAAAATAAAAACATGAAAGAAAAATTTGTGAAAATGAAGATTGAATTGCCGCCTTCCCGGTTTTTTTTTCTTTTTCTCTGGCGGGCCTTCGGCTTCGGCTCGCCAGCATTATTCAGCCATTATTTTCATTCTCATAATTTAAAAAGTTGTAAATTGTTTGCTCAAATCTATTTTATTTTAAATAAATAGTTGAAGCTATATATTAATCAAGTAATTTAGAAGATATATTATTTATTTAATACTATCTTTATGTTATTAAAATTTTACATTGCGCTTTAATTAGACTTTATAAAAACTTCTTACCGTTGTAATGGGTTTCCAACCTACTTGCTGAATAAAAAGTTGGAATTTCAACGACCTCCTTGCAGTTAGAAAGACTTTAGAAAATTGGAACATGGTTGAATAAAAACGAACTTGTTTTTTTTATAATTTGACAGCTGTCAGTAGAAAGCGATTCTCCCTAGGGCTGAAAGTTTTACTTTCAATTAGGCCCCTCAGGCAACTTCAGACCTACTTTCAGAGTATGAGTAATGAAAATTGTATTAACGATTCTACAGTTACACTAGGTTATTTTTATGAAACAACGGGATATTTACCATGATTAAATTTTGATGAGTTGACTTCCGATATTTCGGCACAGTTGCATGCACCATGATCACGGTTGAACTGAAGTCCACGAGTAAAAAAATGTTATTGGCAGATAAATCGATCTACCCTCTTTCGCACTCTTTTATTGGTTTCGAGACTACTAAAAATAGTAATAAAAACCATGATAGTTTCAAAATTTATACACTAGGTTAGTTTTTCAATAGCAAGAGAGAGTAAGCTAGCAAGCTAGCATTTCTAGCTTCGTGCAAACATAACTGCTGTATGTGCTACAGGCGGGCAGTGCCGAAAATTGTCGTTTTCTAGTTCTTAAGGTCAATAAAATGTTTTTATTTCTTACTTTTTATATACAAGAAGACCTAACCAGCAGTGGGTGAAGCATGGCTGTAGATGATGATGATGATGTGTCGTTTTGTATTTTTTTAATTAATTATTCTATCGCATAATCGTAAAATCTGAGAGCACTGGTGGTCTAGCGGCCCCGCATTCCGATCCTAAGGTCGTGGGTTCGAATCCAGTCGTGTACCAATGAGTTTTTCTGTTGAAAAATGTAGGTATGTAACCAATGCTCTCAAACGGTGAAGGAAAACATCGTGAGGAAACCCGCGACTTAGTCAGCTCCGGACGTAATGACCATGTCATTCCTGTGGATTAGGCCGACTAAGCTGTCAGGATGGTATAGGTGCTGGGCAAGCCTATTCCATCTAAAATCCTGTCTCAGGCACTATAGCATCCCGCAAATAGAGCTTGTGTAATCACTAGTTGCCCATGACGCTATATAAAACATCTGAAATAGATGCAAAGGCCTGTTTACTTTTAATCGTAAAATAGGTACTCTGCCACTGAACGAGTGAAATACGAGGACACCCTTAGCGCGACTGGGTGGCATTGGGTGCCCCAGGGGGTGCGGGTGACGACAGGTTTTCTTTGTTATGTTAATCAGCAATGACTTCTGGATCATATGACCATGTGGTGATTTTTAAAAATGTGGTTGCAGAATCTACTATGAGGACTTATCCCCACGCCTAAAAACTGCTAGATTTATTTTTAGGAGAACTTGTTTTCCTTGCTAGGTACACACAAATAACAACATTAAAAATTCTCGCTTTGGTCTTTTTTAGGTTTTAGCTAGGTACGTTCATATTTTGCAGCATTCAAATGACAAGCATTTCGGGCGTTTCGGACCTTTCGGGGCGTCGGCAGACAGTCCGCAATGGTCAGAGTTATTCTGACTGGAGTGAATTGGAGGCCGGTGTCCCGCAGGGAGGTATACTATCCCCCTTATTATTCTCTTTATTTATAAATATGCTCTCTCCCAAATTACAATGTAACTACCATTTCTATGCTGATGACCTTCAGCTATATCATCATGCTAAAGTCGATTGCTTAAACGACTCCATTAAAGCTCTCAACGATGACCTTATTCAACTTCAATCCTGGTCCGCAAATTATGGCATTCAGGTCAATCCCAACAAATGCCAAGCAATTATTATCGGAAGCTCGCGTCAGCTAGCCAAAGTCAATCGTCCAAACCTAATGTCACTGCGCTTTAACTCTATTTCTATTCCTTTTTCACCTGTAGTTAAAGACCTTGGCATTCTGTTGGATGAGAACTTAGGTTGGTCGGCGCAAGTAAAAGAGGTATCCCGGAAATTTTTTGCAACTCTCCACTCTATTCTTCGTTTTAAAAATTTTCTTCCCGAGAAAACTAAAATATCTTTGGTAAATACCCTCCTGATTCCTATCATTGATTACGCCGACGTTGCATATCTCGATCTTACAGCCGATCACCTCAACAAGCTAGACCGTCTACTCAACTCTTGCATCCGTTTTGTTTACGGCCTTCGCAAATACGACCACGTGTCTATTTATCGTCGGAAGCTTAAGTGGCTTCCAATTAGGGAGAGGAGAAATAAGAGAATCTTATGTCTTCTCTTCTCTATTTTGAAAGACCCGAATTCCCCTCAGTACCTAAAATCCAAATTTTCTTACCTGTCTGACGGTCATGATCGTAACTTAAGGTCTACAGACACACTCTGCTTAGCGACTCCGAAACATAGTTCTGGCTTTCGTCGGAATTCTTTTGAGGTGGTGGCTGTGGGTCTATGGAATAAACTTCCCCTTAGCATAAAAAAGTCGTCCACAAAACCCGCTTTTAAAAGTCTTGTTCATGATTTCTACTTTAATTCTACCTCGTGATATATGTACTATATTTATATAATTATATGCGTGTATTATATATTATAGGGTAGGTATATATTCGTATATTTATTTATTTCTATTATATTATTTTATATTTATATTGTTTTTTATAGTTAGGTATTTATTATTATTATTTTTTTTTTTTTTTTATATAGGTATGTTGTACGTAGTTTATAGCGATTAGGTAAGTTACGTAGGTTAATCAAAACTGTTTTCACTCCATTTTATGCACGCCAACCTCTTTATTTTTACCTGTCAAGGTTGGCTGGTAGAAAATGCTGTCTAGCATTAAGCTCTCCTATTGTCACGTATTTTTGGTGCAATAAAGAATTAAATAAATAAATAAAAGCATTTTCGGAGTATAAAGGCTAATCAAGGTTCAATTTTGGAAAATTCGTATATCTTGAAGGATTTGGAAAGGGATTCCACGAGACGGTAATCAAATAAATTGAACATTTATGGTCTTGTCTCCAATTGTTCTTAAGAAGGCTGACAGAGGGAAATGGAGAAGGAAAACAGATTGTGTCGACCCCACATAAAGTGGGATAAGGGCAGGAAGAAGAGGCAGAGTATGCAAGATTTTTTTTTTTTAATTAGCAAGCAAATGTCTTTACCCTTTTAACAAAAAAAGTAGGGGAGGTTCTCAATTCGGTTGTATTTTTTTATGCTTGTTATAGCATACTTCCGTCATTTTATCAACCGATTTAGTAAATTATTTTCTATCTAAAGGGTAATAATTCCAAATTGGTCCCATAGGTTTATTAGTTTAGCTATGAAGTCGGATTCGCAAGGTTTTAAATATTAATTTGGAATTATAACAAAAGGCGTCAACAATATCGTTCAAACCAAAAAATATGCTCATTAAAACGATATTTACATAATTTTCCGCGTGCAATGTCGCCCGTGCCTTGTTTGAACAATCGCTTGCAATGCTATCGCCCGTATCGGTGCCTTGGTATTTTAGCAATGCGCTCTTGTACTGTATTTGGTAGCAATTTTTGGATGCGTAAAATAATTTTAGAGTATAAAAAATATACACTAATTAGTGGAATTCTACTTGGCTTTGTTTGTGTATAGCTAACTTCAACTCTGGTGCGACTCTTAGTAGGTAGTAGAGCTCTTTGTGTGTGGCTCGTCCGGGAAGGACTTCTGCCGTGAAGCAGCAAGCAGCATTGCTGTGTTTCGGTTTGAAGGGTGTGGGTGAAATTACTGGCACGTGAGGTTGAACATCAGTATGCCTCAAGTTGATGGACGCAGGTCAGTGCATCGTAAAGCACGTTCCTGACATGCTTGACCTTCGAAGCAAAGCTTTGACGGACGGAATTTGTCCAAGGACGTGTGAAACTCAGGCGATAATTTTCTTTGATGTTTGTATTGTTTTGTTTTAGAATTCAAAATAAATTCGAAACTTAATTCGATTGGTGCCTTATTTTTAAAGCCCATATTTAGGTTTCCACCAAACCAAGGTCACCGACATAGCTCTTAGAAATAGTAAGTTGAAGAGGCAATATGGGCAGGTCTTATATAGCTCGAAGAACTGACAACCGTTGGGCGCCCACCCACCAGATGTATGACGACATTGTTAAGATCGCAGAAAGTCGGTGGATGGAAAGGGCTCAGAATCATTCTTCCTGGAAATGTGTAAGGAAGGCCTTTGTCCAGCAGTGGACTTCTTCTGATGATGATGATGATGATATTTAAATTTGATGAATTAAAATCAAAATTCAAAAATGAAATTTTCAAAATTGTCTCAAATCTCTAATAAACCATGAAATGGAGGAACAGGTTCAATCAATTACTCAAGTGCCTAATAAATAAAATTAACTTGAATGTGCTCAAATCGCAATCCATCACTTAAACTAAGTGAAGGCAAAACATTAATTTAAAATTAACTAAGTGTTGGGCGGTCGCCTTAAGTTAAGGGGATGACACCCCGGAGCTATTAAGGCTCTGTGATTTGAAATCAGTTTAACTTTGCGACATTTGGGATGTGTGGGTATGGTATGGAGAAGGCTTTGCCTTCATCGGTAACTCTATAAATACACATTTATACCAAACAATTTTTATTTCAAGCCTTACAGGTAGCTGGTACACAACCAGTAGGTTTTTTTTTAACAATTGTTGTTTTGCTTGTATTGGCCGTCAGTTAGGAAAGGACTCTACATGAGTAGTAAATATCAATGTATTCAACTGACATTATGTGGGCCGCGGACCAGGCTTGCCATATACTGTCTAAGGTCTAATACGTCATGAGTCTGTCATCATGTCGTATCATCCCTCCTCCCTAATGAATGTATTTTTTATAAAAAAAAGACTTTCTTTGGCTTTGAAAGTGAAGTCAGTGCCGTGATACCAACGGGGTTATTTTTATGACGTTAGTAAAGAGTTGATTAATTTCATAATTAACATGTCCGGGCTCCAAACCAGCTATTACACTTAATACTGCTTCTTTTTTTGAATCACAGTAGCTCCTGCAATAAATCAAAGCATCGTTGCATCTTTAAAAAAAGATCCATCTCCATAAATCGAGCCTCCTTTGTCGCTCACGGCAACACGCGGAACTAATTCATAAACGGACCATAGAATACTGACACAGTTAGTATTGAAACAACATAGATTAACTTTAAGTTAGTATGCCGATCACCACAGTATAGTACATAGCTAGTATGGATTGATGGGTTTGCTGGGGGCAGACATAATTAAAACGATGGGGATTTATTGCATTCCTTTGATTTGTTTAAAAGAAATAAAGAATACCAAATTATCAGAGCAAATGTTATGATGTTCTTGAGAGGCCTTAATCAAATGTGACCGCTATAATATCATCGGTGCATTCAAAGGTAGGCTATTTCGCGATTGACGTAAAAAAAATTGCAAACTAACAAAACAGTTTAGTTTTCTGGAGATTATTATACATTATTAGTTTTTCAGTTTGTGTTCGTCATTCGAATCATCCTTATTATAATTCTGTTTCTTCTTCCTGCCCTTATCCCACTTTATGTCGGGTCAGCACAACATGTCCTCTTCCATTCACCTCTATCAGCTGTCATCTCTGCATTCACTCCTGTCATTTTTCACAGAGTTAATCTATGTTATACTGAAAACAAAAAAAAAAATTGTAACAGAAATGCAGGTTATTTCGGTTATTAACAATTATACCACCGATGTTCAGCAAAAACTAAACACTCGTAAACTAACATGAGAACTCATCAAAATACCAATCAGAACGCACGGACACCAAGGCACAGGACGATAGTAGTATCGATGCATAGACGTTTCACTCTTTCTTGTTTCTCAGCTAAAGTGGCTTGACCAAAATGTCCTAGAAACAATCTAATAAAGAAAGCGTACTACTTATACTTTAGATAGCTAATATAATGAACTATAAAATAAAAATAAGTCGGGTTTTCCTTCCTGACGCTATAACTCGATATCGGCTGGACCGGCTTGGCTGATTTTGTTCTTGAATGATTTGTGGAGGTCCGGAAAAGTTTTTTTTTTCAACGGGAACGGCGAGCGAAGCCGCGGGCGGCCGCTAGTGAACTATAAAACTAAACTAAAAAAATACATTAAAGTCATAGAATTCCACAAAAAAAAATGGTACCTATATAAGTATGCAAATCTAAACTTTCATAAATATAATTTCTGTTCTGTGGCACAACCTATAAAGAAAACAAAACAACAGAAAAAGGAAAACATCGAATATAGGTACGATTACACAAGAAACCAAAAAAGAAAAAAAAACCTTGAACATACCCACAGAAACACAGATACCACATAATCTTATGTTCTAATGTTGAAAATGGCACATATCGGATAAAATGTGCTATGTGCTAAGACCTAAGTATCACATAGATATTGAAGGCGAGAGGTTTTGGAAGTGTATCTCTCTGCCCAAACCACCAGAGCAAAGCTCTAGTGAAACAAACCTTATCAACTCACGGTTAAATTACAATACACCGGTCTCACTCTCACAAGAAACACCGTGGAATATTGTCGTATGCACTAATGACGTGCTTTTCTGCGCTTTAATTGCAATCAAACAGTCAAACAAACATACTCCTGCCAACCACCTAACACTTATCACAAACGAATAAGGTTGGAAATGGAATGGGGAAGTTAGAAGTAAATTGGTTTGTCAACTTGATGCAACCGTGTGTCATGAAAAATGTATGAACGCTCGTTTCAAAAAGCAGGTAAAAAGCGCTTATTGAAGTCGATTTTGATCAGTGCCTGTATCATAACATAGGCCCAACTAGCCATAAAAATAACTGTTGTACTATTGACATTCTATGGAAGACTTATGGTCTGCTAGTGGAATTGCCTGTGACTTCACTCGCGACGGTAATTTCATACAAACCTCAACCCCTGCTGCATCCTGCTGAATTTCAGGAATTTTACACACACACACGCAAAGAAAAATGACGCTTACTACAAGGATATGTGTGTGTGCCTTTGCACATAGGCAGCAGTAGTAGAGCTCTTTGTAAAGGACTTGTCCGAGAAAGTACTACAACCACGTTTATTTCTACTGTGAATCAGTATTGCTGTGTTTCGGTTTGAAGGGTGTGGGTGCCGGTAAAATTACTGGCACGTGAGGCTTAAGATCTGTGTGCCACAAGTTGGTGGACATGGTAATGCATCGTAGGGCACGTTCCCCACATGCGTGACCTGTGAGGCAATGTTGGGCTATATGCTTGTTTCTTGTGGCTCACACACACAAAACACAAACACAAATTCAAATTGGTATGTGAATCAAAGAATTAATTATACATAAAATATGCTGAGGTAAAATCCAATTATTAAACAAGGGCCAACGTAACTTTTCAAAATTATTGTCTTAATCTGTTTTTAGTATAAACCTCAAGAAATGTCTCCAAAACAAAATACAGCAAAACGAAAGATATCTTAGAATTGCAATTCGCATACAAAGCACAAACAGGCAATTTACAAAATTCCTAAAAGCCAATATTGTCTCTGGTCGAATTCTTCCAGTTTCCCAACCGTTTGTACTTTTTTACTTTCCCATAGCGGTCCTTGTTTATGGTCAGACAATCGAGTGATCTAAAAACTCTGGGTATAAGAACGAAGAGTAACAATAATACACTAAACTAAGTGTCAGCGTATGAACAAACATCTGATGTAAATTAGACACAAGCATACAGTGTATTGACATGAACGGGAGATAGATCACATAGACTTGGCTAGAAAAGATTGAGATCACTGCAAAGCCTTTACTTTTAGCCTTTAGATCTGCCAAACGAACTTTGGTCAGCAGATGCTGACCAAAGAGTTACAAGCGATCTAGAGATAGCTCAACTGATTCAAATCAGTGCCAGGCCAGATAGAAGCGTCTCCCCAAGACGCTTCCGGCATTGCCACGCTGAATAGCAATGCTAATGCGCTGCGCATTATCTTGCTGATAGAACATCCTTAATATTAGGTGGTAACCATTGCATACAACAAACCATTGCCTCATAGGTCAAGTATGTTAGGAACGAGACCTACGATGCACTACCATGCGTCTATCACATTGAACCATACAAATGTTAAGCCCCATGTGCCTGTAATTAATTTCCACTCTTCGGCAAATAGCATGGTGTAGCCGAACGCGCGCCGGTCATTCCACCGATCCACTCGCCAATCATATCGAGATATTTATGAGCTCGAGAATCGGCATAACCTAAAAAATTCCCGCGACAATACGTCTGACCTTTTTACGTCTTCTTCCCGTCTCGCATTTTTCTGGCAAAACTGATTGTTTACCGGAAAAAATTACGCCTGTTAGTCGAAACGGTGCACATAAATAAAAGATGTGGTATCGGGGAATTTTGATTCGATGCTTTTTGTGACGTAGAATGTCGATTGTGAGCGAAAGTGCAAAAACTCGAATGTAGAATTGAGAAGGGAACGTGGTGTCAAGTGCTGGATTTATAAAAGCCGCTTTACATGTTGCGGGATTGAGCCGTTTTTGTGGAAGGTGGATGAGCTTTGAACACCTCTAGACATCGATTTAATGTTTACGTAGGCATATCTTTCAAACTCGTGTAGGATTCACAAGACTGATGTCTCTAAAAGGTGTGATAGAAATGTGCGCTTGTTTAAAATAGGTGAACTTTGTGATTATTCAATACACTTGATACATTTTTTTGAAAGACTATACTTATGCAATACAACTAAAAATACAGCGAACTAGAATGAATGAAAGGGAGGTATCCTGGTAAATTAACTAAAAACGTAAACTCGTATAAACATAGTTGAAAGCCTATATACACTGACTGGTTTTAACAGAGCGCTTTCACTGTAAATCGTTACTCCAACACAGCCGTAATAAATGAATTTTCTTTCTTTCTTTTAGCACATCTTACAGCTGTTATTAATTTTAAGTCTGCAAAAGCAAAAACATTAGAAAAATATTTTAAAATCAGATAACAAAGTGGATAAAAGCAAAACAAATGGCTTCAAATTACCAGTGGGTAATACTTCCGGGCAGTCGATAAATATGCGAAATTGGTCCAAAACCATGATCGCGTGTCCACCCGGATAATGGTCAAGTTTTCACACATGTTACCTAATATTACCATTCAACCAGTTTGCGGTGACCATGCTGGTTTGTCTTGGCGGATAAAGTTCTTTAATCCAAGATGGTATTTTAAGGCACAAACACACAATCAGTGTGGAACAAGTAAGTAAGTAGACAAGGTTTCGTGGAATTATGAGTTAAATAGGTCAAGAGATTATTTTTTCTTTCTTTATACAGAAAGAAAGAAAAATCATTTATTCAACAACCACAATTAGGTACCTACATACCTACCTTAAAAAATAATCATAACAAAAATCAGAAAACCTGAAATAAAATTTAAATAAAAATAATATTCGCACGCTAGAAGTGGTTGTTTATATAGTGGTTGTTTATTGTTGGAGTCCACAATAAGACGAAAAAAAGGAGTAAAAGTTATTTAAATGCTGTTCTTAACATTCTTTCAAATATATTTTTATATAAAACGAAAAATAAATAAATTATTGGTTATTAGAAAATTAACAAATATTTTTATTATTTAGTTAGAGTAATTGAATTTTGTCAAGATCGAAAGGCGAACTATGTAGCTGACTTTTTCTCAATATACCTCCAGTTTCTAAGATTATGGCGTTCCAAACAGACAATCAAACTCTTCAGCTTTATAATCTAAAATAGATTCTTCCCTCCGGTGTGTGATATCGCGCACGGAGGCGGATCAGCTCGCACGACACACCATGGAAACGGTCTCGTGCGCCGAGGTGCGCGGTAGCACAGGAGCCCTTTCTGTGTGCGTTGCCGTGCGTCGCCGTCGGCTGTGCGTGATGATCTGCAGAACCACGCACCGTAGGAAGGCAGCATAAGTATAGATAATTTGAACTAAATTTTCAGACAAAAGTCTCCAATCATCAAGACCCATGGCCACATGTCAATGTAAACACAATAATTGTTCCGTTCAAACTATGCCCACTGTTGGCAGTGTTGGCACCCGTCCGACCACACGAATTGTGGCAAATTTGCGTTCACGGAAAGAAATGGGACCAATTTGGGCGTATTTGCCTAATGATCCTTTGAAAAAAAGTTCAGTGACCCCGTTAAAAAGAGACCAATACCACAAGCTCTGTCTGGCTTTGGTTTTGAATCTGTGTAAGTGTTGACTAAATAAATCCTACGTCGAAACGTCACACACACAGTTTTATACACTGGTGAGCACTCACACAGACTTAAAACCAGAGCCAGACAGAGCTTGTGGAAGGCCTACAAGTTAAACTTTATGTGGTAGATTATTCTGCGGCCCGCAACCACTATTGTGGTTATACAAAATTGATTTAAAAAGTATGCGATAGATACTCCTTCATAAAATTGGTAAGAAGGTAACTTTTTATGGGTTGGGTAACATTATCCAAGACCACAAAGTTTTCTGATAAATAAATAAATAATAATTTCAATTTCAATTCATTTATTTCAGATCATATTATCCATAATTTGTTAGTAAATACAAAATTAAAGTGTTAGTAACAATAAATACAATTAACAAAAATAACAAATACGACCTACGACTATTGAATGTGAAGCTGAACCAGCCGCCACATTAGAGGACACTCCACCCGGTCCGCTACAACGCGCAAGATGCTGTTGAACTGCTCCGGACGCGGCTTAACATCGAGGCGGCTCTCTTTCGAATAATGGCATGATAACCGTCTGTGTGAGCATGAGCGAACATGCCTGATGCGCTGCAGAACCTCGGCAGCCCCAACAACATCCTGAAAGCGTTGTTATACTGTACGCGCAGGGCGTTGATTGCCGCTTGCGTATAGTTGGCCCATAAGGAGCACGTATAAAAAGACTGGCAAAAAGCCTTAAAAAGGACAATCTTTACTGCACCCGTACATCGTGCAAACCTACGAGCCAACATACTACAACAACACACCAATAATAATTATCAGCCACCCACCACCCACCAGATGGACCGACAGCAATGTAAAGATCGCGGGAAGTCGGTGGATGGAAAGAGCTCAGAATCGTTCTTCCTCCTCCTTCTTTCTCCTTCGTTGAAATTACCTACAGGCTGGACATCTGTATGCCTGAAATTGATGGACGCAGGGCCGTGCATCGTAGGGCACGTACCTGACGTGCGTGACCCTACGAGGCAATGCTTTGTTATAGGCGATGGTTACCACTTAACATCAGGTCTTAAAGCTTGTTCCATCATCTAGTTGCATAAAAAAAATCCAGGAAAAAAGTTATTCAGCCCTCTTCGTCCACCGTAGCGTCTTTCCGCAAATTGTTCTAATATTATCGGTCTAAGAATGAATTTTTAAAATACTAGAAATAATTCAAAATTATTTTGCCAATTTTGTATCACTTTTTTCCATAGAATATATTTAATTATTTTAAAGGGTAGTTTGAAACTAATTTGGTTCGGTTGCATGTGTTTAGATTAATCGAAAACTACCTAGAACTTAAATGAAATGATAGCATGAGTTAAATCATCAGTTCCCACCTCAATTATTTGGAACAAGGTGTGAAAATTGGATTGATTTGATAATGGATATCAATTTGATCCTATTCTCCAAATTGCTTATCGTAATCGACTTTCTTTTACTTTTTAATAGTTATTTGTTATACAAGAGTGCAAAGCTGCTTTTTAACCGCGTGCTCAATTTTGATGACCGAGCAAGCGCAGGATTCTAATATTTAACCACGAGCGGAGCGAGTGGTTTAAAAGTTAGAATCCTAAGCGTTGGCGAAGGAATCAAAAGAGCACAAGGTGAAAAATCTTTGCACTCGAGTGCAACACGTAACTTTTCATCCCACCTCAGCGAGGAAATGACCAAATGCAAAAAAGAACATGGCGCGACTAAAACACACCAAGAAGGTTCCGAGTATGAGTTTTTAACAAATTTAAAAATGTTGCATGATAAATTTGGCACCATGCAGGTAGAAGTAAATAGGTTAAATTATGTTTTGAATTCACAAATACACCAAGAAGGTTAAGAGTGCGAGTTTTTACCAAATTAAAAAAGGTTGTATGATTTATTCAGCACCATGGAGGTAGAAGTACATAGGTTGTGTATTCACAAACTTAGTGAACACGATATTCTAAATTCAAATTTACTTTATCCTCTAGCGGATAAAAACGGGTTTTCCACTCAGATATTGAACAGTAAAAATACACTTTCCGAGATGGTGGGATGAAAACTTTATTTTCGGCCAGTTGGTTGCATAATATTTATAAAGTATACTATACAGTTCCAGTAGTAAAGAAATAAATATATTTATTAGTACATAATGATTAATGTACTAATACCGTACCGTACCGTACCGTACCGTATGGATGATTCCATACGGTAGTTTTTTGTTTAAAAATTTAAATAATTGATTTTAGAACTGGCATGACTCACCTAGCTTTAAGACATTTCAAAATGATCCTTGTGGTACCATTAAATGAAGAAATTTTAGATTTTATATTTTTTTTATTTTTATTTCAGGCATTAAAATTTTGAACTTGTTGTTTTTTTTTGACTTGGTGGCTTTTCAGAGGCAAAGCATACGTATATCATTTTTGGCCATGAAAATTAGAAGCCATGACGCAGACTTATGGACTAGCTGCACTCGCCCGAGTCGCATGTATGTAATTGGTTATGGGCCCAGTCGCGTGTGCATACGCAGCGCGTCGCCCGCGGCCAGTGCTGCCAACACGCAGAAATTATCAACTAATCATCATGGTGGCCAGTCTCGGTGCTATTTACATTAATCGCTTCTTTAGAATAATTTCCGCAAAACGCTTGTTACTGCTTCTGTTTCTTGAGAGGAAGACGTGCTCATGCCACAGTTCTTTTGTAAATTAAGATTGTTTTTGGCCGTTTTTGGTAATGACTGTCAACTTTGTAGCAGCTGATGTTGCCAACTTAATCAGGAGAATATTTGAAGATCGATCGAAGGCAAAAACGTAATCATGGCTATGATAAGATAATCAAACGTTGAACCCTTCTCATATAATTATCTAGGCTTTTAAATTTAAAATTATTATTATTATTAAAAAAATTATAACCAAACTTAATTATGCTTAAAAATATAATTTTAAAATAAAGTATTTATGTAGTAATTTTTATTTAAAGTTATACAAACTTATTCTCACATATTCTAAAAGATACTCTACCTTTCACCTCATTACTTTTTTTTAGATTTTTTAGAACATTTTGAACAAATCAATCGAAAATACCAATTCTAAAACTAACGACTAAATCAAATCGAGCAGCTGCCAAGTCATTGCTCCTCCTGGCTGGACGTCTCATAAATCGATTACTAATAAGACGCGTGCAGTCAAATTTAACCAAAAATTGATATTCAGTTCGCGACCATGTTGCTCTAATTGAGTTTCCCTCTCACAGCCGACGCGACTAAATTTATCGAAAATTGGATCTCAGTAATAAATTAATATGATAAAAAGCTCAAAGTCAACAACATTTTGCTAAAGAAGCGTCAAAGAAATCACCTCTAGTTACGAAAATGGGACATAATGGCGATTGATCGAAGTAAATCGATTACATTAATATTCACAACAAGATTGGACACTTTTTGTTTAAAATTATATTAGAGCAAGAGCTTGTGTGGCTTTACTTTACACAATTCACTTTTAAAATTAACGCGATCGTAATGCATAATTATGTGGAAGAAACGGGTATTTATCGCGATTAATAAAAGTAATGGTTTAATAAAGGTAATCGCGATAAATACCCGTTTTTTCCACAATTCGACTTTCCTCCCAGCTCAATAATCTCGAGTCTTTCATGTGAGCAATTTCACCAAGTCGCGAGTGATTCAAAGCCGCAGAACTAGTGGGAAGAAAAATATCTCAGAAGTTCTTTGCACGAATGTTTTTTGGTCACGGAATCAGTGGGAAAAATATCACAGTAGCTCTGTGCTAGGATGTAAATTTTTCATAACAGAACTAATGGGAAATATTTTTTTATTGATTTTATAATGTTTACTACACTAGAGGAAATCACAAAAATTTTTATAATGTCCCAAAAGAGCCGAACGAGATTTGAACCCGCGACCTTCCCTTTGGCTGCGCTGACCACTGCGCTATTGGATCCTAATCACACTCGACGAATAACTCGGACATTATAAAAATCTTTGTAATGGGAAAAAAACTCCAAGTAGGTCAGCAGAACTGTTCAATCGAACTACTGGGAACGCAGTCACAGCAAGGAAGGGGATGCCAGCTCCTGCACCACGCATTGTCAAAACCCCACAAGAGGCTGAGTGTACAATATAGAGGTAGAATTCGTTATATTCTTATAAATATTCGGCAGTCAGAGACCGGTTGGACGCGCTTTTTGCTTAGAACCAGCTTGATGATTGCAAAGCTTCACTACTTTACGGACTTATATCAGTGTTTTCATACATTTAAGAATGTAGAATTAACGTTTGGTGGCAGGCTTTTTTCAAAGGTGATCACATTTTTTCCAAGTGGTCATTTGTTATCGATTCAATGTTGTGTATTTCATAGTTTTACAGACTTTTTTCATGTTTTTATAGACTGGCCTCTCAGCGCAGTTGGTAGTAGATCCTCTGCCGTAGGTCGTGGGTTTGATCCCCATCACCGATCACCACACCAACACCACCACCGAGAATAAGTATTTGTGTGGTGAACATAGTTGTTTTTTTCTGTCTGGGTGATAACTAAATTAAACTAAAACAGAAAACAAAAACATAGGCCTCCCCTGTACATAGAAAGAAAGAAGAAAGAAATAATTTTACTTGTCATTCGCGACAAACGAGGAACATTTTGAGTTCTAAGAAAACGCTAAAAAGCAACTTAAAGTAGCAAAAAATGCACTAAAACAAGAAAACAAAAACATTACTCCACCAAAATCTCGAAATCTTGACAGTGTTTTCATAAATTTTTTTTTAAGTAAAACCCAAATAATTTTACTCTTGCATTTACGTTCCATTACAAATCACTAAGCCCCCATGCCGTTTATCAGTTATCCCCGTCAAACACTCACTACAATACACTATCCCGCCTACACGCGTGACAAACAGACAGCCTATCGGGTGATGTGACGGGATCGGGGATTTTCCGGGCGAATGCGCGTGCGTGCGCTATCTTCTGAACTGATTTGTTGTTAACGCTCGAATTAATAGATATTAGTGGGAATCAGTCATACACACACATCAATATTGTTTAGGGATATTCAATTTCGAATTGATTTTCAAATTTTTCGAGATTTCGTTCCCACTTTAATTTTTATTATAATATCAAACAATAGTATTTTATTATTCTAAAGAAATTATTTTCAGTTTTTGTAAAATCAACAAAATGTTGAATACCCCAAGAAAATGTTAATTATACAGTTATATTGTATTAGGTAACAAGAAAATGTATACAAGTATTATATCAGCTATCTGCTTCCTATCGTACAAGCTGTGCTTAGTTTGGAACTAGATAGTGTTGCGTGGATTGTCCACAATATCTATATATCTATATATTTATAAAAGAAAGTCGTGTTAGTTACACTATTTATAACTCAAGAACGGCGGAACCGATTTGGCAGAAAATAATAGTGGGGAGGTAGCTTAGAACCGGGAGAAGGACATAGGATACTTTTTATCCCGAAAAAGCTACGGGAACGGGCGAGCGAAGCCGCGGGCGGCCACTAGTTTATTTATATTTACTGTGAATTTCAATTGGGTCAGAAACATAAATCCCCATAAAACTGAAAAGTTTAGAATATGACTTATCGTCAAACATACTTCGATAGTAAATAATTTATTTACACAATAATTATAAGGTAAAATCTATCAGTATTTATTACTTTATATAATTTGCTGTCGTTTTAACGACAAAAAATGGTACTTTATTTAATGTAACTTTATCACCCAGTAATCAAAGTTCGACAATTTATTATACCAAAAACATTACAATTACGGCAATTAATTCAAAGACACGCAATTACTAACTGGTCACTTAGTAACATTAACGACGGAGCTTCAGCATGTGGAAGGCAAATTACCTTGAATTACAGTGGTTTTGTCAACTCGTGCGCATGGCAGGTGCCAGCGAAGGGTGCCTGGCCTGGTGACGTGCCATTAGAGAATACTGCGTAGAACTGAAACTTCTGCTTGTCGTGTAACTGGAGCAGACAAAAAAAAAACTAAATGCTTGGGGCTGCATAGAACTGAAACTTCTTCTTGTCGTGTAAATGGAGCTTTCAATTTTTTTTTTATGTTTTGAAAGTAATTTGTTGTGCGAGTCCTACGAGGCAATAATTAGTTATAGGCGATGCGATGGTCTTCCTATCGTGTAACTGAAGCTTTCAATTTTTTTTAATACTTGCAAGAAACTTGACAAGCGAGACCTACAAGGTTCTTGTTTTAAGGGATGGTGGGAAGATTGACGGAGTGGTGGCCGAGGACTGGGAATAGAGGGGTTGGACGTCCATTAGCACGATTGTTTGACGACATTGTCAGCGTCGTGGGCCGCAGATGGATGAGGGTAGCCCAAGATCGTGGTGAGTGACAAGAGCAAAGAGAGGCCTATGCCCAGCAATTGGTTAAGTTGGGCTACGGATGATGATGATGATGATGATGGTGATGGGATGGTTACGTGCTAGTTCCATCCTCTAGGTATAAAAAAACATTCAACATCATTTCACCACACTGTGAAAAGTTTAAATGTGCTTCAGAGAGGTTTCTTTCGTTCACTTGACACATGTTTTTCGAACTTTTTAGATTCTACGATATGCCAGATTACTGGCATAGTGCACATTGATTTTACAACAGAAAAACTCATTGATATACGACTGGATTTGAACCTACGATCTAAGGATCGAAAGGCGGGGCCAGTAAATTAGTAAATGTCTAAGTCTAAATTGCAAAAGTAAAATTTTTGTAATTTTTTGATTATGCATAGATGTTTTCATTATTTGTATTATTATTACTAATTATGTTTTCTTTGTTTATTGAGTTTTACCTAGTTTCACATCTATGTAATATTAGTTATTATTTCATATTGTCAATGGCTGTGCCTTGGGTCCGATAAACTGATTCTGATAATACGTTGGTCAGCCCTTCGGCATTTCTTGACAGATAGGACAAACGGACAAACGAAATTGAGATATATATTTTTTATACATAACGTCAGTATCTTTTAAAAGGATTTAGATAGTAAAGTATTTGTGATAAAAGCTTGATGGTGACAGACAGATCTTAGATTTGGATATAATAAGATATTCTTATAACTAACGACTGATAGAAGTGACGCGTGACCTAAGGACTGGTGGGTATCTGGAGCAGCGCATAGCATTGCTATTCAGCGTGGCAATGCCGCCAGCGTCTTGGAGACGCTTCCGTCTGGCAACTGTTTTGGAGCAGTTGAGCAAACTATAGATCGTTTGGAACAGTCTGCAGATAGCTCAACTGTTTCTTATGTATTTTGTAAATACTTGTATTCATTGTAAATTTAATTACTTTCATAGATGAAAGACTAATAAGCAAAGCACGTAGCTTAACTAAATCAATCTAGGCGTTGGCGATGGCGATCAGTGAAACGCTGTCAAATATCCAAGGAATATAATACTTTCTAAACGATAGGGCAAATATCTCTGTCATATTCACTGATCGCAATCATAGATCGCTTGGCTCGAACACACCTAGTTCGCTGGCGGTAGCGATCAGTGAAACGCTGTCAAATATTCGCTGTCAAATCTCAAATCTGACAGCGATATTTGACAGCGTTTCACTGATCGCTACCGCCAGCGAACTAGGTGTGTTCAGGCCAGATGTGCGCAAGGCACCACTGAGGTAACTGTCAAATATTTGAATGATCAATTAATCATCAATAAAAAAAAAACGAGCTTATTCTCTAATTATGGACTGTGTATTTTCTGTATGTGTATATGGGCTGAAAAAAAATTATATTAATTTGATGGATTATGACCCACCTGATGTTAATAAGTAACCTTCGCCGATAACAGCATTACTTCGTAGGTACAGTATACAAAAAAGCTTTGCAAAAATGCAGAATTCACGCAACAGCACATCACGTCTAAATCCGATGCAAAGTACTCCCACACATCATTACTATCCCAGATTAAAGATCATACGTCCCGCTCTGTAATCCAGAACCAATAATCTCAAAACTTCCGTTCATTAACAAATGGGAGCCTAAAGTAATTGTGCCGACGCGACTGTCCATCCGCAGAGTACAAGAGCAGGCTATAGATAAGGGCAGCTATAGAGCTCTAAAAGCACTGGTTATTTAGTGGCAGTAACCCCCCCGCCTTTCAATACTACAGTCTTGGGCTCAAATCCAACCTATGGCTAACTGTTTACCTATGGCCTGAAAGGCCTCTCAGCGCAGTTGGTAGTAGCTCTGCCTTCTGCGCCATAGGTCGTGGGTTCGATCCCCACCGAGAATAAATATTTGTGTGCTGAACGCAGATGTTTGTTCTATGTCTGGGTGTTATATTGTATTCAAAGTATGTATTTACAAAAAAATATATTAATTTATGGCTTTTTCTGTTAGAAAAAATTGTGTAGGTACACACTACACAATGTTAGTGCTCTCAAACGGTGAAAGAAAAACATCGTGAGAAATCCGTGACATAAAACTTAATGTAGCAATGACGTAATATTGTTAAAATTACCCACTTTTTGGACCAAACTTTACGTTAACTCCATCTCATTCCACTCACACATACATATACCTACCTCCAACAATGCTTATAAGTAGTAAATATTTAAATGTCTATGTCTTATTATTATGTTGAAAAACTAATATAAGCGTCTCTTTCATTGTTTTTTTGTTTCATACACATAGGTAGGTATACACGCGATTCTATAGCTTGGTAACCAATAGTCTTAGAGTTCTAAGGTACCCGACGATGTTGCCACCAATAAAACAATAAACTGCCGCGGCAAATTGCTTGGATTTCGGGTAATTGTGCGCTCCCAATTTAATAATTCGAGTAATAACGCTCATTTAATACCTGCAATGAGTTTGACCAAAAATATTTTCCTTATTTAGTTCTGAAGTTGAATACTATTTATTCCTTTTGTCAAGTTCTAAATAATAACTTTACTTACAAAAGCTTTTGCGGCAACGTAGAGGATGTACTCATTCATAATACTTGACACTTTTTGGCGGCTCGCTAAAAGTCTCTTGTCACTGTCATTTTGATGTCAACAAATAGAGATGGCAACAGACTTCAGCATGAACTTCAGCAAGTTTTATCATGCGCACTTGATGTGCGGGCAGGTTTTTCCGCAAGTAGGCCGCTGGTGGGCCCTTTTTGCGTGATCCTTGACACGTGTTGCTCGAACATTTTTAGGTTCTACTACACGCCGGTTTCCTCAAGATGTTTTCCTTCACCGTTTTGAGAGTACTGGCATAGTGCACATAAATTTTTCGACAGAAAAACTCATTGGTACACGAGTGGATTTGAACCCACAACCTTCGGATCGGAAGGCGGGGCCACTACCACTAGACCACCAGTGCTCTTTGGCAACAGACTTATGCTAAGGATAGTATTCTGTCATTTTTGAAGTCACATAGATTTTTGATTTTTATTGTTTTATTGGTGTTATTTTGTGTAATTTCGATGGTATTTAAACCAACATTACTTGAGGTCTTAGCTCAAAGTGTTGGCAGTTGGAATTAAATTGTAATATGTGATATTCTAGTTTGATCGAAAATGTTTCAGATGGTTTTGGAAACGGCCATCTTTTGTTTCCAAAGCCAATTAGGGTAGGGCTTGTCTATGACTGACTTGACTTGACGAAAAAGTATTTTATCTATGCAATATATCATAATTAAACTCATTATGCTACCCGACACTGGCAAAATTTATCCGAAATGGACAGATGCCATTCATTAAGAAGAAGAAGAGATGGCAACAGACCTCAACAGACTTATGCTAAAGCGTAATGACTGCTAGTCTTAGCTACCATCCATCCTGATTTAAAAAAATAGAACAAACTGTTGTCAAACCAGTGAAACCAGTGATCCTCTTGATTTTGCATATTGTGTTCTACAATATGGAGAAGAAATATTTACTCCCTAATTCTTACAAGCTCTTTTTGACTTTCGGCAATCGCGGTCTTTTTTCTCTGACACAAAGATATTTAGAAAGAAAAAAATGTTTAAAAAGAAAAAAGTTCCGCCTCGCGCCAGGCGCGTGTCTCGGCACAGGCGCGTGATCATCATTACGCAAATAAACACCGCTTGTGTGCGCGAGTGTCCGCAGGCGATCGCGTTCTCTTCACGACTGTACCATAATACTTACTCCCAAATTGTTGTAGTACAGTGCGTTAAAAAGGCAGGCAATAAGGTTTTTGAATCACATGTCAAATAACGAATTATCTTCTGTCTGTTCGATTGTTCTCAAGCGATTAAATAAGTAAAATATTATAGACAATCCACACAACACTATCTAGCCCCAAAATAATCCGAGCTTGTACTAATTTGTGTGTTTTTGTAGTAGTAGTTGTAGTGTTGATTGTGTTTTTCTTATAATTTGACAGCCTTCACCGCCGCTCAGTTGGTAGTAGCTCTATCTTCTGTGCTGAAGGACGTGGGTTCGATCCCCACCGATAACAGATATTTGTGTGGTGACCACAGATGATAGTTTTCTGTCTGGCTGTTATATTGTATTCTAAGTATGTATTTACAAAACTGGTTCCCATAGTACAAGCTCTGCTTAATTTGGAGCTAGATAGTGCTGTGTGGATTGTCTACTATATTTATTTTATATTTATTCATCTTATTTAGGTACCATAATCACAAAAAATAGGTATTAATATGTATGTCCTGCGGCCCTAACTTTTTCCAATTATTTTGTAAAAAAAAGTAATTTCCTGTGTTGCCATCAGTACCTACATTGCATCTAAGTTGGACCATGGAAGTGCCTACCTAATGTTTGGGTAGAAGAGTCAATAAATGCAAATAAGGTACTGTCAAATACCCCCCATCAACAACCTGGAGTTTGATCACCTACTATATCTGAAAAAGTGATCAGTACTTTTTTAAAAACCTTTTGTTTTTGCTGTTTTATTTTAGTTCTTTGGCAACGACCGACGACGCAAAACACGTTCATTCAAACATTTCGTCTTGTCATGAAAATCAAATTCACATCTTTGCTACTAATAAAATTAATAATAAATAAATAAATAAATAATGCGAACAAACCTCACAACACTAGCCCAAACTAAGCAGAGCTTGTACTATGGAAACCAGTTTACTGATATAATTCTTGAATAATATTTTTTTAAAATACATAGGTAGGTAGGTACATAGAATATAATATAACACCCAGACAGAGAACAAACATCTACGTTCACCACACAAATGTTTGCTTTCGGTGGAGATCGAACCCACGTCCTCCAGCGCAGAAGGCAGAGCACTACATTATTAAATGGCCTACATTTGGTTGTGGTAAGTAGTAACTCGGCCTCAAGACTTAAAACCAGACTCAGAGACAGAGCCAGACAGAGCTTGTGGTAGGCTTACAGAGCTGTGAAGGAGTCAACTGAAAAAAGAGTGATACGGACAAGAAGAACGAAGCAAAGATGAACGTTTTCAAACTCGTAAAAACAAAACTACGTTCATTCTCAAACATAACAACCAAACTACTTACATCTTAACCGACTTAGTAAAAGAAAGTAACGAGCTAAAAGCGCGTCCATTCCAGGTGCTCAAAACGCTTCCAATTAATTACAGAAAATGGCCCAATCATACGCAGAGGCAATAAAATAAATATTTTAAAAGATCCTAAATGGATTTGTACCTATGGGACCGCGAGTTGTGGTCTCACAAACAGCGGGTAGCGATTGACAGCCCTACTTATAAACGCAATTTAAATTTAAGCATTGCTTAAAGTTAGCCCTGTCACTGTTTGTCGTAAGAGATGGCAATAGTTTAAGCACTGTTTATCTTTTGACATATTTTTATAAGTAAGGCCATTAAAATAAACAGTTTATGGCATGTTTCACCTTCTTCTGAGTAGCGCACTATATCCGTCAAGTATAAATGTTTCTGTCTTTTTCTACTTTGTGTGTATCAAGTGCACGAAAGGAAAGGGTGCACTTAAAATCATTTCCCTAAACGCACTGGTTTGAAATAAGGAATGACGAGGACGGAGATATCTCTATAAAAATATTGTATTCGTTATCAGCTGGGCGTTTGTTTAATTCAGTTGCAATCAATTTTTTTTTAACAAAGAAATGATACTAACAAGTAACTGCAATCACATATCCTGTTGCCATAATTTTTCTCTAAATATCTATCTGTTGCCATGCTAGTTTCACAAAGCGAAGTTCCCATTCGGTATGTCATATTTATTACGTCAACACTCAGTCTGGTTGCAATTGTTCCTTTGTCAAATATACGTTTTGTTTCAATTCGTTTTTTATTGCAATCAAAGCTATTAATCGACTGATGCAACTAGGTTTTGATTGCAACAAAAGATACGCGATCACCACATTGATTCCCGTTGCACTACTATTACTTCTTTCCTTAGTTGTAAAATGTCTGCTATATTTAATTCGATAATTCTACCTACCCGCTTGTCCGCTATCTGTTGGTCCCAACCCATAATATCGTAAGTGCAAAAACTCAAATTAAAATATTTCATTTGACAGGTGACGTTTAAGAAATTTCAGTTTTTGTTTGGACATCTCTGTTGGCAGTCGATTTGCTTCACATTTTGTCAGGCATGCCTAATCATCGAGTTTGAAGCGTAAAAACACCGGAAATAATACATTTTGCTTGTATTTCAGCAATGTTGGTTTACAGATCTTACACTTGGTTTAAGCCTGATTAAAAAAGATATAAGGTAAAAAGTAAACAGGCCTTTTCATCTATTGTAGATGATTTATATAGCGTTAGAAGCAACTGCGGTCATCATAGACTGATAACCCTATTTCTGTCAGTTTCCTTTTTGCAGTCTCAAAAGTTTTTTTTTATGCAAATGATAGGCAAACGGGCTTACGGCCCACCTGATGGTAAGTCACCGTCACCCGATACCAACAACACCAAGGGTGCTGTCATTGCGTTGCCCTGAAGGAACTTTTTAGTTGACAGAATAAAAAAAAATTGGTTCTATAATTTTGCTCAAAATATCGTAACTGCGTAAGCTTTTTAGAAACACAAATACTAATGACAGACTTACTTTTTTAGTGTTCTTATATCAAAACATCCAAAGCTATTTCTAAAATCTTTTTAAAATTAAACAACTAAATAAAAGACAACTGTCTCCAATCTAATGGCTTCCTAAATCCAGTGGGCTTTTATAAATTCCTGTAATTTATAATCAATTATAGAAACCTCAAGGTGTTCGTATTTAATGTGTTTTTTTATCTACGCACGTGGCTAAAAAAAGTTGACATGTCTAGTAAAGTATGGACGTAGAGTCATTAGTCATGTTCATACTTTATTTGTTGTGTATAGTTTTATTTTATAACTAATTTGAAAATAATATGTCTTGTTGTTGTCGTTAATGAATACGGTTGTCAAGTTGACGCCTTTCATTATACCTCTTCTTCTTAAACTTAAGAGCTTGGCTCTTGTCAAGGTTTTGAGCAATTTGCTCCATTTGATTCTTTCTAAGTGAACTGCAATGGCGATCAGTGATACGCTGTCAAATACGACAGTGGTATTTGACAGCGTTTCACTGATCGCCATCGGCGCAGACCTATAATCTATGAGGCTTCTTTCCCATTGCCTCATCATTTTAAATAATTTTTCATTTAATTGCTTTAGTGGTATAGTTATCATAATAGAGGAATATAATGACTTTAGCCCAATGAAACGAATGTTTCCATAATAACTACAACTGACACTGTGGTTCTAGTATGCAAATACAAAAAGAGACATTCCAATGCGAATCCAACTTATCTATTTAGACACGCCTACCCTTCGAAGCTGTATTGATTATCTACTGCTGTCTCTTTCGCTCTAGAGATGTTTGTATCTTCTGTCCTAGTTATTCCATTCTATGTTGGCCTACTGGAATAAGAGCGTAAAGGAGTTGATTGATTCAATTATGATTCGCGCATTCTTGGAGTTCTTGATGAATTTTTGCAATGATTGAATTTTTTTGCAAGAATTATTATGCTTTTATTGTTAAGTCGGAAGTCGGTTATAACAAGTGATTATGACAGATCATGATTACACATAAATATTTCTTTCTTTTAGTATCTTAAAAAGTTGCCAAAAATACAGAGAGTTTTTATGCAACTTTCACTGTTTGCTAAGCTAGTGAAGTATTTGAAGCATTGATTTTATACGGATGTATTTTTATAAGAAAATGTATGATAACATTTTTATTAATTACGATGAATACGATACAATTATTTAAATTCCATATTTCAATTTAAGCAATATTAAACACATCCATTAAAGCACCCTTGTTTAAAATAATCTTTTTGGAAACAATAACATTATGTTAGTAATTTTTGAACGTTATTAGTGGTCACTGCACGGAAGAAAGTAAATGGGCTATGTTACTCGTTATTTTTGCTGTAATTTTATATTGTTGTAATTGCTACCTTAAGACAGAGGCAGATGTGTGACTCCGTTCCAACTTTACGTGCACAATTTTTGCGAAGGGTTAAGATATGGACTTGTCACATTTTAGCTAAAATCCATTAAAAAAAAATACAGGTATTATACAAAAACACTTTGATGCTAGTGGTCCTTATGAATTATGTAATTTAATTAAAAATTATAGATAAAAAAGTAAAACTCAACGAAGCTAAGTATATTTTACAAAATAACGCTATTTGTCAACTACCTAGAAAAATAAGTCCGTAACTAGCAAAACACATTTTTTACGCAAGCCAACGGATGTTCTGAAACACCCAAGTCGATAGTCCCCGTGGTCCCATTACGCAATGTAGAGTAATTCCCCTGTAATTTGAGGGTGCCCGCAAACGCAGATCGTTCGAGATAACGCCGGACACGATAATACCAAGTAGGTGATGCGCTCACACACCTGGGTTTGACAATTGTAACTCAATTTTTATGAACGTTGGCGTTCTTTTTTCAAATTTACACACATTTGCATAGTTTGCCATTTTCTTTACTTTTTTATATTTATTATATTAGATAATATTATGACCTTTTAGATGTGACCTATTATGACCTATATTAGATATAGGTATTACCCATATATAAGATAGAAAGATGGATAGATAACTCTTTATTGTTCACAACACAAAAGATACAGTACAGGACATAACAAATTAACAATTCACCTCACTGAGGCGTTGAGGTCGTGGGTTCGATCCCCACCGAGAACAAATATTTGTGTGGTGAACATAAATGTTTGTTCTCTGTCTGGGTGTTATATTGTATTCTAAGTAAGTATTTACAAAAAAAAAATGTATTCAAGTATTATATCAGCTATCTGGTTCCCATGTTACAAGCTCTGCTTAGTTTGGGGCTGGGTAGTGTTGTGTGAATTGTCCACAATATTTATTTATTTATTTAATTAGGTAAAACAATGGGCGACCTTATCGCTGAGAGCGATCTCTTCCAGGCAACATTTGCATGGAAAAAAATAACGAATTGAAAGGCAAAAGATATTTTAAGGATATATTATGAGATATATATTATTATGATTATCATAAAACTATGATAATAATATTGGGTTTCATATTTTTAAAATCTCTACTGCTTACGTTCTTTTATTTCGAGAATAATTTGATGTAAGTTTCAAATCCTAGCAATGCATGATGGTTCTGGAATAAAGCCGCACATATAGGCAATGCCATGGCGATGACAATGGCAATCATTTTCAGCATAGGGTTTTGCATACATCCGCACACATTGCCACGAATTTTATAGTGATCTTATCGCTATTGCAGGCAATCTAGATGGGCGCAAGCCTTCCTTGCTCGCTGCTAAAACCATAAGAACCTTTTTTGCGTGCGTGTTGTAGTTGCATATAAATGAATGTCTAATTTTTAAACTGATTTCATAAAACCTGTAACAAAGGTGAACTCAAAGTGATGTTTTACAGCAATTCTGTTATTTATAGCTTTAATGATGAATCAAACGTTTACCAATCAATTTTATTACACCATTCAAACGGTTTCAACCATGAAGCTGATTGGACTTATTATGTAACTGTGGAACCCAGTTTTGGAAGACTACACACACACTTGTCAACAATCTCTATTTTCTCATAAATATTTTTTTCCTTTAGGTTAGCTGGAAGAGAACTTAGTAGGTACATGTTAGGCCTTAGTGTCAGTAGTACCATTAATGGTACTAGTGACACAATTTTGTATCCTTAGTACCATTAAAGATAACTGATCGTATTCCCCCGTATATTTATTTAAGTTTTCTCAATGTTGTCTATTTTATATTGAATAAAAAATTATAAGCGACAAAAAAATATGACATCGTAGACTTAGCTCACCTAATATACTTAATTCACCTAGGTGAATTAAGTATATTATTTTGTAGAATTTTATACTCATAGCTGATCTGAGGAGAATTAAGTACACTAATTAAATATTGTCTGTTGGTCGCTAAAAATTAAAATTGTGTTTTTTAAATACAACAATTTTTAAACAATTATCATAATTATCGAATTGTAGTCTTTAAAATGCAGTAAAGTTGTGAAACTATTTGCGAATTGGATACTTTTATTTTACAAGCTGACCTTCCTTTTGAGACGTAAAACATTTAATTTTAACGTGCAATAACATTTAAAAACAGTACTCATAAATGAGTGAATTGACGCAAGAGAACTGGGTCAGATTCTGGGCTACCAAAGACTCTATGGTCTTTTTTAAACGACTTCAAATGAAAACCTCTTTTTTAGGGTTCCGTAGCCAAAACGCAAAAATGTCACCCTTATAGATTCGTCATGTCTGTCTGTCTGTTTGGTTTGAACGAGATCTAGTAAGTAGTTTTTTTTATACGTCATAAATCGTAAACCGCAATTTACCTCAAATATATCTGAAAGGTACATTACACATTCAAATTCTTTAATATAGAAGCCATAGAAATTTCATCAAAATCAGTTAAGCAGTTTACATAATTTTTTGGACAGAAAAACTCTTTGGTAGGTTCACGACAAGATTTGAACCCACGTAGATGTGAAACGCGCATAGCTTGCAATTAGGCAACACGTTAGCTCTATGGGGTCACCAATTTGATGGGTGACCACAATATGCAATTCAAAGTATGCAAGTCTAAATTAGATAAAGGTCCACTGTACTCCATTCTAGGTATACCTGTCCTATAATATTAATAGCACTTAATAGGTTGTGTAACATATTAGGTTATATCTAACTAAGCAGTAAAATTAATTATTATTAGACTAAGCTGTCAGGATGGTATAGTAGGCAAGCCTATTTCATCTAAAAATCGTATCCCAGGCACTGTAGCGTCCCGTAAGGGGCATGAGTAATCAGCAGTTGCCCCTGTAGCTATATAAATCATCTACAATAGATGCAAAGGCCTGTTTATTTTTTTAGGTTATTTATGTACAGTGGGATACACCTCAAGTTACCTAAAAACAAAGAAAAATGACGCTTACTGCAAGGACATAAGAGCTAGCAGTGTATAGTCTGATGCGTATCCTTGTGTACTAATATAAACTGAAATAAAAACTTTTCAAAGCATTATGTCTGTATGATTGTATTACGTCGCAAAAGATAATAGCTGTACGGTGTGCAAATACGACGGGCGAGGAATAGGTGGGTAATGACAGTTTGCTTTTGTTAAGGCACCATGACTGGTGTCATACATGTCCTGTCATGTGTGGTGTAAGTCATAAACTGAACTATGGGTTTTTTGGCGTTGCATTTGCCATATACGATTATTTGTTTTTATTTAAATTAAGGGAGGCAGAAATATAAAATATAATATTATGTTTTAGAACTGTACAACGTTGCTTAAAAATAAAGCTGTAACCACTTACAGCTTTATTTTTAAGCATAAGCGATTATAAGCTTTGAAAAAAACGTTTTAGGTCCACACCTAAAACGTTTTTTTGGAAGCTTATAATCAAAACGATTAATTAATATAACTTTTTTCTTAAAACTGAAATTTATTATCACATTTATTATATTAGGAAATTTTAATTATTATAATTTTAACAAAATAAACAAACTCGTGAAGTACCATTAAAAGGTAATGCGAATGTAGTATTTTAATCCAAATTCAGCTTAGTTAAAAAAAAAATCTCAGTTAATCCGACTTAGAATTTTTCCTTATTTTAATATAATTTTCACACTAGTACAGTGTATTTATTTTATTACAAAAATGTATAGGTACAGCACAGGTAATATATACTTTTTTGTGATCATGATTTTTTAGGGTTCCGTACCTTTGGGTACGGACTTTGGGTCCGTCCGTCTGTCCGTCTGTTTATCTGTCACCAGGCTGTATCTTTTCTAATAATCCACCTGTGTGTGTGGGTGGGTGTTGTGGGTGGGTGTGGGTGTGTGTGTCTTTTATTTTACACCACACCAAAGTACACAGCAAGACGGGCGTGTCCTCCCATGACGCTGAACACACTTCGCCATAGCAATTACAGGTTTACACTCGATAAATTATGTCGCGTAGGACTGTGTCACCCCGGACGGACGGACAAACGGACGGACGGACCGGACGTATGCACAGATCGTGGTATGCATGATTCCGATCCACAGACAGATATGAAACACCCTGTGAGACTTTTTTTTTATGTAACTAGCTGATGGAACAAGCATATGGCCCACCTGATGTTAAGTAGTAACCATCGCCTATAACAAAGCAATGCCTCGTAGCGTAGGTAACGCACGTCAGGTCACATAATTAATTCAGACTGTCTGAAGTAATCATGTTTTTTATTATTATAATGATTCTCTGAAGGATAAAATCATCAGTAACAAGTTAGTAAAAGTAAAGTAAACAGTAGGCCTACCAAAAGCTCTGTCTGACTCTGGTTTGAGTCTGTGTGAGTACTGTCGAAATAAGTCCTAAGTCGAAACATCACACACGCAGTATAATACACTGGTGAGCACTGCGTAAGGGGCAACTGGTGATTACTCATGCCCCTACTTACGGGACGCTATAGTGCCTGGCACAGGACTTTAGATGGAATAGGCTTGCCCAGCACCCATACCATCTTGACAGCTTAGTCGCCCTAATCCACAGGAAAAACATGGTCAATACGTGTGGAGCTGACTAAGCAGCCGTGCATAAATTTTTCGGTAGAAAAACTCATTTTTACAAGACTGGATTTGAACCTACGACTTTGAATCGGAAGGCGGACCGCTACCACTAGACCACCAGTGCACGGAACGAGGTTATCCGAGAGAGAACCAAGGTAGTCGACATAGCTCAAAGGATTAGTAAGCTGAAGTGGCAGAGGGCCGGTCATGTTTGCCGTAGAACAGACAATCGTTGGAGCAAACGAATACTAGAGTGGAGACCGCGTTTAGGTAAGCGTAGTGTAGAACGCCCTCCGGCAAGGTGGGGCGACGATCTGAGAAATGTATCTGGCAAGCACTGGAGGAGAGCCGAAGACCGGGCTCAGTGGCGCGTCTTGGGAGAGACCTACGTCCAGTAGTGGACTGATATAGGTTGATGATGATGATGGTCTCTGCGGTCGTCATCGAGGAGTTGGGTTGAGCGAGTTTTCTCACGATGTGTTCCTTCACCAAGTGTAAAATCCATCAGTGCACCACTAGATTTGAACCCGCGTCCTTAGGATCAGAAGATGGAGTTGCCACCACTAGACCACTAGCGCTCTCACATTTCATACCACCTATTAAATAAGTTATGTTGGGGAATAAAGGTTCTCGAATGGCGACCACGAACTGGAAGACGAAACGTAGGGCGCCCACCCACCAGATGGACCAACGACATTGTAAAGATCGCGGCAAGTCGATGGATAGAAAGGGCTCTGAATCGTTCTTCGCGGAATTGTGTAGGAGAGGCCTATGTCCAGCAGTGGCCTTCTTCAGGCTCATGATGATGATTAAATAAGTGGCTATAGTAACCTACCTAGTTACTACAACCATTAAACAACGCATTAATAGTACCTAACAGATCATATAAAAAATTATGACTTTATTAGTGCAATTTTAATAGTTTCAAAGTAATAGGTTTATATTTTTAGAGCAATGTGTTATGGCTTAACATTTAAACTATGAACAAAGCCCAAGAACTACACCCATACCTATACACGGTCATATACGAATTTATCTATTTGATAGTCTTGCTCTCCGCCCCGCAAAACACCAGAAATACTCACTTGCCAATGTGATTTTACAGACTCTCTCAACCTTATAGTCTCTGCAATAAGGCTTACAATACATCCATCAAACATGAAAGCTCCTGATCTGCAATGACCAACATAGAAAGAACTATACGAAAGCACTCGATTCAAAGACTGTGAAGGAACACCGGGGGGGTCGCAGGGCTCAGGTTATGCTGGTCGTTCTAGTAGGTATGAGGCAAGTGTGAAGAAGCTAAGAGGTGTATCGTCCCCACCGTTCCGTTTCGCGGTAGGCGGGGCGTCCCGGTCGGCAGTTACTAGCGGCTCGACGCTCAGAGCTAGCGCGTACAACGGAACGGAACGCGTTCCAAATTCTAACTGGAACATCGCGGTCGTTTTGAATATCGAGTGATTTATTTTTAATTTTAAGGACTTTGGTGTAAGCTGCGGTGTTTTTTTTTGTAATGCTTTTTTTGCTTCTTCAAATAGAAACAGCTGACTGTTTGTGAATATTTGGTAAGTTTTTTGTGATAACTGAGTATGTGTTATTAGATATTTAAATAATCACAATTTATTTTAGCTCTCTCAAAGCTTAGTTTATTTAAGACTGCTACGTATACAAAAAAATCTTGAAAAGACTTTTATTTTAATAAAAAAAAGCAAATATGTATACAAAAAGTTTAGATAGCTTGCTACGAATGAGCTACGGAACGCTACGGTAGATACCATCGGTTGCCCAAGGAAAGACATCAACGCGCTCTGATCGTTTTAATATCTTTTTCCTTATCTAGATTTCAAGTAACAATGTTTGTTTATGTTATCTACGATATTAGTGTAGTAGTGGGCTATTTTACAAGGCAGAAATGTTCAAAATACTTACATAAGAAACATTTGTTTGAACATCTGAAACATCTGTGTTAAGCAAAGCTAAGTTTAGCAAAGCTTTTAGGTGGAAATATCACATATAGCAGGCGCCGCCGGTCCTTATAATGTTTGTTCTTAAATAGGTAATATTTATTAATAGGAGATAATAATTATAAATATTGAGGATAATCCACAAAATATAACTTTTGAAACTATCATGGTTTTTATATTTTTTTTTTAGTTGCGTCGAAATCTATAAAAGAGTGCGTACAAGGGTAGATTTATTTGTCTACCAATACATTTTTTTTAAATTGTGGACTTCAGTTCAACCCGTGATCATGGTGCATGCAACTGTGCCGAAATATCGGGAGTCAAAACCCACAAAATTTAATACATCCATTCAAAATTTGTTCCCATAGTAATGTGGTCTTAGTACGGCTTAATTTGGGGCTAGATAGTGATAAATCTCCACAATATTATTTTCTTTTTTTTTTATGTGCAATTAATATTTTTCTAACCAGTAAAGCTTAATAACGGATGAAAAAAAAAACTTGCATTATTTCTGTAAGATAATTGTAATTACCTGTTTATTTCTATTTTATGTAAAACATAACATTGAGATTGTTAAGTGGTTATAAATAGCATATAATGTAAACTCGTAACTATACAAAAGTACAGTCAGTAGTATAAATTACTGTAGGTTACTTTTTACTCACTTGACATCGGAAAGATTTACCGAGTGAACAGATGCCATCTTATTAAGAAGAAGAAGCATATTAAATGTATTAAGTATTCAGTATTAGGTTATTTACAATTCAATTCACTTTTGTTTTCTTACATAGATGATTGACAGTTTTAGTGCAAATATTTATAAATATCCCTATATTCTTTTTTTTTTTCTTTTTTAAGTTCATTCCATTTCTTATTTAGAATCAATACATAATTTACCTTTTAAAGGTAAATTGAAAGAAAGGGGTAATTAAGTTAATGTAGCCGACTGTACAATTAAGGCGGTGTGACCGTCACGCTGAATCCCCACCGTGGGACACGTTATTATCTAAATCATACCATTTTGCTATTACTATTATAACGATTACTATAAAGCTTATAATAGTGGCAATAAAGTCTAGTTTAGAATAACAATTACCTGTAATTGTAGGTACTCTACCAGTCGTAATATTTATAATTGTTGTGAGTCTTGTTGTCTGGGTGTAAGGTTTAGTTTTAATGAGCAGTTGTTTGTGGTCCAAGTTATTAAGCAAAGCGTTTAAAGAAGTTTTAATCGTTCAAATTCAAAATTTCTTGATTCAGTTGTATCACAAGGATCACTTTGAAACTTTTTCACTCCTCTTGCTCAAAAAGACCGCCATTGTGGTGTACCAGAGCGAAGAAAACATCACATTTCTTCCTCTAGTGAAAAAGATTTTTTTAAATGTTTTGGTCATGAGTAGAATAAATAAAGACTCGACCTAAAACTGTTTAAAAAAAAGAACAACACTTTATTTTTGAAAATGGAACTAAAATCGGCAATCTTTGGTAGAATGCATGTATTAGATCATGGTAACTTTATATTAAAAGGAAAATATAGAATAGGTAGTAAGTAAATGATTTAATTACATCAAAGGCTTTACAATTTACACTTTATTTAACTAAATTATAGCTTTAGTCACGTTATTCAACACAAAACCTTACAGTAAAAATATATCAACTACAAAGAGATATAGCGAACTAGGTACTTATCTTAACAATCAAGGGGTGTACTCAGAGCCGAATTACATCGACAGTACACAGAGCGAAACGTTAACCTTCTCATTCGAGTCTCAAGCCCAGAATAATAATCCACCGCCTCGCCTAGCCTCAGTCAGGCGACCCACATGACAGTTCATAGACAGCGCCCCCTATCGGCAATATCGTCCTCCGTTCTGCGTAGCTTCTGACTACCATTAACAATTTATTGATATAATAAATTGTTAATAATTTCGAACAAATAATAATAAAATATAACATTATTTATCAAATCGTTTTAAAGCAACTACATTGTTCTTAAATTAAATAAACTCAATCATTTCAAAACTTATAAATATTATTACCTACTCATTTCTGTAAACACAATAAAATAAAATAAATCTATTGTTTTGAATCAATTTTAGCCCCTATTATCTACTAGATACGACACATGCAACGTATTGCGGCTACAGAAAAAAAAGACACTGTCACAAAATGTTCAACTTTTCTCAACTATTTCGTATTCTATTGGATTATTTTATTTTCTTGCATTCAAAGTGAAAAGTAGAGTGTAACACACGGCGTTCCTTGTAACAAGTTAAATCTACAGATTGAAAAATTAGGCCTAAGGCTAGTAACGCGTAGCATCACCTTGTTTTCATATGACCTTACTTGAATAATATGCTGTCAAAATATAAACGGTGCATCTCTTTGCCGCTGTGTAATCCCAAACATTTACGTTTATGAGTGTGGCTGTTTGTTCTTTTCTGTTGTGACCATTCTTCTTCCTGCTAATCGCAGTTTGCTTATAACTTGAACTAAGTTTACATCTAAGTTTTCCCTGCCTGCTTAGGAGCATATTCTTTTATCTCACCGCCTTTTGCTGGCAGCGGAAAATGTGGGTAATTTAGTTATAGATCTTAGTACTTTTTGTAAATACAAAATCTTAATATGACTAGATTTATACACATCTGTCTAAAAAATGATGCTACCGATCTAATAAATGTAACTTCATATTATTCCTGTTGTGTCACTAGTTCTTTCAAGGTCCGTATGCAGAAACAATGCATTAGTCTAAGTCGAGCCTCAGATTTTTTGACAGTTCTCCATTGACAAGTGTCAAAAATCTTTTTTTTGCATTTTCTACCATTTTTTAACGCATCACGCGTCACGCAAGGTTCGTAACCATTCTTTAGGGGCAAGTTTTTCAGCTTCAAGAGTGTAACATATTTCCCTCAAAGAGTTTTCCCTCGCCGTTCAAGCATAGATCGCAAAGTGAAGGTATTAGCGCAGCTGAAAATTAACATTTTAATGTTTATAAACCTTTCAGTCGGTCTTCGATTGTTATTCAAATGACTCTGAAAATTAAGCAAGCATTAACATCAATTTACATTCAAGCCGTATTATAAGATGCTACGCTAAATTCGTCGCGTGTTAACTGGCACCGAACCTATAATAAGGCTGCACTTTTCAACACCTAATTTAGACCTTTTGGCCTTTTTAGCACCCAATTTAAGGCATTTGGCGTTTTTAACACCCAATTTTGGCACTTTCAACGCGTACGCCTTGTAATTCGGCGCAATTAGAAGCCAATATGAGGTATTACCTCCTATTAGGTAGGTAGTTAGGTACCCGGTTCGTTGGCACAACACGTTTTGGGAATCGTAATAGGTACCTGAAGATGAAATTGAAACTTTTTGAGAGATAAAATTCTAAAGCAGGGGTTACCAAACTGTCGGGCGCGCATTTTCTATCTACCTACATACATCCACATTTAAAAACAATTGTCACTATTATAAATTATTTAATTATTAAGAGCCCGTTGTGTCCCACTGCTGGGCAAATGCTTCCCTTCCTTCTCTCCATTTATTTCTTATTTGGGCTACGTGGACCAAACTGCTGCCCATATGGAGATAAGTGTGAATACTTATTAAAAGAACAGCTGGAAGGCTGGTAAATTAGCACCAAATTAGCATACGTTTTTAAAACGCACTTAAAATCTTTCACCGCACTGGTTTTTATTACATTATATCAAACTCAAACTCAATAAAATTAATTCAATGCAACTGCAAGAATCACTTTGAAACGTCTTAAAGCTAGGTGAGTCTAGGTGCCAGTTCCACGCGACCAAGCCTAGAAGAACAGGCAACAAACTACGGCTCGGTTCCTAGTACCGTTTTTTTATATGATCCTTTTACAAATCAAAAATAGTCTAAAATAGTCTAAGTATATTGTATAGACCATTCGTTGGCCACAATCTCACCTGATGGTAAGCGACTATGGACAAGGATGGTCTAGAAGACACCTATTCACTCTTACCTTGAAGAGGCCCAGATTGTAGTGGTCAGGAAAAACTGCCGACGGCAATAAGTTCCATTCCCTGGAGGTTAACTTAATTAAGGTGGAACTAAAACGCTTAGTGCTTAGTCAGTTCTCTTATTGCAATTCCTGCTTAGTTTGGAGCTGTATTAAAAAATAAAAAAAAATCTTATTCAGTTGTATCATAAGGATTACTTTGAAACGTCTTAAATCTAGACAAGTCTAGGTGCCAGTTCCACGCGAACTTTTCTAGAAGAACAGGTAATAAACTAAGACTTGGTTCTTTCCATTATTCGTATGATCCTTCTACAAAATAAAAATAGCAGTGGAGTTTAAGTGTCACTCCAACTTAGTGAGACGTAGGCAATACAAAATCAAAAGTTCAAAAACAGCAGATGCTACGTTTCAAATGTAATAATAATTAGATAGTGCCGTTTGAAAGAATCCCACCATATTTATATCTATTAACTATCGTTCATTAAATTTTGAACGAAAAATCGAAAACCAAAACGAAAATTGCTGCATTTTGATTGGAAAAGTTGAAGCCTCGGGACTGCAAGTATTATGTCACAAAAAGATCCCAATTTTCCAGTAATTGATGACACCACATTTCCTGTCATAATTTGACCACAACTCCAGGCCACATATTACCAATTATTTAAACAAGATCCTACCACATATTAAATCCCTCTGGCTGAAACATCATGCAATTTCAGTCTTTACGTGGTGGTCATAAAGCTCTTTTACTTTGAGGAATTATACAGCAATTTTGACAGAGCGGTGTTTAAAAAATTCGTGATCTTGGAAACAAAAGACTTTTGTTCGGTAATTGAGAAGCTGTGACGTATCTGTAATTGATGAGGTAATCGATTGATTGGCTGGGTGATTGCGTAATTCTGTAGCTATCAAAAATTAGATACCAACGAATAACAAAAGGTTGCTAACAAACCACAACCAAAAAAAATCTTAATGGTGTCAGATTTAAGAAATAAATGTTACCATAGAGGATAGTAAAATGATAAATAAAATAAATAAATAGTATAGACAATCCACCCAACACTAATTGGCTTCAAACTAAGCAAAGCTGGTACTAGGGAACCAGTAAGCTGATATAATAATTACATACACATTTTATTTGTAAATACATTCTTAGCACATGACATTTAACACACTTCTCCAAAAAGTAAATACAAACATAGAATAAAATACAATATGACTTTAAACACTTCTCCAAAAACCCAGCACGCAAATACGATAAAGATATACCTAGATAGTGCAATGCACGAAGACGCGCCCCTCGCGGGGTGCGGGGAGTTTGCTCCGAACGGCAGTCGCGAACCGTAGTCTATTCATTGTAGTGTGCGTGTGCACTCATAGGTAATTAGTGTGTACCGATCCGATAACACTCAAAAGAACTTATCGACAAGTAATTCGAAATTTATTTTTATGCAAACATTCCGATTCTATAGGCTTGTAATTTTAATATCTTCTCCCAAATCTATTAGAATCATCATATCCTTATCATTAAAGAAAACCAAACCTATTTTAATGAACCTAAGTAATATAAGTTACTGTATCAACCATACTTTATAACAAACGGCACTCGAAAATTTTTTTCAATACAATAAAACTGTGACGTCACAACAGTACCTACGTGTTAATTGCAAACTAGAGCAGCGAATATTAACCCCTTAAAGCCCAATGCATGTTTTTGTGCGAATTCATTAAAAATTTTGTGTTTTAAACCGAGGTATCAAAACTGTTTCATGTCGCACGAAAATGCAAATTTTAGGGTAGATTCTGGACGTAGAGGTCTAATAAACAACGGAGCGCTTAACTACGTGCAAAAACGTACCTACCAATGTTGAACTTCTGGGATCGTGTGTACTGATTTTAAAAAAACTGAAAGGTAGTACTTTCAGATTGATCCCATAGAAATTTCATCAATATCGATTTAGCAGTTCGGTTATGAAGTCGGGTTTTCAAGTTTATACAAGTTATCTTGTTTAATACAATTATCGTCCAAAGCTTCCTGATGCTGCTTTTTCTGCTTTTTTTAACTTGCTTAGGTTCACATCTGCTTGTCAAACATTTTGATACCTATCGAACACTTGCACTTGGATTATAGAGTTTTTTTTTGGAATTCACAAAGAAAAAATGCGTCTACCTTACCTATTTGCTTTACTTTGGGACATTTTACTTTATACTTTGGGACATTTTACTTTAAGGCATTATGAATGAGGGGTTTCAGTGTGTTCGTATCTGTTTACGGTTCGTACTTCGTATGCGTGCGCTGCTCAACATTATCTCTCTGCGGTTCCGCCATTTTCATGATGTCAAACTAAATAACGACGTGCTTTTTGCATTGTTGTTGTTATGCGCTTAATTAGGAAATTCAGAAAACATGACGAATTCCATACATTTAGTACTTTATTGTGCAATAAGCAAGCCTGAGTTATATTATAGAATAATTAGTTTTTAGGTCACTTTTTCTGATCTTTGGACTAGTGGAAGGGACCTCGGCATTCTGATCTTAAAGTACATAATTGGTTCAAATCCTGTGGTGTACCAGAGTGCTTGAAAGAAAGGTCAGTCTTTCTGAACTGAAGCATCTTTGGACTAGCGGAAGGGACCACGGCTTTCTGATCTTAAGGTCATTGGTTCAAGCCCTGTAGTGTACCAGAGTGCTTGAAAAGAGCCTCTTTGAGGTGCACCTAATATCCTTTCACCACACTGGTTTGAAAAAATCAGTGACACAATAAGACGCGATGCGGTCTAAAACCGCCAAGATAGATATTCGACTGGCCTCTCAGCTCAGTTGGTAGTAGCTCTGCCTTCTGAGCCTTAGGTCGTGGGTTCGATCCCCACCGAAAACAAATATTTGTGTGGTGAATACAGATGTTTGTTCTCTGTCTGGGTGTTTTATTGTATTCTAAGTATGCATTTACAAAAAAACTAAAAATATATAAGTATTGTATCAGCTACCCAGTTCCCATAGTACAAGCTCTGCTTAGTTTCGGGCTAGATAGTGTTGTGTAGATTGTCCAGAATATATTTATTATATTTATAGACATTATGAGAAATCTATGAGGATATCTACAGTGCCTAGAGGTTATAGTCAAGAATCGTTTTTTATTTAGACAATGTTGATGTGTGTATTTGTCTATTTGATCCAATTCCTCCATCCACTAAACTCAGTAAACAAAGTAAACCGTAGAACTCTTCAGGCCAAGCTCACCAGTAATCGGACAATCAGATAAGTAATTAAACTGCGGATAAGTAACTCCTCCCTCTGCAAGGTGTCGAACGCCTACAAAGTAACCGTAGGGGGTCCGCTTGTGTGGCGCAATGCAAATCCGTTCGGTGTAGCGCTATCTTTATCTTATGCGGCCACTGTCACACCGAATGGTTCTGCTATTCCTGACACACGCTTCGTTCGAGTGATCGCTGAGACCACGTTCGATTGTTCGATATACAATTTTTTCAAAAAAAATTAAACCTCACAACAAAGTCAAATGTAAATATAATAAAAAAAAGTATAATGTTCTCTGTCTGGGCGTTATATTGTATTTTAAGTATGTATTTACAAAAAGTATATACCTAAAAGTTGTCTGGAAGTTGCATTGTTTTGCCAAAAAACTTCATCAAACCTGTATTTTATTTCTGTGTGGTGAACAATAAAGGGTTATCTTTCTATCTAAGTATTATATCAGCTATCTGGTTCCCATAGTACACGCACTGCTTGGTTTGGAGCTAGATAGTGTTGTGTGGATTGTCTACATAATATGTTTATTTAAAGTCAGTGAACGAATTTTGTTAGTAAAGTAAGTAAATGTAAATAGCGGTGATAAAGTGCAACACAATTCGTTCCAGTCGCTGAATTCTGTTCAGTTTTCAAAAAGTTGAAAATCGAACGCGAACCCAACGATTGCTCAAACAAACCGTGTTTGGTTGTATTGAATTGGTTTGAATTTTGTTCAAAAAGATATACTCTTGAAATGATAACCATAGCCTATATAACATTGCCAAAAAGAATTGAAATAGGCATGGTGGTAGTACTTCCCCGGACGAGCCCTTCACAAAGAGGTCTATTACTTTAATTTCCAGTTACACAACAGTGTAACTTCGTCCAATTTCAATACTGACAAGCTGTGTCGCCGCTGTGACTAGTTAACACTTAATGAAGATATATTCATCCTTTAACACTTACATTGTGAAATACATTCCATCGAACCAGCACCTATTCGAACCAAAAACGTATTTAAGTAGACTAGGTATAACTGCTAACCATACCTACTATGCACATGCTTAAATAATAAAAAAATAAATATTATAGACAATCCAAACTATCTAGCCCCAAACTAATCAGAGCTTGTACTATGGGAACCAGGTAGCTGATATAATACTTATGTATTTTTTTTTAAATATACATTCTTAGTATTCTAAGTATAACACCCAGACAGAGAACAAACATCTGTGTTCACCACACAAATATTTGTTCACGGTGGAGATCGAACCCACGACCTGCGGCTTCGAAGGCAGAGCTACTACCAACTGAGCTGAGAGGCCAGTCAAAAGCTTAAAGTGAGCTTATAGAACAAGCAGATTGTATTATTTTAGCCTTAGTTCTTTTGTTGTTTTAATCTGTTTTTTAACCGACTTCCAATCAAAAAGGAGGAGGTTCATATATGTTTTTTTTTTTTTTTTTTTAATGTTTGTTACCGCATAACTTCGTCATTTGTGAGCCGATTTGAAAAATTATTTTTTTATCTGAAAGGTACTGCTTCCAGATTGGTCCCATTTTAATTTTTATTAAAATCGGTGTTGCCATTTTTTATTTTTAAATATTTTTTTTAATGTTTGTAACTGCATGCCTTCGTCATTTATGAACCGATTTAGAAAATTATTTTTTTATTTGGAAGGTTATTTTTACGTCCAGACTGTCCCAAACAAATTTCATTAAAATCGGTTTAGCCGTTTGGCAGAAGTCAGTTTCTCAAGTTTTTTAAACTTATAATTATTTATAATCCTACTAATATTATAAACGCGAAAGTTTGTATGTACGGATGGATGCTTATTACTCTTTCACGTAAAAACTACAGAATGGATTTTAATGAAACTTTACAAAAATATAGTTTATACATCAGAATAACACATAGGCTACAATTTATAAACATATTGTAAACGTAGAACTGATTTAAGTAACGGGAACAGGGCAAGTGAAACCGCGGACGGCCGCTAGTACGATATAAATCAAAACAGAACCAGTATCACGTAGAGATAAAGAAAGTGATGATTGCTACTTAACATCAGGTGGGCCATATGCTTGTTCCATAAACTAGTTGTATAAAAAAACTACTAGTTAGTTATAAAGTGCAAGATTTATTAGAAATGGCGTTATTAATGGAGCATTGGAATTGGTCGAAATAATTAATTCGTTGTTGAATCGATTTATGTCGATTTTTAGTTGAATGCGAATAATTTGATTATAAACACAATGAAAACGTGACGAATCGAGTTTTATTATAAATTAAGATGTTTTGATGTTTAAAATGGTTCACAACAATAACGGATAAAAAATAAAATATTGCGAGTATATTGAGATAAAATGACTGACCTCAAGGTCGTGGGTTCAAATCCAGGCATGTACCAATGAGTTTTTCTGTTCAAAATTAAATGTGCACTATGCCAGTACTCTCAAACAGTAAAGCAAAACATCGCAAGGATTTGTTCGAATCTGTAGGCCTGCCACAAGCTCTGTCTGGCTCTGGCTCTGGTTTTGAGCCTGTGTGCGTGCTCACCAGTGTATTACACTGTGTTTGTGACGTTTCGGCGTAGAGTTTATTTAGTCAACACTCACACAGACTCAAAAACAGAGCCAGACAGAGCATGTGGTAGGCCTACTGACTGAATCTGAAAAGTTTGAAAATATTATGTGTCGAGTGCACGAAAGGAGCCTCTTTCAGGCGCACCTCCTTTCACCTCACTGGCTCGCGAAAGGACAAGAAGAAGAAAAGTGTCATGACTTCATGAGACAAAAGACGTGAAGTAGACTTGAAGCCCCTATCGGTACAATCGCGTAAAAAATGATCTAATTAAGAAACGGTGGCCAATACTCGGAATATCGTTACTAAAGACCACACCACGATATCTTTAAGGCCTGCATACACCTAGGCCGCTGGCGATGGCGATCAGTGAAACGCTGTCAAATATCGCTGTCAAATTTGACAACGTTTCACTGATTGCCATCGCCAACGACCTAGGAGTATGCAGGCCTTAACCCGTCCGTTCAACTAAATTATACGGTATGACAAAAATAAACGGTCGCATAAAATGTGTGGGTTCTGTATAGGTAATATATTTATTTTTTTAATCGCACGGGTTTTTAACATGAGTTAGTATGAATATAATATTTAGGCCGTGTCTTTTAGGTCTGTATCAGATTTATTTTAATGGAAATCTGGCATAACTAGGTCAGAAATATTATAATAAATAAATAAATAAAATGATAAAAAAAGAAGAGGTCTCAATTCATAAATATTTTTTTATATTTTTTAACGGAACGGCAGTGAATTTGAAAGCTCACGGGGAAATCAATATAATGGCCATTTATTGCAATCATTCGATTTTACCCTCTTAAGAGACTAATTACAAAATATGAAACAGCATTACTGCCCTTGACGCAATACAAACACTCAAGTACCTACAAGCTAATGCAACCTTTTTTTGGACTAAGCCTTTGCCCTGAAAATAAATAAATTAATAAATCTAAGATACCGTAATTGTTCAATAAATATAATATCAAATATCAATGCTGCCAACTGTACCAACTCTGAATTTTTCATTCGTGAGTGCTCACCATTATTATACTGTGTGTGTGACGTTTCGACGTAGGATTTATTTAAACAGCACTCACACAAACTCAAAACCAGAGCCAGAGACAGAGCCCGACAGAGTTTCTGGTAGGCCTACTGTGCCTGAGTTTGTTTGTCACTCTAACATTACACAAAGTTCCAATGAAAAACCAAAAACCATACAGTTCTGCACAACCTAAATATTTATAACCAGAATTAATTTTCCGTCTATGGACACGGGTTATCGAAAGAGGTAAAAAGGTATCCCAGTGGCGATTGCTGGTAAAAAACAAACTAGTGGTGAATTGATTAGCATTAAACCGACGCCCGAGACCTCCCACAGGTCAGCTCTCAATTAAGCCACTTGTCTTTTCGCGCTCGCCCGGTGTGGCACCGGCCTTATCGAGATTCGACGGTTTGTTTTGTGCTTTTGTGGTCTGTGGATTTCCATTATTTTACATCTTTTTGTGTAGGTTTTTGAACGTCTATTTTGCCTGGATAAACTTATTTTGAGACTATGCTGTGTATACTCTCAAACGTGACACTATTTATTTGCAAAAACCACGTAGTATTACGTACGAAAAAAACCCTTACGAATTATTGACTATTTGCTCTTTCATTTTTATGTATGTTAGTAAGGGTGCTATTAATAATCCTGGCGCAACGCTGGAGTAGTTAAATCGTGTTTTGTCACATTTGCTCGAGTTGACAATTGCATGTCAATGCAAGAGACAAAACACGGATTAACTAGTCCAACGCTACGCCAGGATTATTAATAAGACCCTAAGGTAATATGGACCTAAGATGTTTCATTTTTGTAATGAGCATGTTTCTTGTCATAAATAAATAATTTTATTATCATAAAAACATTTTATTCTATGGTTGTGTAATACATAATAAATAGTTGAGTAGATGGTATGATTGAAGAAAGTTTAAATCAAAATCATAATTGCTTTCAGGTCAAACAGGTTTGAGTGCGTTGAACCACTTTTACACGGTTATGTAAAAGTTGTTACGAATTATACAAAACTTTTTGCTAGAACTTTATCATCAATCCTGGCATGGCGTTTTGCAAACGTGTTTTCAGCGAGGCGAAATCAGTCAGCGGCCGAGAAAATAATAGGTATAGTTATTAGATATACGAAAGTGTAACACGTAACTTTTCATCCCAACTCAGCGAGGAAATGACAACCATGTAAAAAAGAAAGTGGCGCGAACAGTACACCAAGACGGCTCCGAGTCTAAGTTTCACAATTAAAAAACACAATTTAAAAAAGGTTGCATGATAAATTCGGCACCACGGAGGTAACTAAATAGGTTTAATGATTCACAAACTTATTGCACATGATGTTCTAAATTCAATTTAATTTATCCCCGGTATTGAGTACATCAGTGTTCTGTGGTCAATGGTTCGCTTCGACAACGCGACGCGTACGCTGCGTTTTCATATAATGTACACTCGCGAGCGTATGCGTACAGCCCGCCCTGCCTAAATATTGCTGTCATCGTCATTGTCTTTGTCATAAATTAAACAAAACTTAAATTGGTGTGTTGTGTGACGATACTCTCTTCTTCTTCTTCTTAATGAATGGCATCTGTCCTTTTCGGATCAATTCCGCCAGTGTCGAGTAGTATTAACGAGAATGATGATAATACATTACATAGATAAAATACTTTTCCGTCAAGTGTCGTCAGTCGTCTGTCAAAGGTCAGCCCTACCTAATTGGCTTTGGAAGAAAGATGGCCGTTTATTCCAAATCCATCTGAAACATTTTCGATCAAATCAGAACATCACATAATACACTTTTATTCCAACTGCTAACACTTTGGGCTAAGACCTCAAGTAATTTGGTTTAAATGCCACCGAAATAACACAACAGAACTCAAAATAACACCAGAAACAAACAATTAAAATCAAAAAGCTATGCGACTTCCTAAAATGACAGAAAACGAATACGACGATACTCTCTTATTCGTGCTCAGTGGCTCGCTAAAGGTCACTGTAACTTTCATGTCAACAAATAGAGATGGCTAAACAGATTTAACGGCGACTAATAAGGCTAAACTCATTATGAAAAAAAAGAACGAAAAAAACCTATTTTTATATTTTATTTCCATTTTTTTTGACACAGTCACATTATACAAATTAGAAGGTATCAAAAACTTAAAAGTAAATAGAAAATAAAATAGAGTACAAAATGAAAATATCAAAATATAATACTAATAGGCATGCATCTGCTTGGATAGATAGTCAGGCCTGTGCCAGTCTCTGCCTAACCTAATTAGGCAGAGACGGCAGAGAGGGGGAAAGCTTATACCCAAGAGTGGGTGCACACGGGCTAATTAAATAGGGAGGATAATAATAATATTGGGAGAACGCAGCAAATGCGTCACGGTAAAAAAATACTCGCGAAAGCTAGCTATGTTATTATGCCTTTAGTGCCATTAGCTAAAACACTCACTTTTAAGCTTTAACTTGATGAAAACTTCACCCATAACTTAATTTTCTTTTACGATCGTTCCGACAGCTAGGTAAAGTTAAAATTCAGTAATTTAAAAGCAAAAGTTTTAAAGACTTTAAATAAAACTCCATAAAAAGCCATAGTTATAACGCCACCCTAACAGTCAGCTACACAATATAATAACATGGAAAAGAGGAGTTTGATTCACCTATTATACAGTAGTAGAGCTCTTTGTGTGTGGCTCGTCCGGGAAAGTACTACCACCATGCCTTTTCTACCATGATGCAGCATTGCTGTGTTTCGGTTTGAAGGGTGTGGGTGGGTGCCGGTGAAATTACTGGCACGTGAGGCTACCACGCTAAAATGTCAAAAGGCGTTTTTTCAAAATCGCAATTGCTCTTGACGCTATACAAATCATCTACAATTTTCTTTTAAAGCTAGGGGATTTTTTTTACCGAAGCGAACCTTCTTATCAGTTCTATCAAAAGTCCTGCTGGAAAGCAAAATACTATATTTTGTTCGGTGTACAAATTAACCTTGACTTTTTCTCGCATAGCGTGTCGCTTACCGACCCACCATAATTCAAGCGTTTTGTCGTACGATATTATAGCGGCCATTATAAAATATATTTTTTGATACGCTCACTTTGCTTTCCGTGTTGGGAGCTTTTTGAAGATTAGAACGCGCTTTTAAAACAATATCAAAAAATAAAATGAGGCAAAGTTTTCTTTTAAGAAACTTATTATTTAAATAGGTGTACCTTTGACTTACCCCTTCTTCTTCTTCTTAGTCGCTTCACTCTTGTCAGAGCAGTCGTGGTCATCATGAATTTCTTATGATTTCTTTTTATCAAGGGCTGTGGCACGCCTCACGATATCTCGCCACTTCTCTCTACATGTCGTCATCCATCCGGGAGCACTCTTGTAGGGTTCCACACATTGCTGACTTGACCTGATCAGTCCAGCGCATAGTAGATCTTCCACTTGGTCTTGTACCCTCTACTTGTCTCTGAACCACGAGGCGCTCAATCGAGTCAGTGTCTCCCCCCTTAGACATCCTAAATCGAAAATCAAGTCCAGTTCAAATCCAATCGACAGGGCCGACCCCGTCCGTGACACACCACGAATGTGTAGACTAAAAGCCTCCTCTATTTCTAAAGTTGGTTATTGACCCAATACACATAAGTCTGAAACAAAACAGCCATAAAAACGCCTTGACTTTGAAATACATTTAATTTGCATATCCACTCTCCATGCTTTTACAAAGCCTGAACACCAGGAAGCCGAGCGTTTTTAACTGATATTTGCGTGTGACCAAAACCATAATATTTTGGGAGAATAAGAATATACAGTAGAGAATATTATTACAAGAACACGCTATGGGTTAAAAAAATAAGAAACGTTTTAGACGGACTGTCAAATATAATTGGATTGCAGAATGAGCAATCACACCAAAATACGTGAATGTTAACTTATCTGTCTTCGGAAATTTGTACTTCAAAAACTCTCTTCTCGTACTCTTAACGTACTCTCTTCTAAAATTCTATCCCCTACACTACAGCATTCCGTAAATAGGGACATGAGATAACAGCTCTGACGAAATTCATCATAAAGACATCCTTCATTTTCTGCCAGCCTCCTCTGTCCACAGTGCGTCTCTTGTTCTGGTGTCCAATTTTTTGAAATATTATACGCATCTTTTTTTTAATTTATTTGGAGTGCTTTGTCTCTTAGCGACTATACTGCCCTTAACCATATTTATTTTTTATCCATCCTCCCGTTTTGCAGAATCACATTATATGGTTCATACTAAGAAGCACACTTACGAATATTTCCTCTGCAGTAGGTCCATTTTTTTGGATTTTCACGGCGCGATAACATCGTTTTCCCGAACACGCACCACCTCACTTAATTCCTGATTTAGTACCGCATCATATTTTGATAAGTATTTTTAATTTGAATAAATTATGATTTAAGCGTGTTATCGCGTAATGGGCGCTTGTAATCACAACCGTGGTGCGTTCATGCTATAACGTCACAGTTGAATTGTGGCCGCGATCACGAAAGCTTAGGGCCAGCACAGCAGCCGGCGATGGCTTTCTTACTTCATACTCTTCCTCCATACTCTATTAGGAACGTCAGTCAACTTGTCCTAAAACAACTGCCCTGCTATTCCAGCAGCACGGGTCAATTGAGTGATCGCTGAATCCACGTTCTATTTTCAAATTTTTCAATCAATTGACAACTCACATCGAATTCGGCGATTGCTTGAGTGATTTGTGTTGCTAGAATTGCACCCCTGCATACCATGCAATGTCGAAAGCTAATGGAGCAACGTCAGTTTACTTGTCCTAAAACAACTGCATACCATGCAAGGTATACATACACGGTTGCTTATCATCATCAAAATTTATACAATTATTGTTTGATTGAATTTAAAAAGACTGAATTCACAATGACAAACTCTCGATCACAATGATGAACTCTTGTCATTCGTAACAAAACACATGATTTAATTGAAAATCAGCTTGAACCCCATTGCTGGACATCTTCATCATTAAATTCCTAGGAAGAACGATTTTCAGATGCTATACGTGATTAGCGTAACATAAAAAATTAAAATGTGTACCATTATTTTTTGTGATAATCTGATAATAATTGCAACCAAAAATTGAATTTCCCACTGCGAAAACAATAAGTAAATTCTTCTTATGAGACATAAACTCACAGAATTGACTGGTTTTAGTGCATTATGAACCGGTTTAATTACTACCTTGCCCATCAGATACAGAATTATGATGTAGCAAAGTCATAACTGGCTTCTGAGCTATAAAGGCAAAGGGGAAGTGCGATAAAGATGTCAGGTGGTATTTTTGGGTTTTTGACAGATTATTTCATAAGATAAGTGTGTTTATGAAAGCAGGACTTTACAGTTTTGAAGTTTTTATTATTTAAATCAGAAGGCGTTTTTTAAATTAAGTTAGGGTTAAAAGAATAGGGTCAATCATGCAATTGGGCCGTTTGGAATTTCCTGCGAAAAATTTTGTCAAAATGTAATGATGTTTCCGTTTTGTTTCAGGTTTTTGTCGATCAAGATGCCTCACACAGGTAAGGTTTTCTACTGTAAGTCAATATATTTTATTTTGTATATTTAAACTGGAGATAGAGAGACGAACTGGATGCTTATGAGCGGGACTGGCTACTCAAAGCATTAGATCGTAAGGACTGTTGAAAATGGGAGGAGGCCTTTCACCAACAGTGGGACACTACGGACTAATATAGTTAGGGAGGCGAATAGGGGAATTTTCGGAAATACTCGAGCGTGGCAGTTTAAGATATGAGAGATACCTTAGACCTAATAGAAAAACCTTGTAAAGTATTTAGCTCTATATGTAGTGACGCGCGCCTAGGATAGACGATCAGATTAGTAAAAAAAAATGGATAGTCTGAAATACTCGAGCGCGTCAGATTTAGATATTGGGGGTCGATTTTAGTGTTTAAAGACTAAATTTAACTAATCTGACGATAAGTCCTTGACGCCGCCGAGTTATAGGGTCGCGAACTTGTAAAAAAAAAACGTTAATCCGGCATTCTCGAGCGCGATTTATTTTTTTTTTATTTTGAAGAATATAATCTAAAACTTACTAAAAATACAAAATCTGCCGGTTTCCGCATGACCGGAAGTGTGGAGGAGCCATTTCGTCTTCCTAGGAACGCGTTACGGCATATAAGTCGCGAACGATACATTTTACAAAAAAAAAGTTTAAACGTTGGTTGTATTTATCGCTTTATTGTCATTCTTAAATTCCCCATTTTATCAAGGAGAAAGAAAGGAAAAAAAAGAAACCAAAAAACCTTTTTCGGTCAGATTAAGAGAACCCACCCACATTTTTGTCTGATTAAAAAAATATGCTTTCAGGATACCGAGATAAACCTCCCCTATGAAAATCTGACGCGCTCGAGTATTTCAAAAAAACTTTTTTTTTTTGCATTTTCAAAAATTCATCGTAACTTATCGTCACGCCGAAATCGTCAGTTTTTTTAAAGGGAGCTTCCTTGGGGCCTACTTAACACCCCTTCCGAAAATCTGACGCGCTCGAGTAAATTTTTTTTTTTTGCATTTTTGACTACTTTATATGCCTACACCCACCACGCAAACCGGCAGATTAGTATACCATTGTTATCAGAGGTACTCGGGGTATACGTAGAATGAATATCTGACGCGCTCGAGAATGCCCAAGTAACTGTTTTTTTTAACATTTTTGAAAAACCGTACACGCCAAACCCACCGCTAAAATGGTTTTTGCCATAAGAGCTTTTCTTTTCGAAATTACTTTATCTTTCGATTTTGATAGGTCTCGACGGCGCCGTTGAATTACGCCATTTAGCTACCTCGCCTCCCTAACTAATAGTAATAGTAATATTTACACTGTTATCTTCTACAGCCATACTTATACACGCAATTTAAATTTAATCATTGCTTAAAGTTAGCCCTGTCACTGTTTGTCATTACCCAACGGTAAGAGATGGCAAAAGCACTGTTTATCTTTTGTCATTTTTTTATAAGTAAGGTCGCTAATATATAACTTAACGATGAACATTGAAAGCTATTAGAATTTGCATTTCAGCTAATTTGAATTTAGTATTAAAAATAACTCAAAAACTCAAGTGACAACCGGAAACGACGTGTGAGTTCAAAATCTGAATTATAATTTTATTCTATTAGGTTAATATAGGTTAATATAATAAATTTATAATATAACTTCAGATATCATCACTTGAAGTTATTATATGTGAGATATGTATCAATTTTGGTAATATTCTAGTTTTTACGACGTTTTATAAAGTTGATAAGAATTATGTTTAGTAGTAGAGCTCTTTGAAAAAGATTTTACCTATAAATAAATATTGTGGACAATTCACACAACACTATCTAGCCGAAATTTCTTTGTGACGCACTTCAAGTTATTTCACCACGCTGCCTGGTTCAAATAAAATTGACACTAAATGAAGCTTTTCCTCGGTTTAGGACAGATTCTGGATTGGACATTGGACAGATTCGACAGACAGATTCGCTACTCGACGGAAGTACACGTGAAAATAATATAGCAAGTGGAAAAAAATATTTTATTTGGTTTTGAAAATAAAATTTACTTTGCTTAATGAATAAGTGAACATCTCAGCACAAGACCGCCTGAGTGGAGGGGATTAGGGGAGGCTTTTGCCCAGCAGTGGGACATAGAAGGCTCATAGTAATAATAATAATAGTAAATGAAGAAAGGTACTCTTGACCTTTCTATACACAGTCACAGCAAATATTTAGATTTATTTAGCCTAGCCATGAATGATTCTGTGAGCGGTAAATTCGGTGTCAAATGTTAATAAGGCGCAGTAGTTAAGCATGTATAATGTATTAGAACTGGTCCGGCCATGTCTGGGTGGGCTCTCGATACGATCTCGATAGCTGATTCGGCTCGGATTCTCTTAATTACCGTTAATGGTTTTGGGGACGGTGGTAAGTCACCAGGGTTGACACTAACTATTGTGTAATGAGAGGTAAATCTGATCAATTTTAAAACTGACATCGATGGATGTCAGTTTTAAAATTGATCAGATTTACTATATAACTATAACATTTGTCTTCCAAAACACAGACTGAAGGTTGGAAAAAGTTTCTTATGTGTTTGTAAATGTCATGTCATGTGACTAGGAGAGTAATGAGTATGGATGTGGATGAATATGTGAGCAGAGGTAGACCAAGGAAAACATGGATGAACTGTGTGAAAGATGACATGGTTAAGAGAGAAGTGAATGCAGAGATGACGGCTGACAGAGGGGAATAGAGGAGGAATACATGTTAGTGCCGACCCCACATAAAGTGGGATCATAAGTGGGAGGGCAGAAAGCAGAAAAAGAAGCAACCCAAGCCAACAGGAACATACTGTGGTTTGGAGCTTTACCTTGCTAAGTTTTATAGTTTTATCATGCGCACTTGATGTGCGGGCAGGTTTTTCCGCAAGTAGGCCGCTGGTGGGCCCTTTTTGCGTGACCCTTGACACGTGTTGCTCGAACTTTTTTAGGTTCTACAACACGCCGGTTTCCTCACGATGTTTTCCTTCACCGTTTTGAGAGTACTGGCATAGTGCACATAAATTTTTCGACAGAAAAACTCATTGGTACACGAGTGGATTTGAACCCACGACCTTCGGATCGGAAGGCGGGGCCACTACCAGTAGACCACCAGTGCTCTAACGCTTTACCTTGCTAGTTAAGAAACTGTGTTACTGGATGGTAACGCATAAAAAATTTACAATTGATAGCTATGGCACTGCGCAAACGGAGACACTTTTTGTTGCCGACACGGCACACCATCACAGGGAACCGTAGTTGCTGTGTCCTGTAGCGGTGATCGGACAGTTTTACGACTGCGCAGGGAGTGAATGATTTCATACTGGTTTTAAAATCAAATATTCATCGTTAACTTAAGTCTGACACCAGACTCAAAAGTGTCCACGTTTACACCCTGCCTTAGTGACAACCCTAGCGAGCGTTCTTTGAAACGCTTATGATTTCAATGCGTGAGGTAAAATCTTGTTCATTCGATAAGCAAAGGGTCTTTCGGCTTCTGCTCTAATGTGGACAGTTAATGATAATTAAGAACTGCTTTCTGTATTTATACTGGCATTGCTACTGAATTGATTCAGTCCTGAGATACATACTGTGGGTCATAAAAAACGATTGTGGAATAGCTGTGATAAGGCTTGTGAGTTCTTGGAGTTGAGAGTTGGTTTGATCTTTGTTTTCATGTACCTGCTATTAGGAGCTATGCTGGGAGATACTAAATTATAGAATCAGATATGGAGAACAGCCGTTGGGGAATAGAAGTTTTCAAATGGTGACCACGAGCCAGAAGACGAGGCAAAGTCAAAGTTAAAAATAATATGTTTATTCAAATGAATCACAATGATGAAATGAAAATTGTAAAAAAAAATATTGAATTAAATATTTCACGAACACAAAAATACTAAAATAGAAACAGGGTATAATTATGTACAGGAGGGCTTGTGTCCCGGAACACAAAGCTTAGTAATGCAATGAAAAGATATAAAAATTGGCTAGCTACTAGGAAGAGTACCGTGCAACCACCCATCCACCTATCAGAGCTACATATTGGTCAGTGTTTACTCAATAGCTATAATCATAACGCTTTGAAATAGTTTAAAGCTAGGTGAGTCTAGGTGCGAGTTCCGCGCGACTTAACCTATAAAAGAACAGGCAACAAATCTTTCTTTTCCTACCGTTTTTCATGCAAAAATGCTTTTACAAAACAATAATTAAAATAACAGTGTAATAATAGGACAACCCGTCACCCGTCGCGATAGAAATGTACAGGAGAGGCCTATGTCCAGCAGTCTACTTCTTCACGCTGATGATAACGATGAAGTGAGAATTGTAATTTTTTTTACGTTTTTTTGGCTAACGCTAGATCGCAATCTGACCTGATCATCTCATTGCAGATCTTTTGATGAATCTATTGCTAGCCGGTTTTAGGTATAGGACATCCCTACTGAGACCGGGCAACGAGATGCATCACTAGTCGGGAATGTAAAAAAGGCGTCGTAATATGTAGATGATTGTTTGCCATTTGATAAAGTTATACAGAGCTCTAGTTAAATTCAATGGATAGTTTTTTTCACCGTAATAGTCAAAAACTGCTTACAAATATGAATGGGATACAAAACCGTAACCACCTAGATCACTTTATATTTTTTACAAAGATTCAAAAGAGAAATTGATGAAAAAAAAAGCTCCGTAGACATGTCACCGTTCAGTGAGTCGACTATTAACGCTAAATTAGCTTATTGGGCATGGAGGCTTAGGTGGTTACCTGCTGACCATTGACGGTATCATATTATGGATATGCCGATACATTTGGAATGACAGATTGGTAATTCTCTAGTGATCACCCAGAAAAAAATCTAAAACTATCTTCTTGATGTCGTGTCACTAGTTCTTTCGGACCAGTGTGTTGAAAGGATTTTAAGTGTTCCTCCGAAGTAGCAACAAAAAAGGCACAAAAAAATGATAAGTAATGATAATGTAAGTCATGATTATATGTACCTACAACGGAAAATCGGAACTCGCTAGCACAAGTATTTTCATAATTAAAAGAGAGTCCCAAATCCATCAATATATACATATTTACTCAAAATAATTTATTTGCATTTTGTATTTTCTTGTAAGATTTTATCAATTGTAGCCGTAGTAGTATATGGGTCCATGATAAACCATTCAGGTCTTCTTTTGCTTCTCCTCCTTATCGGAATTGTCTTCTGAGTTCTTCTTTTTCTTGTCGTTCTTTCGAACTAGCTGGGTTCTATGATAATGTTGGTTTCCTAATAGTTTATGAGTTGACTAGATCATTACCTGGAGATCTGAAAGGGTGATGAATGGAATGTAGACGTGACTGTGAATTCCAGCCTGGCCTGTTTTCATATTACTTCCTCCACGCTTTATAAAACTGTTTTGTCAGCCGTAAAAAATAGGCAGACAATGGGATGAATACCGTGGTCCAAGATATACACCTGAATGATACTAGCAAAAGATCATCAACAGTGGCACATACAGAGAAAAAAAGATAGTGTCAAATCAGGTTGCGGATGATAATGCTGATTTCATAAAGCCCTATTTTAGACTGGCCTCTCAGCTCAGTTGGTAGTAGGTTTGCCTTCTGCGCCGTAGGTCGTGGGTTTGATCCCCACTGAGAACAAATCTTTGTGTGGTGAACACGGATGTTTGTTCTCTGTCTGGGTGTTATAATGTAATCTAAGGCCCGTATTGCGTATTCCGAAACAGTGCTTGAGTCTGAGTCGAGCCTCAAGCATAGATTTTTGATACTTTTCAATGGAGAACTGTCACAAAATCTACTCAAGCACTGTTTCGGAATACCTACTAATAATAATTTCGGGCATAAGTATGTTTTTACAAAAAAAATGTATGTATTAAGTATTATATTAGCTATCTGGTTCCCATAGTACAAGCTCTGCCTAATTTGAGACTTGATATTGTGTGTGAATTGTCTAAAATATATATTTATTTATTTGTCTTGTCCACATTAACATAGTCGTAACGGTGAATGCGACGCCATATCAATGGATCTAATACATCAGATCCGATTTTCTAGTCGAACGTTTACAACTGTGTTACAATTTTATATCATAAAGTTTTATTTCCTTTTACTATTATTAATTAATTTAACTAAAAACTAGTTTAGTACTCGTAAACATAAATGATGGAAAACAGGATGAAATCTATTTCGAAATGGTGGTCGGTCTTGACTTCAATAGTAAAAATATTTATATCCTATACCAAACTTGCGATCAGTCGTCTAAAGTCATCAGTCTGAAAGAAATTAGTGCTGGACAATATAGGTAAGAACATTAAAAAAAGTGCAGCAATCAGAAAAAAAAACTTTATTTAAAAAATAAACCTATCTGGTAAAATACAAGTTTCAAAATATCTGCAAGGTCTAAAGACTATTTCGACCTTATTCGCAAAAACCATCAATTTGAGTACAGATTCAATCGAAATCCATGTATCTTCCATCCAAGACTCTAGGAGCTCTCATCCAATTTTTGACCGCAGTTAAAATAAAAATAAGTACTTACTGTTTCCTATTGGACTATTTTTTTAATGTAGGCCTATGTCCATTACTAATTTTCCCGATTTTTTCTCAAACTGATGGACTCAATGCTGACGACCTCTTTTACAATAACCCAATGATAAAAAAGCGCAGCAAGGAGGTTGAAAGTCTATTACCACGCAGGATTTATTCAATGTTAAGTTTGAATGGTGTCATGAATGGACACCACATCTGTTGGACTTTCCTGGTTTCCTTAGGCAGGGTATTATCAGGCATGAGATGCTCTGGATAGATGACGTAGGCTTTCGGCTTGCTGAACTTCATGTCTTCGTAGTCCACGCCGTGCTTTATCCAGGCTACTGCAAAACCACTTCCTGAAACAATTTGTTATCATGATTCATGTTTTCGTAGGGGCGAAGTTAAAAGGGTTCTAGAAGGAGAAGCAGAAAAAGGTTATTGGGGTATGCCTGGAAGAGATCGCTCTCAGGAATAAGTTCAGGTCAGGTCAGGTCTAAGTCTAAGGTCGCCCGCTGTTTTGGCTAATTCTTTACTTTTATGTCCTGTACTGTATTTTTGTGTGGTGAACAATAAGTGAGCAATGAGAGTTATCTATCTATACCAATTAACCGTGGGGGAAGAGTCTACAGGTTTTGAAAAATGTAGAAACATGTGGATTGTGTTGCTCAATTACAAAAAAAAATATCGTAACCTGAATTACATATGAAATAGTTTTTTATCCTGGCTGCCTTAAACGCTCGGGCTTACATGAAGGCCTTGTAAATAGTGAAGGTACATTACATGATGTAAAGTATCCTCTCTATTGTTAAATTACACGCTCGAGTGACTACCGAAATCCCATTTGGCCTCCCCTACTATTAGGAAGAAAAATTTTATGCCATGTATTTAATTCCAAAATATACATTTTTGATTTTGATTTTTGAAAAGATACTGACTGTCGTATTTGTCTATTTTTTGAGGCATGTGTGTTCCAACGGTATAAAATCTGAGTTTCTTCACTGCCTCCACGTATTCGGGACATCGGCAGCGGTCCATTGTAAATGTTATAAAAATAATGACATTTTGGTCGTGTTTTTGGACAATTAAATGTCAATGTCAAAATGTCAGGTGACGTATTTATTGTGCAGTTTGAGCAAAAAGGTTGTTCATGTTGTAATCCGTAGTATTTAATCACTGACATTATTAATTATCGATGGTAGGTATTACAATTTACAAAAGGAGGATGATTGATACAGGGTGTTTTTTTCGAGACCATTCAGTTTGGGAAAAACGGGAATCAAAAGAGGTTAGACAAATTTCTTCCTTCTACGCAACCAGGCCGTCAATTTTTTACTTCTTCTAAAGCCTGGCGCACATCTAAGCGATCTGCGATGGCGTCAGTGAAACGTTGTCAAATATGACAGCGATATTTGACAGCGTTTCACTGATCGCCATCGCCTAGATGAGCGCAGGCCAAGTGGAAGACCAAACGTAGGGCTCACCCACCAAATAGACCGACGACATTGTTAAGATCGCTGGAAGTTGATGGATGGAGAGGGCTCAGAATCGTTCTTCCTGGAAATGTGTAGGGGAGGTTTATGTCCAGCAGTGGACTTCTTCAGGCTGGTGATGATGATGATGATGATGATGATGATGAGATTGTGGTTAGTCGCGTGGAACTGGCACCTAGACTCACCTAGCTTTAAGACGTTTCAAAGTGATTCTTGAAATTCAACTGAATAAATACACTTTTGTTTTTTTTTTTATTTTGATTGGACAATAAATAATTTTCTATCTATCTTCTATCAAAGATAATTCGCAACCTGAAAAATCTAATTTAGTACCTCACACGAACCCACAGGAAGACACCAGTATATCATATCTCAATAAAAACATGGTAGCTCACAGCACACCTCCAATTGTCGGCGTTGTAAACTCAGTCACAAGTTGTAAAACTCCCCATAACCTACCCAATATATTGCCGATATATTCGCAAAAGCAAAACGTTGAAAAACACTTTTATGACCGGGATTGTAAACCTGGAAGCGTATTACAGCGAATTACGACTTAAAAGTTATGTCATAACCTCTTTTTTCAAGTCGGTTTATAACAAATTAAACGTGGATTCGAGTTTTAGGCAAATGGTTGGAGAAGAAGTGTTCAACAAATAATTATAAGTATAAAAAACTTGAGAAACCGACTTCATTGCCAAACGGCTAAACCGATTTTAATAAAATTTGTTTGGGACAATCTGGACATAAGAATAACCTTCCAAATAAAAAAATAATTTTGTAAATCGGTTCATAAATGACGGAGGCATGCAGTTACAAACATTAAAAAAATTATTTAAAAATAAATGGCAACACCGATTTTAATAAAATTAAAATGGGACCAATCTGGAAGCAGTACCTTTCAGATAAAGAAATAATTTTTCAAATCGGCTCACAAATGACGAAGTTATGCGGTAACAAACATTAAAAAAAATACAACCGAATTGAGAACCTCCTCCTTTTTGATTGGAAGTCGGTTAAAAAGTTTTTTCGTTCATTTCTTGTCCTGTTTTTTTCTTTAAAGATTTTTCTTAAAATCCTTTTACCACACTAATTTTTTCGACACACTGGTCTCGAAGCTATTTTCGTGCACTTGACAAATGTTTTTGAAGTTGTTGTGAGTTGAGTTTTTTAGGTTCATGATGTTTTCCTTCACCGTTTGAGAGTACTGGCATTTTTTCACAATATGTAGAGGTTTACCCTGTAAGATATGCTTTTTACCTCGTACCTTTGTGTGTTTTTATAACGCTTTTATTAGCTTCACCTGTATGTATGTATGTATGTATGTATGTAACCGACCCCTTTGAGCTCGATTTTGTCCTACTTTCAACGATCAGATTTGATTCAAACTTTGCACACCTGTCAAAGGTCGATGACAATGCAATAATATGAAAAAAAAAATAAAAAAAATGAAAAGAAATAAAAAAAATAAAAAAAAACCTACTTTGAACGATCAGATTTGATTCAAACTTTGCACACCTGTCAAAGGTCGATGACAATGCAATAATATGAAAAAAAAAAAAATGAAAAGAAATTAAAAAAAAAACCTATTTTGAACGATCAGATTTGATTCAAACTTTGCACACCTGTCAAAGGTCGATGACAATGCAATAATATGAAGAAAAAAAAAAAATGAAAAAAAAAAAGCTTGTATGTAACCGACCCCTTTGAGCTCGATTTTGTCCTACTTTGAACTATCAGATTTGATTTAAACTTTGCACACCTGTCAAAAGTCGATGACAATGCAATAAAATGAAAAAAAAAAAAAAAAATGAAAAAAAAAAAAAAAGTTAAAAATAAATTATAGTTTAAAAAACTAAAAAAAAAACGCTTTTATAACTAATTGAACTAAAAAGATAAAAATAAAATTGTAATTATCAATTGAAAAATTTATATTATTGTACAAAAAAGCGTGGGGTGCTTTTTATAATAACTTCAGATATAATAAACTATTGATAAAATATTTACAACAATCAAAATCAAGCCCCCCACGCTTTTTGTACAATAATATAAATTTTTCAATTGATAATTACAATTTTATTTTTATCTTTTTAGTTCAATTAGTTATAAAAGCGTTTTTTTTTAGTTTTTTAAACTATAATTTATTATTAGCAAAAAAGATTCTTCGAACTATGTCGGAAAATTGATTTTAAGTGTACCTGGTGTAAGGTCACCGACATAGCTCGTAGAATTAGTAAGTTGAAGTGGCAACGGGCAGGTCATGTAGCTCTAAGAACCGACAACCGTTGGGGATTAAAGGTTCTAAAATGACGACCCGAACCGGAAGACGAAACGTAGGGCGCTTACCAACCAGATGGACCAACGACATTGTTAAGATCGCGGGAAGTCGATGGATGGAAAGGGCTCAGAATCGTTCTTTCTGGAAATGTTTAGGGGAGGCCTATTGTCCAGCAGTGGACTTCTTCAGGCTGATGATGATGAGGTACCTGTACCAGATAAAGTTCACCTATTAAGTTGTGGAGGTACCCCTAACAGGTATTTTTTTCGTGATCAAATGGTAATACAAAATAACAAAATAGAAGATCATTACTTGTTTGGCACTTAGTAAATACCTACATAAAAAGTAGAGGTGTGGTCAAGCTAGCCTATAAATATTAAAAAAGAGATGATTTTAACGCAATATAATTTGGCACAAAATACCTTACCTTTGGTATAATCCTACATAATTTATCCATTTTGGGGCAACTTCACCCATGCCCCTATTTACGGGACAATGTATTACCTATAATAAACAGTTAAGTACAGGCCGTCGAAGGTTCAGAATGAGCTGTTACATTGTTGGAGGTGTAAAAGTCAAATAGATTTAATTTTATACTGCTGTGCACCTCTATCACCTTATTAGGTAGCTTTTAACCGAAGGTGTTCATGATAACCATGGTATAATAGTCAGCTAAAACATTAATCCCAGGAACATAAAGTAAAATAAAGTAATAGAAAAGATAAGTAAAATACATTAATATTGATTATTTTTTGAGGAATTGCTGAGGTTTTCCCTAAGGACTTTAGCATGGGGTTCTTCAGGGGCCTCTGGTATTGCAGGCGTTCATAGGCTACGGTAACCGCTTCTCATCATATGGGCCTCATTCTTGTTTGTCAACTTGTTTAAAAAAAAAAATTGTGGACTAGAATATTGCAACACTATCTGGCCCCAAACTTAGCAGAGCTTGTACTATGAGAACCAGATAGCTGATATTATACTTATATACAGTTTTTTTCATAAATATATGCTAAGAATACAATATAACACCCAGACGGAGAACAAATATCTTCATTTACCACACAAATGTTTGTTCTCGGGGGTTCATCGAACCCACGACCTCCGGCGTTTTGAGGTCAATCAAAAAAATTTGAAAAAATCATTGAACTAAACTTGCGAAATCTACTCTACAGTTTAACCGATTTTGATGAAATTTTCTTAGGATCAATCTTAATCTTTCAAATAAGTTGAAACTTTTCCAAAAAATTCTTATTTCTCCGAATAAGCGAGGGAATTGTAGAATCACTGCGTAGAGTCGTTGAATGAAGACAGTGGTCTCAAATGGGGCCTGTAGATTCATCATCGTTGAATGAAGACAGTGGTTTCGAATGGGGCCAAGGTACAAAAAAATAAAGGCGTGTAGCGTTTAATCTCAGTAGCAATATAGTTCCAGTGCAGGTACCTACGTAGTTTACGAGCGTTTTGGCAAATGAGATTTTTCTTTGCCTTTTATTTGGTGCAGTAGCCTACTTCTCTTCTTCTTCTTCTGACATAATATTATGGCCTAAGAAACTTGAGAAATCGATTTTAATGAAATTTCAATGTGACCAATTTGGAAGTATTAGTACAGATGATTTAGTTTTGTTGCCGGTTCAACAGCAAATAATAAAAATCAGAGTAAAAAAAATATTTGAGGGAGCTTCCATGCAAAAAAACGTGATTTTTTGCTCGTTATTGATAACGACTAAAGGTACAAATAGTCACAGAACATTGAGCTATACTATTCACTTTAATATAGTTCAATTAACATGATATAAATATTTAAGTTAGGCTACAACATACAATGTTTTTCCCCTTTTTATAGGTTATGGTACGAAATCTTTCGTGCGCGAGTCCGACTCGCACTTGGTCGGTTTTTTTCCAGCTACATATAAATTTATTCGTCAGATAAAAATATATCCATCTCTTTTAGGGCTTGTCAAAAACAAGAACCAAGGACCTAAGCGTTATTCTGTGCGGTAAAACGAACCCTTAGTTTAAAAAAGATGTGCATATCAAATGTTTTTAAACAATAAATAAATAAATAATAATAAATATTGCTAACAATCCATACAACACTATCTGGCCCCAAACTTAGCAGAGCTTGTACCTAGGGAACTAGATAGCTGATTTATTACTTAAATACATTTTTTTCTGTAAATATATACTTAGAATACAATATAACACCCAGACAGAGAACAAACATTTATATTCACCACACAAATATTTGTTCTCAGTGGGGATCGGACCCACGACCTGCGGCGCAGAAGGCAGAGCTACTACCAACTGAGCTAGAGGCAGAGGGTTGATACAGACCAACCTCTTCTTCTTCTTCTTCTTCCTGCCCTTATCCCACTTTATGTGGGGTCAGCACACCAGACTAACCAATCATCATAATTTTCGATTAAGATTTTTGGAAAGAAATTAGTAGAAGACTACATTTAGCCTCCCCTCTTTCAACTCCCAGCTTTTCGCAATCACAAAAACCTCCTTAAACGACTCAATACAAAAACATAATTATTATGTCTTCATTATACCTCGATTGTTGACAAAAGAGTCGTCAAAACTTGAATTATTGCAAATGCACCTGCCCATAATAAGGGCTAATATTTATTTGATTGCCAAACTCCCCACGATTCTACCTGGCGATGGCGATTTTAAAATACATTTAGATCGAGACTCGATACAAAATATTTATAGTTCTAATTAAAATAGGAATTGTTTATCTGTTTTGGTATAGTTTTATGAGATATTAAAACGATGTTGATTAGTTTTTTTCTATTTTTCTATGGTAAAGCTAGGAATTTGTTCTTTTTAAATATTTTAGAATTACAATCAATGAGGTCATAAAGTAAGTATGTACATAAATCTATCCTGACCTACAAGTAATGAGTAATTAAGTATGGTTGTAGGCAATAAATATTGCACATCGGCTTTTCGGATTTTGTAGAGCGCTCTCTTTCTGACGCACACTACGCCAGAAGCCGAAATTAGCCGATTTGCAATACTTGTTGCCTAATAGGTCTTTCTTTCTTTCTTTTTTGTATGATTTCAGTAGAATCACAAGGATCACTTTGAAACGTCTTAAGATCACTTTGAACCTCTTAGAAAACTTAGCCCATTTAAGTTTCTGCTGTAGGGCTCCTAAGTAGGTAAAGTTTTCTTTTCACCATCAAACTCTCAGAATCTTGGAATTGATCTGTAATGAATCTATAGATTAGATTCCTGATTCCCAGAACGATCTATAGACGGCTACTGATCTAGCAGTACTCCTATAATAGCAATATCGTTGCCATTGCACTTTGCACCTTAAGCTGTAACCAAAGGGTCGAAACTAGAGGCATCAGCCTCTGGTCATTACCAGCGGCCTGAAAGAAGAATCGTAAAGGTAAAAGTAATTTGCATCTCTGAGAGCCATTCGGCGACAACAGGCGTGAAATGGCGTATTGACGGGAGCCTACCTTTAGAAAACGTCGTAAATCCAAATTGCGACGAACAAATTAGAACGCTAAATTTATAGCATTAAGGTTATAAATTGCGCGGCGTTCGGCGATTGTTTTATGACTGGTTTACGGTAGCGTATTAAATAGGTAGGCTAGGAATGGGGGGATTAAAGGAGATTGGTAAGGATGATGAAATTGAACTGACCATGTGGCGTTGAAAAATTTGTCTTCGGTCACCACATAATGGTGAGGCAACGTCTGAATCTGACATTTCAAAAAAAGAAGCTCCAACTTTTATGTGTTTTTTTTAGTTAGAGAGTTCATTTCAGGTACCTAACTTACGAGGAAATGCGGTTGGTACTGAGTCCATACAATACAAACGTAGTCCTCTGTTTCCTCTCTGGATAATAACACAAAGGAAAACACTTTTTTACCATACAATCTTTAATTAACACTGTATGCCCTATGTTGATTTTTTTCAAAAAAAATATGTGTAAAAGAACTAAAAACCTTAAAAATTTGACTAATATTACCACCCAAACGCATAATAAACAAATTTGACGAATATAAACAATAAAGGAAACCATACAGGCATAGCATTATTAATATTATGAAAAAAAATATTAAAATCATTTTGAAGGAGGAAGTAATAAAGATTTTCATAAGTAAATTCAGGCTGAGTTGCAGTTTTCTCTATCGCCCTCCATTCGGGCGTTGCGACGGCAATAATCTGTAAAAACCCTATTTAAAATTTCTGCCAGCTCTTGTTTCCTCTTAATAACAAATGAATGGAAGAAACAATGGCAACCATGATATACCGTTCTTAAATTAAAAAATAACATGAAGCAGCTGATGATAATGTGTCATTTCTATTCCAGGTCAAGCTGGCGTGAATCAGCTCGGAGGCGTGTTTGTCAACGGCCGACCTCTCCCTGATGGAGTCCGTAAGAGGATCGTGGAGCTGGCTATCATGGGTGTAAGACCTTGTGATATCAGCCGGCAACTGCTGGTGTCACATGGTTGCGTGTCCAAGATCCTGACGCGGTTCTACGAGACGGGATCTATACGACCTGGGTCTATTGGCGGGAGTAAGACTAAGGTGAGGACCTGATCATGATTGGTGGAAGATTTAGCTTTTGGGGTATGGCTGTGTGTCAAAGATCCTGACGTGGTTCTATGGGACGAGGTCTATACGACATAGGTCTATTGTGTATTCAATCTCCAGTGAGAAAAAATATTTGTGTGGCGAACACAGATATTTGTTAAAATCGTTTATTAATTAATTTATCGCAAGGATCACTTTGAAACGTCTTAAAGTTGAGTCAAGGTACATTCACTGTTGACATCACTAGACAAGCAGTAGGTACTTTTACTGTTGGTACCTATCACTAGAGAAATGGTTCCTCACTAGCGCTGGTCGGCGAATCGATCAGGTCACGGAGGCAATTAGTAATTATAAACTATAAAATTAAACCGACAACTTTCGGCTTCTTGAGGTTGCCTTTCGACACGGTCACTAGCTGAAATAGAGGAGTGGGTTCCGTGTATTTATTATTGATGTTTCTTAAAAATGTTCCAAACGTAACTTTCTTAATTCTTAATTCTTTATTGCACACAATACAAAACATAGGAAAAGAACAGAAATAGAGGAGGACATGTACAAAGGCGAGCTTAACCCTGAGTAGAGTTTTCTTACCTTTGAGGCTAGGGAGAGGTGACTTTTTAACTTTTTAAGTAAAACATTCGAAAATATGTGTCAAGTGCAAAAAAGAGCCTCTTGAGCTCACTCAAAATCCTTTCACCACACTTGGTTCGAAAGAACCAACCAATTACACGAAAAGAATAAGTAGAAAAAAAGAGAAAACAAAACTAAAATTAAAAGATGCTCAAAAACAGTAATTTGTTAACTATTATTGTTTTTTTGCTTGATGAATGGTATCATGAATTATAATATCTTGTGATATGAAAATACGCTCATTATCATCAATCAAATTCTTCGTCACAGTACGAAATATTACGTACTTTGGTAAGTGGAAGTATCTAGCAGAGGACATCATGCATTAATACGCAGTTGCGCAGCCAATGCTTTCCTATAGGTATGTCAAAAGACTCTCGAGACAGTTTTTGCTTGATACATTTTTGGTTGAGAAAGCTTTTGCTTGAGAAGGTTTTTCCATCTACCTCACAGAACCCCAACCCAAGTCCGGTAAGCATTCAGCCGACCTCACTAAATTCGGTACGCCAATAAAACGACCATTTGTCCGTACAGACGGACGCCGACCAAAAATTGATTACAACAAAATACGTAGGAATCACCTCTACGTTTATTGGTGCTGTTATGGGAACAGTTAATTGACTACTAATCAACTTTTGTGAACGCCTCGACTGGTAGGAACTGTGTCGTAACCTATGGTTGGGGACTGTTTAATACTCTGTGGTGTTTCGAATGATGGGACTTTGCGTTCGTTTTTCAAAATTGATTTTTCAAACAGCAGAACAAAATACTTTAACCAACTTTGAGTAGGGTAATTCGTCATTTCTGTTCTTTTTCTTATTGTGTCACTGGTTCTTTCGAATCAAGTGTAGTGAAAGGATAATAAGTGCGCCTTAAAGAAGCTCCGTATTATTTATTAGTTGTTACTGTTTACATTACACCAGTTTAAAAACTAGAGCCTTGTTTCACCGTCTCTGATCAAAACACAAACATCTATACTTATTTAGATACGTCAAAAGCAATGATGGAAATATTTGTATATCTCAGAGATATTATACGACTGAAATAGGAATTATATAGTACCCAATAAATTTAATAATGTACCTAAATAAGTCCATACGAAGATTTGATCGTTTTTAGAACTTATCAAATAATCACAAACACATAGTATATGCATATAAAATACAACCGAATTGAGAACCTCCTCCTTTTTGATTGGAAGTCGGTTAAAAAGAGGCGTGAGTGACTGTTATACAACAAACAGCCTAAGCCGTTAGTCGTGGCTACTGAAAAATTGGAGAATGTGTTCTTTATGAAAAAATTATGTACATTGAGTAAGGATTTTTTCAAAATTCAACCCCTAAAAGAATGCAGCTGGGGTTGAAGTTTGTACGGTAAAAGTTTCAAGCGAACGAAGTCGCGCGGGATTCCACTGGTGCTGTATAAAAGGACAAATATTTTTATTAATTAAGTACTTATTTTATTTTACATAGACGGAACTCCAATTAGGTAAAATATTTAGTGAACGGTAATATATTTGGCAATTGTATAGGTACGAGTATGTTTTAATTCAGTAATCGTTTTATTTCGCTACTAAAACCTAATGGCTTGTGCGAGGTCTAACGGAATCAATATTTTTATTAACCGTGTTGCAATTTATTGGTAATTTCTTATTGAAATTTTATCAAAGTCGTCTTCTATTCTATCCTCTTCTTTTAAATATATAATTATACCTAACCTATAAAAATAATATTTATTAACTAGCAGCCGCCTGTGTCTTCGCTCGCTCTGTTCTCGTTACTTTTCGGAATAAAAAGTACCTATTTCATATCCGTCTCCTAGTTCTAAGAGATTCATTTTTATATATAAATATAGATAAAAATATTCCTCTCCTGTTTCTGACCAGATGTTCCCTGACGTCACTAGTTCTTAAAGACCAATGTGTGGAGAAAGCATTTTAATTTCGTCTCATAGAGGCTCCTTTCGTGCACTGGACACGAAACATACAACAACACGAAAAACACGAATTACTGGCACGTGAGGCTGAACATGGTGTATGCGGCATACATCATGTTCAGCCTCACGTGCCAGTAAACTTGAGGCATACAGTATGCCTCAAGTTGATAGACGCAGGGAAGTGCATCGTAGGGCATGTTCTTGACGTGCGTGAATTACTAGGCAATGCTTTGTTTTAGGCGATGGCATCAGGTGGGTCATATGCTTGTTTACATAAGCTATAGTTGTATAAAAAAAACAATAATTAAATAATGTTCCCTGCGGTAGTAACGAAGTTGTCAACATGTCTTTCTCGTAGTTTCGAAATGAAACCGTGCCGTATCACCGTAAACAATATTCTTACATAGTAATCGAACCGGCACTGCTCGGTACATTTTAATTGCATTAATTGAGGTATCAAAACCTCTTGTAATTTAATTGATGAACCAATAAAAAGTAAATTCATGCACAAAATAATTAAGCAAAGCCTGATTCGTTGTAAATGTTTGATTGGCCGATTCGGACAGACTTTATAAGGTTAAAACCATAATTTTGAAGGCACCTCCTAAATTATTTTATACGATTTGGTATTTCTGAGTGAACCGAATAAAAATTAACACCGTTTTTCCTTATTATTATTGCGTTGGTTTTGTAGGTTTGATTTAGACAAAAGTCCTTAATTTTTTTTGTAAATAAGTATTTTTGAGGCCATTTCTAAAGCCTTGCGCACATCGCCATCGCACAGCAAGCGTTCTGCGATGGCGATCAGTGAAACGCTGTCAAATATGTCAGTAATATTGTTATTATTATATTTCGATATTGATAGATCTGTGCAGGCCTTAACGGTAAATTCTTTTGCATTTATTTCAGGTCAAGTTGAAAAACTTCTTACACGAATTACGCAACTTATAAAACTTCATTTTTGAATCAGAAATGAAAATAAATGAAAAAAACGTACGTTTGCATCGCTATAGTGTTTGCACGCAGCTTTTTTTGCACAGCTGCTATTTATTGATCCATATTATCATCAGCGTGAAGAAGTCCTCTACTGATCTTAAGCCATCCTTAGCTATCTTCATCTTTATTTCTCTCGATCCTTACAATATCATCAGTTCATCTGGTAGGAGTATATCCTACGCTTTATCTTCTAGTTCCGGCCTGTATTTGAAAATATTTCCCCAACTGCTGTTTTGCGAGCTAACCTCCTGCACCTTACTACTTTTACTTGCTTAAAGTACGTTGGTTTTTCTTGTTCTTTTACGGATTTTTTCATTAATAATATCACATTTGGAAATTCTCAGCATCGCTCTACATAGCTCAGCCTGTTGAGTCTTTTTGCTTGTGTAATAGTTAGCGCCCACGTCTCAGATCCATAAGTTATCATTTACTGAGTCTACGATAGAGTTAGCTACGGTTTGGGCCTACCTTTATTGGTATTTCGAAATGCAAAGCTCAAAATCTCACCAGACTGACCTTACCGAAACTAATCGCTAGTGTGGGAAAACATGATATAAGAGCGTTATGGCCCTACAAATATTTACTGCTAGAATTGTTACAAATAGCAAAAACCTCCGATTTCACGCCAGCACCAATCAAAGAAGAAAGACACGCTTTTTCTAATAATCGGTGATCGCCACAGAAGCATTTATTCCGTGTAATATGAAGTAAAATCACCCGGCTTGGCTTCCATTTTAGATAGCAATTAAACTAATAACTCTGCGGTATTCGTTATAAAACTAAACTTTCAAATGGTTGAAAGTTTCGGTGAAATATTTGACGGTTTAATGGTTTATGGTGAAATTGGTTTTTAATTGTAACAATCTTAATTATTATGCAAAATAGAGAAATTAGGTTCCGATAAATACTGAAGTGTTGATCAGTGTTTTTAAAATTTGCTGGCGGCATTAGTGAGCATTCAAAATTACATTTATGTTCTGTTACATGACGAGTGTTGATAGAAAAAGATTTAAGATTCTGCTCAATAACCTAGTACCATACTTAGATATTCGTAAAAGTACAAAAAAATTCAACTAAACCGTTGTTTGTTGCCTGTTCTAGGCTCGGTCGCGTGGGACTGGCACCTAGACTTACAAAGTGATCCTTGTGATACAACTGAGTAGAGAAATTTAGAATTTGAATTTGCCGAGCGCTACTAAAACTACTAAATAGGAAAGTACAAATTTAGATTTTTTTATGTGCAATTGACGATAGAAGAGATAGAAGGACTGGTAGGGTGGTAGGATATTATACAGAGACTTATATTTGGATACGGAATGGAGCGGAAGCGAAAGCGGAAAGTAGCGCCAGCAACAGAAAAGTTGAGGAGCAATAGGCTAACGTGGTACGGGCATGTCATGAGGACGAATGAAAGTTATGTGACGAGAAGAGTGATGAGAATGGATGTGGATGGATATGTGAGCAGAAGTAGACCAAAGAAAACATGGATGAACTGTGTGAAAGATGACATGGATTAGAGAGAGGAGTGAATGCAGAGATGACGGCTGACAGAGGGGAATGGAGGAGGAAGACATGTTGTGCCGACACATAAAGTGGGATAAGGACAGGAAGAAGGTTATATTTGTGCAGCTTACACGGCGGAAAAAATACAGTCAGCAAAGCAGTGTTGTTGTTAAATGTTGTCAGTGCGCGTAGAGTTATTCCAGACTACAAAAATAAAGAAACTTTCAAGATTTGCATCCAAGTTTTACGACCATAAGTTATAGCGTTTATGATGGATAACCTGTATTTATGGCCAAATGGTCATATAGTCGTATTATGGTGGTAATTAGTGGGGCCGCCACAGCCTCTTTACGACGGGGCGGGGAGCACTTTCACACTAAATTTTAGTTAATACCCTTTTATAGGTGTATTTGTTCTGGTTGGGGTTTTGAGCTATGATTTTGTTATAATTATACAATTATTTAGTATAGTAATATCTCATTTGACGAGTTCATAGGTAGAAAAAAGTTGGTAAGATTCTGATTATAGTATTAGGCAACGAATATTGCACATTGACTAAATTCGGCTTCAGAGCGTAGTGTGTTAGAAAGAGATAGCGGTAGCACTTTACGAAAGCAGAAAAACCAATGTGCAATATTTGTTGCTCTATAATACAACCTTACCTTGGTTACTTACTAAAATCTGTGTTTTGTTTTGTTTAATCTTTTTGAGTTAAGGCCTGCGCACATCAAGCGCGATAGGAATGACGATCAGTGAAACACTATCATATACTGCTGTCATATTTGACAGCGTTTCACTGATCGCCGTCGCCATCGCTCTAGATGTGTGCAAGGTTTTACCTACGTGAGTCTAGATGTCGTCTTATGTGGCAGTCTAGAAGATTTGTTTTTTATTCATGTTAGGGTTTCTTATGCTTACCTACAATATTTATGTTACAGTCCATATTACAACCCCTCTGTAGTTGTTTACAGCCAATTAGTAAGATGGCACGACATTGCGAACCAATGACACGTGTAAAGTAATTTTACGTTGCAATAATTTTGACGCTGAAAACTATTAAAACGAATACAAAGTATCAGAAATGCACAAAATATTACGGAGAAATTGTTATTTTGTGTTCATAGCAAACATTACTTATTTATTCTTAACATATTTAAGTACAAAAGGGTACGCATCAAACTATACGGACACTGCTAGCTCTTATACCGTTGCAGTAAGAGTTATTTATCTTTGTTTTTAGGTAACTTAACCTGTATCTTACTTTACATAGTGTCCCGGAAGTACCTAAGAACCTATAGGTTTGAAGCCACCTATGTTTATTTTGGAAGTTTCAGTTGAATTAACATCATTTTTGTAGAATTTTTTTACTAAGTTAATATCACATTCCACCAATTAAATCTACCGCAACCTAGGCAGAAAAAAATGAAAATACAAAAAACCGTCCTTGCATTCCAACCGCCAGATCTAATACGAGATACCACAAATGAGCGTTCACAAACCGCTCACAAGGGTAAAAAAATAAAAAATGGCCCTCCACAGGACAATTCGATGTACTGACATGTTATTTGAATAAGCGGTGTCACCCCTGTGTCCATACTAGGACGAATTGCATTTAATTGGTAATTCGTGCACTGTACGGTCCGTGGTGTTGTCTGTGACGTGTGGAAAATTATTACTTTTTTAATTATTTCCACGTTAAATTCAAAATTCATTCATTCTAAATACATTATTTTTTAGTCTAGAATCATTTCATTCCTTGGTTATAGTTTGGCACACGAAAGATTTGATTAGTCTGTGCTTATGCTTGAGCTAAATTGGTCAACAATTAATTCGAGTTCCTTAGAATGGTCTCAATGATATTAATAAAATATGCATAAAGTTGAAATGAAAGTTAAAAAGATAATTGGGTGCAAGTTTGAATGCAATAGGCAACTTTTTACATTATAATCTGCAGTTTTATTATTGAAAAAATTGTCGATAAGCATCGGACCTTCCATGACATGCTAAAGTGACATTAACAGCTTTGTCAAACAATATAACGTGGCATCTAATATTCAACACGGGCAACTCTCGTGTGCACTCGTATTTTAATTGCAACACCGAAGCGTTGTAATTTTATTTTTAATCAGTGGCGATCTCGATTACTGGGAAATGATAGAGTGAATAAGTTATGGTTTAGAAACAAATAGATTATTGGTCAATCATAGCTGGTGATCGCTGGTCATAATATAACGCAATAGGTATGCTACTACATCTACTGAGAGCTTTAAGGCCTGCGCACACCTAGTTCGCTGGCGGTAGCGATCAGTGAAACGCTGTCAAATATCGCTGTCAAATTTGACAGCGTTTCACTGATCACTGACACCAGCGGCTTAGGTGTGCGCAGGCCTTTAGGTTACTTAGTTCGTTGATGCTTTATTTATCACTACTAGATCACTTCTATCTTTTTTATGTATTTTGGATTGTTCGTTTTCATAGAATATAAAAAGTTTTTCCGAAGCGAGAACGCGTTGAGTTATTTTTGAATTTAAGTAAAATTTCTTAAATATGCATTTATAGTAAAGGTACACTCAAGAACCAAAGTAAAGCTAGAAATTTCGTGGTAAAACTTTTAAATGTACAATTCTCAAATAACTGTTTCTCTTTGGAAAAACTTTCTATATCTTCTATGGCTATTCAAGTAGGTAGGTATATAATTATATCGTTCTTTGAAATGATTTCTAAACCTTCATACCCATAAAAGTTTCAAAACCGATTGAGTTATCGCAGAACGCAAAATCGACAAAGCGGCTAAATCTCCGAAAGACCGATAAACTGTTCATATCGGCAATAATTTCCAATATGTTTTATAAACCAGCTTTACGGTATTAAGAACCGAGTAATAATATTGACAATATAATCCAGAAATACACCATAAAGCGAGCGTTATCGTTGCAAATCCTACATAAGTAGTGAAAATCCCGAACGATGGCAAAACGACTATTGTAATGTACCTACTGTAGATAGGTACCTAGGTATTTATTGGATTATTGTAGAGCTAATAATCTTGAGGCCTAAGTTATACCTGAGGTTGTACTAAGATACCAGGGCACCGAAATAATATTGAATATCAAAAAAGTTATGAGTAATACAATATTTTTTTCTTTCACATTGCGACCACAGATTTATTATGAAATGGTTTTTTTTTTTCTTTATGCTGTGTGTTTTTTTCTTGCCAGCATTGTACGTGAGCTATAGATACCGAAAGTATTTTGAACTTATTATGTGCCATCCTGTAGGTAGAACATAAAAATCATTATGTTTTTGAGCAAAAATAGCAAGAACATGCTAGCTTCTGGGCTGGAGCTTTAGATTTAAAATAGGAATAAAAAGGTTGCATAATATGGTTACCTAATATTATTTTGAAGACCAAAAGGTCCACTAGTTAAAATCTTCACTGATATTAAAAAAAGATGTAGAACGTTGATCTTAATAAATATATAAAACTCTTTCGTTACTGACTGACTGACTGACTGACTGACTGACAATCAACGCACAGCCTAAACCATTAGTCCTAGAAGCATGAAACTTGGAGGGTATGTTCCCCTTATAACGTAAAGGTGCACTAAGAAAGGAAATTGGAAAATTATTTCCCGAAGAGGAGAAAAGGGGAAAAATGGTTTAAAGAAAAATCAACGCACAGCCTAAACCATTAGTCCTAGAAGCATGAAACTTGGAAGATGTGTTGCTCTTATAGAGCAAACGTGCATTAAGAAAGAAAATCGGAAAATAATTTACCTAAAAGAAGAAAAAAAAGGAAAAAAGTTTCATGAAAATTCACAAAAAATTGCTTTATAAAATACGCAAAAAAACAGTAAAAAAAAATCTGCTACCGCAGCATCTGTCACCAAATTTGAATACACACAAAAGTTTACATTAACCCCACCGTAACCACAAAGACAAAATCGCGGAAAACACCTATCGTACCGAAACAAAACAGCGCACCGCTTCAAAAAACGGCTAAAGTACATGCTCAAAACTATGGTAACTAGCTGGTCATGTCAAATTAAAAAATCTGATTCGATTATACACCAACACGCATACGAAACCCTAAATTAGCCACTAATCTTCTAAATATGTAAAACTCTTACGTTACTGACTGACTGACTGACTGACGATCAACGCACAGCCTAAACCGTTAATCCTAGAAGCATGAAACTTGGAGGGTATGTTCCTCTTATAACGTAGAGGTGCATTAAGGAAGGAAATTGAAAAATTATTTCCCGAAGAGGAGAAAAAGGGGAAAAATGGTTAAAAGAAAAATCAACGCACAGCCTAAACCATTAGTCCTAGAAGCATGAAACTTGGAAGATGTGTTGCTCTTTTATAGCAAAAGTGCATTAAGAAAGAAAATTGGAAAATTATTTCCCTAAAAGAAGAAAAAAAAGGAAAAAAGTTTCATGAAAATTCACAAAAAATTGCTTTACAAAATACGCAAAAAAACAGTAAAAAAAAATCTGCTACCGCAGCATCTTTCACCAAATTTGAATACACACAAAAGTTTACATAAACCCCACCGCAACCACTAAGACAAAATCGCGGAAAACACCTATCATACCGAAACTAAACACCGCAACGCTTCAAAAAACGGCAAAAGTACCTGCTCAAAACTATGGTAACCAGCTGGTCATGTCAAATTAAAAAAGTCTGATTCGATTATACACCAACACGCATACGAAACCCTAAATTAGCATCTAACATAAAATCACAAAAAATGGCTTTACAAAATACGCAAAAAAAACCATTAAAAAATTTTCAGCTACCGCAGCATCTGTCACCAGGTTTGAATACACACAAAGGTTTACATAAGCCCCACCGTAACCACTAAGACAAAATCGCGGAAAACACCTATCATACCGAAACTAAACACCGCAACGCTTCAAAAAACGACTAAAGTACATGCTCAAAACTATGGTAACCAGCTGGTAATGTCAAATTAAAAAAATCAGATTTGATTATACACCAACACGCATACGAAACCCTAAATTAGCCACTAATATAACATAAAATCACAAAAAATGGCTTTACAAAATACGCAAAAAAAAACCATTAAAAAAATTTCAGCTACCGCAGCATCTATCACCAGGTTTGAATACACACAAAGGTTTACAAAAAAACCAATGATAACCACTTAGACAAAATTGCGGGAATCATCTATCATACTTAAACTAAAAGTAGTCACAGACGATCGAACTTGGTGCGGAGCGCACCACGAACCGCACGGTGCGATCTATACAATAGACGATCGCACCAGACTTCGAACCGTCCAGTCGTATCATGCTAGCGTTGCGTGAACGCGTTTCCTCGAAATGCCGCCCATTCTATCAAAACAAGCCAAAATTGCTTTAGTTGCGGCAGCTATCGTTACTACATCGCCGTTATATAACCAACGAAAAAGAAGAAAAGAATGGGCAAAATTTTATCTCAGAAACAGACAACGGTACAGTCATATGAATCTCATCAAAGATCTCGATGATAAAGATTTTCGTATATATCTTCGAATGAGTTCCGAAGCATTTATTGAATTGTTGGATCTTGTGAAATCTTTGTGAACGCGCAGCGACGTGTTGCGCGTACGATAGCACAATAGCGACTAAACCGAGTAACCGACCGACATGTGGATCGGTGCGCCGTCCACACGATCGAATCGGTCGCGTCCGATGTGCAAGCGCTCCGAACCAGCCGTACCGATATTAATAATAATAATGTCCGCCGGACCGTGCGCCACACGATCGTATTTGGTGCGGAGCACACCATGTTCGTGGTGCGCTCCGCACCAAGTTCGATCGTCTGTGACTACTTTAAACACCGCTGAAAAAAATCGGCTACAACAGCACTCGCCTTACAATTCAAATACACTCTAAAGTACAAGCTCAAAACTATGGTAACCAGCAGTTGGTTATGTCAAATTAAAAAATCTGATTCGATTATACACCAACACGCATACGAAACCCCAAATTAGCCACTAATATAACATAAAATCACAAAAAATAGCTTTACAAAATACGCAAAAAAACATTTAAAAAAAATCAGCTACCGCGGTATTTGTCACCAGGTTTTAATACACACAAATGTTTACAAAAAACCCGATGATAACCACCAAGACAAAATCGCGGGAATCATCTATCATACTTAAACTAAATACCGCTGAAAAAAAACGGCTACAACAGAACTCGCTTTCAAATTGAAATACACTATAAAGAACAAGCTCAAAACTATGGTAACTTGCATTTGATCATGTTAAACTAAAAAAAACAGATTCGATCATACACCAACGAATGCGATAGCCCAAATAAGCTACTAAAACAAAATCACGAAAATGAGCTTTACAAAACACGCAAAAAAAAACAAAAAAAAAATTTCAGCTACCGCAGCATCTGTCACCAGGTTTGAATACAAATAAAGTTTTGCAAAAAAAACAATGATAACCACTTAGACAAAATTTCGGGAATCATCTATCATACTTAAACTAAACACCGCTGAAAAAAATCGGCTACAACAGCATTTACAATCTATCGAACACACTTTATATAGTTTTGAAGGCAAACTCAAAACTAAGGTAACCAGCACTTTCTCATGTAAAACCAACGCATACTTACCCAACTTAGCCACTAAGACAAATTCACGAAAAATAACTCTCAAAAAATACGCAAAAAACAGTGAAAACATATCAATAGCTGTCCGCTTTCCACCATAAAATAGTTTCTTTTAAACGAACTCAAACTATATCTTTATACTAACCACGCGGACGAAGTCGCGGGTGTCAGTAAATTCTTCCCGCCCTTTACCACACTATTAAGTCACAGATAACATCCCCGATATGACAACTGACACTTGACAGGTGTATACCGCTCCCATGACCCTACCGGTTGACCAATCGCGCCATTATCGTTACAAATTACCCGCGATTGGCCTCCGATTGTCTATGGAACGACCTAATTACAATCTAATTTCAAAATAAAGGGTTGTTCGGTTTTCAAATGTCATTTGTCAAGTGTTTTATCTGAGGATGAGTTTATCAGATTTCCTGTTTTATAGTAAGTACTTGCGATCTAAATCGCTAGTCTTCTTTTTAGGTCTATTTTTATAATCTGAAGGCAAATTTATTCGTTTTATTTAGAAAATTAAATATACCCACTAGATCAGTCACTTTTATATGCTTGTCAAAAACAAGGGTTGTGATTTTTATGCTACGAGTAGCGTAATTTCGTAGGTGGAAAAATCTGACCTTTGATAAACCTATGTTACCATTTGACTAATATCGGTTCAAATTAATCTGAATCCCTCTTGTAAAATTTGTAAGAAAGATCATCTACTTAAATGATTTTGCAATTTCTCCTCTAATTATAAATTGATCATTTAATTTTGATTAAAAATGTAGTATAATGTAAAAAGTAACAAAATAACTAAATGGAGAAGAAGGGAGAAGAAGAGAATGGGAATAAGAAGATGACAGTCTGTGTGCAGTCTGTACAAGATTATTAGTAGGTAGCCTAATCAACATCCTGTTGCTGTAAATGTCCTTGAATGAATTGGCAATATCCTTTCGTTTCGCTTAGCTTTTTTGTAAGCTTTTCAAACACTTGCGAGCTTGCATAGACTACTCGTGTTTAGGTATCTACTTTTTAATTGATTTTAAATAAAGAGTCTACGCTGTTTTTTTACTCACTTGCAGTACTTACTGAGGTTATCCATCATTCATTCAGCTCGTGATTGCAAAATCATTTGTCTTTTATAAGGTTGGTACCTGCGCGCGCAGATGCATGTCTCGCTAATATCCTAGTTGCCGACTTCCGTGGACTACCCTATAATTACCCTCATAACGGAGGACAATAATGAGTTTTCGTGCACCGAAAAAAAAGTCACCTAGACGATGCAGGTGTAGCACTATGCCTGCAGCCACATTAACTGTAGAAATGTCTTCCTCTTATTAATATCAAATCAATCCGTCATTAACGGGCCGTCTCACGCCCTCGCATTATCTTTCACCCCATCAGGAAGGTGGAAAGTCTAATAGAAATCCGTAATAAGAAACGCTAATCGTGCACGCGTTTGTGCACAGTTACTGGTAGCCATTTTGCGGCGTAGCGGGCAAAAACTGATATTGGATGTGTCAAGGAATGATGGATGCGTGCGAGAGCGCAAAAAACGACGGTGAACGGAACGGGCCCGTGACGCGCGCTACCGGATTACGAGGCTAAGGCACGCATCGCTATACAGCCAACTTTGAAATTAATGGAACTTTAGAGCCTTCTCAGAAACTCAGTCGGAACTTCGATTCGTTTTCACAATAGCCTGTTACCATTTTATGAAGTTTCCTATCATAAAGACGGGTTATATATCATAATTACTATGTTATGTGTACAAAATAATTATTTACACCACCAAGCCGAAATAATTAGGTTTTTTAAAGCCACGATTACAAAACCTTCGCAAATTATCTACCCGAAATCGAATGCTACCAATTCAAAACGTTTTACCTTGTCCCAATTTCCGGATTCTCATGGCATCTGTTTGATAGAATCAATAGCTCTACGCAATTATCAAAATGCGTTTAGAAATCCATTACAATAACTTTTTGCAGCCAAAGCTTAACTTCCTTTCACGCGTGTGGTTTTAAAAATAATTATAGGACTTTTAAGTAGCCTGTCAAAGATAATGTGTAAATAGTAGGCTTCGATGTGGGGGTGTGGTGGAATCCAACCCGCGTTCAAGGCGTCAATTTTGGCGGGAAACTAATAATTACGCCATTAGATCCGATCGATACACTATCGAATAAAAAAAACAATTGAACGGTCGACTTTTGGCGCCTTTTTCTTTCTTTTTCTAATCAAAGGGAGCGCTTGCGGTTGATTTGTAATTATTTTATCCGATGGCTGTCAAAATATTTTCGTGGTTTTTTATTCTTGAAAAATTATAATGAACCATTTCAGATTAACGCTAAACATATATTTTCGGCTATATTCTAACTAAACTTGTCAAAAACAGAGATGGATATATTTTTATTTGACGTGGGATGGTAAATCCGGTAAATCCGCCTTAATTATAATAATGTAACTTAGGCCCATATTCAGAAACAGACGCAATCGCATAGATTATTTGACAGTTCTCCATTGAAAACTGTTAAAAATCTAAGCTTGAGGCTCGGCTCAGACTCAAGAACTGTTTCTGAGTACGGGCCTTACCCCCGAATACTGAAACGCAACTCAGATTTAAGCACGTCTCAAGCGACGAATATTTGACAGATTTTCATTGAAAACTGTCAAATATTCGTCGCTTGAGACGTGCTTAAATCTGAGTTGCTTTTCAGTATTCGGGGGTTAGACATTTGACTTCTTTCTAAGCAGCGTAGACATAATTTTGGATTAGGTATCTAGAGATAGCAAAAGAACAAAAAAATAAGTAAAAAACGCCCAGGTACATAAACAGGTAAATCGATATTAAAACCGTGTAAACGTTTCATTCACTAAACATAAAACTTATAAGTGTAGAATTTTCATTACACGTATCTTTACCACTATATTATATTACACTTCATACAAAGGTAATAATAACAACTAAATGAAAATTCGTGAGAACAGTCAGCTGTGTTTAATGGCTTAGTACAACGGCTTTGCTCATTAGTCTATGGTCGAGTGTTTCCATCGATAGTATCGAGTGTTTCCATCGATAGTATCAGATTCGATTCGACTACCGGGGCCACCCTATCATTTTTAATCTTTCGAAAATAGAGTTATTCGGAAAATACACCACAATACACTTGTGATAAACTGCCTGTGTACTGCCTGTTAAGGGTTTATTTTACTAAATTGGTGTACCCTATGCGGTATCCTAAAAACATTACAATCTAGCCAAGTAGCCGAATGAGAAATTTTTCTTTGACTTGCGTACATCTTGATCGCCTGCGATGGTGATCAGTGTATCTCTGTCAATATAGATGCTGTCAAAGTTCGCGGCAGTGTGTGCGGGTATGCGAAACCCCTATGTTGCTGATCGCCATCGCCATAATCACCAAAAACCAAAGAGCTCGAGTACTTTTACTAGAGTACCTACAAATACTGGTCGCATCTCAAACATTTATATGTATACATATAACTTATATAACAATTTGTCGTGCAATAACTTTCACACACGTTTCCAAATGAAACGGCCTTACAAACGGTTCATCACTTCCATCAGTCTGCTATCAGACCGTCATATGTCATTACGATAAGTGATGTTGCGTTCACACTTTCATAAGGCATTTCCTTATGAGTTTACCTGCTAATATGACGGCTTTTTGCTGACGTTTCCCCAACGATTACCTAGATTACTTATTGCGTAATAATTCTGATACGGAACCCTCTCGGTGCGATAAGCGGACTCGTGTCTTCACTCTTCTTCTTCCCTCATCCCACTTTATGTGGGGTCGGCACAACATGTTCTCCTCTATCAGCCGTCATCTCTGTAGAGCTTTCTGACGTGACGAGACGTGCGCGTTGAAGTCTTTTCAATCATCATTTTTGTGTAGTTATTTTTGTGACGCGAATATCTTATGTCTTTTGGACACTCCTTGTACCTAAACATTTTGAATAAAGAAGAGCTTGACAGAACTATGAAATATATTTTTGGTTGAAAGTTGAACTTTCCATCAAAGTAAAGTCAAAGTTCGGTCTATGAATGGGCCTAAGAACGACTGACTCGATAAAACATCGATCGAAGCAGACCTAAAATACTAAAGTTTTTAAAATATCCTTTTTTACATTACACAACAAATGTATAATTTCTATACATTTTACCGACGTGGTAGAGAATAATGAAGTAGGTAGGTATCTATGCGACTATTTTTACTGAGTTCGTTCGTGGAAGTTTATAATCTTATACCTTTAAACGAGAAAATCTTGTATATATATATGTATATAAAAAAAAAAAAATAAAAAAAAAAAAAAAAATATTGTGGACAATTCACACAACACTACCCAGCCCCAAACTAAGCAGAGCTTGTAATATGGGAACCGGATAGCTGATATAATACTTGAATACATTATATCAGCATTATTCATTATTATTGTATATATATATATATTTAGGATCTCTGAAACTGAGCCAACAATTTTCATGAAATTAAGTATACAGGGGTTTTTGGGGACGTTAAAACGATCTAGCTAGGTTTCATTTTTAGAAAATGTCCCCCTAATCGTAAAGTAAATAATCAACTTTATCCTAAAATCATAACTCCTAGCGCCATCTGTCGGTTAAGTCATGAGTTAGTGGGACAGAGAACGCCATCTATTGACGAGTAGTGGAGTTTATTATTATGTCGGTAAGATCGAAAAATATTGATATTTAATCACTAAGTAAGTAATTCGTATTTAAATATAATTCACAACAACAGTTTACCAAAAAAAAAATACCGAGCGAAGCTCGGGCACCAACTGCTAGTTACTATAATACAAGGTGTATCTAAATATGTGTACTATGCGAAGGTGGGGGGTTTCAGACCACAATGGTGATCAGTTGTGGAGGGGAGATAAATAAAAATTCCTATTTTCAGTTTCCCATACAAAAATATTTAATTTCATAATGCCTAAATAAATTGACAACCCTATCCTTGTAACCCCTTGACCCCTTGACCTACTACCTCTGTAATAGGTCTACTACTACTACCTACTACCTCTGTATCTGAGTTTAGGGTTGTCACTTTGTATAAAGTCAGCTGTTAATGTTGAAACTTCGTTGCAGTTTTTTTCAGAGAAGAATCGAAGTTCGAAAAGTTGTTCCCCGGGGGGTGGAAATTCACCCCCCTTCAGGATAGTTCACATATTTTGATACACGTTGTATAGCTATGTGGTTCATAAAGTATGAGCTGAATTTGGGGCAAAAAAAAACAACTGGATTGTCCGCTATGCAGGGTAATCTTTTAAGAAGTATGAGAAAAAAAAATGCAGTTATCGTTTTCTTATAAATCGAGGGCATGACTCTTTTCACGACTTTTCCCTAATTCTCGTGGTTTCGGACTTGGCCATTACCGCCTGAAAAAACCACTCTGTATATTATATTGATTAACTCTCAAAACTAAAAGTAAATTTCTTCTTTCCAGCAAGTGGCAACACCGACTGTCGTGAAGAAGATTCTCCGTTTGAAGCAGGAGAACCCGGGCATGTTCGCTTGGGAAATAAGAGAGAGGCTGCTGAGTGCGAGGGTGTGTGAACCGCATTCTATTCCCTCTGTGTCGTCTGTCAATCGGATACTGAGGAACAGTGGTTTGGCTTGGAGCGATGATGAGAGAGGACATGGTGAGTTTTAGACGTCACAATAGCATATTATGTACCTTAGCAGATAAGTTTGACAGTCCTATACCGTCACATTGGGTTAAAACATAGTAACGTCCAATACTTTAGCGAAATAGGTTTTTAATGATGATAAGATTATTTTTTTGTATTTTAAATATTTTTATGTGTATGTTTTTGTGTTATCTCTTCTATTGTATATTGTAATTGTGTAACTATGGGCCTATAAGATGTCTGAAATAAAGTTTTTTATTATTATTATATTTATAGTGATTTTTACAAGGTCCCAAAAGTTAAGAGCCGAGGGGGGTAGAACCCGCGACCTTCCTCTTGGTGGCTGCGCTAACCGCCATCGGATCCTAATCACACTCGACGAATAACTCAGAGACTGACTGTTCGACAATAACGCTCTGTTTAATTTGAGGCTAGATGGTGTTGCCTGGACTCTACAATATTTTATTATTCATTTATTAGCATAAGTTGCAGAGCTACGGCTACAGACAGACATACAAACAAACATACACAAAGCCCATAAGCTATAAAACCCCCCAATTTTGGTCAGAGGTTAAAAATACCGTTACCAAATGAACAATTAACATCAGCACAAAATTACGACTCATGTCTTATTTTAATCAGCTAACTTTATTTACTTTCAAATTGCTATTAAATTCAATTGAAACCTAACCAATTTCATTAATTTAAAAAGTAATAAATGTCACGAACCTATACGGCTTTCCCGCACCTGTTCTAATGTTCATTTAGTTAGTTATAGACGTACAACTTGTACTTGACTGTTTAATTTATATTAACATCAATTTGTAAGTTCTATGTTTAATATACGACCCAAATCAATATCGTGCACCTGTGTGCTTATAAGTTATAGACACACCTTGCCCCCAACAAATTATCTGGTAGTTTTACCTGCATAGGTTTTGACTGGCCTCAGCTCAGTCGGTAGTAGCTCTGCCTAGTTTTGCACCTTGTTTTGCACCGTAGGTCGTGGTTCGATCCCCACCGAGAACGAATATTTGTGCAGTGAACGCAGATGTTTGATCTCTGTCTGGGTGTTATATTGTATTCTAACAATGTTTTTACAAAAAAATGTATTTAAGTATTTTAGCAGCTATCTGGTTTCCATAGTACAAGGGGTTAATTAGTGTTTTTTTATACAACTTGCTGATAGAACAAGCATTTGACCCACCTGATGTTAAGTAGTAACAATCGCCTATAACAAAGCATTGCCTCATAGGTCACGCACGTCAGGAACGTGTTATTTTGTGGGTTGTCCACAATATTTATTTATTTTAATAGCAATTATTTTATTTCCAGAACCATACCCACCGTCTGAGATCCCAAGCCTCATGGACTACATGTCTTTAAAAACATCGCTACCTCCAACACCGCTACCACAAAACTCACCATACTTCGCTCATTCCGCCATTCGAGTGCCACCACAGCAAACTGAAGCCCACCTTTATGACCGACGCTTGGCCACATCATGGCTCCTAGCCAATCAAGTCCAAGCTCAGGGCTTACTCAAACCCTACCCCATCTCCCCCTGGCAACGCATCATGATTCCCTACGACGGAAAGAATTTCAACCCTTACGCCACCATGCATAGCGATTTCTTCAAAATCCAACAGGACGAAGTAAAATCTGAACATTCCGAACACATTTCTGTTGAAGCCAGCGATGACAGCACAGATAGACCAGACACAGAAGAACCGAAGGAGAAGAAGAAAAACCCGTATTCGATCGAGGAGTTGCTAAAAAAGCCTGATAAAATGACGAATGTCAATCCAATTGGGTTTCCGAACTTTTTGAGGCAACCCAGTGGAAGTATGATTGATATACAAAGTAATGAGAAAAATTCGAGCAATCGAAGCTCCCCGGTCAGCTACTGTTCCACACAAAGTGTTTCGAACGATTGTTTTGTAGAATCTGCCAGTCCAGAAATAAAAACTAAACACTAACGCAAATAAATAAACCTAGAAATTGTTAATTACTGTAGTGTAGAGAAATAGATAAATCGGTAGATGAAAGAGCTCAGAATCGTTCTTCCTGGAAATGTATTTGGGAAGCCTAATGTCCAGCTAATTATGATAATAGGAAAAAATAAGAAATAGTAAACTATAATAAAATGACTTGAACCTTAGAATTAAAAAAGTCAACATTAGAAGTACCTATCTTGTCAATCAATTCTAATTTTCTTGCAAATATATGCCATTATTGTGCCCATATTTTTTTATTTTTACTAAGTATTGTAACTTTGAAAGTTACGTAGGTACCTCGTAAGTAAAAATTTAAGAATCTAGCACAATATGAAGTAGGTAGGTATTAATTAGGTGGGTATATAATTAAGCAAAATTATCCATTAAATATAGTTTGAACTCTGTTATTATCCCGACTATACCTAGATAGTGCAATCCACGAAGGCGCGCCCCACTATTCCTCCTAACCGTTTATAGTATATGTGTGCAAGCTTCCGTCAATGTTTGAGTGTTATCGGTACACACTAATTACCTATGAGTGCACACGCACACTACAATGAATAGACTACGGTTCGCGACTGCCGCTCGGAGCAAACTCCCCGCACCCCGCGAGGGGCGCGTCTTCGTGAATTGCACTATCTATAGTGATGCGTCTAGTTAGGTCTCGTTGCCGGTCTCAGTAGGGATGTCCTATTCTCTAAACCGGCTAACAATACATTAAACTCTATGCACAGATTGGCCTATGTAAATAATTATTTGTAGGAACCTCTGCTCTCTCTGTAGTAGGTAGGTTAGAGGGGAGGATAATTTAACATTTTCCTGACTATGTAGCTACGTAGCTAGTTTAATGTTGTACCTAGAAACCCTATTAATAAGAATTAGGTAGAATAATAATTAAGTCTTGTAAAAATCCTTGATTATTTTATTTTTAGTTAATTTATGATTCTGTGATATTCTAGATATAATTATCATGTAAGTATGAAATAAGTTTATCAATAACATTCCATATTAATTAAATAGGCATTTTAATGCATTCCAATAAAAATATATAGCGGAAATAAGTAAGTATTTGTATAATATGCAAGTAATAGAGGATACCTTGCTACTAATAGGTAATTTAGACTTTTGGAGTCAAATGTACCTATCTCTAAACCTAGGTAGATGCAGATTGTAATAGTAAGATGAAATATATCCATTAATCTCTGTTTACGAAACGAAAAACAATAATCTTCCATTACGACGCCATCTTTATAGCCCCCGACTAGTGATGTGTCTCGCTGCCCGGTCGCAGTAGTGATGTCCTTTTGTCAAAACCGGCTATAAGTGTATACATTGCGTCAACTACTTACCTAGGTATAGTGGCGGAATGAAAATGTTCGTCGATTTTCAACTTGATTTGTTCAACATAATCACGTACACTTAGTATCTTTTTAAACTGAATAGACAGAATACACCGATATGTTAACGTCACAAATTACGTAATAATGTGTTCATGATCAAGGCACTGGTGCAAGCGAAAACCAACTCTAAGGTGACGAACATTTTCATACCGCGACTGTACTTAACTAAGCTAAGTTTCGTTATCGAATACTGTAAGTGATATCTACCTTTCCTTTAGGTCTTGCCATAACCTAACCCATAAATTATTATGAAATAACTATTAGGTACTGCATATAAATATTGCAAATAGTTTTAAGTCAAGGTTCCGTAAAATAAACCAAATAAATTAAAAATACCTAGTGTTTTTTCTTCATTTTGACCCTGTTGTATCAAACCTAAAGTAGGTTGATTTTTTAGGGACATTCATTTTAGGGACATGTACCTAGTCCCAGATGGTTTAACAAAAATTCTACACAGTACACGCGAACTAGGTAGATATCAAACTAGTTTTTTTTTAGACAGCTGATGGAACTAGCATCGCGTACATGAACTTTAGGCATACAAATGTTCAGCCTCACGTGCCAGTAATTTCACCGGCACCCACACCCTTCAAACCGAAACACAACCATGCTGCTCCACGGCAGGAAAAGGCATGGTGGTAGTACTACCCCGAACGTGCTTTTCACAAAAAGTTCTACTACTAAAAAAAACTAGTATTTCTAGTAAAATGTTTAGGTACTTATATACCTACCAGGCATATGCAAGCAAAATAATGAAAAACATAAGAACAGACCTGCTTATGCCAACCCCGATGGAAGCATTTAAAAGTACTAGTTGGATGTTATACCAACTACAGACTTATACTGCTTTTTTATGACATAACTGACAGAATATTAAGCTGACTGGCCACCTGATGGAAAGCGGTCACCGTCACCCATACCGGCTTTTTGGGAAAAGGAAAAACTGTATATGGAAATACTCAGGAATATTTTATAGGGTAGGTAGGTATGGCCGCCTAGGTAGCCATAATATTTCGATAATAGAAAAAGAAATGTCGTGCTGTAAACAGTAGGTAATCAACCCGTATCGGCCGTATCCAAGCAAATGTATGAAATTATGAACTTTCCGGCCCCCGAGACGCATTTCCATATTTTCCATAAATATCTATTAGTCCGCATTTGCATAGTTAGCCGGTTTCTAGAACCAGCGCAGCAGGGCAGCAGGGCGGTTGGCAAGTATACATAATAATATCTACTTCTTTGCTTATAGGCTAATTTGTCAATCGATAGATAAATTTATTCGGCAAAAAAAATATTCATTTGTATTCATTCAATTTTCATTTTTTATTTTTTTCATTCTATTTGTATTCATTCATTTCTTCTAAGCTTGTCGATAAGGAACAAGGTCTGACATATTTTTTTATTCAGCGACTGTTAGCTATGTGAGCCGCGCGAGGTAGACCAAGGAAAACATGGATGATCTGTTCATGATGACATGGCTAAGAGAGGAGCGAATGCAGAGATGACAGAGGGGAATAGAGGAGGAAGACACTACATTTGACAGTATCTCTCTGTGCTGTAGGTTCTGGGTTCGCTTTAAACATAGATGTTTATACCTACATCTATGCAATATAATAATATAGTACTTAGTATATAGTACCTAGTGTTTGTTCGGTCAGAATATAGAGAAGGAAGAATAAGGCACCTACTCACGTTTGAAATTGGTGTAAATGCAGACAATTAAATTAGCATACGACATAAGCAATTACACACGCCAATACCGGCTAATTTTATTCCAATTGGTGCTATTAGAAACCTATGCCAACCCTAGAAATTAGACAGGGTGTAATAAACACACTTTTCCATTTTTCTAAGAAAAAAAATATTTTCCTGGGTATTTCCGTTTCTTTAATTTTTAGGTAAAATAAGTATCTACTTTTATAACTCATAGATCATTTTGTTGGTACTAAATAAGTAGGTACCTAGGTAGGTACTCTATCCCTGCTTATAAAACATTAGATGCTTGTGTTCTTTAAGTAGGTATATTATCTAGAAAGTAAAAAAATTGAAGGTTGGACTGAAAGTGGAATGATAAATCTTGATCCTGATCGAAATGTTTTCTCCAAGATAGGTTTTGAAATAATCAGCCAATATTATTCGTTCAGTGGTATTTATAGATATAAAGAGAAAAGAATCTCCTTGCCTATCTAAAATCTTAGAAAAGGTGATATTTCTTCACCTTGAAGTAGGTATTTTGTATGATTGGTTTAGCTAATAAACCGCCAGAATATGGCCAGAATCGCTGCCTACTAATGACAGCCCGATGACTTGATGTTGACATCTAAGTAACTAAAAAATCGTAGACAGAGAATAAAAAATAATAACTGATTGACGTTGTTACGATTGTACGTCGAAATGACAGACAAGAGGCATGCATGACCTATGAAAGAAAAGAAAAAAAGAAGCAAAACAGCCAGTGTTGCCAGAAGGTGAATTTTGTAACATTTTAGGTTTCCCTACACCGTAAGGTTATAATTATAAAGGTTACACGACAAAAGGTTACTTTAGGTGATTTTTGGAATTTATTCATACCAATCAACATGAAACAGACGCTTTTATACTGCTTTGGCGCTTTTATATATTTTTTTGTTAGTCATAATTTGTCATAAAACCTGACTGCATGCAATCCTTGGAGGAAGAATACATGGTACAATCATACATTTTCATTCACACGTCTGAGCAAAAGTTAGTCATTAAATTCGGCCGATCTTATTTTCACGAAAAAAGAAGAAGCAGATTTCTATGCTGTATGTGTGCGTATACGTATGTATATCTACATTTGTGTGCGTAAATCTTATATTTAAACTGTCAAAACTGACATCTCAAACTGTCAAATATCAAGAGGTCAATGTCATGCTTGCTTCTGCTTGCTACTGTTCTATATTTCTTGCTAGGCTATTTCGAGATACCGAGCTAATATTTACGAAATAAAATCCACCGGAATATTAATTAAGACAGAAATGCGATGGCTGCAACAGCATCGGTAATTAATCATCTGTCTTATTATTATCATCTGAATAGTATTTACCATTTCCTACAGCACAGACGACTCCAATACCTCCAGCAGCGTTGGGAACCAACCGCTCATAGTCAACTTCAACTCCTACGCATAGTTACAAGTTACAACTGGGCAGTCATCAATAATGAGAAGAACATTTAATTCTTCAGGGCCTCCACACACCTCCATACACCTCTGCCGCATGCCAGACACCTCGTGGGCTTTCTTCATCTTCAGTGGGCTGAAGATGTGTGTCAAACTTAGCGCTAGAAGGTGGTAGACCCGACTTTAGTGGGTGTGTGATGTGTGTTTATAACCCTGCCAAAAGTGTGATAGGTCAGATTGTGAATGAAGAAACTTGCTTTAGGTGTGTGATGGAGTAACTACCTACTAAAGATATCTACAATGTTGTATAAATGTTTTTATAGCGTTAAAGATTTCATTTAAATTATTTTATATTTTCTTTAAGAATTATTATTCTGAATTGATTATTGTTATTATTCTCACACTGATTTATTTTAATTTTACTTATATTTTCTACTTTTTGTTTGAATTTTGTATATTGGTCGCCGATGAAGTATGTGAGCCACTTTTTTACATACCCTATGATCTTATAATTTGTACCATACTTCTTGCAAATAAATATATTTCATTTCATTTTATTTGTACCAACTGTCGAACTACTCAGTAGTTACTAAACTACAGATGCAGAGTTATTGGTGAAAGAGACTCATTTCCTGTAGGTTTCATTTGCTCGAACTAGATATAATGTAACTATGCTACTCGGGGATAATTCAGCATTAAAGAGGTGAAAGAAATTTATCAGTCCAGTAGTTTTTGAGTTTATTCGTTACAAAATACAAATCTGTATAATAATGATGATGACAATGTTACCTACCTAAGTACCTATAAGTACATACCTACCTATTTGCTGAGAAGTCCCATTATCACACAGCCTACCTATACATACATATGATTAAGTATTATGATTACACGCTCCTCTGAATCCACCATCAGGTAAGCTCGTTGGCAGAGAGCACTGGTGGTCTAGTGGTAGCGGACCCGCCTTCCGATCCTTAGTCGTGGGTTCAAATCCAGTCGTGTACCAATGAGTTTTTCTGTAGAAAAATGTATGTGCACTATGCCAGTAAAACATCGTGAGGAAACCGGTAGAACCTGCAGCGCCACGCAATAAGGGCCCACTAGAGGCCTTGCGGAAACCAGCCCGCACATCAAGTGTGGATGATGAATTTGCTGGAGCTCGTTGGCATCAGTGCCTTGTCTACCTTATTAATAATGTAGGTACCTAAATAAGGTAGGCCTAATGATGATGATGAAAAGGTACCTCTATGTAGGTAGACAAGTCTATCTACCTATTTGCTGAGAAGTCCCATTTTACACACAGAACTCCTACCTACCTAAGAGCTGGTAATCATTTTAAACATAGGTATTCAGCTTCTGAATCCACTATCAGGTAAGCTCGTTGGCATCAGTGCCCACCTTACTCATAATACCTAACTAAATGCAGTAGATCTACAAAATCATGTAGGTAAATAAAACAAACATTCCACAGGATGGATGTTAGCAATGACCTACTACGCGGGCAAAGCCTGCCGCGGGCGGCCGCTAGTTCATAAAATCTACAGTCACGAAAAACGCTTTGGAATGCTTGCTACTAACTATTATCTATTCTGTGAACCGTCACAGAATAGATAATAGTTAGTAGCAAGCACCCCGTGTCATAGTAACTACTAGCGTATCTGTAATTCGGAAATATCTTAGATTCACGAAATCTAACATCATCATCACCCTATCCCGAACCTTAGCCCATACTTACTATCCTTTATTCCATGTCGTGAGAAACACCGCTTTTTTTTTTACATTCTAGTTGCATTCGGTAACAGCCAAGGCAGGAGAAGATTTAACTTCCTTAAAAAAAATGTTTGCTAAATGTTTGCTAGTGTGTATCATCAACTTATTATTAAAAAATGATGAAAGCTTTAATTAAAAATCGATGATAGATGAATGCAGTAACATTTAACTTAAATATGCTTACAGAGAAAGAATAAAGAAAGAAGATGAAGAAAGATAGTGGAATATTACAGAAAACTGTAACCCAGAAAGCTCAAATTAAAATTAAAAAAAAGTTTTGATAACATGCCGTGGTGAATATTGCGTAAATTTAAGAGCGCCGATTAAATTCATGAAAAATTTCAAGGCGTTCACCAGTGTGTTATTTTGACTCTTTTCTATCGTCATCCATAGTACTCGTCCATTATAATGATTTAGTTATTAGTTGTAAAAATATGGATATTTTTGTGGCTTGCTCCACATGCTAGATTTTTATAACTCATTCCAGCCTATACATAGCATTCTTAAATTATCAGCTTATGCATAATGTATGTATAGGGTATAGGATAGGCTCGTATTTTGTCATTTATTTCTTGTTCTCGTATGTTGATGTAGTTAAGTGAGCAATAAATATTTTGTTTAAAAAACATGAAAACTTTCACAGCTTTCAAATAGCGATAAGAACGGAAAAATAAAGGAAAGGTTACTTTTCACACCAAAAGGCAACATTTATAATTGTAATTTTAGTTCAGTTCAGGGACGTTATTCGCTATGACATTGGAGATTCCGTGCCCAAAACGTGTGACGTCACAACGTGATTTAAACACCAACGCGATTCTTACCGTGCCTTGGTGTGGAATCGAAAAATGGTATTCTCTAAGCCGCAAGACTAGTTGTCTATGCCCCACGTTTTATTTCACATGATGCGTTCAAACTCTTGCGTCTGATCCACTCAGAAAATTATCGGTTTTTAAATAAATTTGCAGGATAAGTTTTTGTTTCCATATTTTCAACTCAAATAATAAATATTTTGAATTATAAGCATGCTAATCCATCTATTGTTGAGCTTACAATATTTTAAAGCGATTTGAAAATTTAGAACCAAACATATTGATAACCATTCCAGTCACCTTTGACTAGTTTCGGAACGTATGTTTTGATTGCGTGAAATTATTTACCAATGTATGTCCTTCATCCAATTAAACCACGATCTACACTTTGAAAAGGCAAAAAAATAAAGTGGATGTTATTCTGCGAAGATAAAATGGATATTATACTGCGGTCCTACAAGGCTACCAAAGAATTATGTACATTCTTTCCTCCTTGAGATCTTTGCAAGCAGGATACAATGACTCCTCAAAGGTTTACCAGCATAACACCAAGTAAGTGCATCGATAAAATAAGAATACTACGGTACTAGTAGCAGTGGTAGTAGGTACCTAGATGCCTGCCTTCAGCAGTGGAGTGGACCATTTCAGGCTGCTGAGGTGAAGTGGATGAATGTACCTACCTAATACTTGACTGGCTCAGTTGGTAGTAGCTCTGCCTTCTGCGCCGTAGGTCGTGGGTTCGATACCTACCGAGAACAAATATAATTTGTGTGGTGAACATATAATATGTTTGTTCTCTGTCTGGGTGTTATATTCCAAGTATGTATTTACAAAAAAATATACTAAGTATTAATATCAGCTATCTAGTTCCCATAGTACAAGCTCTGCTTAGTATGGGGCTAGATAGTGTTGAGTAGATTGTCTACAATATTTAAAGGTTGATATTGATTTCAGGACCTCATACGTCCAATAATGAGGTCCCGAAGAAGTAAATGGACGTATGATTGTACAGTCTGGTACCCTAGAGATGGAAAACGCAACAGAGGGCGGCAGTTGAAGCGTTGGGAGGATGAGCTCCCTAAGGAGTGGCGCAGAGCATGTCTGGACCGAGCCAAGTGGCAAAACCTGGAGGAGGCCTTTGTCGAAGGACAACCCGACCGACCTATGTAGTACCGCCACGTCGGTGTCATACATAATAGAAACTTTTGCTTAGTTAGTATATTTAGTAAGTAGGATTAGTATAAGTTAGGTTAAGCAAAACTGTTTTGGTCGGAGAAATAAAGGCTTATTTTTATTTTATTTATTGATTTCAGGTAAAGTCGCTGTGAAGAGGAAGTTGTAAATGCCCTCAATGAGCTGCTTCCAATCTATGTGAAATTTCCTACCACCGAACAAGAAAGGATGTAATCAAACAAGTGTATAATTTAATTCTGCTAAGTATTTGTTTGAAATCTCCATACAATCCTGTAAAAAAAATGGTTTCAATATTATAAAAGCTAAGCCACACTACTTTCATTGTTTTTCTTTATTTTATACCATGTAGATAATTGTATGATACTTTGTTGATACAATGATATACAACTTTCAAACATAACCTCAAAACATGCTCAAGAGAAACGAGCCATACTAACTTTATCAGGAACACGCTAATCTGTGGCGTATCGCGCAAGAATCGAGCGCGTTCATTTGACAGATCTAACCGTGCCCAAATCGTACCGTGCCGCGCTATGGAATGACAACTTTGGCATAGGGAATACGATTTTAAGCGATTCCACGCCGATGTCTTAACGTGTTCACGTAACACGCGTGGTTTGGCAATAGCGAATAACAGCCCCAGGTGACTTTTGTCAAAACGCGGCTGGCAGCATTGAAAACAGCTGTTTTGCTTGGCATAAAATTGAAAATTTCATAATTTCAAGTTGCTTTCTTCATCAGAGCAGAAACTATCAACAAAACTGGTTTAACCCAAGTTGCAATAAATATGGATCAGGATAACTTAGCCAAACAGGTAACAAACGGTTCTTTCGTTTACTGGTACGTGAAGCAAAATGTTTTTCCTAATTTTGTTCCTTTATTTCTAGGCGGAAGAAATAGAAGCTCTGACTTCGATATACGGAGACGACTGGAAAATAGACAGCGAAGCTTCACGGTCCTATAGCATCACAGTACAGGATGGTAAAAACGAGGTGCTTTTTTATGTGACTATGCCCGAGGACTACCCCAGTTTATCGCCGCCGAAGTACGAATTGTCAGCGCCTTGGATGGAGAGGAAAGCTAAGGAACAGCTACATGTCGCTTTAGATGAGGTTTATTTGTATGTATTATTTATAGTAAACCGGAGAGCATGTATGAAGAATGTTATGAGAGTGAATGAAGCGAAAGAGGTGTGTCAGGATCGTAGCAAGTGGAAATCCGTGATCTCTGCCTACCCCCATGGGAATAAGGCGTGATTTTATGTATGTATGTATGTATTATTTATAGTGTATTTTCGAGGACCAGAGATTGCCACAAACTCATAGTATTACGAGCTCTTGTGAAAGGTTTGTCCAGAGAGGTATAAATTCTACAGACAAGCAGCATTGCTGTGTTTTGGGGTGTGGACTTACTGGCACGTTAGGCTTAACAGTATTGTAAAATGAGATGAACTGAGAATTTAAGAGAGATATTAATGAGGTAGGTAGGTAAGTGACAGGCATTTGGTATGGTTCTGAGTGAAAGAGGGTGGGAGCACCCCAAACGCTTTTCAGCTTTTATAGTGCGCGGTGTCACACATCATGTATCGTAGAAACTAATAAATCAGATGGTTATTTTATCTAAAATAATCTATTTTGTTATTATTGGTATTCAAATGTAAAGAGCCTAATGAACTTTCTTTTCAGAGAGAATGTGGGTGAAATGGTGATCTTCCAATGGGTGGAGAAGATAAGAGAGGTGCTGCAAGCTATGAGACCTCCCGATCAGAAGAAGAAAAGCAAACCATCTGTTGAAGATATAAATTTCAAACAGGTGAGTTGAAGCCTATGAATGAGAAAAAAATCGGTTGTCTGTAAAGTCAATTTACTGACGATAGTTGAACGTGTCAACGTCATACAGCTGTCCACGCGGACGCATCGCTCACTCAAGTAGGAGAGAGACAGATGTTGAACGCAGAGGCCGATTGTGCCTCTTTGTCGCTTGTTCCGCGCTCTCGCTTGCACTTCAAGCCTTTAAATGGAACGCCTCAGAGCGAGGTAACGCCGCATGAGTCATGTTTTTTCGTGCGTGCAGCCTGCTCCATCGAATTATAAGACGTTGTCACGTCAAAAACATCTAGCGATTCAAAAACCAAGGTGTGCTTTCCTATGGTAGTCACAAATATGAAAGTGCATGTGTCTCCGAGACAAGGGCGGTATAGGAATGTGGGCGTTCTGAATGAGGTAGTCACGTCTCTCGTTCTGTCCGAGGTATTATCTCGTTACGTCTGCATATCTAAGCCCACTTGATGATTGGACTGGTTTCCGCAAAGGCTATTTTTGCGTGACGGTTGTCTAAAAATCTATCTAAGCCCATTAGCCACATGCTACTTCTAAGACAGTTGGCATCTAAAATGCGAGAGAAATTGGTCAATTCCTGCAGCAGTAACCAAGTAAGCAACAGAGCACTGGTGGTTTGTGGTAGCAGCCCCACCTTCTGATACTATGGTTCCATGGTGAACCAACGAGTATTTCTGCCTAAAAATCAATCGGCACTATGCCAATACTCTCAAATGGTAAAGGAAACATTGTGAGAAAGTACGAAATCATTGTGTCAAGCATGATGCAACAAAAGTCCGCCAGCGGCCTGGTTTCCTCGAAAACCAGTCCACTCACTGAACACCATGTGAGCAAAGCCAGGGGCTAAAGAGCACTGGTGGTCTAGTGGTAGTGGCCCCGCCTTCCGATCCGAAGGTCGTGGGTCAAATCCACTCGGAGTTTTTCTTTTTAAAATTTATGTGCACTATGCCAGTACTCTCAAAACGGTGAAGGAAAACATCGTGAGGAAACCGGCGTGTTGTAGAACCTAAAAAAGTTCGAGCAACACGTGTCAAGGGTCACGCAAAAAGGGCCCACCAGCGGCCTACTTGCGGAAAAACCTGCCCGCACATCAAGTGCGCATCATAAACTTGCCGAACTTCCCACTGAGAACAAATATTAATTTGTCTGGTGAATGCAGGTGTTTGTTCTCTGTATGGGTGTTATATTGTATTCTAAGTATGTATTTCCAAAAAAGAATGCATATCATAACTTTTTTCCAGCTTGTAATATCGGGTCCAGCTATCACTCACGGATCAGTGATAGTAGACCGGAAGAGCAAATTCCAAGGACATGCTGCTGAAGTGCACAGCATTGAAGATGTCACGTAAGTATAGGCAGTAACTTTAGCGCTGACCGTTATTGCGCAGAAGTCAAAATATGTATAGCCCTGAAAGTCGGCTGTTGAAGAAGTCTCAAATTCATTCTTCCTAAAAATTTTCAGGCTCTCCTAAAACAACCAGTGAACTTCTACAGGCTGATGATGTTAATTCACTGTTTAAGATCAAAAGCAATTATTATATCAGGGTATACAGGGTGTCCCAAGGATATGCCACACTGAGGGAAAGTACCGTGAATATTGTAGATGGAACATTTTACTGAAAGAAGCCATTATTTGAATTTAATAAACAATTTAAACTGCATTCATAGATATTTAAAAAAACTGAGCATATGATTAATTAAAAAAATGTATGGTCTTCCTTTTATTTCTGAGACTATGTTATTTAGCAAAAAATCGATCGGTATGATAAAGCTACAGGCTGATTATTTTTCGTCGATTCCCGGTTCAACCATGTAATTATTTAAATATCTATGAATGCAGTTAAATTCAAATAATGTATTCTTTCAGTAAAATGTTCCAAGGTACTTTCGCTCCATGTAGCATATCCGTGGGACGGCCTGTATAATGCTCAAAATTCGATTTTTCATTTCATTCCCATAAAAAAGATATTTATTTATCTTTAAGTTATTTAAATTTAAATTTTACATTGAGCTCTAATTAGACTTTTTAAACTTCTTACCGTTGTAATGGGTTTCCAACCTACTTGCTGAATAAAAAGTTGGAATTTGGTTCAACAACCTCCTTGCAGTTAGAAAGACTTTAGAAAGTTGGAACATGGTTGAATAAGAACTTGTTTTTTTAATAATTTGACAGCTGTCAGTAGAAAGCGATTCTCCCTAGGGCTGAAAGTATTACTCCCTCAGGCAACGTCAGACCTACTTTCAGAGTATGAGCTATGAAAAACTTATTTTCTTTCCAGGGCAATGCTCACGAATCTAAAACAGAACAAGAAAGTGCAGAACGCATTCCACAACATGTACGCTTATCGGATAGAGAGACAGACGGACAAGGGAACCAGCTTGCTTCAGGATTGTGATGATGATGGTGAAACACACGCTGGAGGAAGAATGCTGCATCTATTGCAGATTCTTGACCAGAAGAATGCGTGTGTTGTTGTCTCTAGATGGTAAGGCATAAAACATCTGCCGCCATACGGTGAAAACTAAATACCTAAAATTCTTTGAACCGCACTTGGTTTCCGAGTTTTAGTTTGCAAGTAGGCCGCTGGCGGGCCTTTTTTGCGTGACACATGTTTTCGAACTTTTTAGATTTTTTCTCGCGTTTCCTCCTGATGTTTTCCTTCACCGTTTGAGAGTACTAGCATGGTGTACATACATAAAAATTTTCGGACAGAAAACTCATTGGTGCACGACTGGATTTGAACCCACGACCTTAGGATCGGAAGGCAAGGCCGCTACCACTAGACGACCAGTGCTCTATTAACTAAATACCTGTCTCTTCTTTCTTCTTCCTCTTCCTGCCCTTATCCCACTATATGTGGGGTCGGCACAACATGTCTTCTTCCTCCATTTCCCTCTGTCAGCCGTCATCTCTGTAAATACCTGTCTATAGTACGAAAACACCGAGCTCTGGCATTGGACAATATGACCGATTATAATGATGAAATGTTTGTGTTTATTTATTTTTGTGTTAATTCAGTATTTATTATAGGTACGGAGGAATCCAACTCGGTCCAGACAGATTTCGACACATCAACAACGCAACACGGCAAGTTTTACAGGAAGCCGGTATGCTGAAGAAATGACATCAGGCCTTACTTTAGTCATAACCATTTTTGTTATCTAGATTTTGTATCAAGTTATTTTTTATTGACGTCATCTCGCAAAAAGATCTGTAGGCCTACCAAAAGCTCAGTCTGGCTCTGGTTTTGAGTCTGTGTGAGTGCTCACCAGTGTATTATACTGTGTGTGTGACGTTTCGACGTAGGACTTATTTAGTCAACACTCACACTGACTCTAAACCAGAGCCAGAGACAGAGCCAGACAGAGCTTGTGATAGGCTAACTGGATTGAAGCTTGTAATCAAATTAACAGAACAGTCGGTTGCACGATCACGCTATGGTGCTGCCATCTACAAAAAGCTTTACGTATTCCAATCATATACTTTTTAAACTCCTTAGCGGCAGTAAAGACAGGGCCTAACTTATTTTTTACCGTGCCGCGCATGCCTTTTGACAGTTCTCCATTGAAAAGTCAAAAATCTATGCTTGAGGTTTGACGCCAACCAAAGCACTGTTTATGAATAGGTTAATGTTATTTGTTACTCAATGTTTTATAAATAACTTCAATTGTTCCTAGAATGCAATACGTAATATAAAATTAATTAAGTTATATTATAATCATCGGCCTTGTTTAAGTCCACTGCTGGACTGGACATAAAATAAATTTTATTTTTATTTTTATTTTTTATTTTATTATTTAAGTCCACTGCTGGACTGGACATAGGCCTCCCTTATACATTTCCAGGAAGAACGACTTTGAGCCTTACATCTACTGACTTCCGCTCCGGATTAGGGTATAATAATTAGATTAATAAATGCAATAATTTTTATATTAACTAAATAATAATATCAGGCATGATTCATCTCTTTTGATTCCTTCCATCATTCTCCGTAGTTTTTACTGTTATGCATTTTTTGTCTATGAATTTTAGCAAATCCTGAAACAAAGATATTTAATTTTTACAATATAATATGTTTTTATTATGACTTGGGTTTCATTTTGCAAGTTTTACTAGGTAGGTACTTCTGACAGACAAATTACTAATTCATCAATGTCTGCAATCAATTATTATAGTCGGCAACTAGATGGCGCCACTTCAAAGCTAATAACGCAAATAATAAATAAATAAATAATGCTCGACAATTCACACAACATTATCTAGCCCCAAGCTAAGCAGAGCTTGTGTTATGGGTGCTAGATAACTGATATACATAATACAATACATGTATAGATATTTTTTATTTTATATAGAAAACGACCAGAACACCCGGAACAAATACCTGCAGATTGTACAAATATTTGTTCCAAGGCGGGAATCGAACCCGCAACCTCTTGCTTCGCAGGTGGACATTCACCCACCGCACCACAGAGGTCGTCGGTAAATCTGTAATCGCTCACTATCAGTATAGAATCTCTTGTAACGATCAAATAAAGATTACCTTTGGGTCATATCTGTGTCCATACGCTACCAGATCCTTATGTATATCATCTATATTGATAGGTTCATAGCACAGTATAGCTTCTCTTAGTCCTCGCCGTGAGTATACGTAGTTGTGGAAAGCTACGTGGAGTGGTACGCGGCAAGAATGAACCTGTGAAAGTAAGTAGATGATTTATTTCTTGAGTAGATCCTCCATTATTGACAGCAAAAGAAGGCAAAACATCCATGAGCCCAAGAATGCTCCCTTGCGTTACTCCATACAGTGATCTCTAAAGAATTGGCAGATGTATGCAAAACAATGCTTTGTTATAGGCGATGGCTACCACTTAACATTAGATAGGCCATATGCTTGTTCTATCAGCATAAAATGGTCAAATTTTCGAAATCTTAAATGGATTTTTAATGCTTGTTACTGTTCTATTCTATCAAATGCTTTGGATAGGTCGGAGAACCCACAAAACTTGGAAAAACATTTAGGTACCTTAGCTTTTTCCCTCTTTTGAAATACCCAATCATCAGGACTGCAAAATATTTCTTTTATAACTGGTGTTTCATCCACCTCATAATTTTTTCTTATTGGTATAACCTCTGGACCATTCAGTCTATTGCTCTCCTCACTATCTTTTACTTTTTCTTTGCTAATCTCTTTGAATTTTTTAGTTGTCACTTTCTTAGGTGACTTTTTACTTTCTGGAACCTTCCTTGGAGATTTGGCCGATTTTTTCGGTGAAAGAATCTTTCTAGGTGTATGTTTTCTAGGTGATGATCTTGGAGAATCCCAATCATCAGTTTTTCTTCTCTTACACGGGGATTCTTCATCAGAGCATGGCTCCACAGCAGGGTGTGTTTGGTTGTAAATGTGTGTTAGTAGTTGAATAGCTGAAAATGTATAAAAAAACAAATTATTTCTTTCTTTTTTCAACCAACTAATAAGTAAAGCTATATTCACCTCGTTTCCGTTTGAAAGGTTTCACTCCAAATTTATCAAGCTCACTATGTAGCTCTTCATTTGACATAGATTCGTATTTAGGCATAGGAGTGACATTTAAAGTTTTGAGAACATACTGACTATTACTAGGTGTTACTACTGTGTTAATTCCACTGCAGCTTGGTTTTTGTGGGGTTGCTAAATCATTCACTCTTTTATGTTTCACTGGTGTCCTTACATGATCTATTTGATTTACATTTGCTTCTAAGCAATGATCAACATTCTTATTAGCTGCCGCCGAACTGTTTCCGATATTGGTAGATCTTCCAAAGCTGGCTATGCTAGGTAGTTCGTCCATAATAGATATCCCGCCGAAAAGAAAATTATCTACAGGATAATCTTGTTTGGATTTATGCATTGAGTAGTCTAGCTCATTGTCTGATATTTCAAAAACTTGCGAGCTTTCACTGCAGTTGGATGTATTTATACTTTTGTTTGACATATTGTTAGTGTTATTATCTACTGCTGATTTAGATGAAGTTCTACTTCTTTGTGAGAGTGAGTGTCGACTTATTATATCATCGTACATGTCATCGTAATCTATAGACACATCATCTTTTTTACCAAGACTACTACATCGTTGAGAACTTTTAACTATTTCCATTTCAATAGTAGGATCTCCGTCACTTTCGGTATCCTTGTTTATACTTTGATTTCTATTTTCTTCAGGTTCTGAATGCTGAGTCAAATCTATATCACTTTGAGGTTCATTGCTTATTTCCATTTCAACTGTTCCCTCACTGCCACTTTCTTTTGTTATTGACTGATCTTTATTTAGAGAATATTGACTCAAGTCTACAGATGACTCCGAACTTTGCGTTAAATCAATGTCATCTCTGTCAGTATGTTTTGCAGTAGATTTTATGTTTTGACTGTGTGTAGGTTCAATATTATTAGAATCAATAACAACATCCGTGAATATACCTCCTTTGGAATTAGAACCACTATTTATATCGTCTGTGATTTCGTTACATACGTCATTATTATCAGAATGATTATGAACATAGTCATCAAAAAAGCTAATATTGGTATCTCTGGTTCTACTATTCTGTCTCGATGTAAGTACTATCTCCTGTGTCAAGTCTAAAATATCATCAGGTTTTTGTACACTTTGATAAATCTCAAAATGTTTTTCGTTTCTCGAATCAACATTTTTGTCACTGTTTTGTGATTTTTGTGTACCATGATTTATTTTATCGTGCAATATATTTTGAGTTAAATCTAGAATTTCCTCATGTAGAACCAAAGGCTTGCTGATTCTTTCATATTCTTTAGGATCTAAAATAATCGTATCATCAGCAGACTGACTCTTGCCTTTGGGTTTTAAACTGACAAAAGGCAACTCATCACTAGTGTTAGAAGATTGGGTCAAGTCTAAGCTTTCAACACTTTTTTCAGCCTTATTTTCAACAGTATTGCTTTGTTCTAAATCTGGACTATCTGTAAGATCAATTTTACTATTTTCCATGATACACATTACATTTGGTAATATTTCTTTGTTGCTAGGGTGTTGTGATGCAATATTTTTATTAACATTTAACATGTTTACATCTTCATTGGTTTGAACCACTTCTACACTAAGTACTTCACTAGGGCCTTCGACACATTTATTTTTTATAGATTCTACCCTAATTGATATAGATGTGTTTTCTTTATTTTCTGGACTATTAGCTATATCTATATCACCTTCAATAAGAGGCTGTGCGGGTTCACTTATCACACAATTGGTAATTTCCATAAAGTCATTTGATTTCCTTTTTGTAATGTTTTGAGATAGTTTTAAAGTCGAATTTTTGAATGAAGAATTGGTTATCAGACCTTGAACTTCTATACAGTCTGTGATTTCCATGTCAATACATATTTTTGTAACATTTCTCTCTTGAGAGAGCTGTAGTTTCGGATTAGTTGTTTTCTCTTGATGTATGAAGTCAATGTTATGTTGAACTGTCTTAGATACATCATATGGTGGGGATACTTTTTCTTCATCAATAATAGCTGAAGGTTCATCATCAAATAAATCAGGTGAATAACTTCTGCAATGATTTACTATTGTTACAGGTTCTTCTAGGTCTACTATTTCATTATCAATAGTTTTCAGTGTAGTAACTTCTACTGGATTTTTAGTTTCTTTCTCCTTTTCATTTTCATGATCTATCAGAACAATGACACTATTATCTAAATTATATGAACTACTTAGTTCTTCCTTCTCATCAATCTTATATGAACTTACTGTAACTTCCTCTACTTTTCTTTTTATCACATTTTTACAACTTTTCAGTGAACCACTTAGTACAATATCTAGCTCATCCTGTGAACATTCAATTTCACTAAAATTCATAATTACAGGCTCACTATGCTTTGGGCTTACAGGCCTTCCTCTGATTTCAGACCAATCTCTAAGGAGATTCCCTGTTGATAATGACTTCTCTAGAAGACCATCCACATAGAAGGTATCAATACCTTTCAGTACACTGTAAGTTGCATTTGTAGCTAGATTATACAACTGTATCTGCGTCACATCAACATCTAAGTTTGGAGAAGTCTTTGACAGGGAGATATTTTCAAACAACACTTGTGAGTACTTTTCAGAAATAATTTGGTTCTTAGCCTCTTCACTGGTAAGAAGCAGTTTGTATTTTTTCCTTTTTTTTAACCTTTTTCTAGTTGTTATTTTTATGTCCGGAACTTTAAAACCATATTCCAATAATGTAGTCCTTATTTTACAGACCCTGTCTTGAGAGTTTGTTTGAGAATTTTCAGAACTTTCCCCTGTAGAGTTTGATTGCTGAAGTGATTTTGACAAAGCAATAGCTAGCTGCAACTGCTCAGGATCAACATCCAAGCCAGCTTGTTTGCAGACATTATCAAAATCCTTTGAGTATGATTCCAACTCGTTTTTCTTGGATTTTAAAGCTTTTCTGATGTCTCTCTGCCCTCTTATCTTTTTTGGTGCTCTTTTCAACTTATCTGGTTTAGCCGTCTTAGAAGTGGGTTTTAGGCCAGCCAATTTCTTCGGTTCCTGAAAGTCTGTTAAGCTCTCATCCATAGATTTTGTTGAAAAATATTTGCTGCATACTTGTTGTGAGTTTTTTTCTCTGAAGGAAAATAAAACATTTCGTTTTAAACTAATATGTTTATTGAAACTAAAAAGGTAGGTACTTATGTAATTAATAACATTACAAAATAAATATAAATTTACCTATTAATATCTTGGCTCATAACTTATTTGTGTGGTAGATCAGGTCTACTTTCTTCCTCGAGTAGCTTTCTTATTTGGTCACCAGTTCTGTTCGGTAGCCCACCGGCGATCATTTGCCGTCTTTCTACTTCTTCAATAGGGTCTTCGTATAACACTTCCGTAGCTTTCCTTATACCTTCCGATACTTTAGAAAAACTGAAAGGAAAGATACATTTTTACCATTAAAAATCCACCTAACCTCAACGAGCAAACGTTATTTCCAAAGTACTAAGTTATTTTTGTTGTACTTACTGGAATACCAGGCCGGAAAGCATTCCTGTGCCTATGATACAGTAGGCAAACCAGTTTCGGAATTTAGCGGCAGGGGTTCCTCGTAATTGTCTAGGTTTCCACTTTGACGTATCTACGCCGATGGCCATTTTGGAATTTATATTTACAAACGTACCGTTTCGTTCTACTCATAATATTGCCTAAGCCTAATGACGTTCTATATTTATCTATTACATGCTTTTTCTCTAGAGTATTGAAGTTTGAAAGCAGAAATTAATACGGTTTTGATGAAAATTTTATAGTTATGAGATGAGTGATTTTTATTTATTCTGGTCCCGTGCGTGGGTGAGAATTATCTAAAAGACTTTTTTAGCTTGTGACAAAAACTTTGCATGTCACTTACAACGAAGCGTAACTTAGTAGAAGTCATATCAAAAAACTGCCAATGTCATTCATTGTTGTCATCAGCTGCTTTTTATTTACAAACAAAACGTCCATGTTTATTTTCTTTTATTTTCTGAAAATTAAAGTGAAAATGTCTTCTTTACTCCACGACTTACCGTACAAAGAATATCAAGCAGCTTTGACTCTATCGGTACAAGAGTGCCAAAGAATTGCAAGACTAGCAGATTTACAGTACGACTCCGGTTATTCTTTTAACAACCAAAACGCTTTCTTCAGACATGAAAACTGACAAAATATTTTCTTACAGGATTGCATTCAACAACGAGAAACCAGGGGAGCAACTTGTGAAACGCCTTGACAGATCTGGCTGTTCCTATGAACGGTACATTCAGCTCTTGAATTCAAAAGAAGACATCATCCCAATTTTCTACAGGCCGCAAACAAAAATAGCTGTTATGATAGCTAACGAGAGATACAGATATTTGGCCAACCTGGCGACTCCAGTGTGTGATTGCAAGCTACTGGGCGACATCTTGAGGGATTTAGGATTTGTTGTTTTCACACTGAATAATTCTACGAGTATGGAACTAAAAAATGCCTTGACTAATGTTTTCGCAATGATACCAGAGGACTCGTATTGTGAGTATCAATAACCTACAAAACCCTATTCTTGTACACAGGACCTACTACAGAAAGTAGCCCGTCACCAAATTTATTGTAATTAAACATAAATACTAAAGAATCGCCAAGATGAGGAATGATAGAGGTGAGTGGAAGAAAATCTGTCGTACCAACCCCATGCAAACTCAAACTTAATAAACTTTTATTCAATACAATACAAGAATCACTTTGAAACGTCTTAAAGCTAGGTGAGTCTAGGTGCCACTTCCGCGACCAAGCCTAGATGAACAGGCAACATGGGATGCAGCATGGGATAAAGGAAGGAAAATGATGATGATTAGCTATCTGGTTCCCATAGTACAAGCTCTGATTAGTTTGGGACTAGATAGTATTGTGTAAATTGTCCACAATACTTTAGTTTTTTTGAATAGTTATTAACACTATCTAGCCCCAAATTAAGGAGAGCCTTTACTTCTTCTTCTTCATCGTGTCGATGTTCATTATATTGTTTTCCCTATATGCGCTTTGCCCAGAACTGGACCACACCAATAGCGCTCTCCGTGGCGTCAGTCAAATCCCTCAGCGTGCAGGTGTTAGGGCACTCTGGGCAAGACAGCAAATGAGGCAAGGACTGTGGGACTCCGCAGTTGCAGTCTGCGTGGTTGGAGTACCCCCATTTTACTAAATTATAGCCTGTACTATGGGATCCAGATAGCTGATCAAGTACTTATTTTTTAATTTATTCTATTATAACTTTTGAAACTATCATGGTTTTTAACACTATTTGGAGTTCAAATTTAATCATGGTAAATATCCTGTTGCTCATAAAAATAGTTATCTAACATAGTTTTATTAATATATTATAACCAACTTCCATATTGATGTACCTACTTGTTCCAGGTTTTATATTCTACGGTGGTCATGGCTGTCAGATCTCTAACACACAATGCATACTCAGTGTTGACTGCCCCACAGAAGACATCGAGTTGCAGCATTGCGTCACAGAGAACTTTATACTGCGGGAGATCGAGAAGAGGAAACCGGAACTAGTTGTGCTGATAATGGATATGTGTAGAGTTTATTTAGACAGGTATAATGTTACTTTCATTATCAACCTATTTCAGTCCACGGCTGGACGTAAGTCTCTCCCAAGACGCGCCACTGAGCCCAGACTTTGGTTCTTCTCCTCCAGTGCTTGCCAGCTACATTTCGCTGATCGTCGCCCCACCTTGCCGGAGGGCGTCCTACACTACTCTATAATCCTAAATTATTATTAGAAGAATGATGAAAAAGGTATCACAAATACGAGAAACAAAGCCCTGAATCATTTTAGAACAATTTTTTAAAGAGCCTGTTGTGTCTCTCACTGCAGGGCAAAGGCCTCTCTTCCTTCTCTCCATTCATTTCTTATTTCGGCCACTGTGGACCAATTCATCTATATCGTCCCTCCATCTTCGCCATGGTCTGCCACTAGGTCGTTTTCCGTTTTTAGGCGTTAGACGTTTTTAGAATTATAACGGTACTAAATTCAGAGTTTTTCAGAACAGCCAACCCAAAAATCTACACATCCATGCCTTCGATAGAAGAATACACCATCCACAAGAATCTTTTAATCAGCTACTCAACTCAATCATCGCAATCAGCCTATGAAGTTCTGCAAATAGAATGCACTACCACAACGGGTATAGAAAATGATGAGACCTATGTACTGAAGACTGATGATTTGGATAGAATATTGCCGGGCTCCAGTCAGTATGCACAAGCACTTAGCGAAAGGCTGGCTGAGAAAATGGATATTAGCACCATATTGGATAGAGTACATGCAGGTGAATATTTCTTTTACTTTATTTGATATCATGAAGTTTGGATTTCCAGACTACTTCTTTGCGGCATGCAGTGTGCCAGCAAAGTTTGAAAAATAATTATTTCTTACACCTAGCGCCATCTTTTGCCTTTATTATAATTTATAACCCAACCATGGCGTTGACTTGTGACATTAATTACAGCGCCATCTATTGTTATGCTTTGAGCATCTATAATTACGTTGAGTTACATTTACTTGACAATAGATGGCTTTGCCAAAAGAAAATTTATAACTTTTGAAACTCGTATTTTTAATTTTTATTATGCATTTTATAACTATTTAATATCATTGTAGATGTCGAAAAATCAAGAAAGAAACAGAGGCCCATAAAAGTGCAGTGTGGCATGGATAAAAGGTGCTTTCATGACTGCGCCATTGGTAAGTTTCTTACATAAGTTTTGTAATAAAAAAACAAGAAAATATATTGAAGTAGGCTTAACTAGCCTAGGCTCTTAACTAGCTAGACTGATGCGAGTCCCCAGGCACGATAGATATCTTCTAACATCTGTAGGTGTCTTGAATCTATATGGATCATCTCGTTCTTAGACAGCGACATAATATAATGCAAAAATTTCCAAACCCACACTTATATTATAAAGATTTGTATTTTTGTATGTAACGGTTAAACTCCAAAACGACTGGACCAATTTCAAAACTATTATTTCACCATTCGAAAGCTATTTTTTAGTAGCGAACGGCTTCGTAAGGATATCGTTTTAAAAAAAATGTAAAGTCACTGCCTTTTAATTTTTCCACCCAGGTGAAACTGGGATGGATCGCTACGCTAGTAGGTACCAATTTTTTTTTTAATTGTTTACAGGTAACACAAATGCTCTGAAAAGGAATGTCAATCAATATTTACTTGAAATGAAAAAGGTTGAGCAAAATGCTTAGCTCTTAAAAAAAACACAGGATGTTTTTTACATCATCATCAACTTGAAGAAGTCCACTGCTACTGAATCTCGATATTGAGTCTTCCACTTCCTACAAGAAACATTGCATGATTTTGTAATTCGTTTTTATTGTTAAAATATGACCAATTTTATCTAATTTAACAAAGTATTTTACCTAATTTTAGGACATATATTTTTATAAACGTTTTTAAGTAAAGCATATGAACAATAAAACTGCATTTATTACATCCTTAACACATGACTGAGCCGTTGTCAACTAATAGAAGACCTTATTTCTTTACTAAGCTTGTTGGCTGAAAGTGGTTCACAATGTTAAGCCACCAGCTATCTTCTACACCTTTTGTGAACTCTCTTATAAACCTGTAGTTGAGTATAAAAATCTTGTCTTGAAACTCTGGTTGTACACTGAAACAAGAAATTTGATAAATTATTGGGACTAGCTGTGTGAAAATTACCAAAATTTTTTCATTTAATAGGACAGTGCCACCAGCGTAAAAACCGCAAGCTCAAAAAGAGCACTGGTGGTCTAGTACTAGCGGGCCCGCCTTCCGATCTTAAGGTCGTGGGTTCAAATCCAGTTGTGTGCAAATAAGTTTTCCTGTTGAAAAATGTACGTGCACTATGCCAGTACTCTCAAACGGTGAAGGAAAACATCGTCGTAGAAACTTAAAAAGCTATTCCTTTTTAGTATCATTTATTTGTTATTATCAAAATTTTGATTGTAACTGTATCACACAATCACCCAGCTGGTGACAGTTGGCGTATCTATACATGTTTATATCTATCTATAACTATATATTATTATAAAAATTGGTGTAGATGTAGCTTAGAACCAGGCGAAGGACATAGGATACTTTTTATCCCGAAACAGGAACGGGAACGGGGCGAGCGAAGCCGTGGGCGGCTGCTATTTTTATAATTTATAAGCAACTTACCCTAATGTGACAGGAGGTAGATCATTAGTCTCTTTCATTTGCTTCAAGCCTTTTAATACATGATAGCACATTGTTATCTCAACCCATCTCTTGTCTGACTCGTCAAACATCACTCCTACCTGGAAATATTTTAGATCTATATTGTATGTACTAATTAACATAACTTAATAAGGAATAGGGGAAAGCCTTTGCCCAGGCTTGGGACCCGGTGGGCAAATTATAAAACAAAATGTTACAATTTTCAATTCTGTACGATAGTAGGCAATAAATATTGCACATCAGCCGATGTGTAAATTTCGGCTTCATAGGGCGTAGTGTGCACTGTGCGATAGAAAGAGATAGCGCTCTACAAAGCCGATGTACAATATTATTTATTGCCTACAACCATACTAGCTTTGTTGTGAGAATTAAAGCTTCTGAGCAATGGAGGTAAAACTGTAGTTCGATCACTTTAAATAGCAGCACCATCAACTGATACATAGAGGAACCGCATATGCTTGCAACTAAGTGATATGTCAATTTGATTTATAATCATCTAACTGTCATTCTCCATAAATTCATTAAAGGGACAGTTGCTTGTGCTGCCATCTACAAAAAGCTTTGTCTTCACATTGTTTACCATGTGCTATGGGTTACAGTTAGTGAGTGTATATCTTACTTTATTATTACATAACTCTTACCTGATATGGGAAAGCATAAAATATATCATCTTTGTTGATAGACAATAGTTGTCTCTGTCCTACAGAAAGTTTGGATACTGCGGACTTCAGCGAGGCAATAGCATCCTTCTCAACCAAACCCTCTAAGGATTTGAAGTCACTCTTCTCTAGGGCATCTGAAACAACCTGACGGGAGACTTGTACAAAAATAAATCATTTATAACTTGCATGTTCTTACTAAACGGTCTTTTGGCTTTATTTATTTTTGGTCAAGTAGGAATTTAATTCCTTTCAAACTCGACAGACTAAGGAGCAGCGCCAACAGCATTTTGCAGGTTATACCTGATAGGTATGACTTGCCCGTAATGAAGTCTTTCACTCGGCGCCTGATCTGATAGTCTCATGAGAGACTGAGGGGTCAAGTACTGAATGAAAGACATCTAATCTATGTACCTAAAACAACACAAAGGTACGTAACTACTAAAGCTGTTGTTGTGTTGCTTTTATTATAATAACATAGCATGAGATAGCCTGTGTGTCTAACACAATGGTTATAGTTGTCTGATCAATAAATAAATTATGATTATTAATTACTAACCTGTACAGCATGTTTTGAAGCTTCTATGAACTCTTGTAAACGAAAATCATTATCGAAATACGGTCTAATGATAAGGTTAGCAAACATCCAATTCTTGACAAACTTTATGAACGACGGCCAAACGATAGGCGGAAATTCCATTAATTGAGGTAGCTTGCGTGTCTCTACTCCTCGTTCGTCGCAATAACTCCGATATTGTTGGACAGGACATGTTGAGGTTACAGGTTTCGGGCAAACGATACTCGTCAGTACATAACGATCACGTAATCTGAAAGTCTGCCCTATCAGGACTTTTCTTAGAGCTAAATTCATAATTATACTTTTACAAAAATACTAATGGGGTTTTTTGAGAAATCCAAAAGAAAATCATGAAAGTAAAATAAATTATTTTCTCACACAAAACACAAACAAACAACTGCAAACAACACATTCAATGGATTTGGGTCGGGCTAATGTTTGGCCAGTTAATGTACAAGTTGTACAACATGTTATTGTTCACCCTGTTAAAACAAAACCTTTTTTTGGATTCGTTTAACCCGCGCCACACCCGCCGTACAATAACTCAGTCTCAGTCAGTGATCAGTGTTCAAAATGGGCCACGCACGTGATATTATTGTACAGCGAATGGACCACTTAGAAAACCGCGGTTTTGTAGGTGCTCCTTTGGCCGTTCGTACTATTAGCTCGTCCATGGATCGCCCGCTTTAGTTCGCCAATGGATCACCCACCTTCCTCCAAGACCACAATCTAAAATGCGTACTATGAGCTTAGAACAATTTTGTAAAGATAGTTGCATCTTGAAAACAGATGAAAACCGTAAAAAACCTTAGCAGAAAGACCGAATGAAATCTTTTTAGCAAACTTTAAAAAAACAAAAACAAGTATTCATTCTAGGGATGTCGGAAATGCAATAAAGTATCGAGATATATCGTATCGATGTTTTTTGAAAATATCAATATCAGTATTGATATTCTTATTAAAAAATATCGATATATCGGTATGATTTGACTTGACAGAGAATATTCGTGCTGTGGAAATTGAAATTGACTAGCAGAGTTGCCAACTTAAAAACCAAACTATAAAACAGCAAATCAAGTCGACCAAAACCAAAAAAATACATAAAATATAATTTGTTAAAAGATGTTAGTATAAAAAAAGTATTTTCTTTTTGGGATTTTTTAATCTTAAAACTTATAAATGTTTATTGGTCTGAAAAAATATCGGTTTTTATACCTTTTCGATACTTAGAATTTTATATCGATACATCGATATATCGAACTATTAAATATCGCTCAAAAATATCGATATATTGAAAAAATAATATCGATATATCGATGTATCGTTATTTTTTCAACAAGCCTAATTCATTCAATCATTCATTCACCTTTCATTTTGTTCGTTCGTTTCAGGCGGCGCTGAGATAAACAAGTAGTTTAATTAATCGCGAAATAAACGTTAATTACGCTATCTATACCTTTTCTGAAAGCTAGAACGTAATTATTATAAATTCAGAATCATGGACGACCAGGCCTGTCCACGTTGTAAGACGACAAAGTACAGAAACCCTTCTTTGAAGTTGATGGTAAACGTGTGCGGCCATGCATTGTGTGAAAGCTGTGTAGATTTGCTGTTTTTAAAAGGTAAATAGCGGTAAATTACTATTTTCTAAGGTTTAAATTGACTATGTGACTGTATTCCGGAAGTTTGTTTATAGTATGTAATAGCACCGGTAACAACATTCAGAATTTGAAACTGAAATGTAATTTATTTTCTTTTATTTAATCTCTTTAGTTGGATTTCATATATTTGCTTGTTACCACTTACTATGTTACATACAACATAGGTGTACATAGATATATAATGATTTATTTGTTAATTTCATTTTTTTTGTCCAACAACGGCACCCGGGTTCTAATATAAGTTATATCTACATGTTACAGGTTCTGGTTCCTGCCCCGATTGTAATGTCCCCTTACGCAGAAGCAACTATCGCGTCCAGCTTTTTGAAGATCCCATGGTGGAAAAAGAAATAGACATCCGAAAACGTGTCCTTAAAGATTACAACAAGAAAGAGGAAGATTTCCCCACATTAAGAGAATACAATGACTATTTAGAAGAAATAGAAACAATCATATACAATCTAACAAATAATATTGATATTGTGAATACTAATAAAAGGATAGAACAGTATAAGAAAGAGAATAAGGAGTTGATTATGAAGAATAAAGTTAAAATTGGTAAGAATGTTAATCCTATTCTTAAATAAGAGTAAAGTAATAAGGGGTGCTGGTGAGATTACACTGGCATGTCAGGCCGAACATGTGTTTGCCTCAAGTTGATGGGCAGTGCATCGTAGGGCACATTCCTGACGGGTGTGACATAAAGAGGCAATGCTGTCATAGGTAATGTTTACCACTTAACATCTGGCGGGCCATATGCTTGTTCCATCAGCTAGTTGTATAAAAACAAAATTGCATAGGTACTTCTTTTTGAAACTCGCAATCTTTCCTAAACCTATATGTACCTCAATGACCCTTTTATTGGTTGCCCCTGTTAAATTTCAAACTACAGTACCTAACTCCATCAAAATAATATTGCCATATTATTTTGAGGGCAAACTGCAAAGAAAACACTGAAAACCAGTGCTACAATATATCTGATAAAAAATATTTATGTCTCTTACAGGGCGTGAAGAAATAGAATTAGAAGAAATCTTGGAAATAGAGAAGCAAATGGAAGACCTCCGTCGGGCGGAGATCTTGAGGATGGAACAGGAGGCTAAGAAGCAAAAGATCAGGGAGAAGGAAGCTCTGATTGATGAGCTTATGTTTGCTGAAGGGGATGCTAAGGATATCCTGAACACGTTTGCTCAGACTATAGCAAGCAAACAGGAGGAGGTTCTGCCTCCAGTTCAAAAGGTACAGTTACCAATTTGATTTTCTTCACTTCTTATTGCTGTCCCGAAATTGGCAAAATCGTTCACACTCGGTGGGCGCTGGCGGGACCTTTTTGCGTGACGCTTGACGCGTTTGTCGAACTTTTTTCAGGTTCTACGACACGCCAGTTTCCTCACCATGTTTTCAAAACTCATTGGTACATGACTGGAATTGAACCCACGATCTTATGATCGGAAGGCGGGGCTGCTACTACTAGACCACCAGAAATATAACCTAGCAGTTATAATATGCTACTCATGGATAATATTATATAGCATTCTACTGGTATAAGAATATTTGACATTGATTTAGTTATTGAGTGTATTTGCTACAAATATTCAAATCTTTCCTCTTCTATTACTATATAAACTTCTATACTAATATTATAAAGATAAAAGATTTGTATTTTTGTGTGTGTGTTTGCAATGAATATACTCAAAAACTAAAAGTCCACCCGTGCAAAGCCGGGACAGGCCGCTAGTATAATATAAGTATGAAGTATAGGTAGCGGCACATAACTTTAGCGCTGACCGCTAATGCGCAGAAGTCAAAAATAAGGTACCTGAGGGGGGCTAGCGGAATGAAGGGCGGGTGTGCGTAGCGCTGATTGGTTCTCCAGTCGCACTCCGCTCTCTGAACCAATAGGACGCTTGCACACATCCACACATCCAGTGTGCGCGACATGGCACACTACGACGCATGCGCAGCGCGTATCGGTTAGCGCTAAAGTTATGTGCCGCTAGTTATATCATGGATTATTCATTTCTGAAAGCATGTATATTGTACAGGTGACCCAGTTTTCTTCCGGAGTGAAGTTCACACGGGGTCTTGGACAGGATTCCTTGCCTTTTATCGAAGAGGGTCCTTTGTATAAGTACACACCACCGGTAGTACCAGATCGAGTAGGTCCCACATCTCCGAGCTTGCAAGATATCGTCAGCTTAGGGTACTTGCAGCATGTAAGGTTAGTAAAAAAAATTGTTGTCTGTAAAGTCGTTTGACGATAGTTGAACGTGACAACGTCATACAGCTGTCCACGCGGACGCATCGCTCACTCAAGCAGGAGAGAGACAGATGTCGAACGCTGCCGAACGCGGAGGCCGATTGTAACTCTTTATCGCTCGTTCCGCGCTCTAGCTTGCACTTCAAGCTTTAAATGGAACGCCTCAGAGCGAGGTAACGCCGCATGATGTCAAGTTTTTCGTGCGTGCAGCCGCCGGCTCCATCGAATCATAAGACGTTGTCACGTCAAAAAGTAATCAGTAAACAGGCCTTTGCATCTATTGTAGATGATTTATATAGCGTCAGGGGCAACTCATGCCCCTACTTGCAGGATGCTGTAGTGCCTGGGACAGGATTTTAAATGGAATAGGCTTGCCCAGCACCTATACCATCCTGACAGCTTAGTCGGCCTTATCCACAGGAAAGATATGGTCAATATGTGCGGAGCTGACTAATAGCTTGGAGCTGAGTCTTTTTGTCCTTATCCCACTTTATGTGGAGTTGTGGAGGTCGGCACAAAGTGGATATATTATTGGATTATTTATTTATTTTGACTGGCCTTTCAGTTGGTAATAGCTCTGCCTTCTACGCTGTAGGCCGTGGGTTCGATCCCCAGCGAGAACAAATATTTGTGTGGTGAAAGCAGATGTTTATTCTCTGTCTGGGTGTTATATTGTGTTTTAAGTATGTATTTACGATTAGGAGTACCCTAAACCGACGAGCATGTTTAAAGAATGTTATGAGAGTGAATGAAGCGAAAGAGGTGTGTCAGGAACGTAGCAAGTGAAAATCCGTGATCTCTGCCTACCCCCATGGGAATAAGGCGTGATTTTATGTATGTATGTATTTTTGCAAAAAAAAATGTATTTAAGTATTATATCAGGTATCTGGTTCCCATAGTACAAGTTCAGCTTAGTTTGGGGCTAGCTAGTGTTGTGTGGATTTTCTACAATATTTATTTATTTTATTTTTACAGATCAGAGAACGCAACAGAGAAAGCAGGTGGCTACTCTGCGACTTTACCCTGTCTTCGAGCCTTACAAGATGCCTTGACAGGCTTATATCACTCCAGCTGACCTATTACCAAAGAATTATCTTCTAATAGTCAATCTATCTTTGAAGATTAGTAGGTTTAACTTGAGGAATTTGGCGTAGCTCGAAATAACTTTTCGTCGTCGAATTATGAGCAAAAGCGCTCTTGTAGGTGGCTTAAAATAATGCTAGCAGCTATTTAGGACGTTAAACTCAGTGCCACTTTTCGCTCGCACACTTTGGCCTTTTTAACCGACTGCAAATTAAAAAGGAAGAGGTTCTCAATTCGGTTGTATTTTTTTTTATATATTTTGCTTATGTATTAAAAGTCTGGGCATTTTTTGGCAAGCCTGGGCAAGGAAAACGTGCTAGGGTATTTTTTTTCTAAACTGTGAGCAATTCGATTACATACAAGATGTTGCTCGCGATTTTCGTTAAATAAGTTCAGAGATTGTATGTCTTACTAGCGATCCGTCCCAGCTTAGCACGGGTCACTAGTAGAAAATAGTGTGATGTTATATAGCTTAAAACCTTTTTCGGTAAATGGACTATCCAACACCAAAATGTTTTTTCAATTTGGACCAGCAGTTCCCGAGTTTAGCGCGTTTAACCAAACAAACAATCAAACTCTTTAGCTTTATAATATAAGTATAGATTAAGGGTTAAAATTTGCGAGCGAAAAGTACAGTCGCGGTATGAAAATGTTCGTCACCTTAGAGTCGGTTTTCGCTTGCACCAAGTGCCTTGATCATGAACACATTTTGACATAATTTGTGGCGTTAACATAACGGTGTATTCTGTCTATTCAGTTTCAAAAGGTAGTATGTGATCGTGATACGTTGAACAAATCAAGTTGAAAATCGACGAACATTTTCATTCCGCCACTATACATCGACCGTGGTCTTAACCTTAAAAGGTGCCAAATATTGTTTTTATATGTGCCTTTTACTACCCTTTTAAAACGGTGATAGTCTTCATGGGAATCTCAGTAAGCTTTTTCAGTTGAGTTGTGTCTTTTTGTTTAAAGTTTTACGGTAAATAACTCGTTATTCTATGTATAGGCGTGTTTTGATTTCGAAGCTGCGTTGCAGATTGATTGTCAGTTTTTAATTCAATTTGATGTGAATCAAATTAATTTCAATAATAAAAAAATATTTCATACCAATGGATTATTAATTACGGTATGAAATGGTGATATGAAAATGTACAACATTCCTAGTATTGTAAATTTGTTATTTTATAAACATTAAGGCTGGTTTTCGTTTGTTTTTTTTTCAGTATTTAAATGTAAATATTTTTGTAAGCTCAGGTAGTTAGGTTAAATGTTTAGGAAATTTAGGTAGGCGTGTTGGTTTAACGTTGTTGTGTTTTTATGATAATAAAATAAAACAGATTGACATCTTAGAACTTGGTTTAATTTTTTGAAAATGGGATAAAATGAAACAGCGCCATCTAGCGTTACAAAAAATAACTATGCAGTAATAGTGTCTCCGTAAAACCATAGATGTCGCTAGAAGTATTTTATAGCAGTCTGGTTGATTTTCTGAGGTGCTGATAGAGTCACAATAATGGAAATCAGAAAACAATAATAAAACACCTACCTGGACAGAGAACAAATAACTATGGTCATTTAATTTTGTTCACCACACAAATATTAACTGAACAAGATTTATTCTCGGTGGGAATCGAACCCACGTCCTATGGCGTGCGCAGAAGGCCGGGCTACTACCAACTGAACGGCGACGCCTGTCAATTATAAATTTCAACAGATTATTTTTCCGAATGGACAAAATATGCGAGATTTCACTACCGGACAATGCCTAGTGTTAGTAGTTACAAAGAATATAAGTAAGGTAGTTAGGTAGGCAAAGCACACCATAGTTAACATATAATTTTAGGACAATAATTAGGTATACCTTGGAAGAAGAATCAAAATTATACAGTTCAATTGTATTATAAAATGTGTGCCAATTACAGGCATGCACAGCATTCGCAAATATATTATAAAACAACAGAAATTGATATAAAAAAACTTAAAATACAAAGTACTACGTATAGGGGCTGATTTTTCCATCGACGGAACAACGCCACTCGTCGAACAAAATGGACACCTTTTATATAAAGATAAAAGAAAGAAACAGAAACATAAATTAATCTAATTTTTGTTTCTGTTTCTTTAATAATTATTTAAAAACAATTTACAACTTAATCTAGAAAAAAAAATTGTTCAGTTGACTTTTATAAACCGAGAGCGAGTCACCAAACGGATGATGATTCTTTGTCTATTTAAATACATGTTTTCAAGTAGGTGCATATTAATAAGATTAGGTAGGTCTATAAATAATAATAATTATAATAATTAAATCTTTATTTCATAGTAACACAATTACAATACTTATACAATAGAAGAGACGACACAAAAATAACACAAAAACATACACATAAAAATATATACTTATTTAAAATACACAAACATCAATCTCATCACCATTAAAAACCTATTTCGCTAAAATATTGGACGTTACTATAATAGTTTTACAGTTTAAGACTATTAAACTTATCCGCTAAGGTACATAATATGCTATTGTGACTGCCTCTCATTCGGCCCAAAAGAAAAGCTATAAAATTGCAGAGCTAAATAGATAGTAAAAATATGCAAGCTCGTCGCGATACAAGGTAGATAGGTACTATACAATTAGCATGTGAAAACAACGCCTCACCCGCCCGGGGACACTCTAATTGGCGTTGAGTAAACTTGCCATGTTATCGAAACGCCGAGGGCGGGCGGTGGATGAGCTAGGTTTATACGGCGTCGGCTTTGTTATAAAATAAGATACAAATGTTTTATTAGGGACTCATCTTCTTAAATTTAAGAGCTTAGCTATTGTCGGTGGTATTGGGGCTTGTACCTATATCGGTTAGTAGGACAATCCACACAACTAACTAGCCCCAAACTAAGCAGAGCTTGTACTATGGGAACTAGATAGCTGATGAATATTATATATTTTTGTAAATACACACTTAGAATACCTACAGTATAACAGAGAACCAACATCTGTGTTCAACACACAAATAAGTAATATTTGATCTCGGTGGAGATCGAACCCACGACCTACGGCTCAGAAGGCAGAGCTACTACCGACTGAGCTGAGAGGCCAGTCAAATAATCAGAGGGGTGTTTAACAGTTTAACAGTTTTAACAGCTTTTATACGGGCTTGTACAATTAAAAGCGTATAATTAGGTATACCGTTGAAGACTTCCTTTACCTGGAGCTTATTCTGGATGTCGATAGTCATAAACCGACGTGTTAAAATTGAACTCTATATAGTCTAAGCGGAAATAGTTCGGATTTGGTTTGCAAGGTTTTACCTAAAACTAATGGCCAGTTTCATTGATGACTAATTAGACTAAAAGTTTTGATTAGTCGAATTGAAATCCGTGAAACCGACCCAAAAAAACTTACAAACTATTAAACATGGATCAGAAATAAATATAAATATAAAAAATACATGCATAAATATTTTTGTGGACAATTCACACAGCACCATCTAGCCCCAAACTAAGCAGAGCTTGTACTGTAAGGAATGAACCGAAGTTAAATTTAATTGAATCGAGTTATGCAGATAAAAAATCACAAAAGTCCACCTCCGTCCTAGCCCAGCGTTCTGAAATCCGCCCGCCCAGCGCGCTAATATTTACTTCTTATTACCGCACCGTCTCCGTACACAGGGTGCTACAAGACACGTGATTAGCCGAACAAAGGATTGAACATAATGGGTTCAAATATCAATATTATGAGCCGGTTTTCATAAAGTATTGTACAGCTATTATTTCTTATGTGGCCGTATCCCCATAATATGAAAGAGGTCTATAACTTAGCAGTTGACTTTGACGTACAAAAGCTTCTTCTTCTTCTTAATTAGATGGCGTATGCCCATTTGGACAATTTTGCCAATACCAAGTATACCTAAATAAAATAGTTTTTAGTCAAGTCAGTCAATAGACAAGATGGACGTCATTGGCTTTGAAAAAAAATGGTGGCCGTTTTTCAAAACCATTGGAAACATTTTCGATCAAATCAGGATATCATACAATACACTTTTATTCCAACTGTTCACATTTAGTGCTAAGACCTCAAGTAATGTTGGTTAAAATACCACCGAAATTACACAACAGAACTCAAAAATGACAGAAAACGAAACCCGTACAAAAGCTAATGAGCTCTTGTACTGTACGTCAAAGTCATTGATGGGGAGAACAATACCTACCCCGTATCTAGTTTTCATGAACTAAGTAGTAGGTATTCGTTCATTATGTAAGTACCGATTTGATTATAATAGATAATTAAGGCATGCGTCACGCCACCTGATGCACAGTTCAGTTTGTAGTAACTCTGCCATAGGTCGTGGGTTCAATCCCCACCTAGAACAAATATTTGTGAGGTAAACATAGATGTTTGTTCTCTGTCTGGAAGTATTGTTAAGTTGCATTCTTAAGTAAGTATTTACAAAAAAGTGCATTAGTATTATAATCATTCCCATCATACAAGCTCTGCTTAGTTTGGTGCTAGATAGGGTTCCTACTTTCAGATTGGTGCATTGGTCCCCTAAAAATTTCATCAAAATCGGTAGTATTAGTAGTTTTGGTTTGAAATAAAAATAACTGAAAAAAATGTCATCCTTCTTTTGACCATCACCAAGCTTGAAGTCCGGTTTTCATAGACTTAGGGACTCCTTGCTGCGCAGTAGGTAAGTTTGCAACCTCTTTGGATTTTCCTCTGGTTTTCAGTAAGTGACCACCCTGTATCAAGGTCCGGTGGCGTATAGTCGTATGATATGCGTTTTAGTGCAGGTGCCACGGTTGTCTCTGATAGGATGGAACTTTCCGACGTTTGTATAATTTTGTAAAATATGCGTGGGTTCGTGGTTATTATTACAGGCGTCGGCTGTTGCTCTGGCATATACATATTTGATCTACCTACAGGAGGTATTGCCAATTTAACCTTCATTAGTTTAGTTTAGGAAACATATTATATTATAAAAATTGTATGAATACAATTTAATTTTTGTACCGCTATACAATCTTCCGCGATACAATTAAATTATCAATGAAACTGAGGAGATTATTTTTAATAAAAAAACATTTCTATTATAGACCTAAACTTTAATACTTAGTAGGTAGGTAAATTGTTTTCACATAGAAAGACCTAGTAGTTCCTAAAGACAGGTTCCATACTTAATTTTTTATGGTTTCGGATTTCCCCACACAATTCCAATAAAAAACGCGATATCTGTTTTTTATCTTATTAACTGCCCATCCAGTCACTTACAACAACAGTTTCCCACACACGACACATGCCACAGCAAGTGCCGGGAACTGTAGCTACCTATTAGATAGGTAAAAGGTAGAGATTGGATTTTAGTTTCTGCTGTCTGGGGGTTTGTTAGGATAAGTGCGAGTGTGCAAGAAAGTTTTTAAATACAAATAGAATATAAAATATATTCAGGAAACGGTATCGCTGAGGTAGATAAGGTTATATTAGTCCTTATACATTTAATACTTTTCAAAATGGTAGGTAATTTCCCACCTCAAAATTGCTCGAGCCCGTCTAAAAAAAATTATAAAAGTAAAATATTTGTGGTGCTAAGTACCGTTGGCTACTTTTTATTCCGATAGGTACCAATACGAACAAAGCAGTAGCCTGAAGCATAGACTAAGGAAAACACCTGAAGCTAGTTACCAATAAATAGCTGCTTAATTACCCCATAACATTTAAACAATAACAGCTGTCGGCCATATTGTTTTCGATGACGTTTCGCCGCCATTTTAGCTCGGGTGAAACAAAGGAGTTCCAAACAATAGAGGTGTAAGGCGATACCAATGAATGATGCATAATTATGAAGACCACACTGTGTGTAGGGGCATAAACGCAAGGTGTCGTATCGATGGGGTATTATTAATTACATACTCTGGATTAGATTTTAAGTTATTTATTAAATAAGATATGTTTTTGCAAGGTTTACGTAAATACCTAAGCTTGTTGGTTGGGAAAGCTTCCATTACCGTTTAACGACTGCTGGACTCAGAAATAACAATTTAGCATGCCCTTGTGCAAATACAAAGAAACTATATTTTTATATTAAATCACAGAAATCAGTCTTAATAAATTGGTTTTGTAAAATGTGAGGAGTTTATTTATGTAACTACATAAATAAACTCCTATGTCCTAAAAAAAATATGGGTATAACTACAAAAAAAAAATGTTTCTTTGGGTCAACAAGTATCTATCTAATGACTTAAAAAATCAACAAATGTTTATTATATTTTGCACTTATTGTTTTTATCATTAAAAAAAAGGTGCATTAAAAATACACAAAAAGCGAGATGCAAACTTAATTTGGTGGAGTTGAGAGTTATGAAAGGCCTACCAATAAAAAAGCAGCAACTGCGAAATTCCAACTATTCTCTGCGGTTTTTATGACCTCCGTAAATCAGAGTTCAGCAGAAGATAAACAAATTAATATGTAGTAAAACTTACGATATTGACGTACAAGTTTACACTCGGTTTTATAAAGACAGATGGTTCTGGCTTCCCGTGCTGAGTGATAGGAAAACATGGCGATGATTGAGCGCTGATACAAACCAGTATTTTAATAAATAAATAGTGCTAGTGATGGGGCCACGTCGTATTCATTAGACCAATAGTTTTATTTAAAACTAGTGAAATCCCGTGCGACTTCGTTCGCGTTAAGCTTTTCCATACAAACTTCAACCCCCGCTGCACCCCTTTAATTTCAAAAAAAATTCATAACACACCCTTCAAATTTCAATTCAACGCGACCACGACAAGTGGTTGAGGCTTTGCGTTGTATATCAGTCACTTACCAAGCTTTTTTAAAAAGTTAAATTGTGGCAGTTTTGTATTAAATAACATAATTTTCAACTAGACTTTATAAGACCTAATATTTATTGATATTGATTAGACTTTCGATGACAAAAAATATTATCATAATCTTTATAATTCACTATTTAATTATGATAATTTTTTTAGATCTAGAGTTGTCATCAAAACAGACTTAAACAAGTTAATACACTTAGATAATACACTAACAATACACTCATACTTATAAATCATGTTTTTTTCAAATAAAGGCAACAACAGCATGCTCTCTTGTCTAACATTACTAGAACTTATAAAAAATATCATAAATTTTAAGAGTTTTAATATAATTTATGGTGGTGCGTTCGTAAGGACTGACAATCGGTAAATAGATAAAGAGGTTTGAAGTTTATAAATGAAAATAGCTGAACTACTTTATAATAAGTGTAATCAGTCCTTCCCATCACTATACCATCAAAAATCAGTACACTGTAAACGCCGTGTTCATGTGAACTCAATGTTATTCACCGCAGCAAGTGTTGACGTCTAGCCGACGAGAGTCAATCTGAAACGTATGCTTATTTTTTTTTCGTATGGACTAAAATGCTGGTGGTCATTTCTTTTCGATTCTTACAGCGCTACCGGACAATGGTGAGCGCAGAGGGCGCTCAACCGGTACATATTTAAATGGAAAACGCACTTACGGCTTTATACCTGTCGGGTGACCCGACTCGGGTCAGAATTTAGTTTCTTCTAGTGCCTCTTCATTACTGAAAGTTTGCAGTAATCTTTTAAAACTTATCGTTATCATAATTTAATTACATATTTCCTACATAGTAGCTATAAAACAAAACATGGCACTCTTAGAATGCCGACAGAAGTAAAAACTTCACTAACTAACAATTACTCCCGACTTTTGACGAAGTTTTTCGATCTTTGACGAAGAGGTGTTGGCCTCATCATCGGTTTTTTCCACCTCAAAAAATGCTCAAGACGATTTAAAGAAGCTATCACATAAAATAAAAGGAGACGCGACTTATAAGGCTATATTATCAGTAAGCAGAATAAGGTGTAATGTCTTTGCGCAACTAGCAATATGAGAATGCAGCGTCAGCTCTACAGAAAAAACAACGCCGAGTCTTTCAAAGTAAACAAGAGTATAAAGAGAGTTTTCCTATGAATAAAATAAAAGTACAAGATTGTATCAATGGCTGAGTATGGAATCGGCGACTTATTATATTCCTAATAACAGGAACGTATTAACTTGAGACGGGGAGCTATGAAGAAATAGACTGGACCAAGTATAATTACCTATTTCATTCACAGCTCAATAGTAGCTCTACCTTTTGCGCTGGAGAGCATGTTTTTGATCCCCACCGAGAACAAATATTTGTGTGGTGAACGTAGATATTTGTTCTCCACCTGGGTATTATATTGAATTCTAAATACATGCACATGTATTATTCACGTATTTTACATGCATTTAAAACATAGTTATAGGTACATACATGCTTTAAATTACAGCATGAAAGTTAGAAAGCTCTGCTACTTGGTTCAATCGTTGGTTGTAATTGGAACAAAGCAACGAAATAAAATAAATATTCTGGACAATTCACACAACACTAGCAGAGCTTGTAATATGGGAACCAGACAACTGGTTATAATACCTACTTAAAAGGTTTTTTTTCAATAATCACTTAGGATACAATATAACACCTAGACAGAGAACAAACATTTATGCTCACCACCCAAATATTTGTCCCAGCGCAGGAGGCAAAGCTGTGAAGGATGTGGAAATGTAGCTCTTATACTCTAGAATAAATTCCAGATTAATTTAGTGCCGCATCTAAATATTTCTAGCTCTACCTCCCTATGCCAAAGGCATTTATAGATTCTTCATATATATCTGTATCGACTCTATTATGTTATTGTTGTCTGCTTTGGGATATGAAACGTAATTGGCAGTTATATCGGCACAAATATGCTTACTATCGTCTGCATCTCTATATCTGTAGCCTTAAGATCCACTTTCGCTTGTAATAAAAGAAAAAGCTCTATAACAAGTTTAGTGCTTAGAGGATTTGCGTGATTTGTCGATGGGTGATGTATGCTGTCTGGTTTTAAGTTTGATTGTTTTTAGAACGGGATTACTCTGTTTTTGTAAGCTACTATTTAAAGAATGTTGTAAAACTTTAGTACATTTTAATGGAGGTTGAGTTTTACAAACTATGCGCTATCAGGCCAAGTGCGGATCAAAGCCACTTATTTTAGTTTTTTATTCGAATGTTTTAAACCAAAGAGGTAAGACATTCATTGCAAAAAGGAGTTTGGAAGTTTTTTTTAAACGCACTGTTGTTGTAATTTACTGTCATTTTGCTGACAAAAGTAAATTCCTAAATAAATTTTCTTTTGCTTATTTGCTGTTGCTAAAAATTTCATCTGTAATCTACTGTTTTTCTACGCCATATTGTCCATTATGTTTATATTATGTACTTATAGTTACTTTATACCCAATCATTTTATTTCTTTCTTTCTAAGGCCTATTGTTTAAACTACAGATAAATTTATCCATCATATAAAAATACATCCATCAAAAACAAGGACTTTTTGATTCCACGAATAGCGTTATTCTGTAGCTTGGAAAAATGGGCCCTATACTATGTCAAAATAATTCGCCAATTCCACATATCCCTATCTATCCCTATTAATAGGGAAGTAATCGGGTATCATGCAAAAGCTAGCCAAGTTGTGAGAAGATGACATGTCACAAAAGGTATTTCGATCATTGAGTAGATTAGCGACAATCGCTTCAATTGAGCTTATTTGCTTTAGGTATTGAGTTAAATTCTTGGAATTTTAGCCAATCCACTCTATGAAGCACGTTACTTTTGATTAATTTGACTTCGATTTTGTTTGACCGGTTTGTCAATTTGTCAAAAAATCTATGCTTGAGGCTCGACTCAGACTCAAGCACTATTTCTGAATACTGGCCTAATATATTTTTTCATTGTTAGGTTACTTACAAAGTATGATCTCAAACCACTTAAATCTTTTCCGACAAATCCTGTATAGATTGACGTTCAATTTGCAGTGGTATTTAAAATTAACTTCAAACGATCCAAACAAACTTAAAACAATGTTTACTGTCGCAAAAAATAACTATTTCGTTTCCTGTAGCTCAGTCCCATTCCACATTCTGAAGGAAATCGAGCAACATTCCACATTCCAACTATTCTGTAGCAAAGTACTTTCGTAATAAGGCTTCATTTACGAATTAAACATCACAATTTAAATTCAAATTGACGTTGCAATTGCACTCTTCAAACTAAATTACGTCTCAGCTGTACGGTCTACATTACATTGCCTATAAACTTATTGACTGTTGCAATTTTACGAGCATCACTCTACCTTTCATCACCATTTTGAATCTCCTTATTAACTTCGTGATAAGGTTCAATATCACTAGGAATTTTATCATTAGCATCACTCGCTTGCGTTTCAATTAATTTTTCTCTTTCCTTATTCGCATCGAGCTAAGGTTCATTATCGTTTATTTTATTACCATCAAGAGCATTATAGCCAGCGATTTCTTTCGCCATCTGTCGGTCCGTTTGATCTATTGCAATTACAGTTTTACACCGATCGTAAAATTCAAGATGGCTGACAGGTAATCCTGCTTTGTTATGGTTTTTTACCCTCCATGGGTTTTTTATACCCGGCCCTTAAATCGAAGCTAGCGTATTTTTTACTTCTATGGCTATTTGATGGTGAAATTTTAAGATATTTTGTTACTTGATGTGTTACGTTATGTTATTATGCGAAACAATATTTGGATCTTTGCTAAACCTATAGACAGTAAACTTAACGAATGTTCAACCTTATTTACAGCTGTTGTTGAAAATCAGGGTTAATCTATTTTAGTTTATGATGCTTACGACTTCAAGTGTTACTTGATATAGTATATTATCTTGAATAACAGCAATAACACACGCCATAAAGCACACCCTTGAGTACTCCAAATTTTATTGAGACAGTAATCTACATCTGTTCCATCCAATACAAATTCAAAACGCAGAGTTATCACTTCATTTTGATCATCATTAAATGATCACTCTATAACAACCCAAAAGATATTCTCAATTTAGTGCTTATAGGTATTTGTTTGATTACTTTTAATGGCATGTTCGATTTCGATAATGTTTCCACATGTGCGTATTTATCTAAGAAAGAGAGAAATACAAATTATTTATTTAACGTACTCGTAACATTGGTACACAGAACGGAGCATTGACAAATTGAAGACTAAAATAAGCACAAAAAATATCTGTTATGATTTCGTCGGTCCCATATTTATATTTACTAATATTATATTAAAACCATGAAAATAAGTTCAAAAAATATATTTTGCATTATTTTTTTTTGAATATTTTTTTGGTACTCCTATGGAATACTTAGTAGGTATATTTTTGAACCATGCATCAAAGTGCGGGTTTGATTAAATCTTAATAATGTTTGATCCCTATTTTTTCTTTACCTTTTTCATCCCACTACTGGGCAAAGAAAATTATGTTTATACCTATTTTAATTTAATCATTACCAGTTAAGTGATTTTAAGACCCTGGGTGCGGCAAAATGGCCTTATTTGTATGGATAGGTTAATGCGTGTTATTAATGAATAATTTAACTTTAAGTAGCAATTAATAATGCTTGCGAATATTTTATCGTCAATTTGTGTGAAGCCAGATATAAATCTGCGCTTAGATTATCTGTGGTATCACGAGTAGAAAGTTATATCGAAGCATAGGATATGCCAGTTTCTACCACGCTGATGTTGTATTTTGATGGTAGTATGTGCAACTGTAAAAAAAAACGTATCGACTTATAGAAGACCTCCTCAGTATTTTTGTCCGTTAAAAATACCAGGCTCTCTCGCAAGGCTCAGCTAAGTTTAGTAAAAAATACCAGGCATAAAGCTCTCTTTTCATACAAGTAGATACTCTAGGTACTCTAAAGAGGTTTTGAATTTTTAATATCTCTTGTAAAAAATACTTGTATGTGAAAAAAAGGATTAGGGTTAGGTTTAATTATTATATTAATTACTATCGGCCTGTCCCGGCTTCGCACGGGTGGACTTTATTAAATAAACACATAAATATAGACTATGTTATTCAGAATGGATGTAGCTTTCAAATGGTGAAAGAATTTTTGAAATCGGCTGAATAGTTTTTGAGTTTATTCATTACAAACATACACACAAAAATCTTTATAATATTAGTATAGAGGTATAGATTATTTCAAATCAGCGTAAAAAAATATGGTGAAAACAATGGATAATGCCTATGTTCTACAGCCACTGTAAGCTCGTTCAAACTATAGGGATAGTAATTGGCAAAGCCCAAAGTTATTGAACACATCCCCTTCCCACTCCTCAGTCGTTTAGTATGTAAAAAATGGTTATGTTTATTTGATTTTTGCAATAAATAAAGTTGCATGACTTTAAGTCCCGGCTCGATCAGAGTCAAATCAATTTTTAAAAAGATAATATTTTTGCGGGTTACCATCTCAACTCCATAAGCCCTGAATTGATGGTAGTATTTTTGTTTAATTTTTATGCTACTATCGGTTTGCGATCACTACTCCTACTTTTTTGTAAAAAAATATTTTTGTATGAAAAAAAATCGGTTGTCTGTAAAGTCGGTTTACTGACGATAGTTGAACGTGATAACGTCATAAGAAAATACTGATGGAATGGTTCCATTTTTCAAAAGAATTTTAATTAATATTTGTGACTCGCGGACTCGGACTCGGACTCGGACTCGAACTCTCGGACCCGGACCCGGAACCCGACCGAACCCTTACCCTTACCCTCATTTACCCTTACCCTCATTTACCCTTACCCATTACCCGACCCGGGCTCGGGCTCAGGTAAATGGAACGACGAAACGACGTAACGACGCATGAGTCATGTTTTTTCGTGCGTGCAGCCGGCTCCATCGATTTATAAGACGTTATCACGTCAAAAAGTTATAGCCAACAAAACACAACGAAAATTAAAAAGCAGAAAACAAAACTACTCATTTCGGCAAAAACCTAGCAAATAAATAAGTTTTTCAGGTTGTAGGTACAGGTAAGCAGCTACTTACATTTCGATAATCTTTTTGTTATGTCAAAACCGCTAAACATTTTCTTAAAACTTTGTGAATGTAAAAATATGTGGCAGGAACTTTATTTAGTAGTAGCAAGCAAAAGGAAAAATGAATACCTTGGATTTACCTGTTTATTTGTAGGTATGTTCGTAAATCAAAGCTAAAAAGCTCACTGATTTTATGTGAAATGTGACGTAAGACCAAGAGCGGTGTTGACACATTGCCGTGAGAAATGGCATGGTATTCGCAAGGTATTCCACCGGTCGCTTAGAAACACGGCCGGTGGTAAGGGCCTGAAGGATAACCTCATGCAATGTGCATCACGCCCTCCAGAGCGACCCTTCCCCTTTACGGAGAATCCTATGGATGGAATACACCAGCCAGTCTGGTTTTGTGTTTCAATGCGCGCGGATCGTAGCGCGTGAACCGCCATTCTAAAATACTTGTTCGATTTTCGAAAACGAACCTTTTTTAAGTTTCCCATTCAAAGTCACCATGAGTTCCAAATTTAAAGTGTAGCGGTCGCCCGCGTAAACTTTCACGCAACTTTTTAAAGTTTTTTTTAATTTGTAATTATTTCCTGTGATTACTTTGTTATGTTTGTGGTTTCAGTTCTGTGGTTGGGATCGGTGTTTTTATGATTTTGTGGTGTGCGAGCGTTTGAAGGGTGATTGGAAAGTGACCTTAGGTGTTTTTGTGCAAGATGCAGCTGTTTTGGCGAGTTTTGTGCACTCTACTGCTGGTGGTGCAAGCTGTTATGGGGAATTGGTGGTAAGTGATGAGCAAAATTAAAGACGCGAAAATCCGTACTTGTAAGATAACGAACAAACAAAAAAGAAAAGAAAAATTTTAAGCTAAACTTTAGCCGGCTTACCTTAAGAGGCTATAGAAGCAAGGCCAAGTGGCCCAATCAAATAATACAATATTTTTTTTGAAAGAAAGACAGATACATTAAAATAATTTCATCAGTCAGGTGCATCGATCATTCGCTCGGAACCGTTTTATACTCACCCTTGGCGGAATCGTTTCTTTAATTTCATCATCGTAAATGTCAATTTGGATGGCTTCACTTGAAAATGAAGGAAACACTTTTTAAACGATAATATCTTTACTAAGTACATTTACTACAAACCTGAATTCTTAAAAAAAACTATATTACTATGAGTATATTAGTTTTTATGACAAGTTTGCAGCGTTAGAGTGCAAAACCCACAATTTTTTTTCTCTTTTAGATATACCGCTATGTTTCCAAACCTGTGTACCGATAATCTAGAGTCACAAAACGGCGCATCACTACCACTTACAACTTCCGACTTCTTCTTCTTTCCATGACACTTAGTTCCAAGGAATATAATACTCTCTACGAGAGCTTAGTTCTTTCGAACCAGTGTGTGTGGTGAAAGGATTGAAATAACGCTTTATGTGCGAAAGACTTCAGAGGCACTTGACACATGCATTTTTCGAATTGTTTAGTTACGACACGCCAAGTTTTTCTACTACCGGTGCTTATTTTATAATACAATATACAATGCCACTGTAAGTATAAGGAGTCGATTTGTCAACATCAATTGAAACGTCATTGTTAGCACATGGTTTTGTCACTTTGATGTGCCGGTTTCCGCTAGTGCGTACGCGCCGTTAAGCTATATTTATACTTGAGGTAGGTTTAGGGTTGTCAAACAAATAATAATATGTTCAAAGCTTTTACTGGTAAGTAACGAAATAAGAATCTGAAAATTAATACTATTATTTACACAAGAAACAGTTGAGCTATCTGCAGACCGTTACAAACGATCTAGAGATAGCTGAACTGATCCAAATTCATGCCAGACGGAAGCGTCCTCAAGATGCCAACGGCATTGCCACGCTGAATAGCAATGCTATTGCGCTGCGCCAGATTCTATATAAAATAAATATTATTGTATTGAATATTATAAATATTATATATTGAATAATAATTAATTAATAATAATGTCATTAATATTGTCCGTTAGCGCTGAAAGAATCTTCAGCATTTAGCGATCACGTTCATTCGGAAAAAAAATATTATTGACGTTGACTCATGCATTATTTTTCCAAAATACGTTTCGGTTGTATGAGATTCCGCACGTGACAACCCTAGCTAGTCGCAAAATAACTTCTAACGTTATGCTTCTTTTGTAAACATGCTTAGCAGTTTTGTTGGTGGTTTAGTAAAAGTGAATTTACTAAACGGAGACTATTTAAAATGCTCGGAACACCCACATGTTTTAATGCTTGGACTAAAGTTAAATTGTAGTACTGTAAAGTTAGAGCCTCTCAGCTCACTAATAACTCTGCCTTTAGCGTCGTAGGTCGTGGGTTCGATATTCATCTAGAACAAATGTTTGTGTGGTGAACGCAGATGTTTGTTTTCTAAAATAATGTTAAATATAATTTTCACAAAGTTTGAACCTGAAGTCGGTTTTTGCGTTTTATATTTATATTCTAGTTCGCTTCTCTAGTTAGTTCTTGCGTTTTTATTCAAAACATGGATGAACTGTGTGAAAGTTGACAATCATGGATAAGAGTGGAGTGAATGCAGAGATGACGGCTGACAGAGGGGAATGGAGGAGGAAGACATGTTGTGCCGACCCCACATAAAGTGGGATAATGGCAGGAAGAAAATTCTAGTTCTCCAAAAAATAAATTAATTTTCCGAATGCCGCAATGAAATTATCAAAAACATTATTTTTGCATGACTGGACCTAAACTACACAACCAAAAAAACACGTATTCAAAAATTATTAAACTTGTTTACCTCCGAACCCTACTTAATATAATGAATAGGTATATTGATCGCAAAAATCTCAATTTCTCTAAAAGCAACGACAATTCCTTCTGTGCTATTAAGTTTTTGCCTATATCTTGTCTCTTTTACTTAACCAGCCAATACAATTCGTATAAAAATAATTTATGAGGCATTGTTCTGACAATGGCCTTATTTTCTTCTCTTTGGTCGACCTTGCGTTTAGTCAAAGTGATTGCCTTTGTATAAAATCATCTCATATTGTTATGGGATACTGGCGATCCGCTTCGGCTTCGCACGGTTTGAAATTCATGGTTGATACACCTTCTTCCCGCACTAAGCGCTTTGCCTCCACTTTTATAATGCGGACAGCCAAAGAGTGGAACTCGTTGCCGGCGTCTATTTTTCCGAATACCTATAATTTGGACGTTTTAAAAAAAAAAGAGTGAATAGGTATATCTTCTAGGTGTGCACGCTACACCGTCTATCGCATCATCACTTAACATCAGGTGAGATTGCGGTCAAGCGTTGGCCTATAAATTCTAAAAAAAAAGGAAAAAATCTAATTTTCTACCCGTTAAAATTTTTCACCTTTTTTTTCCAAATTGCTTCCGCAAAAAAACAACCTTTTACTTGCATAATCATTAAAAACAATAACTTAATGATGAAACTGGAGTGTAGGCTAGATACTTGCATAATCTTGTCTATCATTGGCTAAGGTGTAGTACTCTAGATTCCATACGTTAATCTAGTTATAATAATATTTGCTCATAGTATTAGTCACTAAATATCAAAATCACCAAGTCTCGGAGACATTGTACTAATGCTTTGTGTATATATAACGGCCTAAAGTGTAATTATCACATTGCTTACATTATGTAAAGATAATCCAGTAAAAATAATATTTGGACATTGCTTTTATTGCCTGTATACTAAATACCACAAGTTAAGGTTGTTCGATTCCGATACAAACTGAATTTACACAACTATGGGCAAACAAAGTATAAATGTATACTGAAATAGCTGTAATAGAATTTTACAGTGGCCTTTATTGCCGGCCAGTTATATAAAGTTGGAGAAAACTGTAGGATAACAGAAATATTAATAAAAAATCAAAAAAGTAATTTTTTCGTCATTCTTTCTAACGGGTACTCGGCATTGAATACGTGAATGAGCTTAAAACATAAGTCTCAAAATAGTCGTAAAAGTCTGTTAGTTCTTTTTCTGAAGCACCGACTGCCACGACCAACGGCTACCACTCCAACTTTATATAACTGGCCAGTAATAAGGACCACTGTAAAAGCCTATAACAGCTATTTCAGTGTACATTAATACTTTATTCGCCCATAGTTGTGTAAATTAAGTTTGTATGGAAATCGTACCCCCTTAATACACTCATACAAAGTCGCGTAGCTTTTTGACGTGACAACGTCTTATAATTCGATGGAGCCGGCTGCACGCACGAGAAAACATGACTCATGCGGCGTTACCTCGCTTTGCGGCGTTCCATTTAAAGCTTGAACTGCAAGCGAGAGCGCGGAACGAGCGACAAAGAGGCACAATCGGTCTCCGCGTTCGGCAGCGTTCGACATCTGTCTCTGTCCTACTTGAGTGAGCGATGCGTGGACAGCTGTATGGCGTTGTCACGTTCAACTATCGTCAGTAAACCGACTTTACAGACAACTTCCACTCTTGCTTCGCACGGAATGTATGTAATTTAGAAAAAAGAAGGCGAAAAAGAAGTCACTGCCTTTGAATTTTTCCACCCATGCGAAGCTGGAGCGGATCGCTAGTACGTTAGGGCGCTTGTACACGCTAAGAAAAAACGCCGGGTCTACCCAAGAATTCGTGTCGTAACTAGTAAATAACTGTGTACACTGCTCGCAGCGGTGCACGAAAAAAATATTATCTGCGCAAGACACGACGCGGCGAACGTTGAAAAGTTTTCGTATGTGGAAAAGACAAAATTCTTGTCGTCTACACGAAGAATTTGTCTTGTCTGCCGCAGGAACGGCAAATTTTCTTAACGAATCATTACTAATCCACCCGAATAATATTTGCGCAACGATAGTCATTTCACCTAATTATACGCCCATTGTAAGTTGTGTACACTGACAGATGTCAAAACAAACAGTTGCATTGTTAGCTTACGTAATTAGTAGATAATACGCCTAATACAAACATCATGTTATGTTAAGCCTTGTGCACATCTAAGTGTTCTGCGGTGGCGATGAGTGAAACGCTGCTTAATAATCGCTATCATATTTGACAGCGCCACCGCAGAACGCTTAGATGTGCGGATTTAGGCATTTAGGATCATGTTACATATCCCTATAGTTGCTTTTGTTTTTTAGTAAACCTATATTGTCCCACTGCTGAGCAGAGATGGAATAGGCTTGCCCAGCACCTATACCATCCTGACAGCTTAGTCGGCCTAATCCACAGGAAAGACATGGTCAATACGTGCGGAGCTGACTAAGCCGCGGACTTCATCACGATGTTTTCCTTCACCGTTTGAGAGGACTAGCATTGTGTACATACATTTTTCAACAGAAAAACTCATTTCAATTTGCACCTGACTTTCTTTGTCAATTTTATTTCATCATTCTTTATCTTAATTATGGATCACGTATTATAATTACACTAATTTAATTGTTAATAAGAATTTAGTAATAATAATGTTTTAATTGTAAAAATTAATCACTCTTTGCATGCCAATACTTTGGTGAAATAATATTTTGAAACTAACTCCTAACCATATTTCAAGCAAATAAACATTTCATTTCATTTAGGATCGGAAAGCGGGGGCGTTACCTATAGACCTAATTTATTTTAGGTTAGCAAAAATGGTGAGCTTTATAGATTGACCAAAAGCTCACCATTCTTACTAAATACTCCATTTAGCCAAATAACAACCATATCGATCCATACCTCCATGTTTATCATTAATTACTTAAATAACCACCCACGCTGCTCTTTCTTTTTCAACCTTTCAATTAAAACGATCGCTTGTTTATCCAAAATCACCAACGCAATATCCAAAACGGACAGGCAGACGTATTTAGAACCTTTTTGGTTTGGTTTTGAGCGTTTGGTCCGAACTCCGAATATAACCATCACCGTTGTTATATATAGCGAGTAATAGTAGGTTCATATTTTAATTTATATTTCTTGTACTAAAAATGTAAATCCTATAATGGTTGTATGCTATAAATTTAAGTATTTACATTGTATATTAAGAGATGGGGATTTTGTTCTAATATAAAATAAAATATTTCTGTTTTGTCTACACTTCACTAAAATCGATTGGCACCGCACTAGAGTTTTATTAAGAAACGCTCTCACACACACAGACACACAATTTCATGCATGGTAGTAAATATCTTTTTTTTGGTGTTTTTTCGGTATTGTCCCATTTAAGATAATTAAATAAAAATCACAATTGCATTGGACATAATTTAATTTAATTTTATAGTTTTAGTAGCGGTCGCTCGCGGCTTCGCTAGCCACCAATTTTTAGGCAAATCGGTTCAGCCGTTCTTGAGTTATAAATAGAGTAACTAACACGACTTCATTTAATATAGATTTAACATTTTTGACATTTTATTTTAATGTGAATTTAAATTATGGATTTGTAAAGTCTGAAATAAATAAATTAACAATGATAATGTAATTTGTTATTTTCCCTTTTTGTCTGCATTTAGCATGCTATAATTTCTTTTTTTTATAGCCCGCTCTTACTTATTCTTTACTGGTTAGACTTCCAAAGCTTAATTACAAAGCTTAAAGCTTCTGTCTGGGTGTTATATTGTATTCTAAGTATGTATGTATTTACAAAAGAAAAATATGTTATGTATTATACCAGCTATCTGGTTCCCATAGTACAAGCTCTGCTTAGTATGGGGCTAGATAGTGTTGTTTGGATTGTCTATAATATCTATTTATTTATTTATTTATACAGCCAGGAAGTATTTGTGCAAAATTTTAGACCTCAAGCCTGAGATTTTAGAGCTTTACAATAGGTAAGCGCTCGCTTACCGATTATTGAAAACTCACATCACTTACCAGCCGGTGGACGTAAGCTTATTTGCCAGGAAGCTATAAAAAACTGGTCATCATAAAACGTTCACCGCTTTCCCGAAGTTCTATAACCACGTGCTAGTTTTAACAGAACATTAACTACAAACGGAGTGGAACAAAATTGTACTGAGAATATTTGATATGTCTGAGGAATAGTCCTTTGATCTCTATAGCTACTCATAATATGTTGATGATGACCAAAGCTTGTACTATGGGAACCAGATAGATTCTTCTTCTTATCATATGTCACTGATTCTTTCGAACCAAGTTTGGTGAAAGGATTTTAAGTGCGCCTCAAAGAGGCTCAACCAAATAGCTGAAATAATACTTATTATTTTGTTAATACAATAATTATGACAGACCAGATTCAGACAGAACTAACATCTGCGTTCACCACACAAACATTTGTTCTCGATGGGGATCGAGCCCACGACCTACGGCGCAGAAGGCAGAGCTACTACCAACTGAGCTGAGAGCCCAGTCAGGAAACAGCCAACTACAGTGAGTTTTTATCTCAAAGTTCGCAAAATGACACTGGCCACTAGCTGTGTGTTGGATGGTGTCGGGCTGGCAGTGCGACCCTGCGGCGGCAGGATAAACAATTTGAAAAAAGAACATGTGAAAATTGCAGACGCCATTTCCAATTTGTGTGTTTGTTTGAGGATTCAGTTTTCGTAGAATTTATTTTCCTTGTAGGTGTAGTATAAAGCACTATGTATCACTCGAGAGAAACTGCGATTCCCGATCTCGGGTGTTTTAAACGACACCCTCAACGGTAATCGGTCACTTTCTCCTCTCGGTGAACAATGTACTATTTTAACTCATTTTGCTACCTACTTCTATGCACTCTTTTGTTTATACATTTTTTGCGTGTGTATTTATTTGTCCCATATATTATGATATTATGTGCGTGTGGGACCAATAAATAAGTTCTATATTTTTGTAAAATAGTTTTAAGAACCATCGCAGTACAGCAATTTTAGCCAGAAGTTCATAGCTCTTTACATAATGTCATGAAAATATTGACTGAAGTTTAATTAAATTAAGCCTCCTAAGGTTTTAATGACCGATGATTATGGTGTAAGTGGTCGTTAAACCAAGTCCTTAGGGTTTTATAAATGGTTAATATTGTGGTTATGAGTTCGGTGTACTTAGGTCTAACTAGACATAATATCTGCAAGTACCTACAACTTATAAACCAATCACAAATGATATGAGAAACTTTATAAGACTTTTAGTTCTTCAAATAAAAAAGGAGGGTTCTCAATTTTGGGATTGGGATTTAGGATTTTCAATTTTCTCAATTCAAGGAGGGTTTTTATTTTGTTTTTGATGTTTGTTATCGCATAATTTCGTTATTTATGAGCCGATTTGAAAAACTCTTTTGTTATCTGAAAGGTTATACTTCCAGATTAAACTCATATACATTTTAACAAAATCGGTTAAGCCGTTTTGTTTTAATTGTTTTTTCACATTTGTGTGTTATCGCATAATTTCGATATTTTTGAGCCGATTTGAAAACATCTTTTTTATCTGGAAGCTTTATACTTCTAGACTGGTCCCATAGAAATTTCATCAAAATCGGTTTAGCAGTTTTGCCATGAAGTCGGTTTCTCAAGTTATAGTAGTTGACTGGCCTCTAGCTCAGTTGGTAGTAGCTCTGCCTTCTGCGCCGTAGGTCGTGGGTTCGATCCCCACCGAGAACAAATATTTGTGTGGTTAACATAAAAGTTTGTTCTCTGTCTGGGTGTTATATTGTATTCTAAGTATGTATTTACAAAAAAAAAATGTATTCAAGTATTATATCAGCTATCCGGTTCCCATATTACAAGCTCTGCTTAGTTTGGGGCTGGGTAGTGTTGTGTGAATTGTCCACAATATTTATTTATTTATTTTATTAAACTTTACTTACGTCGTCGTCTACAATATCACGCTACGACAACGCTACGACTAATAAGAACATATATAGCATCAATGCAAATTGTTGCAAAAATCTATGTCTATCCTTTTCTAGCAAGTCAAGTAGTAACTTTTCTATGTCTAACCTTTTCTATCACTCATAAATTTTCTATAAATTCTCAATTTTGATAAGAATAGAATGCTCCTTAACGTTCTTGAATGTTCTTTAACATTCTGGAGTACCCGGGCAACGCCGGGACTGGCGGCTAGTAACTAAATTAAAAAACAAAAAACATTAAGTCTAAATTAAAATCTCACTTTTTAACTAATAGAGAAAGCTATTAATAACTAAATATTACTTACATGCACTTACCTAGTTTCAGTTTATTAAAAATATTCTATACCTACTTATTTAAAAGCTATCGACGTATGATTCTCTAGTAGCATTATCCCTACAAACCTTAGTGGTTTCATAAGTGCTATTTATAATAATTACAATATGTATTTTTTATAAAAGAGATACAATTCGTTTTCTAAAAGCCTGCGCACACCTAGGCCGCTGGCGTCGGCGATCAGTGAAACGCTGTCAAATTTGACAGCGATATTTGACAGCGTTTCATTGATCGCGGTCGCCAGCGGCCTAGGTGTGTGCAGGCCTAGACCAGACTTTTTATAATCGAATGCAATTTTCAAAACAGCTGTAACCAAACAGAATCTCATTCAGTAATCAGAATCACTATCATCCACGTCACTGCAAGGGTTGCGCGCAGTAATTTTGACAGCGCATAGTGTACGCACACCCCCAGGCCATGAAATATACGACCAATAAATAAACACGAAGGGGTGAAATTAAATATTCATGTTGGTGGTGGCTGTGTCGATGAAATATTGTGTGTTGTTTGCTGAGCTTTTTTTTAAAATAATTTAATCCAAAATGTTATAACTTTTGATGTGCGAGTAAGTCCTACATACCTACTTGTTAAACAAACCCCCAAATACTAGCCATGGAGGATCATGGTTTGCAAAAACAACTATATTTTTTTTCTCCAAAACCTTTAAAACCAAAGTGTATAATAATTGTGATAAGGTTTCATTTGAATTGCCAAATCAGCAACCAGAATTTAGCAATTTATTATTTTAGAGGGTAGCTCTCTTACATGCGGGAAAAACATTTTATCCCGTACAGTAGGTCTACCACAAGCTCTGTCTGACTCTGTCTATGGCTCTGGTTTTGAGTCTGTGTGAGTGTTGACAAAATAAATCCTACGTCGAAACGTCACACGCACAGTAAAATAAACTGGTGAGCACTCACACAGACTCAAAACCAGAGCCACAGACAGAGCTTGTGGTAGGCCTGCTGAAAATAAAGATATAAAAGTTTTTCTCGACATCGATAGATATTAGAAAGCTTAGTTCACATCACTAATGTCCAATATTGTAATAGGCAGGCTAAAGAGTGAGCCGACTTGTACAACATCACCAAATTAGCCAAGCGATGTGCAATAGCCCTTAGGCGATTTTAGGGCTGCCACTGCATTTCGCATGTTTTATTCAATACTAGCTTTATAGTGATATCACTTTGGACCTTATACAATAATGGTGTTCGTCTTAGATAAAGAACTATCACGGAGAAGTACTACCTACCACCATGCCTATTTCTGCCGTGAAGCAGCATTGATGTGTTTTGGTTTGAAGGGTGTAGTTCTATCAACTGCACGTCAGGCACGTTCCCGACGTGCGTAAAATACGAGGAATTTTTTTGTTATAGGCGATGGCTTGGAGAAACGTGCCCTACGATGCACTGTCCTGCGTCCATCAACTTGAGGCATAAAGATGCTCAGCCTCACGTGCCAGTTATTTCACCGGCACCCACAACTAGAAATATGCATGCTGGGACTTCCCCGGGTGAGCCCTTCACAAAGGGCTCTACGTCTACTAGACAGACTAACTTTGTTTTTTTTGCCATGAGGCAAAAAAAAATTAAATCTGGTTTCGACAGCCCTAACCGCCAGCAACATGTAAATGTTTTGCGACGCGTTTATAAATGATTGTATCAAGCGTGTTTTGTTTGATACATTACGAAGGCAAATTGAATTGAACGCAATCTGAGCGAAAGGTGCATCCGCGTTCCAATCCCCCGGGCTACATACACCCTTAGGGTAGGGTTGGTTGGTCAAACATTGGACAGTTAAGTCGTTATTTTGAAATGGAGAAAAATAAGGCGTTGTTATCATGTTTAGCATGACTAGGAAGCTGTCAAAAATATCTGAAAAAAATATCGGCAGGTTCACGTTCTTTTATCGACGAACCCAGCTAAAAGAATTCAGATGTAAAGTATGAGTTTGAAACTTATACTTTACATCTGAATTCGCAATGTATCCTCACTCGACACTTGCAAAAATTGATGCCATTAAATAAGAAGAAGAAGAATCGACTGCAATGAAACTTTGCAGGTAACCAGTTTCATAATCTATTTTATCTTTACGTCTGGATAACAAATTACATAAATATAAATATAATCAATGTATAGTATTTTAAATTTTATAAAAACATAATGTGAGATAATGGATAGGATACAGAACGAATATATCAGGCGAAGTTTTAAAGTAGCACCAGTGACAGAAAAATTGAGGAGCAATAGGTTGGCGTGGTATGGGCATGTCATGAGGAGGGATGAAAGTCATGTGACTAGGAGAGTGATGAGCATGGATGTGGATGGATATGTGAGCAGAGGTAGACCAAAGAAAACATGGATAAACTGTGTGAAAGATGACATGGATAAGCGAGGAGTGAATGCAGAGATGACGGCTGAAAGAGGGGAATGGAGGAGGAAGACATGTTGCGCCGACCCCACATAAAGTGGCAAAAGGGCAGGAGGAAGAAGAATGTAAGATAATAAATATGAAAGATAATAATAACAAAATAATCTAGGGTTAGCAACAAAATTAACTATGATGATATCACCCTATCCAACACAAGGGTATCAATGTCAGAATAAAAGATTTAAAAAAAATGTCACTTCAGGTGTCGTCATGAACATGGATCATGGAGTGTCACCCTAAACAAATTAAAATGCCGGTTCAAAACCTGATCGTTGGCGCCAAAACATAAACACAATCAAACGTGTAACTTGAAACGGGTTCCCACTGTCCCCTTTTTATTTGACACTAAACACGTGTAGTCATTGTAACTTGAAATAAGCTGATGTAATGTCATACAGAGTCTCTTTTACGATGAAACTGCTAGCTTGCACCTTTAAAAAATAAATGAACAAGCTTTGATTGGAATATGTTTGGTTTTTAGAATTGAGATGATTGTAAATATACTGGGAGGAAGTCAGATGTAAAGCGGTAGAAAATATAACAGAAGTTAAAACTTAAACAATTTTATTACCTCCCCCATTTTTTAGCCGAAGTTTGTCGATCTTTACCGAAGTGGTGTCAGTTACAAGTCAGTTACGTCTTACCGCGTCTTAGAATCGAGTGGGATTCGTTTTCTGTTCTTTTGGAAGTCACATAGCTTTTTCATTTTAATTGTTTTTCTGGTGTTAGTTTTAGTTTTGCTGTGTAATTTTGGTGGTAATTTAACCAACATTACAGTTACAGTTGGAATGAAAGTATTATGTGATATTCTGATTTGATCTAAAATGTTTCTGATGGTTTTGAAAAATCGGCCACCATTTTTTTCAAAGCCTATTGGGGCTGACATGTCTATTGACTGACTTAACTTGATTTAAAACAATTTTATTTAGCAATGTATCCTCACTTGACACTTGCAAAATTGATGCCATTAAATAAGAAGAAGAAGAATCGACTGCATTGAAACTTTGCAGGTAACCAGTTTCATAATCTATTTTATCTTTACGTCTGAATAACAAATTACTTGTTCAATGAATATAATTCAGCGTCAGTCAGGCCGTATCTTGACATCTTGATTAATTCTGTGCGATGTCGATAGATCAATGAGATTTCGCATCACTATTCTTCAAACTATGTAAAGGAGAATGGCCATAAAATATGTGTATCTACTCTCTCGTATGCTTAAAACATTGTGTTGATTTTTTCGGTAAAGTTATAACGTACATTGTTTAATTAAAGATCAATTAATCATTCATTACAAAGACGTTTTTATACATGCATAATATTTTATTATTTTAAATAACCATCATGCAGTAGTTTAGTTTGTTAATTTATTTATTAAGGCCACCCCTACAAATAAATTCACAAATTTATATATACTTATGTATATCAAAATATTAAGTTAATTTATTTTGATTTATTTAACAGTATAGCAGTACTGAACTTACGGTAGCCCAAACCTATAAGTTATTTGTTATAAAAACAAATACCTTTATATCCTCGTATATTGAACTTTTATAACTGAAAGAAAAAGCTACGATTCCAAAACAAACTGGGAGAGAAATCTTGCATCTGAAAGCTTTGAAATCTTGAATTTATAACACAAAGTCGAACAACCGATCCGGAACGATAATATTAGTTTAAAGAAACTTCTAGAAACCTTTTTGTTCGGAAGTTTTGTTATTGCGACGTGTTTGTGGCTTCTTGTTTGAGTTCAGACATTCAGATTGAACTGAACGGTTTTGTATTAAAAGGGCTGACTTTATGTCAATAGGGGCTAATGATTGCCAAAGTTGAAAGATCTCCTTTGCTTTCAATTCGCTGGTCCTATTTATTTTATTAAGTTTAAAGATTTTATGAACTTCCATAGTTTGAAATTTTTTTAAGTGAAATGAAATATTAATATCTTATAGATGTATAACTAATTTAGGCACACATTTTCATCGTTGCGTGGGGTTTTTTAAAGATACTGCGTGTGATAAAAGATATACTATTTTTCTGGGATCAAGATACATCTGTACTGAATTACATCGAAATCGGTCCAGCGATAAATCCATGCAAAACAACACGAAAGCGCATTTTTGTATTTATATTTTTGTCTGCAGTGTGGTTCCATTATCGAAAAAAATATGATTATCTTCCAACCCAAGAAATTAGCAACGATTTAAAATCAAACTTCCGGTTCATACAAAAAATACACCGGAAATGACCCTAAAGAAGAAAAATAACGACTTGGTATTATCAAAAATCTTCAGGGATGGTTAAGTTTTATTTTTAACGTCATCGAACCATAAAATTACATCTATAAGTAGTAGTACCCATGACATAATGGGTCCTTTTCATGGGAGCGGAATCTACAGTTTTGGGGTGGTTTGATTGGTTATTCTGTTGGTAAAGCTACATTTTAGCTGACACCATCTGATTTTCATTTAAAAATACTCTTCTGTGAAATTGAGTTCGCTTACGCATCAGGGGACGATTCTTTGTGTATTATTATTACTTACTTTAAGAGCTCATCCAAATTTAATGGATAACTATGAGAAAAGGTTGTGGCTGTGTTTTGATCTATAGTAATATTATAAAGAGGAAAGATTTGTACCTATTTTTGTATGTTTGTAATGAATAGGCTCAAAAAGTACTGGGCCGATTTAAATTCTTTCACCAATAGAATGCTACATTCTTCCAATTTGACATAGGCTACATTTCATTTTGAAAAAAATTAGGGATCCTTGGTAAAATTTGAAAAATGTAACCGAAGGTTTAGAAAAATGAGTCTTAAAATGTCTTTCGTCGAATGCGCTGCCAAAACTATTAGCGATAGAACAAAATAATGTACAACAATATTGTCTACCCCGTGCGAAGCCGGGACGGGCTGCTAGTGTGTTATAATTTTAGTTGATTTTACACAACCTCAAATAAGTTTAGTTGTTAGTATGAAACAATGAATTTATAGTATAATACAGTGGGGCTGTACTAAAATGACTAAAATCTTTGCATTCAATCTTTGAATTATGGCTAAAATGTATTATTTTAAGAGTAGGTTACACTATTATAATTAAATTATGTAAATTCATTATTTATTTAAATATTATAAAAAACAATTGGCATTTCGGGAATTCCGACAGATGTGAAAACAAAAAACATACCTCCCACCGAGTTGTGGTGAAGTTTGTCAATCTATGACAATGAAGTGTTGGTTACGTGACGACAGTTGACAGTGTCTCGTGCCAGTCTAAAGAAAATTTCACTTCAAAAATGAATAAAGGGAATTTAAGCCAATCTTCAGCAAAAAGGTTTAAATATACTCAGACAAGTCTAGTGAATTGAGTTGAAGTCAGGTCACGTATAATAAACCGATTATTAACCAGTTCAATAAAATTATAACTTTCAGTTCTAACTACTGGTTTTAATTCTTGAATTTATGTTGAAAGCTAAGATCCTGAGAAGCTCCTTTTTAATTACATACATATTTTACTAAAGATATTCAAAGCTATCACAGCCTCATTACGGTTTTTTACTTATTTTTATAAAAAATGTGTAAAAGGTAGACCACCTCTGACTTTGGTAGCCGAGTAAGGGACGACCGTCATTAATTTTAAATGATGTCAGTGATTGTCAACAGTTGGGCCAATAACATTTTTTTTGGTGTTTTTTAATTATTTCACACGATTTATGCATTTTGATTTAGGTCCTCGGATTAAGTTTGAATTAATTGGATGTATTTGGGAAGTGGGGTCAGTTTCTTAATTATTTCTCTAAATAAAAATAACAAACAGTTGGTGAGTAATTTGTTTCCATTAGGACGTGGTGTTACGACTTAAATTTACAAAGGTGCCATCTAGCGGCGGAGGAGAGAACTATGTCGTCAAGCTTCTGGCTAAGATCCATATTGTTGACATTGTTGCGAAGAAACGTCACTAGATGACGCTCGGTTGTCTTCGTCCTCCCTGGACTTAAATTTTATGAGTAGTTGAACTGTCAGATGTCACTTTGATTGACAGATCAACCATATGCGTTGTTTGTATTTGAAGGTTAGGGGAATCAAATTTTAATCTATGCATTAGGCGGAAACTGAGTCCTTGAGTTATTACCTTTTGATTTCGTCTCGAAGCAGATTATGACCATATTTGGGCACGTTTTCGGTGATTTCCGCCCCGCGTCGCGAGGGTGGGGGAATACTATAAAAGACTGATCCACGGGTGTTCGATTCTCTTTCTTCAACTTTTGCTAACCTCAGCATATTATCCGCGCGTCATCTCACCACAAAGCAAGGTGAGTTTCCTTTGTTCTTCAACGTGGAAACGGTTCAGTGTAGTTTCGATAGAAAGTATTTTAATTTACAGTGTCTTGTGTTGAGTGGTGTCGACGCTGGGCTTCCCAAAGAGCTTCGGGCGGCTGCCAAAAACGCGTGATGACGCGGTTGGTCTTCCGTTCCCAGTCCTTGTAAGGGACATAATATCTACACCACACCTCCCAAAAGGTATGTTTTATTTTATATTTGAATAGCGTTTGTTGTCCTTGCACCTTCGACCCTTCATAACCTGGGTGCCTTGCATACTGGTTCTCCAGCACCCTTTGCCATTTCTAGTGCTGCTTGTGTGGTACAGTGGACACTATACTGATTGTACCACCGTACCTTGAAGCCTACAGTGTCATCTTATTTGTCTTTGTATTTCTTATTTTCTGTTGCCAAGAAGAGTGAGGTTAACCTCCACATGACGGAGACCCTCACTTCTTTGTCTTGTGCTTACTGCTTTGCTCACTGGGAAATGTCACATTCCAGGAGGTGTTTAGTACGGGCTGTCGGTACAGATGCATAGTACGGGTGTTCGGTACAGGCTCGCGCCGTACGAACACGTGTAGCCTGAGTCTTCCGTCTGGAGGTATGGCGGCCGAGTCGTGGTGTGGTCGGCGGGACCCCGCAGACGCACGGTCCAGCCGCGGCCACCCACCACGTGCTCCGCGCGCCCTAGCTACCGGCTCCGGGGGCCATCCCCGAGCTTTACCATTAGCCGGCTGATGCCCTATAGAAAAGTCGGTATTTATTCTTATTAATTCTCCCTACCATGTGTTAATTATTCTAATCGGACGATTGTCCTGGCGCCCATTCTAAGTCTACGTCCCCGTCTGGAGGAGTATCGGGATGCATTAAGTATTTTATAAGGTCTGTCATAGAAACTGGAGTAATCGTATAAAAGAAATCATTGTTCACCGAGGTCGTACCCACTCTTTACCCTATAAGCTCTAGTAGCTAGTCGGCAACTTATGTAACTTAACCTTAAGGTATCAGGTCCTTTGTTTTGTAGTAAAACTAAAGTAATTATCTTAATTAGCTACCTAGTTTAAATACCATTATATCCTTCAGGTCTTTCCTTTCTCTAAAATACCATGTGTTAGGATGTCTATGACTTAATAAACTTTCATGTACTGTGTTTCCTAAGTATTTCATTTATCAGCCACTTAGGGTTAGGACCCCCAGTAGGAAAAATTGTAACAGTGGCAACCCAACGTAGGGGCTTTTTAACCGTAGGTAACTGACATGTCTTTTTATTTTTTTGCTGTGTCAGAAGAACAATGATTTTTTTTTTTATCTTTTTTTTGCTCATCTGTCTTTTGGTATGGTTGCTCCAGTTTTTAGGACCATGCGTGACATTTTAAAATGGTAACTTATATTTTATTTTATATTATTGAAATTGTTATTGGATGATTTATTGGATATTTGTATGTTTTTGGAGTTAGCCGCTCGAATTAGGTAGGTTTAGTTGGTAGGATTGACATTTTTTTTTTAAATTGTAAAATATTGTTGATCAATAATTCTAATATGTACAATAATGAACACGGTGAACAATGAACATTAATTTTTCCAATTTTATTATTATCTTGCATTGAATTTTATTATTATTTTATTTTGCAATTTTATTATTTTTTCTTTTTGATTGACTGATTTAGATTTTTTTTTTAGCACCCCATTGTGTGGTTAATTTTTTTTTTCTTTCTCTTTCTCTTTCTAAAATTTATCGGGTTTTTTTGTTTTTTTTTCTGTTTGGATATTTTCTATGTTTTCTGGTTATGTTATGTTGTTGTCTTTTTCTTGGGGTTGTTTATTTTTAGGTGTACGATGTTTGATGTTGGTGTCCGTGGGGTGTTCGTTTCACGCACAGTCATTACGGAGGAGTCGTAATGTATTGGTAGTGAAACTTGTGAACAATCCGCGGGGGCGTTTTTGAAGTTTTGAAGTTTGATGGTGATGTTTTGGACGTATATAGCGTCCAGGACGTTTTTGAAGTTGGTTGTTTGATGTTGGTGTCCGTGGGGTGTTCGTTTCACGCACAGTCGTTACGGAGGAGTCGTAATGCATTGGTAGTGAAACTTGTGAACAATCCGCGGGGGCGTTTTTGAAGTTTTGAAGTTTGATGTCGATGTTTTGGACGCGTACGGCGTCCGGAACGTTTTGAAGTTGGATGTCGATGTTTTGGACGCGTATGGCGTCCCGAACGTTTTGAAGTTGGATGTTTTGGACGTGTATGACGTCTGGGACACTTTGGGAGTTTCGGAGGTGTTGGAGGGGTGTTTGTATCGTCACGCACAGTCATCACGGAGGAGTCGTTATGTATTGGTAGTGAAATTTACGAACACTTCTCGTTCTTTTTGTAAATATTTTTTAATTTTTTTTTTTTTTTAGTTTTTTTTTGTAAATATTTTTTTAGTTGTGGGTTCGATTCGTGGGAGATAGATTAGTATTAGTAGTGATTAAATCTAGGTGTACATTATAATTCTTTAAGTTTGAAGCTTGGTTTTTTTTTATAAGTTTTTTTTTTTTATTAAAACTTGTAGGTTTGAGTTGAACGGTTTCTCCTATCAAAACTGTTCCCCGGACCGTAGTTTGACTATGTATGATCTTGTCCTGGGCGTTGGCTATAAACACGGAATAGATTGCTGGAGATTAAGTTTGTTATTATGTTGGTGACACAGTTTGTGTGCGGATTGCTAGTTTTAAGTAGATAGGGTAGGGTTAGTTTTATTTATAGGTGTTGGTTAAGGATAGTTTTTTTTTTATTATATTATATTTTTTTTCGTTGTGTTTTTATGGTATGTTAGATTAGATTTCCCCCGGTCCGTAGAGATTATATTTTGTTGGATAACATTAGACCTGGGTGTTGGTTACTTTATGGTTCGAGAATGTCTTTAGTTTGAATAGATAGGTTTTTTCGTGGTTTATTTAGTTTATATTTTTACATGACTTACCTAGCATGGACAGTTACCTATGTGGAAGCCTAGTGCGGGAAAAATCTTGTTTCTTTTTTTTTATCATTATATGTATGTTTATTTAAACTTTAAAAGTACAAAAAAATAAGCTAAAGCCGTTTTGCAGTAAACTCCTCTTAGTATCCGTCATTGGGTAAAAAATAAGCCTAAAATTTTCTCACGGATAACAATGAGTAAGCAAGCCTATGTTATCCCTCAGAGCGGTGTAAAAGACTCTGTAACCTTTGAACAGGACTAAGATACACAGCAAAACCTGAATAGGAGCAGGTGGCGACTCCTTTACTTTAAAGTATTTACTTTCCTTTCACTCAGTATTTGTCATTGGGTAAAAAATAAGCCTAAAATTTCCTCACGGATAACAATGAGTAAGCAAGCCTATGTTATGCCTCAGAGCGGTGAGAAAGACTCTGTAACCTTTGTTCAGATATTGAGACAAACTCATATTTTTATCACATAGTTTATAAATGTCACTTGCCATCATAAGCCACGGCACTAACTATCTTTATTTTTTTTACTTTTCGTTGATTACTCCCTGGTCAAGTAAAAGTAGCTTGGTCGTTGTTAGATAGGTATAATTAAAATTTTGCTTTATTGTATTTATGATTACAGTAACACTCCACCTATTACTACACATGGGACACATTTTCGACTTCGAGCTTCTGACATTATGACGTCAGGATTCTCTTAGTTCGAATGTCACGACACATTATACAGCTACACAGACACACACATTAACACACACACTATTATGTCTTCATTTCACTATATTTTATTATTTGTTTAAGTCTATAATATTACCTACTTAGTAAAACACCTAGCCTGCTGCGTGCCAAGCAAATTATTTTAAAGGGAATGTATTGTTAAGTTTTGGGAAGGTTGGTTATTTTGTCGTTATAGTTTTGTTTGATATGGAGGGAAAGTCTTATTATTTTCTTTTTTTTATAATGTAGGATTTTATTTTTATTTTCAATTGTCTTCTTATAGATGAATCGGCTTCAGTGCTGGAGGGCCAGCACGGATTTTCCTTGCTTCCCGCGTAAAATCCTTCGGGGAAAGGGAATATTGTTACGACTTAAATTTACAAAGGTGCCATCTAGCGGCGGAGGAGAGAACTATGTCGTCAAGCTTCTGGCTAAGATCCATATTGTTGACATTGTTGCGAAGAAACGTCACTAGATGACGCTCGTTTGTCTTCGTCCTCCCTGGACTTAAATTTTATGAGTAGTTGAACTGTCAGATGTCACTTTGATTGACAGATCAACCATATGCGTTGTTTGTATTTGAAGGTTAGGGGAATCAAATTTTAATCTATGCATTAGGCGGAAACTGAGTCCTTGAGTTATTACCTTTTGATTTCGTCTCGAAGCAGATATTTGGACCATAAGACCATATTTGGGCACGTTTTCGGTGATTTCCGCCCCGCGTCGCGAGGGTGGGGGAATACTATAAAAGACTGATCCACGGGTGTTCGATTCTCTTTCTTCAACTTTTGCTAACCTCAGCATATTATCCGCGCGTCATCTCACCACAAAGCAAGGTGAGTTTCCTTTGTTCTTCAACGTGGAAACGGTTCAGTGTAGTTTCGATAGAAAGTATTTTAATTTACAGTGTCTTGTGTTGAGTGGTGTCGACGCTGGGCTTCCCAAAGAGCTTCGGGCGGCTGCCAAAAACGCGTGATGACGCGGTTGGTCTTCCGTTCCCAGTCCTTGTAAGGGACATAATATCTACACCACACCTCCCAAAAGGTATGTTTTATTTTATATTTGAATAGCGTTTGTTGTCCTTGCACCTTCGACCCTTCATAACCTGGGTGCCTTGCATACTGGTTCTCCAGCACCCTTTGCCATTTCTAGTGCTGCTTGTGTGGTACAGTGGACACTATACTGATTGTACCACCGTACCTTGAAGCCTACAGTGTCATCTTATTTGTCTTTGTATTTCTTATTTTCTGTTGCCAAGAAGAGTGAGGTTAACCTCCACATGACGGAGACCCTCACTTCTTTGTCTTGTGCTTACTGCTTTGCTCACTGGGAAATGTCACATTCCAGGAGGTGTTTAGTACGGGCTGTCGGTACAGATGCATAGTACGGGTGTTCGGTACAGGCTCGCGCCGTACGAACACGTGTAGCCTGAGTCTTCCGTCTGGAGGTATGGCGGCCGAGTCGTGGTGTGGTCGGCGGGACCCCGCAGACGCACGGTCCAGCCGCGGCCACCCACCACGTGCTCCGCGCGCCCTAGCTACCGGCTTTACCATTACCATTAGCCGGCTGATGCCCTATAGAACAGTCGGTATTTATTCTTATTAATTCTCCCTACCATGTGTTAATTATTCTAATCGGACGATTGTCCTGGCGCCCATTCTAAGTCTACGTCCCCGTCTGGAGGAGTATCGGGATGCATTAAGTATTTTATAAGGTCTGTCATAGAAACTGGAGTAATCGTATAAAAGAAATCATTGTTCACCGAGGTCGTACCCACTATTTACCCTATAAGCTCTAGTAGCTAGTCGGCAACTTATGTAACTTAACCTTAAGGTATCAGGTCCTTTGTTTTGTAGTAAAACTAAAGTAATTATCTTAATTAGCTACCTAGTTTAAATACCATTATATCCTTCAGGTCTTTCCTTTCTCTAAAATACCATGTGTTAGGATGTCTATGACTTAATAAACTTTCATGTACTGTGTTTCCTAAGTATTTCATTTATCAGCCACTTAGGGTTAGGACCCCCAGTAGGAAAAATTGTAACAGTGGGACTCAAGACTTCTTAAAAAAAGTAGCATTTTTGTTTTTTTTATAATCCGTTGATGACACATCGTAAAAGTTGGACTTGTACATGCAATAACGTCATTTTTTTTAAATACCGAACTCAAAAATGCCACAGGTTACGCAGTGAACCTGCACTATGAGATAAAGTAATGTTTATTACCGCTCAACATCAGGTGGGAAATGGCCCACTACATAATGTTCGTTTCATATTTTTTCAAGCTAACTGTTGCAGACGCAACACAACGTCAGGTGGCTTATTACGGTTCGTTTCATATTTTTATCTAATAGAAAAATCAAGCTTACTAATCTTACAAATCTTAACATAAACGATTTCTAAATTACCTCAACATACATGATACTCAGCTTTCAACATAATTCCTAAGTAGGTACGCATAGGTATACTGCTTATGCAAGTATGTAATAATAGATTTACATAAAACTAATACCTTAGTAGAATTAGCTTGCTGAATAAAACATTTAACCCTTTTTGAGATTCCGAAAGCGTACAATAAATTAAATTAAAAAGAATAAAACTGTCCGCAAGGATGCAATGTGTGGTCTTTATTAGTATCTTTATCCTGGTATCGATTTAAAAAATAACAAATATTTTAAAGCTAGGGTTGGGACAGATACACAAATCAAAGATGGCCGAAGGTATATCGAACGGATAACCAACATATTATTTTTGTAATGTTGAACAGTTTACATTCAATATTATCACGACCCACGTGAGTCAACGATATTAACAAAAAAATATGTACCAATATACGAAAAATAAAACCTGAGACTTAAAAAAAAGATGGAGGTGAAGAGGCCGCGAGGACAGAACCCGATGCATTGGAGCGACTAGGTGCGCTCAGCAACAGATAGCTCCGTGTGCAAAAATATAACAAAAGGGTATTATAACACTTTTTTCATCTGATGTTGTGTAATAAAAGGGTATTATAACCCTTTTTTCTATATTTTTGCACCACGGAGCTATCTGTTGCTGAGCGCACCTAATCGTTCCAATGCATCGGGTTCCGTCCTCGCGGCCTCTTCACCTCCATCTTGCCAATCACCACCAACATTTCAATGTCACTCTTTTTTTTTTTCTGGCAATGATGAGGTCGAAAAACTCACGGACTCTGCGAAGACAGATGGTGGAAAAGGTGATATTAGTTCGGCAATTTTTAAACCCGAATACACACATCTCCAATCGATAAACGCCTACTGGTGATACGCGTAGGTAACCCTAAACCGTTATGTTGGCAAATATGTGCATTTAGCCTTAAGTGACTCGTTGGAAACTCCGATACACTTATATCGAGGTTTTACGATTGAATCATTATACAGCATTTTACAATCGCGGGTCTGACGATTAAAACGACGGTATGCTTCAGGCATGGTAGACATAATTTACGATTGCGTTGTTTGAATACGAAAATACTATTGGAGGAACTGAATAAAATTAAAATTAAAAATAACTAAGTATTGTGGTCAATCCACACAACACTATCTAGCCCCAAATTAGGCAGAGCTTGTACTATGGGAATCATATATGTAGTTGAAATACTTATATTGCTACTACATATTTTATGAATATTTCTATTGTATCTATTTTGGTTGTTGTTTTAAATTTTGCTCATATTTTTTTTATTCGATGTTGGTTACTAACCAACCAACCAAATGTATTTTTTTATAAATTAATTATTATAATTTTAGCAATACCTAAGTAAAAATCAAGTTACCAACTAAATACTTTTTAATTTTTAATTTGTAAAAAAATATTTACGCGAATGAAATCGCGTGGGTTTCCATTAGTCCGATCTATTCGATTGCATACCAACCTAAGAACTTTATCTACTGCTACTCTATAAAATCCAATGAATGCCTATCCGGTTGTCAGTCAGTCTGTCTATCTTGTATCTTTATCAGTTATTCGAATGAAGACTTTATAATTCGAGATTCAACATGTTGTAACGGAATTATAAGAAACTAACCATACTGCTTTATTAATAAGAGTTTTTAATGATTAACGACAGATTTTTCCTTCTACGGAATAAAGCTATTCGTCGAATAAAAAATGTCTGTCCTTGTTTTTGATAAGCATAAAAAAGAGATGGATATAGTTTTATCTGATGGATAAATTAATCTGTAGATTGAAAAATAAGTGCTTTATTAAGTAAAAAAACACACTTTTAAAATCAAGTCAACTCAAAATCTATAACTCAAATTACAGGTACTACTTTAATAATATACTTATAATTCATATTTAAATTAGTTTCAAAATTTAATTACAAAAAAACTTGTACTAAAAGAATACCTGACACGTAACACGTAACCGACACCTCTTTGGCAAAGATCGACAAACTTCGCCAAAAGTCAAGGGTCGACGGGGGAATAATGGAGAAGGGGGGGGGGATCGAGTGGGAGTTGAAAAGAGGGGAGGGTTGCAGGGGGGATAATTGTGTAAGTTTTCACCTCCCAGACTGCCTTTTGAGAGAAAAATAAATAAACTTTATTGTTAACTATTACTCGTACGAACAAAAATCGCAAAGTAGTGATGGCAAAGTCTGTGATGCCATTTAAATTTATTGAGGCTAAGGCAAGAGAAGATTTTAAATGAAATCACAAATACCATTATTGTGAGTCATCTTTAATTAAGGCTTTATGCAGGCGTGGCAATTTTGCCGCAACCGTCAAAGTGTTTACAGTTGCATACAATTAGACAAACTATCCCCCGAATACTGAAACGCAACTCAGATTTAAGCACGTCTCAAGCGACGAATATTTGACAGATTTTCATTGAAAACTGTCAAATATTCGTCGCTTGAGACGTGCTTAAATCTGAGTTGCGTTTCAGTATTCGGGGGTATATAACTCTATTTAATAATTAAAGCTTGCACAGTTTTAAAAAACTATCAGAAAAGTTGCCAGAATCCCAATGGGGCCTATTGCTACAGTAATCTCTTCTTCTTAAATTTAAGAGCTTAGCGCTTGTCGGGGTTTTGATGCAGTTTTCTAAGAGTTTTCTCCAATTAAGTCTCTCAAATGCGGCCTCCTTGACTTCCATAAACGACATGGCAGCGACTTTTTCTTTTTCTTTTCTAGTAATCTCTTGAGTGATGTTAAATAACAAAGTCTGTACAGCGCCTTACAGCCTTGAAAGCTTCGTCGCCTTTATAAAGGAATGTACTATCACACAAACTCGTCGTTTCCGTGTATTAAAGGATTTTGTAGGAAATGTACTTTGGCCGGAATTTTCAATTTGCGATATGAAATTTCAAGTTTAACTCGCGGTGAGAGCAACAGTTAAGGCGAATGCACATTTGGAAAGCTTTGGGTGTTAGGGTTGTCAGAGCATCAAAAACCTTATAAACACAGTTAAAAAAATAACAGTGGCACTCCAGAAGTGCTTACAGAAGTGAAAACAAAAACAAAAATACTTAACAATTTGACAGCAATACCTAAACTGAAATTCTGATTGCTAAACACAACACAAACTATTGTTTACAATTTTTAAAGTCTGCTAAGTGCCTACTGAAAACCAGTAAATACTCTGTGGAGGTTTTACCTGTATATGTTTTTCCGCCAAATCCCATAGAAAAAAACCCCAGTCCCGGCGCAAAAGAATTGTATCTCTGATTTTAGATAATTACATATTAGTAGAAACAATATCAGGTGTCGCTATTTCCTGATTCCGTGGCTAACATGTTTATTTTACCCAGAGAAGCTTCATAGGCGCTACATGCAAAAATGACACTTTTTAGGAAAACCATCATGTTACTGTGCTAATTGACATTGAATTGGCAAAAAATGTGCAAAAATAGTGCTTGGGTCGGAGTCGAGCCTCTAGCCTAGATTTTGTGACACTTTTCAATGGAGAGCTGTCAAAATATTGCTTGAGGTTTGATTCAGCCGCAAGCATGGTTCTTGCATGCGGGTCTTAGTTAGGTAACTCGTCTCTTGTGTTCATAAGGTATAATAATTCCATAGCGCCACGGTGTAAGATGTCTAATAGCTATTGCACAATTCCTAATAGGGCTTCAGAAATGTGGCTTTAATCAAGGGTCTTATTACAAAACGCTGTCTGATGATAGAACAGTCTTTAAGCAACAATTTTCGTTACCTATCAACATCGTTTTTCAACATCTAGCAAAATTCATTTTACAAAAATAGATTTCTATGTAAAAAAAAACAACATTTTTGTACATGATAGTTAGGTAATAAACGGATATTCAGAGCTTGTATCAAAAATGAGCTACTGATATTTTTTTACTAGATCTTCGTGTCGTTGATTGTGTGTATCAGTTTTGATATTGTGTTTAATTCAAAATTCAAATTTTCCTCATTAAATTATACCTACCTATCAAAAAAATCACATTAGCTAGGTGATCAAGTGCTAGTTCCACGCGACAATCCTAGAAGAACAGACAACAAACTACGTCTCAGACACTACCGTTTTTGTATGATCTTTTAAAGAACAAGAATAAAACATGCAGTGAATTTCTAGTGTGGTGCCACTCCAACTTAGAGACACATTCAACCAATAGAATGAAACCTTGTACCAAACCCGTATTATCTCACTATCTTTAAACTAGATTTTGTAAATGGGTAAGTGACAGCCCTATTTCCTAAGAATAGTGCATTACAGACAGTGTCGCGTTATCGGGGCACAGCAGCGATGTTGCAGTCAAACTACGAATTGGGTGCTTTGCACATTGTCTGCAAAAACTTGCCGTACGGGAACAATGGAAATAGCGATGCTGCAGTCGAGCTGCCGATTGGGTGCTTTGGTCTGTTTTCTTCAAGCACCCGTGTTAAAGAAATTTTAGTATATTTTTTTATGGAAGTACCGTAACTGAATTAACTAAAAGCATACTTCTGGTCGCTTTTGATTGCCACTGATTTGGATCAGTTGAGCTAGAGATTGCTTGAAATGGTTCATGGTCTATTGAAAATATTGTAACTATTTTTGTTTTACTTGTAAGTTTTAAAGGGTTGGCAACGCGCTTGTGATGCCTCTGGAATCACAGGCGTTCATAGGCTAAGGTAACCGCTTCCCATCAGGTGTAGGCCGTATGCTTGTTTGTCAACTTTGTTGTATAAAAAAACAATAGTTTTCTTTGATGACCAAAAAAAATATTAAAATTAGTAGCATATTATGTGTTTCGGTCAACTACGCTTGGAAATTCACGAGCCCATATTATTAGGCCATTACATGAATGCCTTTGGGCAGTGCACTGAAATTACACCGCCGCTTTTGTAGTCTAAAATAACGCAGGTAACTGTAACAAAAACAACAACGTAATAACTACATTTTACGGAACTATGCATGCAGTCTGCGCCGAATATGTTATTTTTAGATTGAAATTGTTGCCAGTAAAATTGTTTAGCTACGTAACACGGTGTTTCGCTCAAGCAAAGAAGTATGAGAGGTTATAATAGAAGAAAGAAAGAAAAATATTTTATTGACCTTAAAAAAATTATTACAATAATTTTAGGTAGAGTCTGTTCAGAAAGAGAGCCGTCGTGGGATTTGAGGGCGCTGCTGTGCTTAATTATTTTATACCTTTTTTGTTTAGTGGGCAAAACAATAGCGCGTCTGTTGCGTTTTGATCCTATCACAACTAGTGTACTACTCTTTTATTTATTTTTTATGATGCAAAATGCTGACAGAAAGAAAGGGATGAGCTGCCATATAAAATAGAAACGTTAGTTCACAATTTGGCCACGACGGCTCTCTTTCTGAACAGACTCTTTTCAAATATACCAAAAGTGTCACTATGAAACTCACCTAAGTTTAATTTCGCAAATATTAAGATAAATGACTCGCACAAAAAGTACATCCTCATCCAATTAACCGTACAACGTCTTCAATCAGATAATAATTAAATATTAATAAAGGCCTCAAAACAACTTAGTAATTAAATTAAACTCGTTCGCCATCCTCAACCAGTACACAGAATATCATCAAGTTAGTATGAACATCACCAGAGAATAATACACAGTTAGTTCGCAGCCTACCACAGCGTCAAGCGTAGTTAGTACCAGCACGAATATAGAAGAGTTACTTTGTATACATTTCGACGGGCTGAAGATTATCTCCGTAATGCAGCTAAAGTTGGCTGTATTTGAGCAATAATTAACTTGGATCAACTGGATGCGACTAGTGGTGGGACAAAGCGGTCTCGCAGTCTTGCGAAATCGGTTTTAAAAGCTGCAGTATCTAGTAATAGAAAAGATAAAGAATTATTTCTTTGTGTAAGATTTCCCTATAGGTAAAAAAGATAAAAAGGAAGAAATATTTTTATTCGTCGCATACCTCAGACCATTCTTTTTGTCTGGCTACTCAATTTAGCTAGTAGTAGCTCCGCCTTCTGTGCATCGTGTGGTCCTGTGGTCGTGGGTTCGATGCCCATCGAGAACAATTCGTAATATTTGTGTGTCAAATGCAGATATTTGTTCTCTGGGTGTTATATTGTGAGGCTCAGTCTAAATTGAAATACATGCATGGGGTTTCAAAAGTAGGAACAGTAATTTTTTTTCTCAAAAAATAAGACTGAAAAGTAGCGAGACATTGCTTAAAGTTAGCCCTGTCAGTGTTTGTCATTGCCTAGTGGTATGAGATGGCAGTTCATTTTACACTGATTTTATCTTTTGAAGAAACGCTAGAAAGCAAATTAAAAGGAATGGCCGGTTGGTTAGTTTAAAGATTTGAAGACTGATGCCCTTCACTAATAAAGGTTTATGAAAATTCGGGTTTTTATGTTATAGTCACGAGATTCCATCGGTAAAAAAGATAGAGCGAGGTCTGATCGAGTTTCTTTTCCCATCACTAGTCGCGACTCGATTCCAATGGCTTTTGTTCTTGTTCTTCTGATATTCGAGTTGCTAAATTGGGTGTTTCTTGTTTGCGGTTTAATTTATCATCGTTTTTCATTTAAATAAAGCTGTTCATAATTTGAGTTGTATTAAAAAAATAAAGAGGCACTAAATAGTCTTGACCTCACGATTTCCTGAGTCATAAATATCAGAAGTTATGATGTGGCATTGTACCCCATTTCTCTCAGAAAAAAAAACAAAACAGCTCCACGACTTTAATCCTGTAGATATTACAAAAAAAGTACCAAATTAAAGATATTTTGTCCGGCCGCGGGAATCGAATCTGCATTTGTTTTGTCAGACTATATAGTTGGACATCTTTTTAGCCCTAACTTATTGGGATAAGACTTGGGACTTATAGTTTTTTTTGTGCATTAAGTAAATCATTGATTATTACTGCCATCACTCCAATAAAAAACAGCGAAAGAAAAAGTTTGAAGCAAAATTTAAAATACGTCTGATCATGCATCAAATAAAGGGGTAATAGATAACAAGTTAGCACCTATTGTAACAACCGACAACAACCGAAGACAATAATCTTAGGAAGAATCTCTACTTCCGACGGGACCTGCCAAAACCTCTTAAAAATAAAAAAATAAACGAGATCCTACCTGCGCGCCCCGAATCATCAGCAAATCTTCCGTCTCGCTCTCACGGGGGCGTGGCTTCATAAACGCATGATTATAATTACAGGGTTCATGCAAAATCATGCTCTCAATCTTTTTTTTTGAGAATGAAAAGCCATACATTACTTTTATGATTGCAGGTTGAAGCTTTTTTGGGTAAATGATACACTGGTTTCCTGGTCGGGTACTAAATTAATGGTTTTTAATGTTACTGGCAGGAATTTGTTAAACATTTAACACAAAAGAGGTCTTTACAGACACACAACTCAGTGGGTGGATGACATCTTTTTGGAGTATGGGGAAAATCTTCGATGCAAAAGACCCAAAATTGACAAAGGTGGCCTGATGGATCATGCCCTCCTGACTTTTGGCAAAGTTTGTCGAGCTTTGCTAATGAGGTGAAGGAGACTACTTCATTGGGGTTTCCCTCCAAAAAAAATCTCAAGCCCGCCAAAATAAACGTTTACTTCAAAAATAACGATTAAGTATACTTTCATAATATAATAGTTACTTGGTCTTAAATGGCCTTAAAAAATAACAAAGATGCTAGTCTTGTAATTCAATTCAATTCAATTCAATTCAATTTATTTAAGGTCAGGTAACGGGACCCATATTTGTTAGTTATTGCTGATGTTGAAAAGATATTTGAATGTAAATAGATCAGTTACAAAGAGGGTTCATAAGGGGTTCTATAGAAAGACTTCATGATGAGGTAATGGGTAAGTCCTTCTTTGTTAAGTTGTCATCGACTTACAAAGAATCTTTGTTGGTTCTTCACGGAAAGCGATTTTGTTGCGTCTCTTTGAGGTGCCCTTTTAATCCTTACACCACCCTTGGTTTGAAAGAACCAGTGACCAGTGAACACCCAGACAGCGAACAAACACCTGCGTTCACCACACATATTATATATTTTGTTCTCGGTAGGGATCGAACCCACGACCTATGGCGCAGAACTGAGAGGCCAGTCGAATATGGACGCAGGGTAGTGCATCGTAGGGTAGGGTAATGGTGGTGACCATTGCCTGCAATTATGGCTGAAACTTAGTATCAGGCTATGCTTGTTTAATAAGCTAGCAGTACAAAAAAAGGTCCCAAGACCATCGTAGCAGGTCATAGATTTGTAAACAAAAGAGAAATAACAAACTTTACTCAGAAATACTTGAGAGTTAATAAAAGCCTGTTGTCCAAAACAAAAGACCCATTTAGGTTACTGTTTATCATCAATATAGTTTGTATATTTTACCTTGCTGTTTGACAAAGTAGTTTTTTGCATCAGATATTTCTAAGGCAAAGTTCAGCGAAAGCGATTGCTCAAAGGTTAATAAACGGTGGTCTATGAAGGTTTACGATGAAGAAATGTAAACAGATCTCAAATTTTAAATGTAAACCTGTAATTTTTTTTTTTTAAGAAATATGCTGACTGGTCTGTTTATATTTTAATAAATAATTAAAATGACATTCATTGAATAGGTAGTACTACGCGTCAGGCGTCGCCAGAACTGACAAAAAGCTCACACATCAACTACTAAGATAATATAGCAAACAAAATGTATAAGTAGCTTCTAAATCGAGTCGATCGGCTATAAGCATCGATGCAATATAAGCATAAATCGATTGCTATAAGCTATAACTCGAGTGCCCGTGCGTTTGTTTCGTCTGGCTCTGTCTTTTTACCTTCGTTTCATTCCGTTGACATGCGCTGGAGTGCTTTTAATCGATTGTTAGAGGAATGTTTTGTGTAGGCGGGTGTTAAATAGCTGCTGTGAATGAAAATTAATTACACACGTCAAGCTAATTGAGAGAAAAAAGAACCAGTAAGCATTAAAAAAAACCGGTGTGTCGTAGAACCGAAAAGCATCTGAAAAATTTGCACGAAAATAGACTTTTTGAGGCGCACTTAAAGTCCTTTCACCACACTGGTACCATGTCACTGGTAAGAAGGTAAGATAAGAAGGAGAAGAAGCTATAGCCATAAGGCCTACCCATTGCTATTTCATCATATAAAAAAACCGTAGGAACCAAGCCGTAGTTTGTTGCGTGTTCTTCTACGCTTGGTCGCGTGGAACTGGCACCTAGACTTACCTATTAGCTCTAAGACGTTTCAAAGTGATCCTTGCAATCCTACTGAATAAATACACTTTTGATTTTGATTTAGATTTGATTTCTGTGAGCTAATTTTGCCGGCTAAGTCGGTGACCTTGGTTTTTCTACTTACTAATTGCTTTCCACACGAGTAAAGATTAAACCTTTTAAAACCTCTCCATGATTTACTTTCGAAATGTCTTTATCTATTTACACGATACCCAGCCGACAAAGTATACAATAATGCACCACTTTCTAAAGAACTTCCTCTTCCTTTTACCGAGACGTTGAAAGGGATCAGTTAAGGCTAGTTAAGAGCCATCTTTATAAAACACCTTAGACAAATAAGAACACGTTGTTGTGAAATTGTTTGATGTATTGGACAAAGTTTGGTGCAATGTTTGAGTACAGCGGAAATGCAGTCTTATCTGTTTTGAAATAGAATGCAATACCCTGTGAAAATGGAATAGGTATAACATTAGCTGGTATCGAACAATAGATGAGCTTTTTGAAAAGCTTTTATCCTTTTTCTGCGTTGAAAGTTCCCACAGACTTACTTAAATAAAGAAAATCCAAACCTTTTTTTTTAATGCAACTATTTGATGAAATTCAAATTCAAATATTTCTTTATTGAATGTATTCAAAGATCACTTTGAAACGTTTTAAAGCTAGGTGAGTCTAGGTGCCAGTTCCACGAGACCAAGCCCAGAAGAACAGGCAACAAACTATGGCTCGGTTCCTAACGTTTTTTATCTCATGACAAAGTGTGTGGTAGCAGAACGATCCAAACCTAATGTTGACTGCTGTACCCGAAGTCCGAGTTTTGCTACCATATTTCGTTACCAAATGTTGTTTTCGTTTCGCCTACGTGTCTCTACCTTTTGTATGGAGAAAAGATGAGACAGCAAAAATACGTTACGTAGTTAGAGTCGTTATCTCATCATTTTTCCATGCTAAAGAGAGAAACACGTAGGCGAAACGAAACCAACATTTGGAAACGAAATGTTGTAAATGCACTGGGACTTTGGATTCTGATGTCTAAAACTAATTTTCTAACAGTTTGCTGGTTCTAGTGGACATTTGCGTTGCGGCTGAGTTTCTATATACATATTACGAATTTTTCGAGTTTTCGTGCTATGAATTTAGTGAGAATTGATTGGTTAATTAATTAATAAACTAACGCTTTAGTTCTTCACTATCGAAACCAGATAAATTTTCGTGGACCTCCGCTTACGAATTGTGAACCCCCATTTTTTTGTCACGCTATCGTAGACCCCCGTTGAGTCTCCCGTGGACCCCCGGGGGTCAACTTGGACCACGTTGGGAATCAATGATCTACACGATGCATTCATTAGTCATTTAATTTATGCCAGTAGCACGTATCTGTAGAAAACTAATTACTTTTGATCCGTTATCTGAGCGAATGTAGATTAACTTATGAATAATTGAGTGTAATAATGACTTGCAATAGATCGCACAGATGGTAATAGATTATCATCTACGGGCATCTCAGCTCAGTCGGTAGTAGCTCTGCCTTCTGTGCCGTAGGTCTTGGGTTCGATCCCCACCGAGAATAAATATAATTGTGTGGTGAACACAGATGTTTGTTCTCTGTCTATTAAGTGTTATGTTGTGTTATGTTGTAAATAAATATTTTAGACAATCCACTCGACACTATCTAGCCCCAAACTAAGCAGAGCTTGTGCTATGGAAACCAGATTATTAATATTTTTTTTGTTTTTTTTATACAACAATTTCAGCAAACAAGCATACGGCCCACCTGATGGAAAGCGGTTACCGTAGTTTATGGACGCTTGCAACACCAGAGGCATCACTCGCGCGTTGCTGACCCTTTAAATGTTTTAAAACGCTCTTCTTGAAGAGCCCCATGCTGTAATCTATAGGGAAAACCACGGCAGGAAGAGTATTCCACAACCTTAAAGTGCGCGGGAGGAATTTCCTCTGGAACCGGACGGTGGGCGACCATGCCGGCTCCAAGGTATGTGGATGAGCCCTCGTATAATTAACTAATTTATTTATTTATCTATCATTACAGTGCCACTAGGAAATTACTGGCACGTGAGGCTGAAAATCTGTATACCTTAAGTTGATGGACGCAATTCAGTGCATCGTAGGGTACGTTTCTGAAGTGCGTGACCGAGGCAATACTTTGTTATAGGCGATGGCCATCAGGTCACCTAACATTATGCTTGTTCCATTAGCTATTGGTATGAAGAAAAAATTATGCCACCATTTCTAGAAAATGGTCTTAGTATCAGTAGTCCAATGATTTAGTCCTATGATCCACCTCACCACCTCACCTCGAGTTGCGGTGCTTAGAGACTATAGAATGGGTTTCTTCGTAAAGGGTGTTTTATTTTTCTTTCTAACCGGCAACGCGCCTGCTTGCTTCTAGTGTTGCAAGCGTCCATAGGCTAAGTTAACCGCATTCCATTAGGCGGGATATCAAAAAATATTTTTCAATTTTTACGTAACATTTTAGCCTTCAAATAAGCATGTATTATTTAAATATTAATACTGAGATGTTTAACCAAAGGTTACCTTTGGCTAGGAAAGTAGACGTGGTATTATAACAGTTTGAACAAACTGCATTGGCACCAGTAACGCGGGGTCACCAGTCCCCAGTAGGCCCACCACAAGCTCTGTCTGGCTATGTCTCTAGCTCTGGTTTTGAGTCTGTGTGAGTGCTCACTAGTGTATTATACTGTGTGTGACGTTTCTACGTAGGATTTATTTAGGCAACACTCACACAGACTCAAAACCAGAGCCGGAGACAGAGCCAGACAGAGCTTGTGGTAGGTCCCCAGATCTCTGAGCTGAGGTCGTTGCGATGATGGTAATACATGATTTCACGGCTCGCCCTACTAGTGGCCAAGGCACGAGAGGTAGCGGCTGTAATTATCTATGTAGGTACTGTTGTATGCAATAAATATTGCACATCGGCTTTGCGGCTTCGTAGAGCGCTATCTCTTTCTGACGTACGCTCTATGAAGCCGAAATTAGCCGATGTGCAATATTTGCTGCCTACCTGTTTGTCGCTGATTTTGTCGAACAAAGTTTGGTGAAAGTATTGTAAGCGCGCCTCTCGGCAAATTCATCATCTGCACTTGGTGTGCGGACTGGTTTTCGGGAGTAGGGCGCTGGCGGGCCTATTAGCGTGACGCTTGACACGTGTTACTCGAACTTTTTTAGGTTCTACGACACGCCGGTTTCCTCACGATGTTTTCCACTTGCATAGTGCACATACATTTTTCGACAGTAAAACTCATTGGTACACGACTGGATTTGAACCCACGACCTTAGGATTGGAAGGCGGGGCTGCTACCACTAGACCACCAGTGCTCGCCAGTACACCTCGAAAAGGCTCCTTTCGTGCACTCGACACATGTTTTTTGTAGGTTCTACGGCATGACTTATTCCTCACGATGGTTTTCTTCACCGTTTGAGAGTATTGGCATAGTGCAAGGCGCATACAGCTTTGATTAGAAAAACTCATTTGTACTCTACTGGATTTAGACCCACTACGTTTCAAGGTATCATTGTTATGCAACTAAATAATTATAAGTTCAAAACCTTGAGAAACCGACTTCATTGCCAAACGGCTAAATCGATTTTAATGAAATTTGTTTGGGACAATCTGGACGTAAGAATAACCTTCCAAATGAAAAAAATAATTTTCTAAATCGGTTCATAAATGACGGAGGCATGCAGTTACAAACATTAAAAAAAATATTAAAAAAAAAAAATGGCAACACCGATTTTAACAAAATTAAAATGGGACCAATCTGGAAGCAGTACCTTTCAGATAAAGAAATAATTTTTCAAATCGGCTCACAAATGACGAAGTTATGCGGTAACAAACAAAAAATAAAATAAAATATACAACCGAATTGAGAACCTCCTCCTTTTTGATTGGAAGTCGGTTAATTAAAAAAATTGAAAAACAAACCGCTTTCGCTTATAAATTGGTCGGCACCCTGACATATGCACCGACACGTCCTGCTACCACCGACACAAGTCTGTATTTTAAATAGCCCCAACCACCAACCCTGGCGAATATTACAATACAAATAGCGACAGTATAAATAGATGTCGATGCTTCCCCTTCTGAGCCGTAGGTCGTGGGTTCGATCCCCACTGAGAACAAATATTTATGTGGTGAACACAGATGTTTGTTCTCTGTCTGGTATATTGTATCCTAAAAAAAATATATATATGAGTATTATATTAGCTATTTGGTTCCCATAGTACAAGCTCTGCTTAGTTTGGGGCTAGATAGTGTTGTGCGGATTGTTTGTAATATTGCGTGTGCTGTCTTTGAAACTTTTGCTTTTGTATTATTGCATTGCATACGTCTGACCAAGTGAAGTGGCACCACACTGGAACTTCACTGCTATTATTTTAGACTATTTTTGATTTGTAAAAAGATCATATAAAAAACGGTAGGAACCGAGACGTAGTTTGTTGCCTGTTCTTTTACGCTTGGTCGCGTGGAACTGGCACCTAGACTCACCTAGCTTTAAGACGTTTCAAAGTGATTCTTGCATCGTACTAAATAAAAAATTATTGACTTTGACTTAGACTATTTATTTATTTATTTATTTATGTATAAACAGCTATGAGTTAACCAGTTAAGCGTATATGAGAGCACTGGTGGCCTAGTGGTAGCGACTCCGCTTTCCGGTCCTAAGGTAATCCTGTTCAAACCTAGAAGTGTACCAATGAGTTTTTCTAATCAAATCTTATGTGCAATATGCCAGTACTTTCAAAGTACCAAAAAAGCTTGGTCATGCTATTTTTTTTAAATCACTTGTGTCAAGTTTAAGACCTGTGATAACAACATGGTCTGCGTCAATCAAGGGGTCATTATGGTCGAGATACTGTATTTTTTTAGTTTTTCTTATACAAATGCGTTCTTTTAAACTAGTAAAACTAGTAAGTACCTACTATTCTCAGGAAAGCTACTAGGTTTCTTAAAAACTTGCTAAATTTGCGTGCAATTTTAGCCTAGTATTTTATATTTAAATCTTGCCTGAAAAAAACAACTTTTTTTTATTTTTTATTGGTGAATAGAACTGCTGGAAGGGAAAGACCTCGGCACATGTATCTCGATCAGATCGCAGACGTTTTAGAGAAAGGCCAGGTTAGGAGTATCCTAAACCAACGAGCATGTATCATGCATGAAGAATGTTATGAGAGTGAATGAAGCGAAAGAGGTGTGTCAGGATCGTAACAAGTCGAAATCCGTGATCTCTGCCTACCCCCATGGGAATGAGGCGTGATTTTATGTATGTATGTATATGTGTCAAGAACGAGATGAGTGGATGGAACGGGGGGGGAGGCCTTTGCCCAGCAGTGGGACAGACATGGCTGAATTAAAAAAAAATTTATAGGTGCAGGTAGTGTTACCTTCTTTCTATACGTGACGGTAAAAGGGACCACTTGAAAGTTATTCGTCACTTTGTCGGTAGCCGGCGGTTTGTCCAGGTTTTTTGTGCACATCTTCGGCTTTGTTGACCATTGGGGCTTTTAGGGTCAGATAGTTTTGATACTTTGACTTTCTACGTTGTCGTACAGGCGGCGCCTGCACTGGATCAGAGCGTTCGCTCGCTGGTACATTAAACCATTTTTGAAAAAAATACAAACCTCGAATATTTTTATGAGTAAGAGATGAAAGTAAAACACAATGGCTAAGTGAAATTACTAGGTATTTTGATTAAAGTTACAAATATTATCTTACGTAATTGTCACCATTGACGGACGAACGAACACAATTCTTAAGCAAACTACTACAATAATAATCAGGGAAAGCCACAAAAGGTTCATTTACCACACTAATAAGTGTTTATTTTTCCATCTAAGAGGCGCAACAAACGTTCTAGAATACACTTATTCATTCTACCTCTTTATTTGGCCAAGTATCAAGATATGTTATGTTGACAGGCAGCACAGAGGTTACAATGGAAACGTTTAAATGTGTTTTTTGTCCAACACCGCATCGCCGGCCCACTGTGTGACGCCTATAAATATAAACGTCGACAACATTCAAACTATTACCAATTAAATGTTTTTAAATAATATCTGTTCAAATAGACAAGTTATTTATTAGATTTGTCTAAAAGCGTCAGTGATAACTGATAATGCAGAGGAAGGAAAGCTAATATCATCTGAAGAATACTCAAATATGGATGTTATGAAAAATGGCATGAGCTTGGAAGGAAATACCACTGACAACTTGAATGTAAGAAGAAAACAAGTGTACAAAATCAATTTATTTTGCGAGGAACGAAAGCACATCAATAGGCCTACAACAAGCTCCTTCTGGCTCTGTCTCTGGTTTGAGGCTGTGTGAGTGTTGACTTAATAAATCCTACGGCAAAATGTCACATACACAGTATATACTGGTGAGCACTCACACAGACTCAAAACCAGAGCAAGAGACAGAGCCAGAAAGAGCACGTGAAGCCTAAAGAGTACATCAGAAGAAGTTTAAAAGTAGCGCCAGTAACGGAGAAGTGCAGCTAGCGTAGTATGGATCATGTTATGTTATGAGGAAATGAGGAATCATGTTATGAGGAATCATGTTATGAGGAGAGAAGAATGTCATGTAACGCAAAGAGTGTTAGGTATGAATGTAGATGGATATAAAGATAGAGGTAGTTCTAAGAAAAGATGGATGGATTGTGTGAGAGATGATATGTCCAAGAAAGGAGTGACTTCTCAATGACGAATGATATGGAATGGAAGAAAAAGACATGTTGTGACATGACCCCACCTTGTGAATTTTTAATATAAATGCTTAAATAGGAAATAAAAAGTAACACTTTTATTTTAAAGAACATAAAAAGTTCAATAAACTAACAGAGGAGTGATAATTTTTCTTTGGCAAGAATAATTGCTTGAGAAAAACAGTGTAGCGTGTTGTTGCCAAACGGCGTACAAAAGAGTCATTAAAGTTTTTGAAATCAACTGGATGGTATTATATTGTATATAAAATACCCTTTGATCATATCCAAGGCCTGCGCACATCCTATTATCCGTTATTTAAAACTAGCGAACGCCCGGGGTTTCATTCGCCCCGTAGCCGTTACGCCCCGTAGATTTTTCTTTTAAAAGTTTTTCCTCTTTTTCTCCGCTTAGCGAAATAATTTTCCAATTTCCTTTCTTAGTGCACCCCTATGCTATAAAACAAACATACCCTCCAAGTTTCATGCTTCTAGGACTTACGGTTTAGGCTGTGCGTTGATTGTCAGTCAGTCAGTCAGTAACGTAAGAGTTTTATATATTTCGATTTACAACTAGAGACCGCCCGGGGTTTCACTCGCCCCGTTCCCGTTACGCCCGTTTCTGTTACTTTTTCGAGATAAAAATCCCTACCAATTTTCAACCAAATCGGTTCAGCTGTTCTTGAATTTTACATAGTGTAACTATAGTTTGAACGCAACCGCTGTGCCGCTCCCTAAGAAAATGCGGCGAGGTGGGGGCCGAGGAAAAAAGAGCAAGTTAAGAGTGCACATGAGATCTCGATATTGTCAGATAGATCTTACGATATCGTAAACGATATGTTATATCTAGCGACTAGTGGAATCCCGTGCGACTTCGTTCGTGTTGAGTTGTCCATGCAAACTTCAACCAACGCTGCACTGCTTTTTAACCGACTTCCAATCAAAAAGGAGGAGGCTCTCAATTCGGTTGTATTTTCTTTTTTCAATAGAGCACTGTCAAACAATATTCGACCACTTTAAAAATAACTTGACATCCCGAGATAACGCTCGTCCCGTGCGCTACCTCATGCGGTACAGCGGTCGCGGTCAAACTATAACACGACTTTATTTTATCTATACTTCTATACTAATATTATAAAGAGGAAAGATTTGTACCTATTTTTGTATGTTTTTATGTTTGTAGGCTCAAAAAGTACTGGGCCGATTTAAAAAATTCTTTCACCAATAGAATGCTACATTCTTCCAATTTGACATAGGCTACATTTCATTTTGAAAAAAAATAGGGATCCTCGGTAAAATTTGAACAATGTAACCGAAGGTGTAGAAAAATGAGTCTTAAAATGTCTTTCGTCGAATGCGCTGCCGAAACTATTAGCGATAGAACAAAATAATGTACAACAATATTGTCTACCCCCGTGCGGGCTGCTAGTGTATAATATAGATATCTTTTCGAAATGTACGGGTGGATATTATGTTGGTATTAAAAAAACTGAATAAAATAACTATCTATATCTAATTGCACGAACACAAGCGAGGAATTAATGTAAAAAGAAACGTTCATGGCAATTAAAACAGCTTAATAACTTCAGACACTCGCACAAATACAGACTAAATTATCAGTTCTTATGTACTTAACTGAATTCGTAAACAATTTTTATCTTGAGAAGCTTATAATTTATTATCTAAAATACTTATATATTGCACATAAGTAATAATGGAATTATACTGACAGAAATATTGTAACAAATCTACAGTACCTAACGTAATCTACCTACCATCACATCTTTTAGAGAACACTGGTGCCCTAGTGGTAGCGGCCTCGCCTCCCGATCCAAAGGTCGTGGTTTCAAATCCAGTCGTGTACCAATGAGTTTTTCTGCCCAAAAATGTATGTACCTACATTATGTCAGTTCTTTCAAACGGTGAAGGTAAACATCGTGAGGAAACCGGCATATCGTAGAACCAAAAAAGTTCGAAAATCAAGTCAAGTGCACGAAAGGAGCCTCTTTGAGGTGCACTTAGAAGCCTTCACCACACTTTGTACGAAAAAATCAGTGACACGTTATGAAGATCCAGGGGGTTTAAGGGGGGGTCTAAGGGTACGCGTCTTCGTCGACTCCCAGACATGAAAAAAATGGTAAAATATAAAAAATATCTGAACAAAAACCTACGTTTCCAGGAAAACGATTTTGTGTTTTCTCCATCCGCAGACTAACCGCAATCTTAACATCCCATTATGTATAAGGTATTTGCTTATTACCGAGTTTTTTTTTTGTGAATACCAAGTTCCCACATTCTTCTGATTCTTGCGGCGAAAAGGTGCAAATGGGACCACCGCATAGTCACTTAGCGCGGATGCCCATCGGGGGCAATTCACATGTCCCAGTGATAACTGTGTCACAATAGCGCCCCTTAAAACCTTCCTATACCATCAGCATATAGATCCAAGAACCGACAATCGTTAGAGAATAAAGGTTCTCGAATGGCGACCACGAACCTGAAGACTAAACGTAGGACGCGATGAACTTGGCCGAAAGTTGGTGGATGAAAAAGGGTTAAATTTGTTCTTCGTTATCATACTAATCGTCGTTATCCTAAGGTCGTGGGTTCAAATCCAGTCGTGTACCAATGAGTTTTTCTGCTGAAAAAAATATGTACACAATGCTGGTGCTCTCACACGGTGAAGGAAAACATCATTAAGAAACCCGTGGCTAAGTCAGCTCCGCACGTAATGACCTTTCCTTTCCTGTGGATCAGGACCACTGAGCTGTCAGGATGGTATAGGTTCTGGACAAGCCTATTTCATCTTAAATCCTGTCCTTTGCATTTGACGCTATTTAAATCATCTACAATAGATGCAAAGGCCTGTCTATTTTTTTATCGTACTAATGAAAGAAAGAAAGAAAGAAAGAAAGAAAGAAAGAAAGAAAATATGTTTATTTTCTTTCTTTCTTTCTTTCTTTCTTTCTTTCATTAGTACGATAAAAAAATGAGGAGACAAATAAACTCAAAAACTTTTTTTAAGGATCCAATACCGTATAAAATAACAACTGTTCCATATAAAAGTTCCAAAGACCATTTATTTATAAAAAAAAATATCAATAATAATAATATAACCACACTAAAAGAGCAGTAAATATTACACAAGGATGATACACAAGTAACAATGACAATAACGAATGACCGTTACTCAGCATAATAATTATGCTATAATAATATTAAATGCAAAATAATAAGTATACCTACTTACATTGTTTTAAAATATAATCCATTTAAAATATAAAAAACAACAAATAAATGTTAACTTTGTGTTTGTGCTTTGCGACAGCAAAATTTAGGTTTTACAGACATAATCTTGGATAGAGAATTATGCAAAAGGGAGAGACAAAACACACGAAAAATTTTTAGCAAACTGTCAAACACAACAAAAGCGACAACACATCCGCGAGCGAAGCGAGCCCTACCAAAAATTCATGTTCTTACACTAAATATTTTTGACAAAAATCTGGTGTTAGGTACCAAACTATACAAATCTTTTTAATTTCTGACCATACAAAATGTTATGCTCCAAAATTTGCCGCCCCTAAAATCTGCCACCCTTAGCCCTGCCGCTTTAGCCTACTCAGCCTATTGGTAAATCCACCACTAGAAACAGTCCTTTACACCTATGTTTATACATCTTTATAATTGTTTACCTATATACGAATACGAACGTATACGAAAAGATTATTAGGAGCATCGCTCATGCATGACTTATCGTTTTACAATTCTTACGGGGATACCACCCTTGGGGCCTATGATTGTTCGGTTTGAATCTATCTCCAACAAATCCGGGGTATTCTTTGAAACTTCCAACCGAAACTTGGAGATTAGCTTGACAATGCACACACGGCTCTGAACTTTAGCAAACCGCATGCCTGAAAAGAGAAATACGTTTTACAAGTACTATACCAACCAATTTGGTACATGTTCATGGAATACAAATGCAACACTATGATCTAATGTAAGTACTTAGTTATTGAAATTGTAGTTATTCCAATCTTAGCCTATTTATATACAAAAGAGAGCGCAAAAGGCCTAGGCCTAAGGTTGTGGGGTCAAATCCAGTCGTGTACCAATGCGTTTTGATAAAAAAAACATCGTGTTAACTTACCAATACAGTTTCTGGGACCAACCCCGAATGGCATGTAAGCACAGGCGTGCCTGTCTCGAGAGTTTTCAGCGTTGAATCTCTCAGGGTCAAACTTCTCAGGATCTGGGTAGTACTGCGGATCGTGTTGGATACCGTAAGGAGACACTAGCACTGTTGTTCCTTTTTTTATGACAAGTTCGGTTCCGGGTAATTTGTAATCGGCCACAGCGTTTCTTTGCAAGGGTTCCACTAGAGGATAAAATCGTAGGGTCTCGTCAAAAACTTTATCCAAGTAACTCATATCCTGTAAAGTCTCATAGGTTAGATTTCCGTTGTGTTTTTTGAGAACTTTAACGATATCTACGTGTAATTTTTCTTGAATATCGGGATTCTTGGCCAGCTCGTATAACAGAAAGCTCATAGTTGTGGCACTTGTCTCATAGCCAGCCACATAAAATACGAAAGCTTGGGCAGCAATAACATCATTTGTAAGTTCCAATGACAACTGCACATCATTCTCATTTCTTTTGGTACCATAAACTGAACCCTTCTGATTCATTTCCAAAATCAGATCCATAAAATCTTTTCTATTTGACGGAACTCCATTTCTTTCGGTGAAAATTTGTTTAACGAGATCATCGAAGAACGATTTAACAAAAGAGGGGAAAAAAGAAAGGTGTAGTGTTTTCAGAATACCAGGATACATCATGTCCAGCTCATTCGCAAAATTGGGTGTAAATACTAATTTATCAATTTTATTTAGTACTTCTACCTTCTCGTTAATAGCGTCAATGTCAAGACCAAATCCGCATGCTGCAATGGTGGACATAGTGTACTTTTGAACGAGGTCGTGTAATTTGTGTTCTGGCTGCTGATCGCACACTTGCCCCACATAGTCCATGAAGCTCTCTCCGCGGTCCGTCATCAGGTACAGCATGTTCTTCAACTTGCCCGACGTGAACACAGGAGTGAAGCGATTCCTCAGCACTCGCCAAGTGTCTCCGTCCGAGTGGAACAGGTTGGCCCCCAGGCCTTTCTTGCTGAACTCAATCCCGCGATCCACAAATGTGTCAAAATCCTTTATCATGATATGCTTGATAATGTCCAAGTCACGAATCAGTAAGCAAGGTGTGGTCATTCTATAGACTCCGACTACTTTTTCATTTGGATACGCCTCGTAAAGCTCCCTAAAAATGACTCCAACATTTTTACGTCGCAGAGCAGACTGTTTTAAGTTTCCAAAGAACGCCACGGGTTCTGGTCCAACGACACCTCTACTTTTCCAGTAGTTGAACGTTCGCGTAAAGTACAAATAAAGAGCGAACCCTAGAGTGATTAACGCGATAGGTAAATACGCGAGCAGCATTTTGTAAAAGACTTGCTCGTGGATCTCCTTGTTACAATACCGCTAACTGTGCAGTACGGTATATAAATGATGTGATAAACACTTGTACTTCAATTTATATCACATTATTATCACACAACAGAAGCTGTAAGAATTTTATGCTATACAGGGTGCAACATAATATACATAAGTCCGAAAGGGAGTATGCCACACGTCATGGTTTACAACATTTGTTTGATAACTTTATAAATGAAGATGTTTTTCATTATATTGATTAGCGGCCGGACTCATATTCACCAGCGTGGTAGCTTTTTTACTTCGTTTGTGCCTCTCTTGATGATTCACTCATGTCTCATGTCTTTGGGAGTTCACCCATGGTTGAAGTTGGTATTGAAAACTTGTTGGAACTCCTTCAGACCATCAGAACTGCCTGCTAGTAAGAATTCTAAAGTTTATCAGTCTACTCCTAGGTTTTCCATTTTTCAAAGACCTTTAAGCTTACTCGATTATGTTTAATGAAATAACTTTCTTCTGTATAAAGTTATTCATATTCCAACACTTTATTACTTATAAGATTAACCAAATATGTAGGTAAGATTAGTGGACGGAAGATAACAAATAAATTCAATCGAGTTTTTACGACGCTAAGTTTTTTTATTTTAATTTAGTTCTTAGGAAAACAATCAGTACTTATATTCTAATTGATAATTAAAAAAAAACAACTATGGACCATTAAATAGTTTTCGCATAGTGAGACTATTTGGAGCTAACTTATTAATTTATATGAAAAAGATAGACATAAGTACTATATAATTATAAGTTTAAAAAACTTGAGAAACCGACTTCATTGCCAAACGGCTAAACTGATTTTAATGAAATTTGTTTGGGACAATCTGGACATAAGAATAACCTTCCAAATAAAAAAATAATTTTTAAATCGGTTCATAAATGACGGAGTCATGCAGTTACAAACATTAAAAAAAATATTTTAAAAAAAATGGCAACACCGATTTTAATAAAATTAAAATGGGACCAATCTGGAAGCAGTACCTTTCAGATAAAAAAAAAACTCAAATCGGCTCACAAATGACGAAGTTATGCGGTAGCAAACATTAAAAAAAAAAAAAACAACCGAATTGAGAACCTCCTCCTTTTTGATTGGAAATCGGTTAAAAAACAAGCCTAGGGAACATGGGTAGTCTGCCAAAACCCGCGTTTTGACAAAATGTTATTAATACTTATTGGTTTTGAGACAAACAGATCTAGTTCGGGGACGTCAACCAAGCCATTGAACGCAATCACTGCACGGCTAAAGAAAGTGTTTTGCCTATACTTTGATGAACAGAAGGGTATTTCAAGGTGAGTTGGAAGTCTAACTGATCTGTTTGGAATTTTCAATTTAATATTTTCTAAGAGTTGAGGAGAATCTATTTTACTCAGAAAAACAATATCTGATATTTTGATCATTGTTTGATTGAACACTCTGTATAATATGTATACCATTTGCTAGTATCTTTTAAAACGTAGATAACAACTTTATAAATACATATTTACATAACAAAACCAGATAACTTTAGTTTTCTATAACATTAGGTTTGGTTTTTTCTCTATTCTATACTGTCCCACTGCTGGACAAAGTCTCCCCCAAGATTCTCCACTCCCCTTCAAGCCAAAATACAGCAATGCTGCTTCATAGCAGAAATAGCCATGGTGGTGAGCCGCACACAAAGAGCTCTACTACTACAACGTGTAGCTAAAGTGCAGTATAATATTTACCAAACCAGTACACAGATCGCCTCGATGCCAATTTAACCTTCGTTTGACTTTATTGTTTTTCACAGTCATCATTACTTTGGTAGCATTGAAAGTTGTGATGACTGTGTAAAACAATTTTTAATAACATAATTCGTAATCATTATCGTAAGAAGTACCTACTCGGTCGTCAATTACTCGTGATATGGTAAGTGACAATATCACTTTAAGCGGCCAAGTGCGATGCGGACTCGTCCAGGAAGGGTTCCGTAGTAGCAAATGACATTATTATAGCTTAATATTTGAGTTGGTTGAATGAAAGGTAAATTGTGGTTAACGATTTATGACCTATATATTTAGGTACCTAGAATACGTAGGTGGAAGTTGCAAGCTTCCACCGAAAATTTGTTTGAACGAGACTAGATCTCGTAAGTAGTTTTTTCATACTGTCTGGGTGTTTATTGTATTCTAGGTACCTATGTTTAAAAAAAAAAAGTATTTCAGTATTATATCAGCTATCTGGTTCCCACAGTACAAGCTCTGCTTAGTTTGGGGCTAGATAGTGCTGTGTTTATTTTCCGCATTATTTATTTTTTTATAAGTAGTTACCTACCCGTATGGGTTTTATTTGAATTTTTGAGTTTCAGTTCTAAGTATGGGCAACCCCCCAAAATTTATTGATTTTTCTGTATTTTTGTGTGAAAATCTTAATGCGGTTCACAGAATACATAATAATATAATCTACTTACCATGTTTCAAATGTATAGTTTTAGAAAAAAGTGGCCGTGACATACGGACGGGTAGACAGACATGATGAATCCATAAGGGTTCCGTTTTTTACAATTTGGCTACGGAACCCTAAAAATTGGTCAAAGATCAATCATAGATTATGGCGTGACTTACCGCTTCTGGTAAGATTATAATATAGAAATTCAATATATACTTATGTATAATTATAAAAAGAAGGTATGTGTACGTACCTATGTCCAGAGTTTTATTTATCACCACCGACTAGGATCTACTCCCCGCTCGGTCTCCTGCTGTGAGTGAGGGAGTTTAGATGGAATTGATGGAGAGGGTGGTTGTGGAAGCAGACGTTTCGAAATCTATATCTATCCTTTTCTAACACGTAGGGACTTTTCTATGTCTAACATTTTCTATCACGTGAGGACTTTTCTAAAAATTCTAGATTTTATCAAAATGTTCAAAAATAGAATGCTCCTAAACATTCTAGAATGTTCTTAAACATTCTGAAATACCCAAGCAAAGCCGGGTTTCGCTGCTATTTTTTTATAAAACAAGGAAATAAAATAACAAAAAATCTTATTTTAAAATTATGTCTGCTATGTAAAAACTAGGTTCCGTATCTAAGACACGATGTCATAATGGAAAGAGCAGATCCTACATCGAAGTCGACTTAGAGGCGCGGGCACACCTCATGCTGTGCACGGTGCCTTTTAGCTGCATGTATTAATTTGTTTGACCACGCACGTGGGTCTATGTCGCGCAACTTCAAGACAAATGAAAAGTCGCGGATGGAGTTGCACTTGTTATAATAGGTAGGTATAAGAACTCTGCACATTACGAAAATATTGAAATAAACAATAATTCATGATAGCACTTAGGTATACTTAATTTGATAAAAAACTCGTTTAGATCTGTTAGTGATAAAATATCATAAATCGAGATATTAAAACATGCATTTTTCAAGACCATTATAATGATTTTTACTGATTTCGGTGGTAGCTTACACCTACCAAGGTTACCTATTACCAAAGTTTCAAGTTTACTTTCGTGGATTACGTTGTTATAAAGGACCTAACAGGGAAAAAGACTGATGACCTCCAAAACTGATAAAAGTGGCGACTGTGTGAGATCACTTATTATCTTACCTATGCCTATTAAAGCCCCTTCCCACTGGTGCGTGATATCGCGCACCAGCACGCACGACACACCATGGGAACGGTCTCGTGCGCCGAGGTGCGCGGTAGCACAGGAGCATTTTTTGTGTGCGTTGCCGTGCGTCGTCGTGCGCGGTGCGGACTGGTGCGTGATATCACGCACCGTAGGAAGGCGGCATTAGATCCACAGAATCCTAATGGTGATGTTGGACCATTAGTCGGACTCGCCCATGAAGGGTTCCGTAGCATCAATTAACATAATATAAAGGTTTTTGTAGTTCGTCGAAAGGTAAATTGCGGTTTACGATTTATGACGTATAAAAAAAAACTACTCACTAGATCTCGTTCAAACCAAATATCGTTGAAAGTTTGCATAGTAATGTACAACATATATTTTTTTTGGATTTATCATTCTCTTATTTTAGAAGTTAGAGGGGGGGGGACCAACTTTTTTCCACTTTGGAAGTGTCTCTCGCGCAAACTATTCAGTTTAGAAAAAAACGATATTAGAAACCTCAACATCATTTTTAAAGACCTATTCATAGATACCTCACACGTATGGGTTCGATGAAAAAAAAAATTGCGGTTTACGATTTATGACGTATAAAAAAAAACTACTGACTAGATCTCGTTCAAACCAAATATCGTTGAAAGTTTGCATAGTAATGTACAACATATATTTTTTTTGGATTTATCATTTTCTTATTTTAGAAGTTAGAGGGGGGGGGACCAACTTTTTTCCACTTTGGAAGTGTCTCTCGCGCAAACTATTCAGTTTAGAAAAAAACAATATTAGAAACCTCAACATCATTTTTAAAGACCTATCCATAGATACCCCACACGTATAGGTTCGACGAAAAAAAAATTTTTGAGTTTCAGTTTCAAGTACGGGGACCCCCAAAATTTATAGTTTTTTTTCTATTTTTATGTAAAAACCTTAATGCGGTTTACAGAATACATCTACTCACCAAGTTTCATCAGTCTAGCTTTTATGGTTTCGGAGAAAAATGGCTGTGACACGGTCGGACAGACAGACAGACAGACAGACAGACAGACATGACGAATCTATAAGGGTTCCTTTTTTGCCATTTGGCTACGGAACCCTAAAAATCAATAACTGCATATTTATATTTTTCAAAATTCTTTTACTTCTAACGGAAATGGACCTGAATGATTTTTCAAAAATAATAGTAGGTACGTAGGCCTACAGGTACAGGAACGAAAATCAGAACAAAATGTTTATCCAAAATTTTATCAATAAATTGTCTCAGAAAAAGAATTACTTATCGTCACCATATTTTTATTAAAATTAAGATTATTATAAAATGCTTAAATACAGACTGCTCAAATATAGACTTCAACACCTTACAAGGTTAAATGACTAATAAACTTAATTATTACATAAAACTTTATTATTATTGATAAATGTATAACATACCATAGTGTAAGTTTTCTTTATTTATTTTTAACATCCGTTTTCCCCAATTCTCCGAGTCAATTTAAATTTCCCACCTTCCGATCCTTAGGTTGTTCAAATCCAGTCGTATACCATTGCTTTTCAGTCGAAAAAGTAATTTATGTGCACTATGCCAGAAGCTTACTCTCAAACGACGAAGGAAAACATCGTGAGGAAACCAACCTGCCGTAGCACTAAATTTCGAAAAATGTGACAAATGCACAAAAAGAGCCTTTTTGAGGCACATTAAAAAAAATCCTTCACTACACTTGCACTGGTTTGAATAAACTAGGGATGACTATTATGTGACAGTGACAGATTAAAATTTTTCTTCTTATCGCGATTAGAAGAAGAATAGTCATATTTAAATATTCGCGACCATGCCACCTTGTATTGAATCAATAACATGGGTATTTATAGCATGACCAAATATTGTCTCAAGTTATGGATATATAGGGATTGTAAAATGATAGTAGTTTAACTATCGTTTCACAATCCTTAGGGGGATGCCGCCCGTAGGGCCCATGATCGGTCTTTTTGGGTCCATCTCCAGCACATCTGGAGTATTCTTCGAAACCTCCACTCGAAATTTGGAGATAAGCTTGACAATGCACACGCGGCTCTGAACTTTAGCAAACCGCAATCCTGAAAGGATAAACAAGTTAATGAACACAACTAAAAACAAATCACTAAATAAAGCAAGAAAATAATGAAAAAAACATTTTTTTGACAAAAGGCACGTAAAACGTTAAAACTAACAGAATCGATAGCTGAAGACAGGCAGAAAATGTAGGCAGGTAGGGATCATCCAATCTTAAACTGCACGCCCCACTACTTCAGTCAGTCAAAGTAAATTTCTTTATTACCTACATCACAAAGATCATTTTGAAGTACCTTGCTGTGAGCCAACGTCAAGAAAACGTGGTGGAGGGGCGTGCATTTTTAGACTGGTCTATCTATACATCAACAATAGCTGTGTACTCAGACTCGCCTATACCAATAACAACGGAAACTGGGTCTGAGCCAGTCCCGACCCGTGCTGAATGATAAATTAGATTATGTCAAATAGGCCTCGATTCAGCTTTTTGCAGCCTGATGTGGCAGTAACTAACATGCCAAGCAGCACTGGTTCAGGCACCGTCACTGATACCATTTAGTTCTGCTTAAACTAAGCTACTCAGCACTAAATGGATATATTATGTGTGTGTAATGGATATGGTCGGTTTCTTGATAAAAATGAACTTAACACACCTCATTCATCGAAATCCATCAAGCCGCTTAAACTGTACTGGCTTAAAAAGGAACATACATGCATACCTACGTATAAAAAGGAACCGGCAAAAAAACATTTCTTAATAACTTACCAATACAGTTTCTGGGACCAACCCCGAATGGCATGTAAGCACAGGCATGCCTGTCTCGAGAGTTCTCAGCGCTGAATCTCTCAGGGTCAAACTTCTCAGGATCTGGGTAGTACTGCGGATCGCGATGGATACCGTAAGGAGACACAAGCACTATCGTTCCTTTCTTTATGACAAGATCAGTACCGGGCAATTTGTAATCAACCTGGGCGCTTCTTTGCAAAGGCTCTACTAGAGGATACAATCGGAGAGTTTCGTCAAACACTTTACTCAAGTAACTCATATCTTGCAAAGTCTCATATGTAAGTTTTCCGTCGTGTCGGTCGAGAACTTCAATAATGTCTGCGTGTAATTTTTCTTGAATATCAGGATTCTTCGCCAGTTCGTATAACATAAAGCTCATAGTCGTGGCGCTTGTCTCATAACCAGCTGCATAGAAAACGAAAGCTTGAGAAGCGATAACACCATCTGTAAGTTCCACTGACAGCTGTGCATCACTCTCATTTCTCTTGGTACCGTAAATTTGACCCTGCTGTTTCATTTCTAAAATCAGGTCCATAAAATCTCTTCTGTTTGATGGGACTCCTTTTCTTTCGATTAAAATTTGTTTGACAAGGTCAAAGAAGAAGTTGGTCACAAAAGCTGGAAACATGGATAAGTTTAGTTTTTTCAGAAGACCAGGATACATCATGTCCAGCTCATTCACAAAGTTGGCTGTCAGAATAAGTTCATCGATTTTCTTCAAAACCGCCATCTTCTCGTGGTTGGCGTCGATGTCGAGACCAAACGCACACGCTGAGATCGTAGAAATGGTGTACTTTTGAATGAGGGCATGTACTTTGTGTTCTGGCTGCTGATCGCACACTTGGCTCACATAGTCCATGAAGCTCTCCCCGCGTTCCGTTATTAGGTACAGCATGTTCTTCAATTTGCCCGACGTGAACACAGGAGTAAAGCGATTCCTCAGCACTCGCCAGGTGTCTCCGTCCGAGTGGAACAGGTTGGCCCCCAGGCCATCCTTGCTGAACTCAACCCCGCGATCCGCAAAAGCATCGAAGTCTTTTATCATGACATGTTTGATAATATCCAAGTCACGTATCAGTAAGCAAGGTGTGGTCATTCTATAGACTCCGACAACTTTTTCATTTGGAAACTCATTGTAAATCTCACTAAAAACGATTCCGATATTCTTACGCCGCAGAGCAGACTGTTTAATGTTTCCAAAGAATGCCACGGGGTTTGGCCCGATGACGCCTCTGCTTTTCCAGTAGTTGAACGTTCGCGTAAAGTACAAATAAAGAGCGTACCCTAGGGTTATGAACGCGACAGGTAAATACACGAGCAGCATTTTGAAAACGTGCGTTCACGAGTCTTCTACTTATTTTTATGGTGCCACTAATAGAAACGTCTGGATATATATGAATTACTTTATCAAACCGTGATTAAGTTATCTAATTTTATCAAGCAAGCAAAAATCTACCTCGAAAAGCTATGCTGTTTGCATGTTGCTTTCAAGCATTTATTCCAATCAGTATAAATGGTCTACGAATAAAAAAAATCCAACTAAATAAGGCTAGAGAAACCGAAAGACAGTCAGACAAGGGATGGACAGGGATAAAGTTCCTTGGGGTCGTATATAACATATTATTTTGTTTATGTCATCCTCTTGGAGCGATGATCAGACTCAAAATCGAAAGAGACAATACAATAAGAGGCTAACGCTTGGCTGCAATCTCACCTGATGTTAAGCAATAATCATTTTTGAATCATTTTTAAAAGTTAATATGTGTATTGTTTTATAGGTTTTAGGGGGAGCTGATTAAGAATTAGCTATTTATTTTTGAATTCAAGAAGGCAAATTTTTTTTTTCTTTAAATGTTTATTTGTTTATCGTTGTATAGGTTTTTGGGGGCACCGATTGAGAAATTGCTATTGTTTTTGAATCCCAGATGGTGGTTTTTTTTTAAACTTGATATGGCTATCATTTTATAGGTTTCTGGGGAAGCTGATTGAGAATCATTTTTGAATCATGTTGAGACGAGAGACATGAAGAATGGAATAAATGCGAGATGGATAAAATGGCGACAGGTCACGAAAACAACTTGTGACCTACGGATGCCCCTTAAATGAAGCTCAAGGGGAAGATCTGTAAGATGATCATAAGACCTGTCGTAATGAATGGATCCGAGTGTTAGGTAACGAAAGAGACTGATGAAAGAAAGTACATGCAGCAGAGATGCGAATGTTGAGATGCATGTCTGGAGTGACATGAATGGACAATATAATGAATATATCGGGGGAAGTCTGAAATTAGCACCGGTGACATACAAATTCAGGAGCAACAGGCTGGCGTGGTACGGGCATGTCATGAGAAGGGATGACAGGCATTTGACTAGGAAAATGATTAGTATGAATTTTTTGTGTGTTGTGATGGATATTTGGGTAGAGGTAGGCCAAAGAAAAGATGAATGAACAGTGTGAAAGATGACATGGATAAGAAAGAAGTGAATACAGAGATGACGGCTGTTAAAGGAGGATGGAAGAGGAGAATATGATGTGGCAACCCCACATAAAGTGGGATTGAAGATAATGGGGCAGGAAGAAGAAGAGAGGTGTAGCGTGCTCATCTAGAAGATGCCTGTTCATTCTTAACTTGAAAAATCCAAGTTATTTTGAACATACGCTGGCAATGTGTTACATTCTTTGGTTGCCTGCATCATAAAGGCAAAAGCACTTGGTGTGTGAAGGTGTATCTATATATCCATGGATGGATGTTTTGTCACCGTACTTCTAGTACGGTCGGGTCATCCACAAAGGAGGCATTTTGAGGCGCACTTAAAAATCCCTTTCATTCCATTTGCACTGGTTTGATAAAACTAGCGATAAGAAAAGTACTAGTCACTGACTGTCACAGAATACTATTCTGTGATAGTCAGAACCAGAATATACTATACACGAACACAATATAATATACTATACTATGGGAACCAGATAGCAGATATAAAACCTATTTCTTTTTTGTAAATACTTAGAATACAATATAACACCCAGACAGAGAACAAACATCTGTGTTCATCACACAAATATTAATTGTACTCAGTGGGGATCGAACCCACGACCTACGGCTCAAAGGCATAGCTACTACTGACTGAACTGAGAGGCCTGTCAACGACGTCTTCTAATCACGATAAGAAGAAGAAAAGTAATATTTTAACATTCGTGACCATGCCACCTTGTATTGAATCAATAACACGAGTATTTATAGCAAAACCAATTATTGTTTAAAGTTATAAGCAACTATCGTTTCACAATCCTTAGGGGGATGCCACCCGTAGGGCCCATGATTGGTCTTTTTGGGTCCATCTCCACCACATCTGGAGTATTCTTCGAAACCTCCACCCGGAATTTGGAGATTAGCTTGACAATGCACACGCGGCTCTGAACTTTAGCAAACCGCAATCCTGAAAGGATAAACAAGTTACTGAACACAGCTAAAAACAAACCACTTAATAAAGCAAGAAAATAATGAAAATACATTTATTTTACATAAAGGCTCGTAAAACAAACACAACATATTAAAACTAACAGAATGGATAGCTGAAGACAGGCAGAAAATGTAGGCAGGTACATCAACAATAGCTATGTACTCAGACTCGCCTATACCAATAGCAACGGAAGCTGGTTCTCAGCCAGTCCCGACCCGTTCTGAATGATAAAATAGATTATGTCAAATAGGCCTCGACTCAACTTTTTTTTGCCTGACGTGACAGTAACTAACATGCCAAGCAGCGCTGGTTCAGGCACCGTCACTGTCACCATGTAGTTCTGCTTATACTAAGCCAGCACTAACAGTGGTTTTTTTTCTATCAGTACGGTCGGTTTCTTGATCAAAATAAACTTAACACACCTCATTTATCGAAAAACATCAAGCCGCTTAAGCTGTACTGGCTTAAAAAGAAACATACATGCATACCTACATATAAATAAGCAGCCGGAAAAAAATCATTTCTTAATAACTTACCAATACAGTTTCTGGGACCAACCCCGAATGGCATGTAAGCACAGGCATGCCTGTCTCGAGAGTTCTCAGCGCTGAATCTCTCAGGGTCAAACTTCTCAGGATCTGGGTAGTACTTCGGATCGTGTTGGATACCGTAAGGAGACACAAGCACTGTTGTTCCTTTTTTTATGACAAGATCAGTTCCGGGCAATTTGTAATCAACCTGGGCGCTTCTTTGCAAAGGCTCTACTAGAGGATACAATCGGAGAGTTTCGTCAAACACTTTACTCAAGTAACTCATATCTTGCAAAGTCTCATATGTTAGTTTTCCGTCGTGTCGGTCGAGAACTTCAATGATGTCTGCGTGTAATTTTTCTTGAATATCTGGATTCTTCGCCAGTTCGTATAACATAAAGCTCATAGTCGTGGCGCTTGTTTCATAGCCAGCTGCATAGAAAACGAAAGCTTGAGAAGCGATAACACCATCTGTAAGTTCCACTGACAGCTGCGCATCACTCTCATTTCTCTTGGTACCGTAAATTTGACCGTGCTGTTTCATTTCTAAAATCAGGTCCATAAAATCTCTTCTGTTTGATGGGACTCCTTTTCTTTCGATGAAAATTTGTTTGACAAGGTCAAAGAAGAAGTTGGTCACGAAAGTCGGAAACATGGATAAGTTCAGTTTTTTCAGAATACCGGGATACATCATGTCCAGCTCGTTCACAAAGTTGGCTGTCCGCATAAGTTCATCGATTTTCTTCAAAGTTGCCATTTTCTCGTGGTTGGCGTCGATGTCGAGACCAAATGCACACGCTGAGATCGTAGAGATGGTGTACTTTTGAATGAGGGCATGTACTTTGTGTTCTGGCTGCTGATCGCACACTTGGCTCACATAGTCCATGAAGCTCTCCCCGCGTTCCGTTATTAGGTACAGCATGTTCTTCAATTTGCCCGACGTGAACACAGGAGTAAAGCGATTCCTCAGCACTCGCCAGGTGTCTCCGTCCGAGTGGAACAGGTTAGCCCCCAGGCCATCCTTGCTGAACTCAACTCCGCGATCCGCAAAAGCATCGAAATCTTTTATCATGACATGCTTGATAATATCCAAGTCACGTATCAGTAAACAAGGTGTGGTCATTCTATAGACTCCGACAACTTTTTCATTTGGAAACTCATTGTAAATCTCACTAAAAACGATTCCGATATTCTTACGCCGCAGAGCAGACTGTTTAATGTTTCCAAAGAATGCCACGGGGTTTGGCCCGATGACGCCTCTGCTTTTCCAGTAGTTGAACGTTCGCGTAAAGTACAAATAAAGAGCGTACCCTAGAGTTATGAACGCGACAGGTAAATACACGAGCAGCATTTTGAAAACGTGCGTTCACGAGTCTTCTACTTATTTTTATGGTGCCACTAATAGAAATGTCTGGATATATATGAATTCCTTCATCAAACCGTGATTAAGTTATCTTATTTTATCAAGCAAGCAAAAATCTAACACGAAAAGCCATACTGTTTGTATGCATGTTTTCAGGAGCATTAATTTCGATCAGTATCAACGGTTTACGAATAAAACAATTCCAAATAAGGATAGAGAAATCGACGACTGTCTATTGTCTGAACAAAACAGTTTATCTAATACCCCAAGGAACTTTATCTCTGACTAGATAAAAATAGAGTTCCTTGGGGTCTTAGATAAAATATTTTGTTTATATCATCTTCCTGGAGCGATGCACAGATTCAAAATAAAAGAGAAAATACAATTAGAGACTAATGCTTGACCGCAATTTTACCTGATGCTAAGTGATAATGCTGTTGATGATGTAGCATGCTCACCTAACAAACAAAGCAGAACCAAAACAGAACATCTGTTTTGTGACTTTGGTGGCGGTCCATCAAATTTTGTCCCAATTGCCTTAGATGGTGAAATGGCGATAGGTCACGGAAAAAACTTGTGATCCACGGATAAGACCTGTCGTAATGTATGGATCCGAGTGTTGGGCAACGAAGGAGACTGACAAAGAAGGGTACATGCGGCAGAGATGAGGATATCCGTAGAAGAACCAAGGTCACCGACATAGCTCTTAGACTGAGTAACTTGATGTGGCAGGTCATATAGCTCAAAGAACCGTCTACCGTTGGGGAATAAAGGTTCTCAAATGGTGACCACGAACCTGAAGACGAAAAGTAGGGCACCCACCCACCAGATGAACCAACGACATTGTTTAGATCGCGGAAAGTCGGTGGATGGAAAGAGTTCAGAATAGTTCTTCACACCTTCACGCACCAAGTCATCATCATCATCATCAGGCTGACGATGTTCACTGCTGGACATAGGCCTCCCCTACACATTTACAAAAAGAACGATTCTGAGCTCTTTCTATCCACGGACTTCCCGCGATCTTAACAATGTCGTCGGCTCACCTGGTGGGTGGGCGCTTATGACATATTTTATTTGTTGACGTTTTATTGTAGCTATTATTTGAGTAGTTCAACTTTTTTGTGTTGTATGTCTAGTCATCTTATCTTATCTTATCTTATACGTTTAAACGAGAAAATCTTGTATATATATATATATATATACCTATATTTAGGATCTCGGAAATGGCACCAACGATTTTTATGAAATTTAGTATACAGGGGTTTTCGGGGACGATAAAATGATCTAGCTAGGATTCATTTTTAGAAAATGTCCCCTTAATCGTAAAGTAAATAATCAACTTTATCATAAAATCATAACTCCTAGCGCAATCTGTTGATTAAGTCATGAGTTAGTGGGACAGAGAACGCCATCTATTGACGAGTAGTGGAGTTTATTATTATGTCGGTAAGATCGAAAAATATTAATATTTAATCAGTATGTAAGTAATTCGTATTTAAATATAATTCACAACAACAGTTTACCAAAAAAAAAATACCGAGCGAAGCTCGGGCACCAACTGATAATACCTTTAAACGAGAAAATCTTGTATATATATTTAGGATCTCGGAAACTGCGCCAACGATTTACACGAAATTTAGTTTACAGGGGTTTTGGGGGCGATAAATTCATCTAGCTAGGATTCATTTTAAGAAAATGAATTTTTCACCCTGAGTTCAATAATTAAACATAAACTGAATATGTGACTGCTCCTGCCATCTATTGACAATTGTGAGCATCTAACTGTAATCATATCCAGCAGATGGCGTTGTTCAGTAACAATAAGCCAATAAAGATAATAATGACTACTAAGATTTCTTAAAAATACAAATAAACAATTAAAAAATACCGAGCAAAGCTCGGTCACCAACTGCTAGTGTAATTTTAAATACGGTCAATTGTTTAGAATAACTGAAATTAAAATAAATTAAATTAAGGTCCCTATAAACACCATCTACAATAAAATTGTAAAGGCGCTATTGTAGACGTACTGTAGACGAACCTTTGCTTTTGACGTGACAACGTGTTATAATTCGATGGAGCTGGCAGCACGCACGAAAAAACATGACTCATGCGGCGTTAACTCGCTCTGAGGCGTTCCATTTAAGGCTTGAAGTGCAAGTGAGAGCGTGGAACGAGCGACAAAGAGGCACAATCGGCCTCCAAGTTTGACATCTGTCTTTCTCCTACTTGAGTGAGCGATGCGTCCGCGTGTACAGCTGTATGACGTTGTCACGTTCAACTATCGTCAGTAAACCGACTATTACAGGCAGCCGATTTTTTTTATACCGATGGTTCATGGATTTTGTTTGTAAGAAGGAGCCGCGAGAAATTAATTTACGCAGCTAGAGTAACTTCACCATTTTTAATAGAATATTATACATAGAGCTGGAGTTTATTTAGATATAATTTAAAATGAGTGGATAGGTTATCCAGCAATCTTATAAAACTAACTGACTAAAAGAGTTTAAATTTCATAACAAAACATTAGTAAAGATTTTTATAATGTCCTAGGTTAAGAGCCGAGCGGGTAAGTAGTTGACTGTAACGTCAAACCTGTAGATGGAGCCACGTTTGCGTTAGTGCCGAACAATCCCTAAGAGTTATTCGTCAAATGTTTTTGGGATCCAAAGGCGCAGCGGTCAGCGCAGCAAGGCAGCGTACCAAGGGGAACGTGGCGGGTTCAAATCCCACTCGGCTCTTAGCTTTTTTATAAAATCTTTGTGATTTCTACAAGTGTAGTAAACACTATAAAAATCAATAAAAACATTAGAACTTAACATCATTAAAAGCAATAATTTTGAAACCTCTTGCTTTTTTTTCGTCTTTTATTTAATTATCGTTTTACAATCCTTAGAGGGATGCCGCCGTCAGGGCCCATGATGAATCTTTTTGGGTTCATCCCTAGCACAACTGGAGTGTTCTTCGAAAACTCCACTCGGAACTTGGAGATGAGCTTGGCAATGCACACGCGGCTCTGAACTTTAGAAAACCGCATTCCTGAAATGATAAATAGTTGAATTAGCACTAACCACTCGTACCGCGATACAATTTTTTTTTTTCTCTAGCTTATACTGTCCCACTGCTGGGCAAAGGTCTCTCCCAAGTTTATCCACTCCCCTCAATCTTCGGTCCGCTTCATCTACTCAGTCTTGAAAAACTACGACATTTTTTTATATTTTCTTTTATGCCATAGCTGGCAGACGAGCAGACGAGCCACCTGATGGAGAGCAGTCACCGTCGCCCATATATAGACACCTGCAACACCAGAGGTGGTGCTGATACGCTGCCGGCCTTTGACATGTACATTTTTTTTTTAGAAATAGTTATTTTGAAGTACTGAAAAATCCTTTTGGCCAAGATAATCAGTTTCTAAGTTACTGCTGTCTCTTTCCACTACGTAATGACAAACAGTGACAGGGCATTTATGCAAAGTTTTACACCAGAGCATAAAACAATATTACGCATACAGCACACACACACAAACACAGCACAGAGCATAAATTCTGCGGTGACAATCAGTGACACGCTGTCATTTATCACTGTCATATTTGGCAGCGTTTCACTGATCACCATCGCAGAACGCTTAGATGTGCGCAAGGCTTAAGGCCATAAGCAGAAAGGAAGACAGCATATCCATATCATAGAACTGCGCTCACAGGTACGAGACGAAGGTGAGGTGAGCTGGGAATGGGCTAGTCAGTTGTCATGTCTGTCGTTTGCCAGGTCAGCTATGGAAAAGCGATGTGACAGACTAATAATTATAAGTTTAAAAAACTTGAGAAACCGACTTCATTGCCAAACGGCTAAACCGATTTTAATGAAATTTGTATGGGACAATCTGGACGTAAGAATAACCTTCCAAATAAAAAAATAATTTTCTAATGCGGTTCATAAATGACGGAGGCATGCAGTTACAAACATTAAAAAAATGATTTAAAAAAAAATGGCAACACCGATTTTAATAAAAATTAAAATGGGACCAGTCTGCAAGCAGTACCTTTCAGATAAAAAAATATTTTTTCAAATCGGCTTACAAATTACGAAGTTATGCGGTAACAAACATAAAAAAAAATAACAAAAAAAAAAAAAAAAAAATACAATCGAATTGAGAACCTCCTCCTTTTTGATTGGAAGTCGGTTAAAAAAGAGATGGTAAGATGAGCTTGTTAGTTTTCTGACGAACTGGACAAATGTGACCCAGGATCGCGATGTGTGGATGGAATTGGAGGACGCTTCAGCTCAGCAATGGGAACCGGAGATTGTAAATATAATAACAAAGTTCTTGCCTGAATATCCTTCTCACCAATACCCTCTATGGAAAATGATACCCTTGGGTTGGGTAAAAATAGTCTAAATAACTTACCAATACAGTTTCTGGGACCAACTCCGAATGGCAAGTACGCGCAAGCATGCCTGTCTCGAGAGTTTTCAGCGTTGAATCTTTCAGGGTCAAACTTTTCAGGGTCTGGATAATAATTCGGGTCGTGATGGATGCCGTTAGTAGACATGAGCACTGTCGTTCCTTTCTTTATGACTATATCAGTTCCGGGCAGTTTGTAATCAACCTGTGCATTTCTTTGCAAAGGGTCAACTATAGAATACATTCGGAGTGTTTCGTCAAACACATTACACAAGTAAGTCATATCCGTCAAAGCTTCATAGGTCATTTTCCCGTTGTGTCGTTCGAGAACTTCCATAGTTTCTGTGTGTAATTTTTCTTGGATATCAGGATTCCTTGCCAGTTCGTATAACAGAAAGCTCATAGTTGTTGCGCTTGTCTCATAGCCAGCTGCATAGAACACAAAAGCTTGAGCAGCCATTACACCATCCGTCAGTTCCACTGACAACTGCGTATCATCCTGATTTCTTTTGGTACCGTAAATATGGCTCTTCTGTTTCATTTCCAAAATCAGGTCCATAAAATCTTTTCTATTTCCTGGAACTCCGTTTCTTTCGTTGAAAACTTGTTGAACGAGATCATAGAAAAACTTATTCACAAAAGCTGGAAACAGGGATATGTTCAGTTTTTTCAGAATACCAGGATACATCATGTCTAGTTCTTGCGTAAAATTAGAGTTTAGAACTAGTTCGTCGATTTTCTTCAACAGGTCCATCTTCTCGTAGTTAGCATCGATTTCGAGACCAAATGCGCACGCTGCGATCGTGGAAATGGTGAACTTTTGAATGAGGGGGTGTACTTTCTGCTCCGGCTGCTGACTGCACACTTGGCTCACATAGTCCATGAAGATCTCCCCGCGGTCCGTCATCAGGTACAGCATGTTCTTCAACTTGCCCGACGTGAACAAAGGAGTGAAGCGATTCCTCAGCACTCGCCAGGTGTCTCCATCTGAGTGGAAAAGGTTTGCCCCGAGGCCTTCCTTGCTGAACTCAACTCCTCGATCCACGAACATGTCGAAATCCTTTATCAAGATATGCTTGATAATGTCCAAGTCACGCAGCAGTACGCAAGGTGTGGTCATTCTATACATTCCGACGACTTTTTCATTTGGATACGCCTCGTATATCTCCTTAAACACGCACGCAACATTTTTACGTCGCAGAGCAGACTCTTTAATGTTTCCAAAGAACGCCACGGGCTCTGGCCCAACGACACCTTGGCTCTTCCAATAGTTGAACGTTCGCGTAAAGTACAAATAAAGAACGTACCCTAAAGTGATTAGCGTGATGGGTATATACACGAGCAACATTTTGTAAAGCGTTGTGCATCTACGGATGCTTTATTGGTTTGAGCCGCTGGCTGCCGCTGGCAGTCTTTATATACGAGTAAACAATGTTTTTATCAAACCACGATAAAGTTATCTAATTATTTATTTATCGAGCAAGCTTAAATCTCAATTATTTACAGATGATGTAATGTTTGCAGAAGTGACAGACGCTATTTATGGTGGTAATTGAGACTAAAGGCCTGCGCACATCTTGGCGATGGCGTTCAAGTGAATCACTGTTAAATATAACATTTGACAGTGTTTCACTGACCGCCACTGCTGATTGCCTAGATGTGCGCAAGGCGTCATTTAGGCAGTCAACTGCGAAGTAGATAGATAGAAAATATTTGCACAAAACAAATTATAAAAAAAACATAAAAACTATTTGCCTCATACAATGGGTGGTCTTATCGCTAAACAGCGTCCTCTACTAGGCAACCTTTGGTTCGAATACACTCATGATATTTGCAAGAAGACTGTGTGCGAAGAAAGAATAAATAAATAAATGCCTAAAAATTCTGATGTCTGATCTAGCTACATTCATACAAAAGAAATATAATAATTATAGAGTCTGATGTACGTATTTTTTACATCCATTCCGTGGAGGTCACTTGGTTCGTTTATAAGCAGATAAGTTTTTGTTGTTTCTTCTTATGTTATAGACGGGATTTTGTCCACGTGCTTACGTACTTTGAACTTGTTTTTAAAACTGTGGTATTTAGCTTTAGTAATTATGATACCTGTTACCTGTGACTTGGTCTCAGTAACTGTTTTGAGTTGTATTCAAACTATTAATTGGGTTCAAATTGTGCTTGCCATCACCATGTCATTTGAACTTCAAGTGACACGTGATGGCAAGCACTGCGATAGCCAATTTTTTGTAGTTATGCTTAGTTTTAGTATGACAGCTGCTTCCTATAAAGTGTTTACCGAGGGATAAATATAAGGTCGTGGGTTGAACCCACGACCTTATTTATCCCGTCGTGTACCAATGAGTGTTTCAGCCCAAAAATGTGTACACTATGCCAGTGCTCTCAAACGGTGAAGGAGACATCGTGAGGAGACCGGCATGTCGTAGAACCTAAAAAGTTCGAAAATATGTGTTTAGTGCAAGGGCCTTTGAGGCGCACTAAATATCCTTTCACCACACCTGGTTCGAAAGAACCTCTGACACGATAAGAAGTGGGATAAATGAATTCAAATAGGTCAACACTCACACAGACTCAAAACCAGAGCCAGAAACAGAGCCAGACAGAACTTGTGGTAGGCCCACAGATTTGTGACCTGTGCCTTTACTGATTATGCATGTAACGCTGGCTGCGTTACAAAATGTTTACATATCACCTTGAACTTTAACTGATTGGTTGTCTGGCGTTGTAGGTAGTGTGTTGTCTAATATGTATAACTGATGATCTAATCTGCATGGAATGAAAAAAGCATGACACTTCGGGTTTTTTTTTATACAACTAAGTTAGCAAACAAGCATAAGGCCCACCTGATGGAAAGCGGTTACCGTAGCCTATGGACGCTTGCAACACCAGAGGCATCACGTGCGTTGCTGACTCTTTAAATGTTTTTAAACGCACTTCTTGACGAGCCCCATGCTGTAATCTCGGCAGGAAGAGTATTCCACAACCTTAGAGAGCGCGGGACGAAGTTCCTCTGGAACCGGACGGTGCGCAACCATGCCGGCTCCAAGGATGAGCCCTCTGCCTATGGCGAGTTGTCCGACAACCGAACGAATGCCTACAGAATTGAATACTTGAACAATTACGTGTTTATTTTTTTAATTGGTGATTGCTAAACGTTTGACTGCCATCACACCTAATGGAAAGTGAAAATGCAGCCTTAGGTGGAGCACGACTAGCTTTAATCCACTTGTTCACTCTTGACTTGAAAATTCTAAGGTTGTAATGCTCCGGAAATATTGATGACGGTAAAGAGTTCCACTCCTTGGCAGTTTGCACTAAAAAGTGGAAGTAAAGCGCTTTGTGCGATGATTTTTGTGTATGTTTTTGTGTATGCCCTTCCCTGGCTGCTTGCGGGCAGACAGACCCCAACTTGTGACGAAGTTAGTCGATCTTTGCCGAAGAGGTGTCGGTGACGGTAATGCGAGTTCATTAGGTTTTCCCACATCAAAAAATGCTTGAACCCACCAGAAGTCTTCATTTCAAAAATTCTAGTAAGAAAAGTAGAGCAACTTTAGATGGTCGATTTATTTGGTTGTTCAATCAGCACAATCAGTTGTTTCAATAGCCAAAAGGCAAAATTTAATCGGCAACACTAAGTTGGTGAAAATATAGGAGTCGTGGGCTCGATTTTGATAAAAAGAAGAAGAACTGCATTAGAAAAAAACAGAATAAGTAGTCATTTATTTATCGAGAAAATAGAATTAATTTATATGAAATAGAATAGAAAATATTTAATAAGCGTCAGAAAACATGGTACACACAAAAAATATAGCAACAAGCAATAAGTGACAAAAAAAAAGGCTTCCACTCAGCATTTGCCATGAAAGCGAAAGGGCTTATTATGGTATGGTTTTTAGCGGCGCCGAGAGCCATTTTTTTACAAAATAGTTACCTACTCATTAATAGTGTGGTTTTTGTACAGAAATTATGTGACTTATTTACAGAAATAGTGTGACTTATTTATATATGAATAACTTATTTTGCATATACATAATTATATATTTTTATTCCTTACCTAATATGTTAACAAACCATTTCTGTAAAGTAACTACCTATAAGACTTTTATGTTGGAAGTTGGAACACTTGGAACACTTTTTATTTCCCCATCCCCATTCTACCATCGGATTTCTAGACGCACGGAAATGCGGCACCCATACTTGGTTGATGTTCCAACTGTCCGCACCAAGCGCTTTGCTTTAACTTTTATGTTGCGGACAGCCAAGGAATGGAATTCCTTGCCGGCGTCTGTCTTTCCGAGCACCTACAAATTGGATGTTTTCAAGACAAGAGTGAATAGGTATCTTCTAGGTAAGCGTGCTACATCGTCGACCGCATCATCACTTAACGGCAGGTGAGATAGCGGTCAAACGCATACCTATAAATTGTAAAAAAAAAAAAAAAAAATTATACAAATTATCAGAAGATCAAGAATGGATGGACCGGAAAATGAATAATCTTCATTTATAATTTCCTTTTCAGTAAATCTACCGTACAGTCATGGGCATATCTCACCTTATCATAAATAAACAACATCTATCGCTTTACAATCCGTAGAGGGACACCACCCGTAGGCCCCATGATCGGTTTCATTGGGTCCATCTCCAACACGTCCGGGGTATTCTTCGTAAACTCCACTCGAAACTTAGTGATGAGCTTGGCAATGCATACACGGCTTTGGACTTTGGCAAACCGCATTCCTGAAAAGATTTATATGTTCAAGCCTTAGCCCATCTAAACGACAAGTAACTCGTGTATGTAACGCGATGTAAAACTATGATTTATTTTTGTCAGCGCTTTTATGTTTACCGATAAACTGCTTCATAGGTTATCGAATAAATCGGTGAAGCTAGTGAAAAAAAATGTATGACTTACCGATACAGTTTCTAGGGCCGACACCGAATGGCAAGTAAGCACAGGAATGCCTGTCTCGAGAGTTTTCAGCGGTGAATCTCTCAGGGTCAAACTTCTCAGGATCTGGGTAATACTTTGGATCGTGTTGGATACCGTAAGGAGACACGATTACTGTCGTTCCTTTCCTAACGACAATATCTGTTCCGGGTATTTTGTAATTAACCTGGGCGTTTCTTTGCAAGGGCTCCACTAGAGGATACATTCGGAGTGTTTCGTCAAATACATTATCCAAGTAACACATATCCTGCAATGCTTCAAAGGTAATTTTTCAGGATTAGGATAGGATTAGGGATAGGTTGATAGGCTTATGGTAGGATATTAGCACGTAGGTTAGATTTAAGTACGTTCAGGCAACGGCACTGTGTATCACGCAGGGCCCTGCCTGTTCAGATACAATATTTGGTTTATTCTCTTGGAGTGATGCACAGACTCAAAATCAAAGAGACAATACAATTAGAGACTAATGCATGACCGCAATCTCACCTGATGCTAAGTGATAATGCTGTAAATGATGTAGCGTGCTCACCACGCAAATAAAGCAGAACCAAAACAGAACATCTGTTTTGTCACTTCTATCCAATTTTGTCCCAATTGCCTTAGATGAGATATTCCTTCCAGTATGCTGCGATTTCCGGTACCTCGGTTCATTAATACAAAACGACGGCGACATTGGCCGAGACGTGAAGAATAGAATAAATGCGGGATGGATGAAATGACTTGTGATCCACGGATGCCCCTTAAGCTTAAAGGGAAGATCTATAAGACCCTTCGTAATGTATGGATCCGAGTGTTGGGCAACGAAGGGGACTGTCAAACGAAGGGTACCTACGTATGTAGGTACCCTTCTTTCTGCCGTATGGCAGAGATGCGAATGTTGAGATGGATTTGTGGAGTAACAAGAATGGACAAGATACGGAATGAGTATATCAGGGGAAATATGAAAGTAGCACCGGTGACAACAAAATTGAGGAGCAGCAGGCTGGTTTGGTACGTGCATGTCATGAGGAGGAATGAAAGTAATGTGACTAGGAGAGTGATGAGTCTGAACGTAGATGCATATTTGGGTAGAGGTAGGCCAAAGAAAAGATGGATGAACAGTGCAAAAGTTGAAATGGATAAGAAAGAAGTGAATACAGAGATGACGGCTGATAGAGGTGAATGGAAGAGAAGAACATGTTGTGCCAACCCCACATAAAGTGGGCTAGAAAATTTATTGATTAACAATTTATTGATATAACTAGCTGATACCCGCGACTTCGTCCGCGTGGATATTTGAGTTCGTTTTTTTTAGTTTGATATGACCAACTGCTAGTTGCCATTGTTTTGAGCTTGTAATTTAGAGTGTATTTGAATTTGAAGGTGAGTGCTGTTGTAGCCGATTTTTTCAGCAGTGTTTAGTTTAAGTATTATAAATGTTTCCCGCGATTTTGTCTTAGTTGTTATCATCAGTTTTTTTGTGAACCTCTGTGTGTAATCGAACCTGGTGCCAGATGCTGCGGTAGTTGAATTTTTTTTAATGTTTTTTTTTGCGTATTTTGTAAAGCTCTTTATCGTGATTTTGTTGAAGTGGCTAATTTGGGCTATCGTATTCGTCGTTGGTGTATAATCGAATCAGTTTTTTTTATTTGACATGACTTCAGCATTGTTTAGTTTAAGTATGATAGATGTTTCCCGCAATTTTGTCGTAGTGGTAATCATCGGTATGTTTGTGAACCTTTGTGTGTAATCGAACCTGGTTCCAGATGCTGCGGTAGCTGAAATTTTTTTAATGTTTTATTTTTCGTATTTTGTAAAGCTATTTTTTGTGATTTTATGTTATATTAGTGGCTAATTTGGGGTTTCGTATGCGTGTTGGTGTATAATCGTATCAGATTTTTTTAATTTGACATGACCAATTGCTGGTTACTATAGTTTGAGCTTGTACTTTAGAGTGTATTTGAATTTGAAGGCGAGTGCTGTTGGAACCGATTTTTTTCAGGAGTGTTAAGTTTAAATATGATAGATGTTTCCCGCGATTTTGTCTTTGTGGTGTTCATCTGTTTTTTTGTAAACATTTGTGTGTATTAAAACCTGGTAACAAATGCTGCGGTAGCTGAAAATTTTTTAATGTTTTTTTTTTCGTATTTTGTAAAGCTACTTTTTGTGATTTTATGTTATATTAGTGGCTAATTTGGGGTTTCGTATGCGTGTTGGTGTATAATCGTATCAGATTTTTTTAATTTGACATGAACAACTGCTAGTCACCATAGATTTGAGCTTGTGCTTTAGAGTGTATTTGAATTTTAAGGTGAGTTTTGTTGGAGCCGATTTTTTCAACAGTGTTTAGTTTAAGTATGATAGATGTTTCCCGTGATTTTGTCGTAGTGGTTATCATCTGTTTGTTTGTGAACTTTTGTGTGTAATCAAACCTGGTGCCAGATGCTGCGGTAGCTGAAAATTTTTAATGTTTTTTTTGCGTATTTTGTAAAGTTATTTTTTGTGATTTTTCTTAAAATCATTTTCCGTTTTTTCTTCTTTTAAGGAAAGAATTTTCCTATTTTCTTTCTTAGTGCACCTCTGCCCTATTAGAGGAACATACCTTCTAAGTTTCATGCTCCTAGGGCTAACGGTTTAGGCTGTGCGTTGATTTTTCTTTAAACCATTTTTCCCCTTTTTCTCCTCTTTAGAAAATAATTTTCCATTTTCCTTTCTTAGCGGATGCCTACGTCATAACATCTACCTGCATGCCAAATTTTAGCCCGATCCGTCCAGTGGTTTGGGCTGTGCGTTGATAGATCACTATGTCAGTCAGTCACCTTTGAGTTATATATATATATAGATAAATTGTTAATCATTTCGAACAAATAATAATAAAATATAACATTATTTATCAAATCGTTTTAAAGCAACTACATTGTTCTTAAATTAAATAAACTCAATCATTTTAAAACTTTTAAAGATTATAACCTACTCATTTCTGTAAACACAATAAATTAAAATAAATCTATTGTTTTGAATAAATTTTAGCCCCTAATATCTACTAGATACGACACGTGCTATGCTCGTGCTCTCAAACGGCGAAGGAAAATATCACGAGGAAACCTACGGCTTAGTCAGCTCCGCAATTATTGACCATGTCTTTCCTGTGGATCAGGCCGACTAACCCCCGAATACTGAAACGCAACTCAGATTTAAGCACGTCTCAAGCGACGAATATTTGACAGTTTTCAATGAAAATCTGTCAAATATTCGTCGTTTGAGACGTGCTTAAATCTGAGTTGCGTTTCAGTATTCGGGGGTAAGCTGTCAAGATGGTCTAGGTGCTGGGCAAGCCGTCTTGTAAACAAGGGCAGAGGGCAGGACCTTTTGGTACTTCTGATGGATATAGCAAAAAACATATAAATACGAAAGTAATGAACAACGAAAAGAAGACGTAAAGATCTCCATGCACCTTTATTCCCTAGGTTAAATGTCGCAAAGCATGGATCTCGATACGAAGCTGTAATAGTACATTGTTACCTGAGTGTTGAAAGTCACGTTTTTTTAGACCCGAGACGGGTTTGGCGCCAGAGCGTTAGCGAGGGCGCCAATGGAGCTTGAGGGACTTAAAAGACTTTCACCCGAGGTAAACACTGTGCTTTTCATTACGAATACAAGGAAAGTAAAAATAAAAACATGAAAGAAAAATTTGTGAAAATGAAGATTGAATTGCCGCCTTCCCGGTTTTTTTTTTCTTTTTCTCTGGCGGGCCTTCGGCTTTGGCTCACCAGCATTATTCAGCTATTATTTTCATTCTCATAATTTTAAAAATGGTAAATGTCAAATCTATGTTATTTTAAATAAATAGTTAAAGCTATATATTAATCAAGTAATTTAGAAGATATATTATTTATTTAATACTATCTTTATGTTATTTAAATTTAAATTTTACATTGCGCTATCATATTAGACTTTTTAAACTTCTTACTGTTGTAATGGGTTTCCAACCTACTTGCTGAATAAAAAGTTGCAATTTGGTTCAACGACCTCCTTGCAGTTAGAAAGACTTTAGAAAGTTGGAAAATGGTTGAATAAAATAGAACTTGTTTTTTTTTATAATTTGACAGCTGTCAGTAGAAAGCAATTCTCCCTAGGGCTGAAAGTTTTACTTTCAATTAGGCCCCTCAGGCAACTTCAGACCTACTTTCAGAGTATGAGTAATGAAAAACTTTTTAATTTGCTGCCTACCGACTTGAAGGACAATGTTAGTCTCAACTCCGTGTTTAAGTCAAGGTTTACAACTATTGTCAAAAAGAATTTTATTTACAATGAATTTATTGCTTCATCATCATCATCATCAGCCTGAAGAAGTTCACTGCTGGACATAGGCCTCCCCTACTCATTTACAGGAAGAACGGTTCTGAGCTCTTTCTATCCACGGACTTCCCGCGATCCTAACAATGTCGTCGGTCCACCTGGTGGGTGGGCGCTTAAGACATGTTTAATTAAGATTAAGAATTGTATTTTATTTGTTGACGTTTTATTGTAATTATTATTTGAGTAGTTCAACTTTTTTTGTGTACTATGATTTTGTTGTGTGTTGCGTCTAGTAATGTAATTTTAAATACGATTCTAAGTCAATTGCTTATGAATAAGTGAAATGAAATGGAATGAAATTAAGGTCCCTTTATACACCATCTACAATAAATGCAAAGGCCTTATTGTAGACGTACTGTAGACGTACCTTTACTTTTGACGTGACAACGTCTTATAATTTGATGGAGCCGGCTGCACGCACGAAAAAACATGACTCATGCGGCGTTACCTCGCTCTGAGGCGTGTAACATCCGATTTCTAATAGGTAAACCCCATAGTAACGATCGAATAAACTCATACCTTTTCAAACGTTCCCGCCATTCAATTTGAAGCTTCCTTTCAGCGAGATAGTTTTTATACCATAAGACCGCCACATGGAACGGCTCCGCCTTAATTAGTTTTTCGCACGTCGCCTTCGGCGCCGTGCGACGGAAACATCAGTCCTTCTGTCACAGTGTCCACAAAACATATTATTTTATTATCACATGAGCTTGAAGACATGATTTTTGTTCGTAGTTATCTTATTTACACCAGCTGGTTCGGGGTTGCCCGCTCAGTACGGTCCACACTAAGGGTTAGGTGAGTCGGCTTGACACCCAACCCCGAGAGCCCATTAAATTGTTTATACCTCTATATTATCCATCATTGAACGAACGTCCTACGTCTTAAAATGCTTACGCAATTCCATATCCGAGCTTACGGTCTTGTTCATAGTAAAATAATGATGATCCGAGTTGGCGGTCGATATTGCGCAGTTGAGTTTAGGGTAACCGCAAACCGGTAGCTGGCAACATGCCGGCGCGACGTGCCCTCTCGTAGAGAGTATTATATTCCTTGGACGTGCCACAGATTGTATAGTATTAGATAGGGGTTTATCGATCCGAGGGATTGTCTGATTGATCGTCATCGAGTATCGAGAATCGATTATCCTACTAACATATTGCCATTGTTACGTGAATTTGCCCTGTTTTTACAGGATACAGGATTTTCAAAACGTTATGCATTTGTCCTAGACCTCCGTCCGCCTTTTCACGGCTGAATTCGGGCCGATTGGTTTGTTTTTTTTCTCCATCGATTTCATTTGTAAAATCGATTATAAAATTGCTAGCGCGAATCTCTCTACTCTAGTCTATGGTCTGGATTTAAAAAAAAGAAAGAGCGAGCGTACGATGACACGTCGCAAACCGAATTGATTCTTCAATATCTTATTTAACAGATTTCTGTGGATTTTATCGTCCCGTCGTGGACAAAAATATACTCCACGCATCATATTTTCCGGCCTCGGGTAAGTCGAATATTCCTGGTTGCGAGCGAGTTCAGTGTTTTTGTAAAGCGCCGATATTATATTGTTCCCTTTTCTCGTTGATCAGTAGAGGCTGTCTGGTAGCTCCTGGAGGTTTCTGCCGCATACGGGCTCCAGGCTCTGAATATTGGCACTCGTCTCTTCGACAAGGGAGCACCGATTGTCACCCCCTGTGGTTGGAGCCTCGGCTGAAGGACCAGCGCCCATTTGCCCACGCCAGCTCCGTTCCTAGGCCACTACCGACTTGTGAACGTGATATTGGTTAGATCTCAGTCCCCGAGGTTAGTCAAGGTGCTCGTAGCAGCACCAACACACCGGCTGCGGCCGCTATCTTCGGCGCCCTAAGGCTCGCCGTTGTTCCCTGATGCCACTATCGCACTGTCCTCCCACGGTATGGTCCGTGGGAGGAGGTCCCTTACGACGGACCTAATCCTGTTCAACACCTGTAGGATAAACTAACGCAACTCCTTATTAGTAGCCAAACCGAATTCGAGGCAGGCGGGTCACCAACCCAAGATACTTCTAGTTACGGACAATAAGTTTAGGTAGGTAGTAATAAGTTACAAGTAATAAGTTCTTAAGGATCCGAAGAAGCCTAGGGGCATAGCGGGCCCCTTAGAGTAATAAGAACCTAATATTTTCCTATGTTTGTTAAACGAATATAGTATAATTAAAAACTTTTGTAATTTAAGTGTTTCTTATCTTCCTACCCCGTAACTAGGAGATTTTCAGCATTACAGGCGTTCCATTTAAGGCTTGAAGTGCAAGTGAGAGCGCGGAACGAACGACAAAAAGGCACAATCGGTTTCCGCGTTTGGCAGCGTTCAACATCTGTCTCTCTCCTACTTGAGTGAGCGATGCGTCTGCGTGGACAGCTGTATGACGTTGCCACGTTCAACTATCGTCAGTAAACCAACTTTACAGACAACCGATTTTCTTTTTATACCGATGGTTAATGGATTTTGTTTGTAAAAAGGAGCCGTGAGAAAATAATTAACGCAGCTAGAGTCACTTCACCATTTTTAATAGATTATTATACATAGTGCTGGAGTATATTTGAATACATATAAAATGAGTACATAGGTTATCCAGCAATCTTATAAAACTATCTGACTAAAAGAGTTTAAATTTCATAACAAAACATTAGTAAAGGTTTTTATAATGTCCAATAAGTTATGAGCCGAGTGGGTAAGTATTTGACTGTAACGTCAAACCTGTAGATGGAGCCATGGTCGCGTTAATGCCGAACAGTCCCTAGGAGTCAAATGTTTTTGGGATCCGATGGCGCAGCGGTCAGCGCAGCTCCGTACCAAGGGGAAGGTGGCGGGTTCAAATCCCGCTCGGCTCTTAGCTTTTGGGATAGTACAGAAATCTCTGTGATTTCCTTAAGTGTATAGCAAAAATCAATAAAAACATTAGTAATTAACATCATTAAAAGCAATAATTTTGAAACAACTTTTTGCTTATGTTTTTTCGTGTTCTAATCATTTATCGTTTTACAATCCTCAGAGGGATGCCGCCGTCAGGGCTCATGATGGATCTTTTTGGGTTCATTCCCAACACTACTGGAGTGTTCTTCGAAACCTCCACTCGGAATTTAGAGATGAGCTTGGCAATGCACACGCGGCTCTGAACTTTAGAAAACCGCATTCCTGAAATGATAAATAGTTGAATTAGCACTAACCACTCGTACCGCGATACAAAACTTTTTTTTTCTCTAGCCTATACTGTCCCACTGCTGGGCGAAGGTCTCTCCCAAGTTTATCCACTCCCCTCGATCTTCGGTCCACTTCACCCACTCGGTGTTGAAAAACTACGACATTTTTTATATATTATTTTATGCTGGCAAACGAGCAGACGAGCCACCTGATGAAGAGCAGTTACCGTCGCCGAATGACACCTGAAACACCAGAGGTGGTGCTGATACGCTGCCGGACTTTGACATGTGAAAATTTTTTTTAGAAATAGCTCTTTTGAAGTACTGAAAAATCCTTTTGGCCAAGATAATCAGTTTCTGCCGTCAAAGTTACTGCCGTCTCTTACCACTACGTAATGACAAACAGTGATAGGGCCAACTATAAGCAATGTTTTACACCAGAGCATAAAACAATACTACGCATACAGCACAGACACAGCACAGAGCATAAATTCTGCAGTGACAATCAGTGACACGCTGTCTAATATCGCTGTCATTTTTAGCAGCGTTTCACTGATTACCACCGCAGAACGCTTAGATGTGCGCAAGCTTTATTAAGGCCATAAGCAGAAAGATTCAAAAGACAACATTTCCATATCATAGAACTGCGCTCACAGATACAAGATAAGGTGAGGGGAGGTGGAATTGGGCTAGTCAGTGGTCACGTCTGTCGTATGCCAGGTGAGCTATGGACAAAGATAGCTACCCATGGCACTCTGCACCAACGAATAGCGATGTGACAGACTAAAAAAGAGATGGTGAGATGAGCTTGATAGTTTTCTGACGAACTGGATAAATGTGACCCAGGATCGCGATGTGTGGAAGGAATTGGAGGACGCTTCAGCTCAGCAATGGGAAACGGAGATCGTACAAATAATAATAAAGTTCTAGCCTGAAAATCGTTCTCACCAATAAAACCCGCTATGGAAAATCATACCTTTCAGGGATGGGTAAAAAAATGTCTAAAAAAAACGCTTTAATGCTTTGTTATAGGCGATGGTTACCGCTTAATATCAGGTGGGCCATATGTTTGTTCCATCAGCTAGTAGTATAAAAAAAAAACTTACCAATACAGTTTCTGGGACCAACTCCGAATGGCAAGTACGCGCAAGCATGCCTGTCTCGAGAGTTTTCAGCGTTGAATCTTTCAGGGTCAAACTTTTCAGGGTCTGGATAATAATTCGAGTCGTGATGGATGCCGTTAGTAGACATGAGCACCGTCGTTCCTTTCTTTATGACAATATCAGTTCCGGGTAGTTTGTAATCAACCTGTGCATTTCTTTGCAAAGGGTCAACTATAGGATACATGCGGAGTGTTTCGTCAAACACATTACACAAGTAAGTCATATCCGTCAAAGCTTCATAGGTCATTTTCCCGTTGTGTCGTTCGAGAACTTCAAGAGTTTCTGTGTGTAATTTTTCTTGGATATCAGGATTCCTTGCCAGTTCGTATAACAGAAAGCTCATAGTTGTTGCGCTTGTCTCATAGCCAGCTGCATAGAACACAAAAGCTTGAGCAGCCATTACACCATCCGTAAGTTCCACTGACAACTGCGTATCATCCTGATTTCTTTTGGTACCGTAAACATGGCCCTTCTGTTTCATTTCCAAAATCAGGTCCATAAAATCTTTTCTATTTCCTGGAACTCCATTTCTTTCATTGAAGACTTGTTGAACGAGATCATAGAAAAACTTATTTACCAAAGCTGGAAACAGGGATACGTTCAGTTTTTTCAGAATACCAGGATACATCATGTCTAGCTCTTGCGTAAAATTGGAGTTTAGAACTAGTTCATCGATTTTCTTCAACAAGCCCATCTTTTCGTGGTTAGCATCGATTTCGAGACCAAATGCGCACGCTGCGATCGTGGAAATGGTGAACTTTTGAATGAGGGGGTGTATTATCTGCTCCGGCTGCTGACTGCACACTTGGCTCACATAGTCCATGAAGATCTCCCCGCGGTCCGTCATCAGGTACAGCATGTTCTTCAACTTGCCCGACGTGAACAAAGGAGTGAAGCGATTCCTCAGCACTCGCCAGGTGTCTCCATCTGAGTGGAACAGGTTTGCCCCGAGGCCTTCTTTGCTGAACTCAATTCCCCGGTCCACAAACATGTCGAAATCCTTTATCAAGATATGCTTGATAATGTCCAAGTCACGCAGCAGTACGCAAGGTGTGGTCATTCTATACATTCCGACGACTTTTTCATTTGGATACGCCTCGTATATCTCCTTAAACACGCACGCAACATTTTTACGTCGCAGAGCAGACTCTTTAATGTTTCCAAAGAACGCTACAGGTTCTGGCCCAACGACACCTAGGCTCTTCCAATAGTTGAACGTTCGCGTAAAGTACAAATAAAGAACGTACCCTAAAGTGATTAGCGTGATGGGTATATACACGAGCAACATTTTGTAAAGCGTTGTGCATCTACGGATGCTTTATTGGTTTGAGCCGCTGGCTGCCGCTGGCAGTCTTTATATACGAGTAAACAATGTTTTTATCAAACCACGATAAAGTTATCTAATGATTTATTTATCGAGCAAGCTTAAATCTCAATTATTTACAGATGATGTAATGTTTGCAGAAGTGACAGACGCTATTTATGGTGGTAATTGAGACTAAAGGCCTGCGCACATCTTGGCGATGGCGTTCAAGTGAATCACTGTTAAATATAACATTAATTGATAGTGTTTCACTGACTTCCACTGCTGATTGCCTAGATGTGCGCAAGGCGTCATTTAGGCAGTCAACTGCGAAGTAGATAGATAGAAAATATTTGCACAAAACAAATTATAAAAAAAACATAAAACTATTTGCCTCATACAATGGGTGGTCTTATCGCTAAGCAGCGTCCTCTACCAGGCAACCTTTGGTTCGAATACACTCATGATATTTACAAGAAGACTGTGTGCGAAGAAAGAATAAATAAATAAATGCCTAAAAATTCTGATGTCTGATCTAGCTACATTCATACAAAAGAAATATAATAATTATAGAGTCTGGTGCGTACGTGTTTTTTACATCCATTCCGTGGAGGTCACTTGGTTTGTTTATATGCAGATAAGTTTTTGTTGTTTTTTCTTATGTTATAGACGGGATTTTGTCCACGTGCTTACGTACTTTGAACTTGTTTTTAAAACTGTGGTATTTAGCTTTAGTAATTATGATACCTGTTACCTGTGACATGGTCTCAGTAACTGTTTTGAGTTGTATTCAAAACTATTAATTGGGTTCAAATTTTGCTTGCCATCACATGTCATTTGAACTTTAAGTGACACGTGATGGCAAGCACTGCGGTAGCCAATTTTTTGTAGTTATGCTTAGTTTTAGTATGACAGCTGCTTCCTATAAAGTGTTTACCGAGGGATGAATAAGGTCGTGGGTTGAACCCACGACCTTATTTATCCAGTCGTGTACCAATGAGTGTTTCAGCCCAAAAATGTGTACACTATGCCAGTGCTCTCAAACGGTGAAGGAGACATCGTGAGGAAACCGAGTTCAAATAGGTCAACACTCACACAGACTCAAAACCAGAGCCAGAGACAGAGCTAGACAAAACTTGTGGTAGGCCCATAGATTTGTAACCTGTGCCTTTACTGATTATGCATGTAACGCTGGCTGCGTTACAAAATGTTTACATATCACCTTGAACTTTAACCGATTGGTTGTCTGGCGTTGTAGGTAGTGTGTTGTCTAATATAACTGATGATCTATCTGCATGACACTTCGGGTTTTTTTTTTATACAACTAAGTTAGCAAACAAGCATAAGGCCCACCTGATGGAAAGCGGTTACCGTAGCCTATGGACGCTTGCAACACCAGAGGCATCACGTCGCGCGTTGCTGACTCTTTAAATGTTTTAAAACGCACTTCTTGACGAGCCCCATGCTGTACGATAATCTATAGGGCAAATCTCGGCAGGAAGAGTATTCCACAACCTTAGAGAGCGCGGGACGAAGTTCCTCTGGAACCGGTCGGTGCGCAACCTTAGTTTAGGATTGTTGCATCCTTGGCTCAAGATTTAATATTTTCACTTGTAGTAGTCTCGCCTACGCTTCAACTCACTCGCACGTATTTCAGCTCCATAAGAAAGAAAGAGATAGCACACGCCATGCGGCCCCAGCTCCAAGCTTCATTCGTTTTCGTGCGCGCACGGCTACCGCACGTAGTACTTGACTAAAAATATATATACTCCGTATCTACTTATGATTTTCATCGTCATGTCTAGATGGAATACAGTGAGTGATAAAGAAATAAGGTGTCGTAAAAAGGTGTGACATGTGAAATTAAGTGAATTCAACGGATTTTCTCAAGATGTACCCGCCTGAACGGAATTATATTTTCTCAGATCTAATACGTGATATTAGACCGTAGAATTTTGAATGCTTCGAGTCAATACGAGATATTGACCAATAGCTATTTATGAAATGAGTTAATACGAGATATTGACCAATAGCTATTTATGAAATGAGTTAATACGGGATATTAACCCTTCTTTTTTTTATTATCCTGGCTCCCGTCACCACCGGCACGATCGCTAGCACCTGTCATGAAAACAACGTGCATTCCCTTGGAAGCCCAAACACGATCCGTCTGGCCACGACAACACCACCTGTGGTGACAAGTCTAGTTCAACCAGATGCCCAGCGCCCAGTGCGACAAATACAGTGACGGTAGTAGCCTAAGAGGCTAATGCTTTGCCTTTTGCTTTGTCAGAGCTTTCGCTTGCCTTCAAGACCTTTGAGGTCTAGACAAACGAGTGGGGTCCTTACACCTATGATAACATAGAAACGATGAACCTTATGAGGGAACCTTCGACGGGACGGACTCAAAAAGAGGTAAAAGAACATTTATTCAAGGAATACCTATTTCACGAAAACTGCCTTTCGAGAAATAAACTCAATGTTAACGATTGATGTTAAAGAGTCTGCTCAAAAATCCTATGAGCCTCAAAAATTCTCATAAAGCAAAATTGGCTATTATGCCTGCTTGCTGTGCTTGATAAATGCTTTTGATACTTTTTCGATGCAACAAAAGTTGGAACATGTTTTCATTGATTGATGACCAACTGAGCTATCTCATTAAGTCTGCGTAGTAAACAGAAGATATTAAAACTTATATACATTTTTGAGTTTCTTCTGCAAGTAATTCAAACTCCAAAAGCGCCTGTCGGCCAATTATTGAGTAACCGTGGTTCATGACACTGGAACCACGCGGTGACGGCGGCCGGCGGCAGGGCGGTGCGCCCCGCCTGGTGCCGTATTGTCGCCGACCGATTTCATACCAGCCTTTATCCACCCGTGGGCAGCAAGCGTTGGTGGTTGGTGGCGTTGGTGCGTTGGACGCATCGGTACAAGCAGTCGGGGATATCGAAGCAAAAGCAGTAACCTCACAGGTACATGCAGTCACATGAAATATTTTCTAGTTTTTTCTAGAAGTACTTATAATTATCTGATGAGAATATTTCTTATTAAGAAATTTCTAACATTTTATTCTGAGATCTTCGTCTTCAAAAAATGATGTTTATTATTTTAATTAAAAAGTAATAGCTCTATTAAATACCTACTTTAGGCTATCCCTATGAAAACCGTTGGGGAGCCAAAGGGGCCAAAAGTAACGGTGGTGGCTTAAGCTGTGCCTTATGGTTTTACTACAAGCTATTACGGTGTATGGTATTACGATAAGGTATTATTATAAATCTTATGCCTAAAGATGAAAATTGTTTTTTTGTAATACTTACAAAGATTGCTCAAAGCATGTTTAAAGCAGCAATTAAATTTTTTAAGCTTCCTGAGTAAAAAAAAAAAAAAAAAACGCTTTGTCCATTTTGAGCATTTTAACTGCAGACTGTTCTGCTGTTGTCAAGGCTGGGCTTACACAACATCCTTGGAGTGCGTTTGTGTAGCGCTTTGCGTTATTACGTACCTTTATTACCAAAACTAAACTAATCCATGTGTATGCAATAAATATAATATTATTGAGTATTACGATTCAAAAATAAACGTTACCATTTTATATACACGATGGTATTTTTTGTCGTCGGTAAATATTATTCTGACAACAGATTATTCTTACAGAAATTAAATAAGTTTTGCTATTCCTATCGATTTCGATCTTGAAATATACCGATTTTATTCTATTGCCCAAGGCGCAACTTGTAAAAGAGAAAAAATCGTTATCAAATATCTATAACACGTCTATTTGGAACTTCTGGCAGCTGTAACCTGAACGGAATTGTATTTTCTCAGATCTAATACGTGATATTAGACCGCAGAATTTTGAATGCTTCGAGTCAATACGAGATATTGACCAATAGCTATTTATGAAATGAGTTAATACGAGATATTGTCGTCTATTTGGAACTTCTGGCAGCTGTAACAGCACTACAACTGCAGTTGCTGGCGCATACATATATCAGCAATACAGCAGCTACTGCCTTGCCTTAGTGATAAAATTATTACTCGAAAGATTACGTAACATTTATTTGTTCGTTACTTTTCTACAAATTTTGATTTTGAATGCAATGCATTAAAAGCTTTAATAACAATAAACACAAATCAGAGATAGATCTATTCGCTTTGAGGGTAAAAGACAAAGTCCTTAATATGTATATTCAAATATGTCAAAAGATAAACAATGCCTTAACTATTGCCATCTTACAAATGAATGATGACAAACAGTGACATAGCTAATTTACAAGTATTTAAAAATTGCGTTTATTACTATGGCAGTAGTAATAGTAATCTTTCGAAAAAGAGATCCTACTGTGTACAACGTGTATGCATTTACAGTCAAGGGACCTGTATTTTTTATTTTTTTATATATATGCATTTTCCATGTATACGCAAAATTAAGGGTGTTACATAATTATGTTTTATCTAATCAGGTTACTGAAATAGTCTTGTTCCTTCATGCTTCTTATCTGATCTCATTCCGCCTGATGGTTTTATTTTTTTCGCTTGTCTATAATGTTCTACCCTCTTCACCGACGTTTTTTCCCTGGTGCCGAAGGTGTTACCCAGCAAGCCTTGGCTAGACAACAATTCCCTATACAGCAATGATTACGATTCTTGCATCTTTGTTCAATAGTACTTACTAAGTCTCAATATACCTTTAGCTTTAAACCATGGGGGGTACTGTGGTACTTAGCGTATAGGTTCATACCATATCAGGGTACTATATCAAGGTCTTGTGACTTACTTAACTTCCTATCAGTTTTTACGGAAAAGATCTTCGTATGGCTCGATAAATAATGATTTTTTCGCTTTATCCCTTATTTACTGAAATAAAGTAGTACAACATGAACGAGTTCGAACGTTTGTGGCGCTTGCAAAAAGTTTCAGTAATTCCAATAGTCTTTTCGTCAACCGGTGTCATTTCAAAACAGCTGTTTCTATCCTTGTCCCATTTAGATTTACCAAAAAATATGTACCTCATAAATAAAAAATAAAAAAAATATGCCTTATTACTAAACAAAAGGCGGCAATTTTTAATACGTGCAGAATTGACAAAAAATTCTGCTAACTGGGATCCTCCATGAGTTGCACTTATGACATGAGCTTAGGGTTGTGTACTTCAGTTAACACCGTTGTTTTTTTTTCAGGCACCGAGTAGTTAAAAAATTCCCCAATTGTAATAATAGATTTTGTGGATAGCCCCACAACACTATCTTGCCCCAAATTAAGCAGAGCTAGTATTATGGAAACCAGATAGCGGATATTTCGTATGATTGAGTTCCTTCAAAATTAAACCCAGCTTTCATGACAATGACTCCACGTGTAGCACAAGTGATGTGCTGATTACCAGGCCAACTTAGACCCAAACTTGTTGTAACTCCTGAGTTCCCTGACTCACGAAAAACCTAGTCGTTTTGTTGGCTGTTCCGTGGTTTTGTTTGGTCAAAGATGCCAACCATTATCATTGACTAGAATGAAACATATTAGGATAGTGGATGAATTGTAATGTATGTATATGCGTAGTGTTTAGGTAAGCTCAACCGAAGCTGATCTTTAACTATAGCGCCCTTGCATTCGTTCTGTAAGTACACTGGTGTCCTTTATGCATAGCTATGATTTCGATCGATCAAGTAACAATGCAGGCCACATTGACGGTTAAAAAAAAAAAAAAAAAAAACCTCCAAGCAAGATACAACAATCCTGCTTGATCACAAACTTTAGGCGGTTGAATAAAAGAAATGCTAGCAAGTCGATGCCTCATCGACACTATCAGTGTGTTTAGTGCGCATAATACTCGTTACACAAATACTTCTGCTGCACAACGAACAGAAGGCGCCCGAGTAGATGTTATTATAAAAAACTACTGCTACTGCTCATTTCATTAGCAGACCATTAATTATGAATTTGATTCCAGCTTTACAAACTAAATTTACTTTGATTAATTTTATTTTTGCCTACAAAAAAAAAAAAAAAAATTAATTGTTTTGTTTTTGAAAGAAATATTTTATTGATTTATTATTTCTAATATTCTAGTATCAACACTAGATTAAAAAAAAAAAAAAAAAAAATTATAATCGGTAACATTTTATTTGATTTATTTTTTCTCCAACATTTTTTCATTTTCTCTGAACATCCTACAAGTGAAAATATTAAATCTTGAGCCAAGGATGCAACAATTAAGTGATCAAACTAACTTACCAAGTGACGTTCGATCATAATTGTTGCATCCTTGGCGAAGAGATTTAAGGTCCCTCCCATCCCTTAGGATACCCCAATGTGCAATGTTGGAGACCCTGTACGTGCTTATTCTCTGAACTAAATGAAGCTTGGAGCTGGGGCCGCATGGCGTGTGCTATCTCTTTCTTTCTTATGGAGCTGAAATACGTGCGAGTGAGTTGAAGCGTAGGCGAGACTACTACAAGTGAAAATATTAAATCTCTTCGCCAAGGATGCAACAATTATGATCGAACGTCACTTGGTAAGTTAGTTTGATCACTTAATTAATTTATATGAAATAGAATAGAAAATATTTAATAAGCGTCAGAAAACATGGTACATACAAAAAATATAGCAACAAGCAATAAGTGACAAAAAAAAGGCTTCCACATTTGCCATAAAAGCAAAAGGGCTTATTATGGTACTGGTTTTTAGCGGCCGCGGCGCCGAGAGACATTTTTTTACAAAATATTAACCTACTCATTAATAGTGTGGCTTTTTTACAGAAATTGTGTGACTTATTTACAGAAATAGTGTGACATATATATATTATATGAATAACTTATTTTGCAGATATATATATTTTTATTCCTTACCTAATATGTTAACAAACCACTTCTGTAAAGTAACTACCTATAAGACTTTTATGTTGGAAGTTGGAACACTTGGAACACTTTTTATTTTTTTTATACAAATTATCAGAAAATCAAGAATGGATCAGAAGACCGGAAAATGAGAATCAAAAAGCAGTAAAATCTATCTTAGCTTGACACACTGCGATAGCGTAACCTCAATCTCTTGTCCTCAAGCCACGATGCGATGGAGGAAAAAATAATCTTCATTTGTAATTTCCTTTTCACATAACTGTACGGTAAATCTACCGTACAGTAATGGGCATATCTCACTTTTTCATCTTAAAACATCTATCGCTTTACAATCCGTAGAAGAACACCGCCCGTAGGTCCCATGATCGGTTTCATTGGGTCCATCTCCAACACGTCCGGGGTATTCTTCGTAAACTCCACTCGAAACTTAGTGATGAGCTTGGCAATGCATACACGGCTTTGGACTTTGGCAAACCGCATTCCTGAAAAGATTTATATGTTCAAGCATTAGCCCATCTAAACGACAAATAACTCGTGTATTTACATACACGAGTTATTGTTTATTACGCGATGTAAAACTATAATTTATTTTAGTCAGCGCTTTTATTTTTACCGATATGCTTCATAGGTTATCGAATAAATCTGTGAAGTTAGTGAAAAAAAATGTATAACTTACCGATACAGTTTCTAGGGCCGACACCGAATGGCAAGTAAGCACAGGAATGCCTGTCTCGAGAGTTTTCAGCGGTGAATCTCTCAGGGTCAAACTTCTCAGGATCTGGGTAATACTTTGGATCGTGTTGGATACCGTAAGGAGACACGATTACTGTCGTTCCTTTCTTTACGACAATATCGGTTCCGGGTATTTTGTAATTAACCTGGGCGTTTCTTTGCAAAGGCTCCACTAGAGGATACATTCGGAGTGTTTCGTCAAATACATTATCCAAGTAACTCATATCCTGCAATGCTTCATAGGTCATTTTTCCTTTGTGTCGCTCGAGAGCTTTAATAGTTTCTGTGTATAATTTCTCTTGGATATAAGGATTCCTTGCCAATTCGTACAACAGAAAGCTCATAGTTGTGGCACTTGTCTCATAGCCAGCCACAAAGAACACAAAAGCTTGAGCAGCTATAACATCATCTGTTAGTTCCACTGACAACTGCGTATCACCTTCATTTCTCCTGGTACCGTAAGCTTGGCCCTGCTGTTTCATTTCCAAAATCAAGTCCATAAAATCTTTTCTATTACCTGGAACTCCGTTTCTTTCGGTGAAAATTTGTTTAACGAGATCGTAGAAAAACGTGTTCACGAAAGATGGTAACATGGAGAGGTTTAGTTTTTTCAAAATGCCGGGATACATCAAGTCCAACTCTGTCGCATAATTGGATGTTAAGACTAGTTTGTCGATTTTCATCAGTACGTCAACCTTCTCGTTGATGGCGTCAATGTCAAGGCCAAACGCACACGCTGCGATGGTGGACATAGTGTACTTTTGAATAAGAGGATGTACTTTGTGTTCTGGCTGCTGATCGCACACTTGGCTCACATAGTCCATGAAGCTATCCCCACGGTCCGTTATCAGGTACAGCATGTTCTTCAACTTGCCCGACGTGAACACAGGAGTGAAGCGATTCCTCAGCACTCGCCAGGTGTCTCCGTCCGAGTGGAACAGGTTGGCTCCAAGGCCTTTCTTGCTGAACTCAATCCCGCGATCCACAAATGTGTCAAAATCCTTTATCATGACATGCTTGATAACGTCCAAATCACGAAGCATTAAGCAAGGTGTGGTCATTCTATAGACTCCGATGACTTTTTCATTTGGAAACTCTTCGTAAAACTCCCTAAGCACGACTCCCATATTCTTACGTCGCAAAACAGACTGTTTAATGTTTCCAAAGAACGCCACGGGTTCTGGCCCAATTACACCTCTACTTTTCCAGTAGTTGAACGTTCGCGTAAAGTACAAATAAAGAGCGAACCCTAGAGTTATTAACGCGGTAGGTAAATACACGAGCAGCATTTTTATAAGTGCGTGTATACGGATCGCCCAACTGTTATGATGTTGTTAGCTGATAAGTATATATTTATATACTAAAAACCGCGTCACAACTGCGAACTATATTTATTTTTAAATTTGCCGAGTCATCATTACTTGATAAATTAAAACTAGCGATGATTTTAGAAAAATGAACGTATAACGATGATGTATCATGTTCTTCTTGTCATCTTATCAAACCTACTACTTTGTTATAGTTTATGGATGCCACTTAACAAAAGGGGTAAGGGGTTTGTAGGTTCAATCAGCAAGCGTAAGCAAGGTGGAAAAAAATGAGAATCTTTCGTAAAACTTAAATAATGTAACCCAAGGTGTAAAAAAATTACCTCAAAATGTCTTTCATCACGTGCGCTGCGGAATCTATTGAGGATAGAACAAAAAATAATTAACAATTATAAAAAAAAACAAAAGCTAAAAAAGCAAAGTAGCAGACAGCTTTGTGGCCCATGGGTGGAAATGCCGACCGAATTCACACGATGATATTATTTTTTTATAAATCCTTATTCAATTAAATCATTTCGTATTCAAGGCTGTTTCAAATGCCAATACATAACTTTTGATATTAATGAAATCAGACATCCCATTTAGAAGCTATTACAAAATAAAAAGTACTATTTGTAAAACAAACGCCCCGCTGCACCGTGCAGTGGGGACCACCATGCCAGAGAGAATCTGTTAAACTAGCGACCCGCCCCGGTTTCGCATAGGTGGAAAAATACAACAGTAGTTTACATTTTTCACCTTCTTTTTTCTAAATTTAAAATCTTAAATTGAATAAATCTTTTTTGACCTTGAGTGGTTCTAAGCCCGTTTGACGCGACCTACGGAAACAAAATGCCAATTCTTAGAATAATACCTGCACACAGCTATTTCATCACTGCCCTTCCTTAGTGTTGTAAGAGAGGAGCGTGTGAACCCAGACCGTTTAGGAACAAATAGGCACTAGAATTGATGATCACGAACCAAAGTGTAGAAACATGTTTACTAGTAATGAAATAAACATGAAGTCTATTTCATTACTAGTGGCCTTTACCCAACAGTGGGACGATGTATGTTATTAAAAAAAAAGTGAAATGTAAAAGGGTTACCTAGTTAGATGTTTTAAGACTTGTACATTTACTGCAGCTGCCAGCAAAACAGCATCAATCCCTGGTTGCGGCCAAGGATTGTATTGTAGTTTTCTTATAGGTATAATGCGCCAAAATTAAAACTAAGTTACCACTACGCAGAACTTTACTTAGCCTTCCTAGGCAGAACTTTTTATTTGAAGATAAAACCTTCTTGGTTGCCATGTTTTGGAGAAAAAGATTGTTCTATTTTTAAATTACACGACAGTAGGAATTTACTATGTAATTTATCTGGCCGCTTACCGACATAGATATGGATTTGCATTCAATTTTTGCTGGCTGCAGCAGAAAATTGACCCATATAATGCCCAAATTTCCAAACATGATTGAGAAAAAAACATGCTTAGAAATTTTTATTTTTTTAAATAAATAAAACTGAGAGAGATTTAAAATGTTATTGTCCTCATTGAACAAAATTCATTCAAAAAGTGTCAAAACTTGGGAAGATAGAGTGCTAAGTACCTCTTCGATGTCATGACAACAAATATAAGCGGTTTCGTAAATTGACATTGAGCTCTAAGTTAAAAGGCGAAGTTTGAAAGCTTATTTCGTAAATTTGTCATAATGGGTTGTGCAACAAAATAGAATGAAAATTTAAGTCAGCTTATTATTTTAGTGAGTGTAAATTCAAGACTCGTCAGTTGAGTAAAAATGGGAATTCAAGAAAGTAAAGAACCTACTAAGTTTTTCTGACAGAAAAAATATGCACTAATTACGCGAGTACTCTCAAACGGCGAAGAAAAACCTTACAAAATTACTGGCATGTTGTAGAACTAAAAAACATCGAATACATTAACCAAATGAACGAAAAGAGTTTATTTTAGGTGCACTAAAAATCCATTCTTGGGAGACCTTATTTGATGAATTTAATTTTATTTGATAGAGACCGGGGTTATGGGGATAAGAATATATTTGTAACTAATTATTTCTAACCATTTTATTATTTTAGGTGTATTATGACATTCAGTTCAACCAACACGCTTTACACCTTATAGACTTTGACGTTTCAAATTGATTCTTTGTGATACAGCTGAATAAATCAGTCGATTTTGACTTCGAACAAAATATTTTCAGAAGTACTAGCTTTGCTTATTTTACCATTTGTCAATCTGGTCTCTTTGTTTTTCTCGACAGCAACCCCCAGCTAATAAAGCATTGATGGTGCTACCACAGACATAAGTCTCATAGGGTGAAATATAGGGGATGTTTTACGACCAGGATCAAGTGATCAAACCTGTAAAATTACAGGGGGAATCAAACTTGACGACTCCCAGTTTTACAAAAGTATGACTTAGGAAGACATATAGGGCTAAAGAAATATAACACATTCACGAACGTGTCTGAAACAAATTGAATGTAAAAAAACTTTGCTTCTTTTGTAAAACCCTCTTTTATAAAATAGTCTGTATGAATTGCTCGTCTTCTTTAATTTTTCCGTCGTCCCTTTTTTCAATTAACCAAATATAGACTTAATTTACGCAAAAATTCTAAGTTAGGTATACATACTCTATTCTTACATTTAAGAGCTCAACTCTTGTCGGGGTTTTGATGCACTTTTCTCCAATTGAGTTTTTTGAATGCAGCCTCCTTGACTTCCTTATACGACATGACAGCGACTTTTCTTTTAATCTGGCTCACGTACATTATTCCTGGTCTTCCTCTTTCCCGTTTTCCTCCAAACTTCCCTTCAATTTATGTTCTATGAGTAGCTGTCATGTCGTAGAAGATGTCCAAACATTTTTCTTCTTCTTCTTCTTCTAATAATTACTACACGTTGCATAGAAGGGTAAGATAATATTTAGGAAGCAGCTGTTATGAATTTTTTAGAAGCGTAAACTTTCTTGGAAGGAGTTACGTTCAAATATTATCTGAATGACAAATCATAGGCTTCCGATGCAACTGCCCTCTGTCGTTTTTGAATCAAACAACATCAGTTTTCTATACTGTTTCGTCTTCATAAAAAACTATAAAAAATGACTTTCTTACCTTCTCAGACCCCACGTAATAACAAAGCTGGGGAGACAGGGACTAGACAAGGTATCTTTACGATACTGCATCGGTCTGCAGGGAAAAAATAAATTGGACTGACACCCTCTATAATAGAGACGAATTTTACGATTCTACGGGGTAATAATGTAGGTGCGTGAACCCGAATGGTTCAGGGTGAAGGAAACAGTGTAGGATGCGACTTAAAGTCGTTATTTGCTTTGTTTTTCGGACGGTTCGGCCTTGGTAGATATATTATTTAGATTTGTCTTCAATTTCACGCAGCCCTATCTAATCGCAAACAAAACAAAGCTGGTAGTACTTACTATAAGTTAGAATTAGATAATCGATGTTGTTACCTAATATTTGTGTATTGTGCTACTATAGATAGGTAGATTAGATTCGTCTATAGTATACAGTCTACGCATGATTCATACATTTTCAGTTAGAGTCTGGAATCCTGGCAATGCAATCATAATAATAATTATTTATTTCTTATAATACATTCCACTTGAAATTCTTTCACCACACTGGTTTGTATGAATCAGTGACACGATAAAAAGATGAAGAAGATTACGTAAAAAAATGGTGTCAGTTTTGCTATCAATTTGTAAAACACATATACAAAAACATTTTGGGGTTTTTTGTACAAATGCTTTAAATAACCTTTAAATGTAAAATGCGACCAAAAATCTCATGGAAAAGTCGCGTGCTATAAAACTAATAATGATACAGAGGATGGAGATGAGAAAAAATGTTTGAAAGAGCAAGAAAGTGCGGTGGGAATGTTGTAGTTTTATGAGCTGTCGATAATTGCTTTTTAAATTGTAGATGTTGCAAGCAAAGATAGGTGAGTACAGATGAAATAAGCAAGTAATTGATATTCTCCCTATACAAGTGGGTCTTACAAAAGAAGTTTAAAAAACTTGACAAACTGACCACTCGACATTCATGGCCAAACTGCTAAATCGATTTTGATAAATTTTCTATGGAATCAATCTGAAAGTATTTACCTTTCAAATAAAAAAATATTTTAAATCGGTTAATAAATTATGAAGTTAAGCGAAAACAAACATAAAAATAAAATAAAATCAACCGAATTAAGAAACTTCTCATATTTCATCACACACAAAAATGCAACCGAATTGAGTTCCACCTTTTTTTTTATTTGAAGTCGGTCTAAAATAAACATAAGAAAGACGTTGTGGACCACTATGTATTATTTGGGTGACAGGTGGAATTCTTCGAGCTAATAATGAGGCATTTATTAAGCAGCAGATATAAAGAAATAGAAGCAAATTTGCTCGCTCTGTCAATATCAATATATTATAAATTCCTAATTAAGGAAATTCTGACTGATCCTTGATTTAATAGTCTTCTTCTTCTGTCATCTTTCCATTCATTTTAAGGCCTTTGGATTTTTATATCTACTTAGTCTGCAACGTTTAATCATAAAACAGAAAAAAACTGGTTAAACTGCTTGTTATTGTGCAACTATCTATAATTCTTTTTGTTTTTAAGTTTATGACTACTCTTTGTAGTTTTTATCAGGTCGAATATAGTGACAGATCACAATGAGTTGCTAGTTTTAAATTCAAGTTGCTAACTTGATTTATTGTTTAAAATTATAGGTATCATTTAAATTACCACGAAAGATATGAATTTTTAATGAGTCATCATGATAGGAAGCGACTTTTTAAGGTCAGTGAAAACATTTGAATGTTTTTAATTGATAAATAAAAACATTCAAATGTTTTCATTTATCAATGTATTTTATTAAGGCACAACAAAAATCATATAAGGTACAAAAATTCCAATTAGCATTGCTATTCAACGTGGCAATGTCGCCAGCGTCTTGGGGTCGCTTCCGTCTGGTACTGATTTGGATCAGTTGAGCTATCTCTAGATTGTGTTGAGCTATCTGTAGATCGTTTGTAACAAATTATGAAATACAAATTATGTGATACAGAGTACAGTCTGCCACTTTTTCTAAAAAAATGTATTGTGATATACATTTTTTTATAAAAAGTGTCAGACTGTACTCTGTATCACATGATTTGTATTTCTTATCTCTATATACCTCTCTATATACTGCATATTTATCAATACATAGATATGCAGTCAGTACAAGTAGATATAAGTGAAACTTAAGGTACCAAATTTTAAGGTGTCGAAAAGTAGCTATAGTCTTCATTAGCATAACGGTGATAAAATAAATCTTTTGAACAATCTGCACAACCTTATCGAGCCCCAAAGCATAGCTATGGGAACCAGATAACTAATATAATACTTATTATAAAAACATAAGGTATTTCTAACTGATGTAATACTTATTATATACATTTTTCTTGTAAATACAATATAGAATACAATAAAACACCCAGACAGAACGAACATCTGCGTTCACCACACAAATATTTTGTTCTCATTTGAAATCGAACCCATGATCTAACGGCGCAGAAAGCAGAGTTACTAACTACTTAGCTGAGAAGCTAAGTTAGTACTTGCTCTAAATCTAAAGCTTATTAATATTGTCTTGCAGCTACGAGACATTAATCAATAATTGTTCTGTTGTGATTGTTAATAATAATTGTTGTGTTATAAAATATTTGTTCTTCTTCTTCTGTGTTACTAGTTCTTTCAAACCAGTGTGTGGTGAAAAAACACTTGTAAAAACCTGTTTTTAAAACCATAACTCTAAAGGCCTGCGCACAACTAGTTTGCTGGCGATAGCGATCAGTGAAACGATGACAAATATCGCTGTCAAATCTCAAATCTGACAGCGATATTTGACAGCGTTTCACTGAACGCTACCGCCAGCGAACTAGGTGTGCGCAGGCCTTAAGAAATACGAAAAATGTTCTGTTCAAAATGTCAATTTGAGTTTAAACTCCCCCTCCGTTTTATAACCAAATTAAAATGCTTTTGAGTGCCATCTGCCATCATAAACATAAGCACCTTATTAAACCGATGGAAGGCATGCTTTATGATACTGTTGAGAGGTTGCAGAGATTGTTATAGGGCACTTATCATGCCGTGGGTAATAACAACCACAAGGTAAGGTTCGTTCGGTTGAACTTTGAAAATGTTAGAAACTTTAATAATAATAATAATAATAATAATATCGTTTATTTCAGACCAACAAATGCACACATTACAAAAATGACACACTTTGGGTCCATAGTAATAAATACCTTAGAGACTAACATACATAAAATAAAATAAAATTACTAATCAAATCTTCAAATCTTAGGGGATTTTTTCTTTAGCGCACCCCTAAAGCGACGAAAGACGATTCCTGGCGGCCAGAAATCCGAAGTGAGAAACATGTCCCCATGCTTCGCAGGCACCTGGAGCACGTACGATTTGAAGGCCGTGTCTCTCACTCCCGATGGCTCTAGCCGCTGCAGATGTAGCTGTATTGGTGGCGGGTCCTTGATCCAGAAACGGATCCTCTCCTTTACATAGCGAAGGACCTCATCACCTGAAGTATTCGGGTCCAATCTCGAGAGGTAAAGGAGGATGGTCGGGTCCACAGCACGCAGGGTGACTTCTGTTGCTATGACGCTGCCGGTACCACGTTTATTTCGTGATGGTTTCTGTTTTTTCTCCACCAGGGTGAAACCATCTTTATCTACTTTTTTTGATGTACCAACGGGGATCTTCGTTTGTGCCTTCTGCCTCAAAACAGCGCAAGGCACTGGCGATGGTTGAGGCTGGCCGGAAGCTTGCGCATAACTTTTCTTCTTCGCCGGTTGACGAGCTGGCGGAGTAGGAAGAGATGTTTGCTTCAAAGGCTGCGGTGTTGGCAAGGCCGGAGCAATCGGGCGGTCAATAACCTGCACATCGGTGTCACATGTCGCGCTGCTGACGGGTGACGTTTGGCATCGGGTGACACCACGCTGCACACATACGTTACGTGCTGACGCGGGCGAAATCACTGCTTCGGTATTTTTATTGCACAATCCTTCGACTTGCGTCTTTAATTCGGTGATAATTTTCTCCGAATTGTCCAACTTTGTCTTAAGATCTGTGACATCAGTCCTTAGCAGCATGATGTCCTTAAGCAACCTCGTAACATCGACATGGTCAAAGGTCACGGGGGGCAGCTTGTGGAGGTCTCGTGCTACGTAGGTGGGCACATCATCCGGGTTGGTTTCTAAGAACACCTTGAAAATGTCCTGCAGGTCCTTCTTGCCGCGTCCATCTCTCTGCCGAGTTATTAAGCGGATGGTGGTCACAGCCGTGTCGGCAAGCACCCTCTTCGCTTCCAGAATCTGGTCCTCGGTGAAACTGGACACGAGAATTTGTTCCAGAGAAACCTGGTCCATAACGTCCAGCTTTTGTTGGACGAAGGCCAGGAATTCCTGCACTAGGATAGTGTCGGAGCGCTTGGGTGATTGCGCCATTGCGAATTAAATTTCGCAAACTCGCGGAAATTAAGTGGGTCAACTCACGAGCAACCTTAACATAACGACCGCTCTGTACGGTGTCAGCGACGCGAATCAACAATGATTAAATGATACAATGATTATGATTTATTCATAGTCCTGACATGCCATGATGATTTTATTCCCCATTCACCCACATGATATCCCTCATACCTGTTTTAAGTATACAATTCATAAAGATTTTTATAATGTCCCAAAAGTAAAGAGCTGAGCGGAATATATTGTTTTTGTGATTTTCTTAATGCCCGGGATATAAGAAGCTAGTTTTTGAAGCCAGGATAGCAAGATAGCGATACTAAGCTAGCAGTTCTAGCTTCGTGTAACAAAACTGCTTTGTGAAAAGTGAAGCTAGTTCTGTTTACTGTTGAATAATACAAAAACAACATTCGATAGCATACCAAACCAAACAATCGTCACTTTATAAAAAATATTAAAAAATCTGAACTATTTAATCAACCACAATCAGGATATTTGAATGGTCTTCAAACAAATTATGAAATACGATATCCAAAGTAAAAGGCGATCCATCAAAAAAACTGACAGATGGAAGCTTCTTTGTTTGCGTTTGAGTCTCAGAGTAGAGTCCGGTTAATGTACGGCCAGTTAATGTACGTACTGTTAAAACGATGCCACTTTTTTTCCACTGGAAAATTGTAAAGGCCCATGTACACTGTCGCAGATTAATATTTCGATTATTATTATTTTTATCTAGCGATGAGTAATTGTACTAAACAGGCAGCCCCTTTGAGGTTATAGGGAAAAAAACATTCTCTGGCACTGCGCGGCCGCTACCGCGTCACGCTCGCTCTGCTCGCTCGCCTTGTGCGTAATTTTTATGTTCTAACATAACCTAACCTATCCAAGTCGGATCCGCCCTATAAAGTATCAAGGACAAGGTTTAAGTATCCAGTGACAAAACAAAAAAGTAAATGATTATGTTTGAATTGCTCCAGTGTGCATGTGGCTTAACTGGCATCGTAATAACAGTGTGTACAATAACATGATGTACATTATCGCCTCCCTCAGAGTACAATTCGGATTTCTCTATACAATTTTAAGGTTGAAAGTTTTGAATACGATCGATTTTGAATCAACTAAAATATAAGCTCCTATTTTACATCAGTAGCAGTAGTGGAAAAAAATTGTTGGACGGAAAAAGTTACGAACGAAGAGGTTTGGTCGAAGGAAGAGGTCTTAGAGCGAGTAAAGGAGAAGAAAGTTACACTTGAGACGATATAAAATCGAAGACGAAAAATGTTTGGACATCTTATACGACATGACAGGAAGAACATCATTGAAGGAAAGGTTGAAGGAAAACGGGGAAGAGGAAGGCCAAGAATAAGTAACGTGAGCCAGATAATAGAAAAGGTCGTTGACATGTCGTATATCTAAGGAAGTCAAGGAGGCTGCATTCAGCTCTTAAATATAATAATAATAATAATAATAATAATAATATTTATTTTCTTAAGAGGTTTACAAAGTGGTCTATAGAAAAACTAAGTCTAGATAGGTAAAATTAGGTGCACAATTCATTTTAAAGTGGTTTGCAACTAAACTTTTGTTATAGTCTAAAGACATTGACTCCTCGCTCTAACTAAGTAAGAACTTGTATGTAGACGCGAGGGATTGTTTGATATAAGAAGAAGAAGCAGTATTGAGCAAAAGATCCTCTGAAAAGTGCAGTTAAAATCCTTTCACCACATTGATAGAAAAACTATAGAGACACTATAAGAAGATAAGTAGCATAATAGGGGACCCCATCCCTTTGTGTTTTCTGCATACCTACCTATACTTACTATCTATATTTACCTATTATTATAATGTATTGTATTATTATGTACCTAATTATTTATGTATCTATATTTTTTTGTTTTTATTACGTTATCGAAATAACCTTCATTCGGAATCAAATAATTTGAGTTAATTAGTGTTTTATTATTATTTATCGATCTTGATGTTACGCTATCTACTTTCTGGCTTAGATTAGATATCACCTTATCAATGCTAATATCATCATTAGTATTATATTTTTTACTGCAACGCATAACCCTTCTTCACATCGTTTTTTTTTTTTATATTGCTACCTGATGCAACAAAGCCTATGGTCCATCCATGTAAGTGGTGTTAACCAGTTTTGGGAATAGGACATCCCTAATGGAATCAAGCAAAGAGTTACATCTCTAGGAGAGAAAAAGAAGAAGAGATATGGCGTCGTTACATAGAGTTGTATTATCTGCAGTGTAATAAAGTCAGACAAAGTTGTAGCTATAATCAATGAAGAGTTTTCGTGCTAACAGTGGTATAACTCATCGCTTATAACATAGCATTGCCTCGCAGGCCAAGGCATGTCAGGAACGTTCCTTACGATGCACTGCCCTGCATCCAGATGTTCAGCCTCACGTGCCGGTAATTTCACCGGCACCCACCTTTCAAACCGAAACTGCAATGCTGCTTCACGGCAGAAATAGGCATCGTGGTAGTACTTCCCTGGACGAGCCCTTTACAAAGAGCTCTATAAAGAAAAAAACGAAAGAGGTAATAAGTGTGATGGTACCTCTTTCGCTTCATTCACTCGCATAACATTCTTCATTCATGCACGTCCGTTTATGGTACTCCTGACCTGGCCTTTCTCTAAAACAACTGTTATCTGATTTCAATAATTACGTTGTATCCTAAATCAACTAGCACAGCGACTTACTGAGCCCACATACACACATCATTATTATGTAAAGATATTAAATTTCGATTTTATTTTCTGATTTTTTGAGATTTTGTTCCTACTTTTATTTGTCATAAACCATCTACAGTAGATGCAAACGCCTGTTTACTTTTGACGTGACAACGTCTTATAATTCGATGGAGCCTACTGCACTCATGAAAAAACATGACTCATGCGGCGTTACCTCGCTCTGAGGCGTTTTATTTAAGGCTTGAAGTGCAAGCGAGAGCGCGGAACGAGCGACAAAGAGGCACAATTGGCCTCCGCGTTCGGCAGCGTTCGACATCTGTATCTCTCCTACTTGAGTGCGCGATGCGTCCGCGTGGACAGCTGTATGTATCGTCAGTAAACTGACTTTACAGACAACCGATTTTTTTTTACATTGCTATAAGGTTAATCTTAAAAGCTTGTTAGTAATTTATTGATCTCCAGTCCGCCTAATCGTATGATATAAAACAATATCTCCTATATCTGATTTATACAAAGTGAACGTTGAAATCAATTTAAACGAGGCTGTTCCACACCTATCATAACTTCCAAATTTGACCCAAACCTATCATTACATTCCTATTCGTATACACGATTTATAACAATAAATACATGCGCGTAGGTATCATTTTCGCATATCCTCATAAATATCAATTTGAAATCGATGAGGATTGAAATTACATGTTTATGTTCGGAACTAAAGTGATTTAAGATGGGTCGTGTGGTGATGACACACCGAGTGCGGCTTGCGACAAACATAAAAACATTTTCGTATTTTCGGAAAATTGCCTTACAATTAATAAGAAAACGCAATACTAAAATTAAACTAGGTAAGCTAAACTGACATTAGTCAAAAAAATTACTCATCATTCATTATCATTATTAGATTTTCAGCTTGTTTGTAAAATGAATTTAATAGAAGACATGAAATAGTACATTGTACCTGAGTGTTGAAAGTCACGTTTTTTGAGTCCCGAGACGGGTTTGGCGCCAAAGCGTAGCGAGGGCGCCAATGGAGCTTGAGGGACTTAAAAGACTTTCACCCGAGGTAAACACTGTGCTTTTCATTACGAATACAAGGAAAGTAAAAATAAAAACATGAAAGAAAAATTAGTGAAAATGAAGATTGAATTGCCGCCTTCCCGGTTTTTTTTTTCTTTTTCTCTGGCGGGCCTTCGGCTTCGGCTCGCCAGCATTATTCAGCCATTATTTTTATTTTCATAATTTAAAAATGGTAAATTGTTTGCTCAAATCTATGTTATTTTAAATAAATAGTTGAAGCTTTATATTAATCAAGTAATTTAGAAGATATATTATTTATTTAATACTATCTTTATGTTATTTAAATTTAAATTTTACATTGCGCTCTAATTAGACTTTTTAAACTTCTTACCGTTGTAATAGGTTTCCAACCTACTTGCTGAATAAAAAGTTGGAATTTGGTTCAACAACCTCCTTGCAGTTAGAAAGACTTTAGAGTTTTCATTGTTGTATTATAATAGGGCAGTGTGGTCGCTAAGCGACAAAGCCCTTTAAATAAATAAATAAAAAAAGTTGGAACATAGTCGATTTTACCAAGACCATACCGCCTAGTCTTACGTAAACATGGTTGAATAAAATAGAACTTGTTTTTTTTTATAATTTGACAGCTGTCAGTAGAAAGCGATTCTCCATAGGGCTGAAAGTATTACTTTCATTTAGGCCCCTCAGGCAACTTCAGACTTACTTTCAGAGTATGAAAAGCAATGAGCAATGAAAAAATAATTTACAAAAAAAATATCTAAATAATATATACTTGAAACTTTTTCCTTTAAACTTTAAAGTATAAAAATGTTTTTGCGTGTAGTGTAGACGCCATATTTCAAACGAGACGTAGGTATAAAGGGGGATACGATTTCCGTACAAATCTATTTTTATCATTTGTGAGCAATTGAAGTAGAATGTACCTACAGTTAAATTGAAAAAAAAAACTATGATTATTTATACTCTCATCGTTCGTAAATGGTATTAAATCACTTTGTATGTAAATCTAACAAACTTTAAGAAATCATGTACCCAGTGTGCCACCATAAGAATCTTTAGCCGATCAGATAATATTATTTTGGCGCCGACATACGTAAGCATTATGACCAATCAAAATTTATTATTTTAACACCTCCTATTGTGTGAATTTATTACAGTTATAACGATAAATACATTCTTTGAGAATAAAATATTGCGTTCAACCAAAACGAATGAAAGTATGAAACTTTAGAGGTTCCTCATTTTTTTTAAGATATATTATTATCAAACACTAGCCTCGAAATGGTTTTTTCAATAGGTACTGTGAAAGCAATCGGCAAATTGGTTATTTTTCTAATCTTTGCTAGTTGCAATAAATAGTCTGTGTGATTACTTGGTAGAATAAGGATGCCGGACTTTAGCACTATAGGTGTGATGAAAAAAACAAAACAGTGACAGACGGAATTGGAAAAAAAACAGATGTAAATTATAGTTTAAAAAACAAACACCACGCTTTTTTTTACAATAATATAAATTTTTCAATTGATTATTACAGTTTTATTTTTAACTTTTTAGTTCAATTAGTTATAAAGGCGTTTTGTTTTGTTTTTTAAACTATAATTTATTTCTGTTTTTTTTTCCAATTCCGTCTGTCACTGTTTTTTTTTGCTATAGGTACTAAATAAAAAGTTAAATTAAGATAACCAACGAACCTCCCATCTCTAAGAATTTCGTTGACATCAAGGTTTTTCTACTGGTCGGTCAATTCGTTTGCTCTTTCTTATTTTTTTTTTCTTGAAATAGTTTAAGAAGGTACTCAGTTGTCATAAAATGGTGAAAGCGACCTGGTCTGATGATGGAGTCAAGGTCTGTCCAACGGAACTTTTCAATCAATTGGCCAATTAAGTTAAAACTCGTCTACCATACAAAGTCAGTAAGGGATAGTCAGAGGCAAGGCCAAACAGTGAGTCTGGACAGAAATACTTTCTCAAAGAACTTCTGTCCAGATCTTTGACTGGCCTCCAGCTCAGTTGGTAGTAGCTCTGCCTTCTGCGCCGTAGGTCGTGGGTTCGATCCCCACCGAGAACAAATATTTGTGAGATAAACATAAATGTTTGTTCTCTGTCTGGGTGTTATATTGTATTCTAAGTATGTATTTACAAAAAAAAAATGTATTTAAGTATTATATCAGCTATCTGGTTCCCATATTACAAGCTCTGCTTAGTTTGGGGCTGGTTAGTGTTGTGTGAATAGTCCACAATATTTATTTTTATTATTATTAAAGAAGATAAAACACAATGCGTGATGGTGGCACATTTTTTTCTGATTATGTACTTTACTTTTCGGAGCATTTGGATCGTACCACGAGATCTCAGTTCGGGGCGAACCACTAGTATAATTTGAAGTCAACTATAAAATTAAGTAAGTTACTATACATGCACGTCTATTAGCAATCATAGCTGTAATACAATATTTTGGACACAGCTAAATTATGTTATTAAAATCTTAGCCAATTAATCTTGATAAAGTAAGACAGTATGAGACCTGATAGGTCGGCCAAAGAAACCACGGAATGGATACCCACAGTTGGTAAAAGATGTCGCGGCCGCCCGAAAAAGCGCTGGCAAGACAACCTAGACTCCTTCAACACCAAGAAGTTGGAGCGCACCGAAGATCGAGGGGAATGGAGAATCTAGGGGGAGACCTTTTCCCAGCAGTGGGACAGTATACAATAGAGAAAAAACCAAACCAAAGGTAAGATAGAGAAACTTGACTCTTAGCATCCAGGACTTGTCCTTTAAACCTTGTAAAAAGCGTGCTAAAAACATTTTGAGATTGATAGTTTTGTTTTGTGTCATCTAAAGATGCCGAAGCTAATGGAAACAAAAGTTATCTAGTTTTGTTATGTAAATATGTATTTATAAAAAAGTGGTTATCTACGTTTTAAAAGATACTAGCAAATGGTATACATAATATACAGATTGTTCAATAAAATTTAAGAACTTTGAAAACTGCTAAGGCATAGTTTAAACGGCGTAAATATTCGATTGCATTTATTTGTTATCTACTGCCCTAATCTTACCTATTTTATTAATCTTTTATGTAATAATGTGTTGGATTATAAATAATTTTATAAAGAAGAAAGTTATTTCATTAAACATAATCGAGTAAGCTTAAAGGTCGTTGAAAAATGGAAAACCTAGGAGTAGACTGATATACTTCAGAACTCTTACTAACAGGCAGTTCTGATGGTCTGAAGGAGTTCCAATAAGTTTTCAATACCAATTTCAACCATGAGAGAACTCCCAAAGTCATAGAGTGAATCATCAAGAGAGGCACAAACGAAGTAAAAGAGCTACCACGCTGACGAATATGCGACCGGCCGCTAATCAATATAATAATTTATAAAGTTTAGCCAAACAAAATGATGTAAGCCATGACGTGTGGCATACTCCCTTTTGGACTTACGTATGATAATGTTGCACCCTGTATAGCATAAAACTCTTACAGCTTTCTGTTGTGTGTATGACTGATTATAATGTGATATCAATTTAAGTACCTACTAGTGTTTATCACATTATCATTTATATACCGTGCCGCACAGTTAGCGGTATTGTAACAAGGAGATCCGCGAACAAGCCTTTAACAAAATGCTGCTCGTGTATTTACCTATCGCGAGGGTTCGCTCTTTATTTGTACTTTACGCGAACGTTCAACTACTGGAAAAGTAGAGGTGTCGTTGGACCAGAACCCGAGGCCTTCTTCGGAAACTTAAAACAGTCTGCTCTGCGACGTAAAAATGTTGGAGTCATTTTTAGGGAGCTTTACGAGGCGTATCCAAATGAAAAAGTAGTCGGAGTCTATAGAATGACCACACCTTGCTTACTGATTCGTGACTTGGACATTATCAAGCATATCATGATTAAGGATTTTGACACATTTGTGGATCGCGGGGTTGAGTTCAGCAAGAAAGGCCTGGGGGCCAACCTGTTCCACTCGGACGGAGACACTTGGCGAGTGCTGAGGAATCGCTTCACTCCTGTGTTCACGTCGGGCAAGTTGAAGAACATGCTGTACCTGATGACGGACCGCGGAGAGATCTTCATGGACTATGTGGGGCAAGTGTGCGATCAGCAGCCAGAACACGAATTACACGACCTCGTTCAAAAGTACACTATGTCCACCATTGCAGCATGCGCGTTTGGTCTTGACATTGACGCTATTAACGAGAAGGTAGAAGTACTAAATAAAATTGATAAATTAGTATTTACACCCAATTTTGCGAATGAGCTGGACATGATGTATCCGGGTATTCTGAAAACACTAAACCTTTCTTTTTTCCCCACCTTTGTTAAATCGTTTTTTGATGATCTCGTTAAACAAATTTTCACCGAAAGAAATGGAGTTCCGTCAAATAGAAAAGATTTTATGGATCTGATTTTGGAAATGAAACAGAAGGGTCCAGTTTATGGTACCAAAAGAAATGAGAATGATGTGCAGTTGTCATTGGAACTTACAAATGATGTTATTGCTGCTCAAGCTTTCGTATTTTATGTGGCTGGCTATGAGACAAGTGCCACAACTATGAGCTTTCTGTTATACGAGCTGGCCAAGAATCCCGATATTCAAGAAAAATTACACGGAGAAATCGTTCAAGTTCTCAAAAAACACAACGAAAATCTAACCTATGAGACTTTACAGGATATGAGTTACTTGGATAAAGTTTTTGACGAGACTCTACGATTTTATCCTATAGCGGAATTTTTGCAAAGAAACGCTGTGGCCGATTACAAATTACCCGGAACCGAACTTGTCATAAAAAAAGGAACAACAGTGCTAGTGTCTCCTTACGGTATCCAACACGATCCGCAGTACTACCCAGATCCTGAGAAGTTTGACCCTGAGAGATTCAACGCTGAAAACTCTCGAGACAGGCATGCCTGTGCTTACACGCCATTCGGGGTCGGTCCCAGAAACTGTATTGGTAAGTCAACACGATGTTTTCTTTTATGAAAACTCATTGGTACACGACTGGATTTGACCCCACAACCTTAGGCTACCACTAGGCCTCCAGCGCTCTCTTTTGTATATAAATAGGCTAAGATTGGAATAGCTACAATTTCAATAACTAAGTACTTACATTAGATCATAGTTTTGCATTTGTATTCCATGAACATGTACCAAATTTTTATAATGTCCCAAAAGTTAAGAGCCGAGCAGGATTTGAACCCGCGACCTTCCCCTCGGTACGGGGCTGCGCTCGGGTCAGCGCAGCCCCGGTCCGAGGGGAAGGTCGCGGGTTCAAATCCCGCTCGGCTCTTAACTTTTGGGACATTATAAAAATCTTTGTGATTTCCTTAAGTGTAGTAAACACTATAAAATCAATAAACAATTATGTACCAAATTGGTTGGTATAGTACTTGTAAAACGTATTTCTCTTTTCAGGCATGCGGTTTGCTAAAGTTCAGAGCCGTGTGTGCATTGTCAAGCTAATCTCCAAGTTTCGGTTGGAAGTTTCGAAGAATACCCCGGATTTGTTGGAGATAGAACCGAACCGAGCAATCATAGGCCCCAAGGGTGGTATCCCCGTAAGAATTGTAAAACGTTAAGTCATGAGCGATGCTCATAATAATCTATTCGTATACGTTCGTATTCGTAGGTAAACAATATAAAGATGTATAAACATAGGTGTAAAGGACTGTTTCTAGTGGCGGATTTACCAATAGGCTGAGTAGGCTAAATCGGCAGGGCTAGGGCGGCAGATTTTAGGGGCATCAAATTTCGGAGCAAAACATTTTGTATGGTCAGAAATTAAAAAGATTTGTATAGTTTGGTACCTAAAACCAGATTTTTGACAAAAATATTTAGTGTAAGAACACGAATTTTTGGTAGGGCTCGCTTCGCTCGCGGATGTGTTGTCACTTTTGTTGTGTTTGACAGTTTGCTAAAATTTTTTCGTGTGTTTTGTCTCTCTCTTTTGCATATCTATCCAAATTTATCAAAATTTTGCTGTCGCAAAGCACAAACACAAAGTCAACATTTCTTAGAAAAAGGGCAATTATAATTTGATTGTGAACTTAAGTAACCTATTGAGGTGGAGGTGGATAGCGGAGGCAGAATTTTAATAGTCTACTGGAGACAAATGAGTAAGTACCCCACTGACTATTCCTAAAAACTTAAGCAAAACTTTCGACCAATCTAAAAATTTAAGAAATCTTTTGATATTTTTACGAGTAGTTCGTTGTGTACCACTCTTTGATGCTGGTAGGAGACACATGAAATTAACAAGTCGCAGTTTGTTGCCTGTTCTTTTAGGCTTGGTCGCGTGGAACTTGCACCTTGATTCACCTAGCTTTAAGACGTTTCAAAGTGATCCTGGTGATACTACTGAATTAATACATTTTTGACTTTGACTTTGATTAGGTTTTTGTTGACGGGATGCATAAGGGTGTAATTAGAAATTTATTCCTCAAATTCAACTTCTGAAAGGGTGCAGCGAGGGCTCAAGTTTGTATAAAACAAAACTTATTTTTTGTATTTTATGCATATTTTATATGGATTATATTTTAAAACAATGTAAGTATGCTTATTATTTTGCACGTTATTGAAACTGTGATACTACACAATCAATTTATAATTATATATAATTATTTAATATTATGTATATTATATAACCACCACTAGTTCTACAGCAAATGCTGGAAGAACTAGTCAAAGAAAGTGCTAAGGTAGGACTCACTATGAACGCTGACAAAACAAAACTTCTAACGAATAGCGAAAAAGTAGAAATCAAAGTAACGAACAAAACCATAGAATACCAAGACGAATACAATCATATACTTAGGGCAAGTAATCTCCATCGAAAACTTACACGAAAAAGAGACAAACCGGCGTGTAGCTAACTCTTGGAAACGATACTGGTCCCTAAAAGATGTCATGAAAAACAAAGAATTTAGCATTAAACTTAAAACAAAACTTTACGAGTCTTGTGTTCTGCCTGTACTTACCTACGGCTGCCAAACTTGGGCTCTCACGAACACGCAACTCCGTAAACTTTCAGTTTGCCAGCGCTCTATGGAGAGAAGTATGCTTGGTGTGAAGAGAAGAGACCGGAAGAGAAACTCTGAAGTACGGGCGGAGACCAAGGTGACCGACGTCATTTTTAAAATCAAATCCCTGAAATGGCGATGGGCAGGACATACACTCCGCGGTATTGACAAGTGGAGCCAAAGAGTTACAGTTTGGTACCCAAGAACCGGATTAAGAAATAGAGGAAGACAGTACAAGCGTTGGAGAGATGATATCGAAGTAACAGGAGGAAAGTTATGGCCAAGATCTGCAAATGACAGAGTTAAATGGAAGGCATTGGAGGAGGCCTATGCCAAAGGGCACACAGAACACAATTAAAAACAAATATACCTAACTAAACCAGTCTAAATGTATTATTGTAAATATGTTCTGAATAAACGGCTTTTATTATTATTATTATTCAGATATTTAATTTATTTTCTTAATTTTTAAGTTTTTTGCAATATAGGTATTTAAATAAAAAACATAATTATAAAAAACTTAAAAACTAGTACGCCACCGACAACGGGGCTAGGCCCAAGCTACCGGTGGTCAAGGCTGCAGAGAGAGGAACCTCCGGACAATGCGTGCCGTGTCCAGGATCACCGCCTTCTGCATCTGACCCTTGAGCCAACCATCCAGCGAGAGCCTCTTGAGATGTTGGTCGAGGCTCTTCGCTATTAGGCCGTTCGCCGAAACGACTATCGGGACAATGATCGTGGAATCAACATTCCACATGGTAGTTACCTCGTGGGCTAAGTCTAGGTACTTGCTGAGCTTTTCCTTCTCGGCCTTCACGAGGTTTTCGTCATGCGGAATGGTGATGTCCACGAGCATTGCCCGCCGCTGAGATCGGTCGACCAACACGATATCAGGCTTATTGCAAACAATAGTCCTATCCGTGATGATAGAGCGATCCCAGTAGAGCAATGCACGACCATTTTCAAGAACTGGCACCGGGGCGTACTGATAGTACGGCACCTCAGACTCCACAAGATCGTACCGAAGAGCAAGTTGTTGATGGATGATTCTGGCCACTAGATTGTGCCTGTGCAAATACTCGCCGTTAGCAAGATGCGAACAACCCGAAATTATATGCCTGAGCGACTCTCCAGGACGGCGGCATGCCCGACAAATGTCGACCGTACCGTCCTTCAGGATATACTTTCGATAGTTGTTCGTCATCATTACTTCGTCTGCAATTGCACAGGCAAAACCTTCGGTTTCCCCAAAGAGGTCCCCAAAACGTAGCCAGTTTACAGAAGCTAGGAGGTTCACATCAGGCCCTGTTAAGGCGCGATAGAACCTCCCATGTAGCTCCTTGCTCTTCCATACGTCCTTACGGTTCTCAGCGCTCAGTACTACGGGTTTACGCCAGTTCTCGTTCGCCAAGGAGAGCGGTGTGAGGCCTTTGTCAACTGCCACCACATCGCGATGCATCCCACTCCCATTGTTGAGGAAATAATCCCTAAGACTGCACATTTCACGGTTGTGGAGGTTCTTGGCATTTAAAAAGCCACGACCCCCCTCTTTCCGTGGAATGTACAGTCTCATAACAGATGAGCGTGGGTGCAACATACGATTCAACGTGAGCTGTTGACGCACCCTCCTATCCAGGGCGTCTAGCTCTGTCTGACTCCATCTTAGTATGCCAAAGGAGTATATCAATAGAGGCATCACCCAACCGTTGAAAGCGCGCGCCTTATTGCCGCCAGACAAAAGACTGTTAAGTACTTTTGTCAGCCGACCAAAGAAACGCTCTTTCACCGATTTCTTGATGTCATCTACTGAAATACCCAACGACTCTGACATACCAAGGTACTTATAGGTTTCGGTCTCGGAAAGAGATTTGAGCATTACTGTTTCAGAGAGCTGCAAATTCGGAGAATTTACAACTCTCCCCCGCTCTACATGTAAGACCGCACACTTATCTACACCAAACTCCATCCTGATGGCACTACTAAACATCTGAGTGGTTTTTAGTAGCTCCATCAAGTCTTGGCGCTTCGGTGCAAATAACTTGAGATCATCCATGTACAACAGATGACTTATAAGCTCACCTCCCCTCCGAAGCCTGTAGCCTAACCCTGAATCCTTCAGCAATGTGCTGAGAGGATTCAGTGCTAGGCAGAACCACAGTGGACTCAGACTGTCACCCTGGAAAATGCCTCGCTCAATCCTTATAAAGTTCATCGGATCAGGAGAGCTGTTGCCATCACCTGGTTGACGAAGAACTGTGGTCCACTGTCTCATGCATGAGCTTAAAAATGATTTCAGAGCTGCATCAATTTTATACAGCTCTAAAATCCTCTCCAGCCATGAATGAGGCACCGAATCATAGGCCTTCTTATAGTCAATCCAGGCAACAGAAAGAGCCCTCCTACTCCGTCGAACTTGTTGGCTAATGGTCATGTCTATGAGAAGGAGCTCCTTAGTGCCACGAGACCCAACCCTACATCCATTTTGAGTAGGGGCTAAAATATTGTTCAAGACAATGTGCGTATTAATTTTTGTAGTTAGAATGGATGTAAGGAGCTTGTAGATGGTAGGCAAGCACGTAATAGGTCTGTAATTCTTTGGGTCCGTGGCACTACCGGACTTGTGGAGCAGAAAGGTGACACCTGTGGTCATAAAAGAAGGAAGGGATCCAAGCTCGAGAGCTTCTTGGAATTGTGTCGCCAAGCGGTAATGTGAACACCGAATCCATTTTATCCAGAAGTTATGCAATCCGTCTGGCCCAGGACTTTTCCAGTTTTGAGCCTTACGGATTGCACAACTAACGTCTTCGGGTTCTATGCTAATAGACTCCATGCATTCGATGTTCTCGCATTCCCGCTCGACAACATTCATCCAGTCACCCTCGGTGTGTTCGACAGGTACCGACCAGATACGCCGCCAAAAATCAGTCATCACATTGGCATCTGGTACCTGCCCGTCACTAACACGTTGGTCAGAGCCCTCCCATCTCCGGTACACCTTCCTTTGATCACTCTGGAAAACGCGGTTTTGCCAATATCGATCTACACGTTTCCTATAGCGACGAATACGGCTTGCCCAAGCACAGACTTTCTGCTTCAGATAGTCAATGCGATCTGTGACACAAGCCATATAATCCTGGGGCCGGATATCGGTCCCGGCAAAAGCTTGTGTCACAAAACGCATGACTCGGGGGCGACTATTGCCCCGGCTAAAGCAGATAAGCTTAGCAATGAGAGTCCTGAATGAGTTGATACGCCGCTCAATCCGCACTTGCCATGCAGGCGCAACCCCGACGGGACGCGTTGATCGGTCAGTATCCGGAAACTTGACATGAGCAACGCGGCACGCCGCGATAGCGCCGCAATACATAATCGAGTGGGTATCAATTAAATTTTCGCTATCTTGTATGTACGGGATTAGCAAAGTATTCAGGGCTCCCATTAGCGCTAGATTGCGTCTGTGGGTAGGCAAACGTGGTAATCGTGGTCTACAGTCAAATGCAAAGCGATACCGTTCAACGGCGTCCTCCAAAGCCCTCCTCAATTGCTCACTCACCTGGCTACTTACGCCCATACTCGTTGAATAATAATAATAAACCGCTGACAGCAGTCACTTTTTTAGCCGTATTTTACAAAAATTAGTTTTTCTATAATTATTCATATTTTATCTCATCAACGTGGATATAAATGATCACGAACCCCCAATATACCACACCACCTATATAAATTGGCTGTTTAAAATTCCCTCGCCCAAGGTTTGCATCATGACTACGATGACTGCCTACTCACTATGGAAACAAATGTCAACAACAACATGTCAATGTGGAGAAAGTGATAAAAGTGATGAAAATCTAGGAAAACTGATATTGTAATGATAACACGGCTACAAAAAAAAAAAAAAACAAGCGGAACTACACGCACGCCCACCACCACCGCCCGCCTCGTCATCATCATCGTGCTCTTCGTCGGAGGATGAGTTTGTGACTCCTCCCGATACGAGTGACGAGAGCGGGCCGCCGACGCCGCCGCCGCCGCCACCACCTGCACGACGGGGACGTCCACCGCTGCCGGCACGCTTGGGGCCTGTGGGGCATCCTGCTCCGCGCCCGGCCCCCGCTACCGGTGGTGTAGTGCGTCGCATTCGATGGTCTCAATCCATGAATGAGAACTGCATGCGCGCCTACTATGAGGCTACAGAGGGGGGAACCTTCTTGACTGCGTATCGTGATCGGATTCTGCCTCTATTTCAGATCCTTGAACCAACCATTGTCGTATCCGCCCAACGACTGTCGGATCAGGTACGGGCTATCCAACGATGCAAGTTGCTGGAACAGTCCGTGATTGATATTATTATTATTATTATTATTATATATTATATAACATACTATAGGATAATTATGCTGAGTAACGGTCAATCGTTATTGTCATTGTTACTTGTGTATCATCCTTGTGTAATATTGCTCTTGTTGTGTGGTTATATTATTTTTTATTAATATTTTTTTTTCTAAATAAATGGTCTTTGGAACTTTTATATGGAACAATTATTATTTTATACGGTATTTGATCCTTAAAAAAAGTTTTTGAGTTTATTTGTTTCATACAAAAATACAAAGCTTTCCTCATAAGTACGATAAAAAAATAGACAGGCTAATGCAAGGGACAGGATTTAAGATGAAATAGGCTTGTCCAGAACCTATAACCATCCTGACAGCTTAGTAGGCCTAATCCACAGGAAAGACCAAAGTCAATACGTGCGGAGCTGATTTAGCCACGGGTTTCCTCACGATGCTTTTTTTCACCGTGTCAAAAACTCATTGGTACACGACTGGATTTGAACGCACGACCTTAGGATAACGACAATTAGTATGATAACGAAGAACAAATTTAACCCTTTTTCATCCACCAACTTTCAGCCAAGTTCATCGCGTCCTACGTTTAGTCTTCAGGTTCGTGATCGCCATTCGAGAACCTTTATTCTCCAACGATTGTCGGTTCTTGGATCTATATGCTGATGGTGTAGGAAGGTTTGAAGGGGCTCTATTGTGACAGTTATCACTGGGACATGTGAATTGCCCCCGATGGGCATCCGCGCTAAGTGACTATACGGTGGTCCCATTTGCACCTTTTCGCCGCAAGAATCAGAAGAATGTGGGACCTTGGTATTCACAAAAAAAAACTCGGTAATCAGCAAATACCTTATACATAATGGGATGTAAAGATTGCGGGAAGTCCTCGGGTGGAGAAAACACAAAATTGTTCTTCCTGGAAAACGTAGGTTTTTGTTCAGATATTTTTTATATTTTAACCAATGTTTTCATGTCTCCCAGACATCGTCGGCGAAGACACGTGAAGTTCTTAGAAACCCTTCCCTGGATCTTCATAACGTGTCACTGATTTTTTTGAACAAAGTGTGGTGAAGGCTTCTAAGTGCACCTCAAAGAGGCTCCTTAGATAGATAGATAGAAAATACTTTATTGTACACCACATAAAATTAACAAAGAAATACAGAAAAACATCAGAGTGGAATACAATGGGCGGTCTTATCACTAAAAGCGATCTCTTCCAGACAACCTTGGGATGGACTGGAATTGAAAAGAACGATAGAGGACGATGGTGTAGATAAATCAACACATATAATATACACACAATTACACAATATAGTACCTACTAATATATACAATATACCTAACTCTACTAATATCTCCTTTCCTGCACTTGACATAATTATATTTTCAACTTTTTTAGTTCTACGATATGCCGGTTACCTCACGATGTTGTCCTTCACCGTTTGAGAGCACTGACATAATGTACATTATGTCAGTGCTCTCAAACGGTGAAGGAAAACATTTAAGTACATACATTTTTGGGCAGAAAAACTCATTGGTACGCGACTGGATTTGAACCACTTCGGATCGGAAAGCGGGGCCACTATACCACTAGGCCACCAGCGCTCTTGTAGAAGATAGAAGATACATACTGTAGATTTGTTAAAATATTTTTGTCTGTATGATTACATTAGTATGTGCAGTAAATAGGTATTTTAGATGATACATAATAAGCTTCTAAAGATAAAGAATGTTTACGAATGTAGATAGTACATAATTAACAGATAATTTACTACAATCTGTATTTGTGCGAGTGTCTCAAGTAATTGATCGAGTGAGCGAAGCGAACGAAGATCTCTCAAACAACTTGGGCGATTTGGCATTTTCATACGCGCACCACAGCTCCCACCTCTTAGAGTTTCGTTGAAATCAAGGTTTTTCTACTGGTCGGTCAATTCGTTTGCTCTTTCTTATTTTTTTTTCTCGAAATGAATTAAAAAGGTACTCGGTTGTCATAAAATGGTAAAAGCGACCTGGTCCGATGATGATCCTAAGGTCTGTCCTACAAAACTCTTCAATCTATTGGCCAAAACTGGACACAAATACCTTGTCAAAGTAGATAAAACACTTGATACTTGTACTTATGTTATTTTGTTTTTTATTACTTTAGTCTCTGTTCATAGTTTATCTTTAATATAAATATGTGTCTCTTTGTTAAATGTCATGCCGTCATAAATAAATAAGTTTCTTTCTTTCTTTCTTTCTTTTTTGATGTATGCATGATGGCGGCACATTGTTTCTGATTACTATCTACCCATGTACTTAATTTCTATGAGCATTTGGATCGCATCACGAGATCTCAGTTCGAGGCGAACTACTAGTTATTTATCTTTTTCTCAACTCGTGGTGACAGTCTGCTGTTGTAGTCATGTAATCAACGCTAAAGCTGTCAAACTTGATTGAGTAGTTAAATATACGAGTATTTTATACCCGGCTTTGAAAAAGCAGATGTTCTCAAATCGTCCATATATTTTTAGGGTTCCGTAGCCAAATGGCAAAAACGGAACCCTTATAGATTCGTCATGTCTGTCTGTCTGTCCGTCCGTATGTAACAGCCATTTTTCTCCGAAACCGTAAGAGCTAGACTGATAAAACTTGGCGAGTTCTGTGAACCGCATTAAGATTATTACACAATAATAGAAAAAAAGCTATAAATGTTGGGGGTCCCCATACTTGAAACTGAAACTCAAAAATGTTTTTTTCATCAAACCCAGACGTGTGGGATATCTATAGGTCTTCAAAAATGATGTTGAAGTTTCTGATATAGTTTTTTCTAAACTAAATAGTTTGCGCGAGAGACACTTCCAAAATGGTAAAATGTGTCCCCCCCCCCCTGTAACTTCTAAAATAAGAGAATGATAAATGTAATAAAAATATTTGATGTACATTATCATGCAAGCTTCCACCGAAAATTGGTTTGAACGAGATCTAGTAAGTAAGTACTTAGTTTTTTTATTTCGTCATAAGTTAATGTAAGTATACCGCAATTTACCTTTCAACGAATTAAAAGAACTTTTATATTATGAAACTTGCTAATAAGGAACCTTTCATGGGCGAGTCCGACTGGCACTTGTCCGCTTTTTTTTTATATAGATAGCTATACATTTGGCTAACATCACACCTGATGGAAAGCGAGGATGCAGCCTAAAATGGAACATGCATAGCTTTATTCCAATGTTTTGTTTTATAACCATACGCATATCCAGAATAACTTTCTTTTAATACACTGCATTGCACTACATACAATACTTCTTTCTTCTTTTTCTTAATGAATGGCATCTGTCCTTTTCGGATCAATTTTGCCAGTGTCAAGTAGTTTAATGAGAATGATGGATGATAATAAATTACATAGATAAAATACTTTTCCGTCAATTCGTCAGTCTTCTGTCAAATCGGCCCTACTTGGCATAGGAAGAAAGATGGCCGTTTCTTCCCAAAACCATCTGAAACATTTTTGATCACGAAATAAAGAAGTAATGGAAATAGCATGTAGACGACCTTCTCACGCTCCAAGTACGCGCAGTACAGCAGACTTCAAGCCCTCCTTTGTTTAGTCGTGTTTGAAGTCTGTCAGAAGAAACGTAACTGAGAAAAACACGAAAAAATATAAAAATGCCGTATTGTGCTGTTTTGCAGTGCTAAAACGATAGCCGAACCAATAATTTAACAAAAGGGGGCATATCGTATCACAGGTTAGTATTATTTTATTGCTTAAATTGGTTTTATTTAGAATGCAAAACCATCAAACAAAAATAGACTGTGAATGATATTCGTTAAGGTCGCGTTTCTATAAATCTCAACTTTTGCTACTCAATTAGGGCTGTACCCCAATAAAGTGATGAATGTGCTATCGAATACTTTATTAGTTCTGATCATATAAATAGTTAGGTTTAGGGAGCTGACTTTTTTTTTGCTTTAGTGATGATTTTATTCCTTATGTATTATTCTGATTCTTTTCTTATTCTTATAGCCCACAGTGGCTGGGTAAGATGAAAATTACAGAAATATTTTGAAGAAATAACATAATAATTCTGGTTTCAGTTTTCCGATATTCAAAATAAATGTATCGATGCAACAGGAAAAAGAAAACACAAGAAGAAAAAGAAACAATATTTGAAACAGTTAAGTATACAATTTTACGAGTTGTAAACATTTGATTGGGTAAATAAAGAAAGATAGATAAGAAAAGCTTTTTATTTCGACCACCATAAATATAACCTGACGTGCTACCGATCGTTATACATCAGGTGAGAGCGCTGGTGGGCTAGTGGTAGCGGCTTCGCCTTCTGATCCATAGGTCGTGGGCTTAAATCCAGTCCAACCAATGAGGTTTACTGCCCAAAAATTAATTTACACTATGCCAGTGCTCTTAAACGGTGAAGAAAAACATCGTGAGGAAACCGGGCATGCCATAGAACTTAAAAAGTTCGAAAATATGTGTTAAATAAGTGCACGAAAGGAGCCTCTTTGGGGCGCACTTAAAATCCTTTCACCTCACTTGGTTCGAAAAAACCAGTGACACGATAAGAAGTAGGTAGGTAATCATCGATGTCGATACATTTGTCTTGTATCCACCTTGGCACATCACTAAGTGAGTGGCTATGTCAAGTAATAGCCATTGTATTATGAATCTTATAACTTGTGGATAAAGACTAACAGAATTGTTTTCTATAACGCCATCTAGCGTCAAGTAGCTTTGTTTTGTTGTCAATCAAGTAACAGCCATTGTATTATCAATCATATTACAACTAAATAGAGACTAAAAGAAAAAAATACTGAATGAAATCTGCCATCTCGTGGTAAGTAGAATTTCATTTAAACACTGTTTATTTTATTAAGTTTAGAACCATGTTACGATAGCGTTAAGGTTTATTATCAATTAAATTATTTTTTTGGTTTTAGGTCCTTTTTAACGTTTCTTTTCGACCGATCATAACTTTTATTTCTATGTGTATTTGTTTTTACGTGTATGAGTTTGGCGACACTGGTTCTCTTAGTAATACGTCATCATACTCTCTCTACTTTGCGTAAGCAAAAGCGTGTTGGCTGCTCTGTGTTTTTGATCAAATCAGAATACTTACATCGTACTTACATCATAATAACTACCTTTAATGTCATTGTCACCAAACTAGTAATGTCAGCTGAAGCAGAGATCCCTCTCGTCTATATACAAACAAGTTCTTAGTTAGATTGAGGAGTCAACGTCATAGACTACTTATTACAGAGGTTTAGTTGCAAACTACTTTAAAATTAATTGTGCACCTAGTTTACCTATCCTAGACTTAGTTTAATTTAGTCAACTTTATAAATATTAAAAAATATTAAAAAAAACTTTATTTTAATATAAAAGCTGATTCAACAGTTTTGTAGGCGGGCCCCTAAAATATTTAAACTTGTCGACACTCCTTAATTACAATAAATAAATCATAACACATTATAACTGTCAAAAGCCAAGCCCATACTCTTTATTTCAGTAATAAAATTAAATTATTACGAAGAATATTAGGTTAATTATGTGATTCTTATTGTTTATGTGCATAATTATGGCAATTTATCGTAAAAAAACCATAATTATACACATTATTGTGATGTTTTGGTATGAGTTATTGTAATAGTTTGAAAATAATTTAATGTGTTGACCTTCTTAATTGGTTTCTTTCACGATAAACTGTCAAATAAGTTTAGTCTATTTAATTGTAGGTCTAATTCGAATCAATGAACATTACTCAAAAAATGATTTTCTGCGTTTTAGTTTACTAGAGCTATTATATTTTTGTTAGTATGTTTAATTTATTTTTTTAGTTTAATCATTTTTATTTCTCATTCGCAATACCATGTTGAAGAATGGAAGAGGAAAGGAAGAGGAATATGTTGTGCCGACCCCACATAAAATGAGATAAGGGCAAGAAGAAGAATAATAATTAAACCATAACTATAATAATCTAAAATAATCACAAAAATAAAAATAACTGAGCGTATACCTATAGTCACAATGGCTATAGGTTTTTAGATTCCTAAAAATATGCATATACAGCGTACAAGAACAACTCATCAATATTCAGTTGGTATATAGCAAAAGAAAAATCTCAAGAAAGTTTTCTACTTTTTTTTTAAATATTTTTTTAAGTTGTTCAAGTCCAAAATTTTCTAAAATTCGGAAAAAAATTCATAACTTGAAAACTATAATCAATTGCGGAACATACATGGGGGTGATTTGGATACCCCATAGGGTGTTCTATCTCTGGACTTTCGCTTGACACTACTTTCTGGGACACCCTATGGTATAGGGTGTATAGGTATGTAGTACACCACAAAAATTACCATATAAAAATCTATAATTTAGGTATAATATTTCTATACCAATGGGTAAGGGATATTTTTACATAGATTTATTTAATTTTGAGCCGAGTGGCTTAGGTATCTGTTACGTTCTTTATATTTAGCACACAAATATAATAAAGTTCATAATAATTATTTAACCTATAAAAAATGGATTACTAGTAAAATAGCTCTGATATATCAAAACGGGCTTCTTGTCTTCAGAACCTAAATAAGCCACTACCCACTAAACGTACACTACGTTTCAAAAAGGCCACTACCTACTAAACAGACAGTGACATTAAGTTACCTTTGTTTACTAGTGTCTGAAAGCTCCTGAAACGACCAATAATGTTGTTTTATTAAACCGTAAAAGACCCATCACGATTCTTTTTTCCATAAAACCGTTTATTGGTTTTACTTTATTACTACTGGAACGATGTATTGTGTATCTTAATATAAAAACGTTGCAAAGCTGTTTGACTGTAAATGCACATTTTAATACTTGCACATATCTAGGCGATCTGCGATGGCGATGGCAATGACGATCAGTTTCAGCATAGGATATCGGACTTTCAAAGTTTGCGGCAGTGTGAGGAAATCACACTGCCGCGAACTTTGAAAGTCCGATATTTGATACACTGATTGCCACCGCCAGCTATCTAGTACGCAAGGCTTTAAACCTAGAGTTTTAGTATTTTTTTCTTGAAGAACAAGCATGCAAATTTTATTTCGTTGGAACAAAACAAACCTATTTAAATAAAACATTTTGGAAACCTATAGACCAAAATGTGTCTCAATATTGCACCTTCTTGTTTGGATGTAAAAAAAGATGAACTAGTGAAGTCAGGGGCATTATATTAGTTTGGGTATATAGCTGCTCTACCGTAGCAAATATTATTGTGTCGTAAGTTAGTAATGGTTTGTTAATATCAAATGAAATGTAGTATCATTTCAGGACTTCAATCCCATTCACAGCAGATAAAACCGACGTAAAGACATCTTCTGAATAAGGCACGTGCTATAACATCATATGGTACATATATTATATTATTTTTTTATGCATATAAAAGATTCAAAATACAACTTTTGAAACTATCATGGTTTTTTACACTATTTTTATGAAACAACGGGATATTTACCATGATTAAATTTTGTGGGTTTTGACTTCCGATATTTCAACTAGAGGCATACCTACAGATGTTTCGCCTCACGTGCCTGTAATCACACCGGTACCCACACCCTTCAAACCGAAACACAGCAATGCTGCTTCACGGCAGAAATAGGCATGGTGCGGTAGAAGGTACTTCCCCGGACAAGCCCTTCACAAAGAGCTCTACTACTACTAATCATGGCAAATATCCCGTTGTTTCATAAAAAATCGGTTGTCTCTAAAGTCTGTTTACTGACGACAGTTGAACGTGACAACGTCATACAGCTGTCCACGCGGACGCATCGCTCACTCAAGTAGGAGAGAGACAGATATCGAACGCTGCCGAACGTGGAGGCCGATTGTGCCTCTTTGTCGCTCATTCCGCGCTCTCGCTTGCACTTCAAGCCTTAAATGGAACGCTTCGGAGTGAGGTAACGCCGCATGAGTCATGGTTTTTCGTGCGTGCAGCCGGCACCATCAAATTATAAGACGTTAACACGTAAAATTGTTAGGATACAAAATACCATTGATAGCCCTTCCGTTTGATTGGATAGGTATACTCTGTGCTCAAGCCCCTGCACTTATCGTTGTGGGCCCCGTGACTCATGCGTGACGAATGCGCGGAATGGGGAAATTTTGAGTGATTGTTCTAGTTCACCCTTGGAAATGGGGCGGAAAATGAAACTAGCACGCTGACGATAGAAATATGCACCGTTTGGTAAATTATAATAAAGGTGCAGTCAGGACCAGTGGGCCTACCACAAGCTCTGTATCAGGCTGTCATTTAGAGTCTGTGTGAGTGTTGACTAAATAAATCCTACGTCGAAACGTCACACACGCAGTATAATACACTGGTGAGCACTCACACAGACTCAAAGCCAGAGCCAGAGACAGAGCCAGACAGAGATTGTGGTAGGCATACTGTGGGGTGATTGTGAAAACTTATAAATTTATTATATTATTTATAAATTTATAATCTGATGATGATGAATGTTTTGGTAAAAACTTGTCTTATACCTTTTAAATCAAAACAAGCAAACTCAGAGATTGTACATTTCGTCACCAGACTGCCGACATCCGCCTTCTTAAGATAACAGTATCCAGGCTAATTACCTGCAAACTTTGTGGTTTATAGCCGGCTATTATCTAAAAATAAGCAATGGATAGCAGTGCACTAAAATGTGTTGCTTGTTGGTATAAATCTGCACATAACGATATAACACTATTATATTATTATCGTTTTGTGTTGTACCTACTTCTTGATTGACAAAAAACTTTATTATAGCCTGTCTTAAAACTATAATTTAATCACTTATAAATGGTTTTTTTGTTATTTTGTGCTGACTTGGATACAAAGTCCTTTTGCCAAGTTCTTTTAATTTTACGTTTTATTTATACTATATCCACCACACGAGCTTATTTAATTCGAAATAGAACTGATCATATCCCGTCAGATATTTTGTCAAGCTGTCATGACAGCCGACTTTAACTGAATTGACTAAAAACAATTTTATTGACGTACCTAACACATCACTTCACATTGGCAAAATTGTCTGAATGGACAGATACCATTAATTAAGAAGAAGAAGTCTCGGACCCAAGCTTTATTTCTGCATGCGGCCCTGTAAGTACTGACTCAGGACTCTTTACTTACCTACTGTAAAAAAAGTAATACTTATGAAACTTCCCAGTATTTTACTGCCTTGGTTTGTTTTACTTGTAGGTACTCATGCCTTATCGGAGTTCAACATAACGTTCCATTTCACGGGTTCTCGTTTTGTCTCTTTAGCACAACCAACAAAACGTTCTTTTACAACCAACTCACCATTCTTGTTATTCCTTTCATACGATAACTGCGTTTACCTTTATTACTTTGGTAGATGGGTGAGAAAAATTCTTTACAATACCACGTTTTTGCCGTTTTGGATCTTGTTACAGTGAGATAAGATTCAAAATCTTTGTTTAATTGCTGTCTGATTTGAGGATCAAAGCTAGGTTTCAGGTTGTATGCAATTTATCCAAAGCTCTTAGTAAGTGTTTGTGATCTTTCGATCTATTAAATAGTAGGTAAGTATTCAGATTTCCTGGTATTCATTATATCCAATTTACGAACTCCCAAGACGAGTTTTTTTGCTTTACTAATTAGATTGGTGTAAGTTTTTAACTTCCTTGACTTGACTAAAATAGCAGCATGAGTTTATATCACACAGGCTTTTAATAACGTTTGTAAAATTAAAGCCTTTTAAATAAGTGTCGTCGTTTATATATTGAGCATAATAATAATAAATAAATACGAAAATTTATTAAAACGAAATAACAGCACCTGTTGCTTTGAAAAATAATAAGATAACTAATTTTCTGTGCGGTAGACGAGAAAATTTTATTCATTACGTTTTATTTTAACGTGGTTGGCAACACTGGGTGATAGAACATGCTTGGAATAAAGTATTTTCAAATAAAGAACATAGCTGTTTAGGTACTGGCGTACTGGCAGTCTGCTGCAAAATATAAACGAAGCTTCCTATTGCAATTTTGAGTGAGGCTGAATATCTGTACGCCTCAAGTTGACGGACGCAAGGCAGTGTATCGTTGGGCACGTTCATGACGTGCGTGTTGCGAATGCTTTGTTATAGGCGATGGTTACCACTTAACGTCAGGTGGGCCATATGCTTGTTCCATCCGCTAGATCTATACAAAAAACCTACGCACATAGAAATCAGAAGACAAAGATAGACAAGTTTGGTTCCATTATTTTTACGCAACAAAAAAATAAAATTGATTTTCGGTTTGTAAATAAATTTGACATAAAAGCTCGGTAAATATATTATGCAAAACAGGGTCATAGAGCACGTTCCCGAAGTGCGTGACCTACGAGGCAAAGCTTTGTTATAGGCCGTTGCTTGTTTCGTTCGCTAGTTGTGTAAAAAAATCGAAAAGTCGACTAAATAACGGCAAAATTCCACTGCAAAACTTTGGCAATCTTTTGCAAAGATCTTTTCCCCTTCTTGCAATATAAGATTCACATTGTCGCGTACCTTGACTAATTCCTAATACACTTCCAGTTGTACCTACTACGCTCAGTGCCATTATGAGGTAGCGGGCCGTGAAATCACCTTACCTGAGCGATTGTTGGCTTGAGCTTCCTTATTATTTGCCTGTTGAGGAATGTAAATGCGTTTACTTGTGGTTTTCAATGAAACTATTCAAATTCTACTACAGCTGTCCACGCGGACGCATCGCTTACTCAAGTAGGAGAGAGACAGATGTCGAACGCTGCCGAACGCGGAGGCCGATTGTGCCTCTTTGTCGCTCGTTCCGCGCTCTCGCTTGCACTTCAAGCCTTAAATGGAACGCCTCAGAACGAGGTAACACCGCATGACGTCATGTTTTTTCGTGCGTGCAGCCGGCTCCATCGTTGTCACGTCAAAAAAACTTACTTATAAGCGTTACTTATGTTTGAGACATTTTAGTACAGGATCCCGCTATATATACAACGACCGTCACCGAGCTGTTTAATAGATGTAAAATATTTTATATTCAATTAAATAATGTCAATTAATATATCGCAAATGGGTTGTCTAAAAAATGTCAGTGCAGAAAATTATTAATTAACAATGGCCTACCTAGGTGTAGGTCGGTGGCGATAGCGATCAGTGAAATGCAGTAAAATTTGAGCGAGTCATTGATCGCTATCGCCAGCAACCTATGTGTGCGCAGGCCTTTAATAAAAACTTTTTTTTGACGTTTCAGTGAATTTCATACCAATTGAAAGTACAAGACTATTTGCTTGAACTTAGCCCTGTCACTGATTGCCTTTTTCTAGTGTGGTACAGGCCTACGCAAATCTTAGGCAATGGCGACAGCGATCAGTGAAACGCTGTCAAATATCGCTGTCATATTTGTCAGTTATTTCATTGATCGCCATCACAGTTCGCTTAGATTTGTGCAAGGTATACCTAAGGGGCAAGGGCAAGTCGTTGGGCAAGAGAGGAGTAGGTAGAAGAAGAACATCATGGCTTCGCAACATCAGGGAATGGACCGGGATCAAGAAAGTAGAAGACCTATTTAGGCTTGCTCTAGATAAAAGAAAGTTTAAAAGGATGACTGCCAACCTTCAGTAGTGAAGAGGCACCCTTAGAAGAAGATATCTAAGGGGGCAAATATTACTTTTAAGCCACGTTAGATGACCTTTTAAAAAAGTAAGGTTAGTTTTGCAAGTCTTTTCCATAGTCTTCTGTTGTTACCTAACAACTAAGTAAAAGCCCTTAGTAACAGCAATCAATACTTTTATCACTCAAATGTTAATAACAAGTTCCCTAACGGTCCGTTAGCATAATAATAAAGCTGTAACACACCGGCCGAAGCTACGACCAACACGGTAATGTAACTAGGGCTGTTGGTGAAAAAACCGGACGAAAAACCGGAAACATAATTTTAGGTAGTTTTTTTTTTAATTTATACAAAGCTGTGATCAACGCGGTAATGCAACTAGGGTTGTTTAAGGTATTGAAAAAACCGGATGAAAAACCGGAAATTTCAAGTTTTCTTTACAAAGATGAGACGCATTAATTTATTATTTCTGGCCTGCATCGTCCCACTGCAGGGCAAAAGCCTTTTTCTTTCTTGTTCTGTGCTGTGAATGCTCAGTAATTAAAAAAAGTTAAGGTAATACGAGCATAATAATATTTATCAATAATTAAATATTGATAAAAAAACGATTGAGCTATCTTCAGGCTGCAAATTTTCTAGAAATACTTACCTCAACTGATCCAAATCTGTGCTAATCGGATGCTTTCAAAAACTGCATTGTCATGAAGTAGAAATAAAGAAAAAATTACTCGAAAAATAAAATAAATAATCTAAAACTGCCGGTAATTACAAACAAACATATTATTAGGTATTCATTTATTTACTCACAAGAGCACACTAATAATAATGTGGGCATAATATTTATATATACATATTTATTGAAATAATTAGAACGGATATATTATCCAATTACACTAATTAACAAACTATTACTTACAATTAATTAATTAAAATAAAAACAAAATTACAAACACAAATTAAATAATAAAGTCAAAAATAATGAATAAATAAATCAAAATAAGAATAATAAAATCAAATCACATGTCACAGTACTTTAGACAAGCCGCTAGTATTGAGCTCCATACATCTACGAACAAATCGCAGTCCGTGTTGGTCTTGAGAAGATTGTTAATATCATCGAAAAACTGAAAATTGTTGGTTTGTAAATTAGACACAAAAGGTCGGTAATACTATTCAAAATAGGTCGATAATAAAAGCCTGCCCTAAGCACAAGGCGGCCGCGGGGCAATTACTCAAAAATCTCATGTGTAAATATTTACAGAAGTGTGTGAACAGTCTCGCTTATCAGTGACAACGTCGGCTCCGGCTCAATTTCTTTTTGTTGGAAAAATACTACTTTACAGTGAATTTTAAGGCAATTATGAATAAATAGAGCTTATTAAGTTAATATTGAGTTGTAACTTGACCTAAAAACAACCTTACTTAAGTCTTCTAGATAACACTCGTATTTTCTAGGAAAAAGTCCCTTCTTTATCGCTATAAAATGTTCTCAGAAAACAGAAATAAAAAAGAAAAATTAGAAACATTTTATTTCCGGTCTATTTGGGTAAAAATTGTTCTTTACTTGAATAAAAACTCCCTTCCTATTTCAAATGTTTCAATAACTCAATGTTGCCACTACACGTAACGAAAGTATTGCGTGCTCTCTCACAATCAAGTGGGCAACACTGACTAATAGTGCTGCCAACCGTACGGTGTTGATTCGTTTCACTAAGTTCCGGTTTTAAAACTACCTTGCAATTAGCATAAACGCGTGAGTGAGCTTTTTAGGTCAAATCTCTGTACTTTTCTATAACTACTTCATACTAATAAAATTTATTTTTATTTCCTATAATTTAAACGATTATTATTCACAAAAATAAATTGTTCGTTTTTATAAATTATATAAAAAAAAAAATATTCTGGGAAATCCACAAAACAAACTAGACTATACAATACACACACTACACTGCACACACTTTTTCTCTATACTAACGTGTTAATATTTGCCATAATTTTCTATTTTATCGATGCTTAAAAATCTTGAAAAATAAAGAAGACAAAATTCATACATTTATAAAGTTTGTGAAGGGTAGAACTCCAAATGATGAAAAAGGGCACACTCTAAAATTACTAAGTATTAATAATGTACAAACATTATTAGTTGAATAATGTAAAGAAATGATGCCGGAGCCTGAAATGTTTTAAAATAAGAACACAATACACATGTGTCTCAATTTGGGATACTTACAATATTCTTGTGAATACACATTTGCATAATATAAGATGGTGAAAAATATGAGTCTGCTTATGAATTACCTACTATTGATTTGTCTCATTCTAAAGTCTCGCAGTCACTTGAGCATCATTTGCCCCTATTGACCTGACAACTCATCATGGATGACGTTAAGACTGCCAACCCCATTTAAACATGTTGAATGCACGTCCCCATTGCAGCCTCATTGCACGTGTACCACTCAAGGTCTCAACCCTTTACACATCCTCTCAAGCTTGCAATTAAAACTAAAAACAGAACGAGACAAACGCATCATAACCTAGAAAGTCAGAGCGGGACAAAACACCTCATTTACTAAAGCACTTTTATTTCCCGGAGGTTGTCGGCCAATCAACGTACACAACCGCGCCCGCTCCGCATTGGCCTGTTTGAATAGAGAATATTTTTTAAAAAATAAAACAAAAGACGAGGGTAGGTAATAGTCAAGTTTTGTTTTTGAGTGCCATTCCCCATTTAAGTGGTGGAGGTTGTACGAGGCGGACGTCTCGAAAGCTAATTACGTAATATGCATTGTTTCATTGAGCGCTCTCGTGGGCTTTTTAAGCTTTACGTAACATTGTTATAATATTGCGCGGAACTCACCACTCGAGATGAGATTACAAAACAAGTAAATTAGCGTTGTTTTCGTACAAACCATCCTGTGTTGACTTTTGTTCAGGAACTGCGCAGTTTGAAGATGTTTGACTTCAAATAAAACTGGGTTCTGCGTCTCTATTCATTGTTTGAGATGCAAATTGAAAGGGGATAATGAACAGGCTAAGTAACTGTACCTACATAATTCATTAGGAAAGGAAACATGCTTGTTCTAATATGTGAAGTAACGTGCAACTACTTAACCTGTATGCTAATTAGGACAAATACCTTGAGTTTTTCGATATATTGGTAGACTATTTCTATTGGTGTCTGAAAGGTTGAAAAATCATGGGTATTTTATCACACTTATTATTACAAATAATTTAAAAAACAAAGATATCCAAATTACCCGTCATCACTAAATCGATTAATTTATATCAACTAATCATGACATTCGATTCAATTTGATTTGAACAATCGGAGCTCTCGATCGAGTGACTCTTGATTTTCCCGTCACGTTGTAAGCCCATGCAATACCTATAAGTGTTATTATTGTTTCAGGAACCTTGCAGCACCAGCACCCGTGGCTACTGGCAACAACTCCTTGGAAACGTTTTCGGTTCTGCACAAGGAGAGCTGCCATCGATTGGAGTATTTGGTGGAACGGCAGAAACAACTGTGCATGCTGAGCGATAGAATGATTCAGGTATACCTACAATTTTTTTATTTTAGTTTTTTATATAGATAGCTAAGCATTTGTGCCATCACACCTGATGGAAAATAAGGATGCAGCCTAAGATGGAGCATGCTTAGTCATAATCCACCTGTTCAATCTTGTCTTAAGAAAATCCGGAAATACTGACGCGCCGGTAGAGAGTTCCACTCCTTGGCGCGAACTGCCAAGGAGTTATTTTTTTTTCCTTTTTTTGTACAAACTACTATAAAAGTGTACAAGCAGTTCTGCAAAAAACAGGGAATGGACCTCGCTTAGGCCCCTACTTCTTGCTTCTTTTTGTAAAAGCGCCTTAGCCTAGAAGTCAGTAGATAAGAGATTATGCTACCCAAGCACAATGGACTACTTATTCAGTTTTTTCGTTTTATCACCCAAATATTGAGAAATTTCTTAATTCTTTTTATCACCTGTTTTGAGGTTTCATATGTGCGTGAATAGTAACTAAGTATCATTTATATTCAGAAAACTCTTTGATACTATAACATTTTGACGATATATCGACTGTGCTTTTTGAATTTTTATTGTGGTTTTATGAGGTTTGGTGTACTTAATCTGATAAACTAAAAACGAAGTTTCCGTTTATTCTGATTTACACTGCGTGCTATGCACAACGAGAAGTTGACTACGCGGAGAGATTTACAACATTGACGCGTAGTGTAATTTAGAAAAAAACAATGGTACTTCTTTCATGGTTTTTTTAATGTTACTAGGGGATGGAACAAGCATAATGGCCCACCTGATATGAAGTGGTGACTATCGCCTACACTCAGAAAAAAATATTGTTGGTTCCAACAATAAAACTTTAACAGGGGAGAGCCCACCATGGTGTATAGTCCGTGCGTCAATGTTTTTATTGTCATGGATCAAGTTGTCATTGCAACAATGTTTATATTTTATAAATAAGGCGTGTTTTGATACTACAGCAATGTATCTTTTGTCAGTGGAACTAATTTCGAAAACGAAGGACTAAAAATGTACAACTAGTAGGTACGAAAGACCCCAAGTGTGAGGAGTAAAAAAAGAAGATTTGATAAGACCGAAGTTAATCCGATGCATTCATCCGATCAACTCCAGTCATATCAAATCGTCAACGGATTCATTAATCCGTTGAATACAATTTCATAAAACCACTTCTACAATATAAGGAAACGCCGTGCGTTTTCGTCAGCGCGTTCTAGGATCGTTACAATTTTAGTCACGCCATCTAGTTCTAAATTTAGTAAGCAGCTTTTTTGTTAGTTTTCTTTACTAACAATGTTCACATTGACACACTTGCAACGTTCCATTTTCACCTCAGCAACATACTTATTGTATGACAAAAAGTACTCAAATGTCACAACTATAGTTACTTTGCTACGTTTTTTAACAATGTTCACATTGACACGCTAGCAACGTTCCATTTTCACTACAGCAACGTATCTATTGCATGTCAAATGGTAGTTAAATGCAACGACTATAGTTACATTGTTAGATTTATTAACAATGTTCACATTGACACACCTATAACGTTTTATTGTTATATAATCAATTTTTTTATTAACTTTGATGTAAGGACAAAGTTAAATTGTTCCTTGCACATTAAATGAAGGAAAATCAGCGGACAATAAAAACGTTGCTGAACTCAACAAAGCTCTTTCTGCTAAAGTAACAGAGTATTTAGTTGCTCCAACAGGAAATTTCTGACAATGCATTTATTGTGACTTTGTTGACCCATTTTTTTCTGTGTGTATAACAAAGCATTGCCTCGTAAGTCACGCACGTCAGGAACGTGCCCTACGATGCACTTCCCTGCGTCCATCAACTTGAGGCATAAAGATGTTCATCCTCACGTGCCAGCCATTTCACCGGCACCCACACCCTTCAAACCGAAACACAGCAATGCTGCTTGACGTTGCGTTTGCAAGTAGACTCCGCGTAAGAAACATTAACTGTGATGAAGTCATGCGTATTAAAACCGTAAGTTTCAAGACGACTGACCTAGATCAGGAATACAGCTAAACCCATCATCCTAAGCCCTGCTCGCGTTTCGGAATGCAATTTTCAACCATAAGACTATGAAAATACATTAGCTGTATGAATGGTTTGACAATTACACATAATTATGCACCTAATAAACTATTTTTTTTGCTAAGAAACTGTGCATTAAAAAAATATTACCGCTCTATTCTACCTTGTTTTACTTCTACCAGCTTCTACCAAACTGATTTGATTTTGATTTTGACATGCTACCACAGATTAAAAAAGTAATACAGTGCTAGACCCCAACTTTTTTTTATATTTGAAAAAAAGAACGGAATGAAAATCAGTTACCGTATTTGTATTTGTAGTCTGTGGAGGTTTTCATGCGTTATTTCCTCGCAAATTGTACAGAAGTACCAAGTTTCTGCCAAAATAGTAAGTAATTAACTACTTAAACTCGTTAGTTGCTATTTAGAAAAGCGGCCACAATAGCAGTTCATTTTTGAATAAGTTCACAACAAGGAGTTTGGATACCCATTAGGCAAGGAGTTTCCCAAGTCTCGGGTTCGGATGGACTCCAACTTTACTCCTCGGCCGTCAATTTCTTTATTTCGGATGCAATAATTAGTTTCATAGACATGCTCTTAAAAAATTAGCATTATTTTGGAAGATAGATCGAGATAAATCGAAATTGCTACACTGGCCAAACACATGGGAACAGCGGCCGATAAAAGTCGATGAAAATCGTCGGCTAAATTACAAATAAACTAAATATCTCTCTGCCTCTTAATTAAAAATGGAACAATATTCTACTCCGATACATGGAACCATGGAAGGAGGGAATTGCCTTGCAAAATTAAATGCATTATTGAAAAAAAAAACAAAATGAACGCTTTCAGAGCAGCAACGCGAGAAATATTAGTGTTGGTCGGTGTTTGTCGTAATTGTATTTGACAAAATGGGTTCAAGTAGTACTGCTTTTGCATTATTAAGAAAAAACGCATCTACTATTTCTAACCAAGTATCTGTATAATACTTTCAGGTTCTACAAACGGGCGCAGTGCAAGCAGTTGAGGAGTGTCAGTATCAGTTTCGGCACAGTCGGTGGAACTGCAGCACTGTTGATAACTCTACCGACATCTTTGGAGGGGTTCTGAAATTCAGTAAGTTTATTTTGTAGTTTTTAATGGCTTGATGAAGCTGATGTAAGTGGATGAAGTGGAAAAAGCTCAGAATTGTTCTTCCTTGTCCAAGATAGAAAGAACGACGAAACAAAAAAAATAATAATTGACAAACAGAACGGTTACGATCTTGTGCGTGTGGCGCACTGAAAATTCTTTTACCACACTTGGGTCGAAAGAACCAGTGGCACGATAAGAAGTAGAAGTACTACTAATAGCTACAACCGTGCCTATTTCTATAGTAGCAAGCGTCGACGCTAATTGCTGTGATATTATTCGTAGGAAACGTATATTATGCTATATTATTACTCTAACAAGAGGCAATGAGATCATAGCATGGGCATTATCATTCAGCTAAGTCAAAATTACTAAATATAAACTGGACATATATTTTAATGCGTCGCCGTTGCCGACATGTTATCGTCAAGATCGCTGTCATGTCGTTTAGGGAGGTCAAAGAGGTTGCCTTCAAAAAAAAATACCTGTAGAAAAAAGCATAAAATAAGACAAGAGCATTGCTCCTAAATAAGAAAAAGGCGTATACCGCTTTCATCAGATGATTATAAACTACTAGCGACCTGTCCCGGCTTCGCACGGGTGGACATTTATTTTTAAAACACATAAATATAGCCTATGTTAATCAGGGCGAATGTAGCTTTCCAATCGTGAAAGATTTTTTTCAATCGGCACTCAAGTTTTTGCGTTTCATTACAACCATACAAAAATACTAATCTTTCCTCTTTGTAATAATATATTAGTATAGATATTAGACAACCGCTACAGAAACCAAACCTTTACTTCTACGCTTAGGCCACTGCACCAATCCAACCATTTTATAAAATTAGGTCATTGACCTAAACATAGACCAGGAATCAGGGCCTGTCAATCACCCAATCTTCATCTGATCTGAGGTCAATTTAGAATGGTTTCGTGGATTTCATAGTTTACTCAGTTTGCATCTGAGTTCGACGTTTGAAAATAAACAATACGTAGATTTAGTTCCTTGAAGTTGTGGCTTAGACGTTTTGGGTTTTAAGAATCAATGTGATTGAGCACAAGATGATTTTTATGCCTTTGCATCTATTGTAGATGATTTATATAACGTCAGGATTAATTGGTGTTTATTCAGGACCCTACTTACGGGACGCTATGGTCCCTGGGACAGGATTTTAGATGGAATTGCAATTGCTTGCTCAGCACGCTATAATATCCTGGCACCCATAGCATCCTCAATACGTGTAGAGCCGTGGTTTTCCTCACAGTGTTTTCCTCCACCGTTTTAGAGCATATTTTTTTCAGATTATTCTTTGTACAAAAAATGTTTATTTATAAGTATCATAAAATATCAGCTATCGGGTTCCCACAGTACAAGCTTTGCTTAATTTGGGGCTTGATAGTGTTGTGTGGAATGTCAACAATATTTATATTTATTTATGATTTATTATCTACTAAGGCCTGGTAATAAGATGCATCTTTTACATTTTTGAATCTCGAAAAAATCTAGTTCCGAATAATAATACTAACTAGTACTCATTTTTTTTCTGTTCGACTACCACCTAAAACGTCGAATATTGGGGTAGGCTGAAAACCAGCCCGGTGAATCATATAAGTATGTTATGTTGCACAAAATTAGTGCTGAGCCGACTCCTATGTCAAAATGTCAAATTTATAGTATAATGTGTCTTTTTAGGGTTCCGTAGCCAAATGGCAAAAACGGAACCCGTTGACCGTTTGTCCGTTCGTATGTCACAGCCATTTTTGACGTGATAACGTCTTATAAATCGATGGAGCCGGCTGCACGCACGAAAAAACATGACTCATGCGTCGTTACGTCGTTTCGTCGTTCCATTTACCTGAGCCCGAGCCCGGGTCGGGTAATGGGTAAGGGTAAATGAGGGTAAGGGTAAATGAGGGTAAGGGTAAATGAGGGTAAGGGTAAGGGTTCAGTCTGGGTCCGGGTCCGGGTCCGGATTTTCATTCAGTTTCATTCAGTTTCATTCAGTTTCATTCAGTTTCATTCAGTTTCATTCAGTTTCATTCAGTTTCATTCAGTTTCATTCAGTTTCATTCAGTATCATTCAGTTTCATTCACATTCAATTCAATTCAGTAAAACTAAAATTTTCTTTTGAAAAATGCAACCATTCCATCAGTATTTTCTTATGACGTTATCACGTTCAACTATCGTCAGTAAACCGACTTTACAGACAACCGATTTTTTTTTTCTCCGAAACTATAAGAGCTAGACTGATGAAACTTGGCGAGTAGATGTATTCTGTAAACTGCATTAAGATTTTAATACAAAAGTAGAAAAAAAACAAAAAATTTGGGGGTCTCCATACTTGAAACTGAAACTCAATGTTTTTTTTCATCAAACCCATACGTGTATGGTATCTATGAATAGGTCTTCAAAAATGATGTTAAGGTTTTTAATATCGCTTTTTTCTAAACTGAATAGTTTGCGCGAGAGACACTTCCAAAGTGGTAAAATGTTGGTTCCCCCCCCCCCTCTAACTTCTGAAAAAAGAGAATGATAAAACTAAAAAATATATATGAGGTACCTACATTACTATGCAAACTTTCAACGAAATTTGGTTTGAACGCGATCTAGTCTACGGAACCCTTCATGGGCGAGTCCGACTCGCACTTGGCCGCTTTTTTTTATAAGGTCATTTCTTTAATAACAATAAACTTTTTTGTATAAGACAGCAACGTTTTTTACAATGTCGTCGGTTCATCGTGTTGTGGTTTAGACAAAGCATCTGTGAGCTGAAATGAAGATGCGTACATAAAGTAAACATGTCTGGTTGATTGACGCGCTTTACAGAGGATTACCCTGCATGGTAGCTATAACATCTTATAGCTATAAGCTTACTTCAAAGTGGTTCCAAGCTTTTGAACTTGGACTGTGTTTAAGTTTTGGATTAAGAATAGATTGTTGTTGCCTTGAGTTTTGATAAAACAACGTGTAAAACTGTTCGCTTACTTCCGCCGTCGACTTCGATTGTCGGTTACCTACCGAGCCTATTACCTTTTTTAGGAAATAGCTATGTTCGACAAGTTTGGACACTGGAACTTCACACTGGAACTTCATTGCTATTATTTTAGACTATTTTTGATTTGTAAAAGGATCATATAAAAAACGGTAGAAACCGAGACGTAGTTTGTTGCCTGTTCTTCTACGCTTGGTCGCGTGGAACTGGCATTTAGACTCACCTAGCTTTAAGACGTTTCAAAGTGATTCTTGCATCGTACTGAATAAAAAAATATTGACTTTGACTTTGACTTTGAGTGCATTTGTATCTTAATTGTTTTCTGTCATTAATAACGAAAAAATCTTCACTTTGTTCTATAGTTAATAAACCTATCAATCTATCTAGGTATAATAAAAAGCAAGTTGTGTACGTACGCATAGGGTTTTTTGTTGGGTTTTTTCTATCACCACCAACTGGTATCTACTCCCCGTTGTGGTGGCTAGATACCTCATGATCTCCTGCTGTGAGTAAGGGAGATGGACGGAAGGGGTTGAAGCGGGATGGCAAAAAAAGGAGTTGGACGGGAAGCGGGATGGCAAAATTTTGATATCAATGCCTATCGTTTTCTATCACTTAAGGACTTTTCTAAAATTCTGGATTTGCCAAATCTTAAGCTAAAGGCACATGATGTTGAAAGCTCAGAATCAGCCTTGTGATGATTATGATGCTCTCATTTCAGAATCCCGCGAGTCAGCCTTCGTGCACGCCCTGTCAGCGGCAGCTCTGGCGCATGCCGTGGCCAGGGCTTGTAGCCGAGGGGAGCTGAACGAGTGCTCCTGTGACTCGCGAGTGCGGAAGCGGACTCCAAGACATTGGCAGTGGGGAGGCTGTTCTGAGGTAGGTGTCTTGATGTGTGAATGGTTAAATTTCGCAGTCAGAACGTATTATCCAAGGCTTGCCGTGGGAGCTGAACAAGTGCTTCTTTGACTTGCGAGCCTGTAGGTAGATTTTCCGCCTTTGGTATAGTGGGACGGCTGTTCTGAAGCTAGAGTCTCATCTCATTAGTCCACTGCTGGGCGTAGGAATATCCCAAGACGCGTCACTGAGCCCTCGTCAGCTCTACTCCTCCAGTGCTTGCCAGCTACATTTTGCAGATCGTCTCATCACCTTGTTGGAGGGCGTTCTATACTACGCTGGTATAAATTGACCGCATAGCACATTAAGTCACTAAGGAATTAAAAAAAATGCAGGCTTGATTGACGTAACAGCTTCAAATGATCCCTTTTTCCATCCATTCGTTTGTTCCCAGTCCACAGCAACATGTTCGTAGCCAGAATGCATCTCATAGATTATAACAAGACTGGCCTCTCAGCTCAGTTGTTAGCAGCTCTGCCTTCTGCGCCGTAGGTCGTAGGTTCGATCCCCACCGACAACGAATATTTGTGTGGTTAACGCACATGTTTGTGGTGGAAAATAGACCGCTAAGTCGAGTTATTCTAAGTATTTTAGAAAAAGATTATGCAGTGGATAAACATAACGGTACCACTAAGCCGTAAGTTTGATACCTGTCTTCTTGGCTTGGTCACGTGAAACTGGCACTTAGATTCCCATATAGCTATAGCACGCTTTGAAGTGATGCTATAAAATATTAATGAATATACCAAAATGCCTGACTTTGATCTTCACACGATTATGGTTTTTTTCAGGATATCAGATACGGTGAGATCTACAGCCGCGACTTCGTGGACTCCAGAGAAGACAAGAATACTGATGAAGGACTCGTCAACTTACACAATAATGAGGCTGGACGACGAGTAAGTATTCTCATTCATTTAAAAGCTGATGATCTATTGAAATACGCTGGTCAGCGCCATCTGATTCTGTCTAAGGATTCTAATAATCCTAGTTAAACATCACATGGTTTTTTATATCATTCAGTTTACGAGTAGGAGTCGTTCCAGGCCTTACTTTCGGAAAAAATTAAATGAAGTATTTTTTTTTAAGTCCTGCGTCTGTCAACTGAAATTTGACTCATAGCAACGCAGCTTTGCAGCAAAAATAGGCATAGTAGTGTTACTCCCTGAACGAGTCCTTTACAAAGAGCCCGAATACTACTAAAATATCACTTATCAACGTCGGTTTGAAGAAATCCACTGATACACAGGAGAGTCACAGGACATAGGCTTCCAAACCCAACCAAAATATCCAAAAAAATTGGGACGACTTCCCAATATAATTATCCAGCGTAAAAGCTACATAATATCTGGTTCCCGTATTTTGAGTTAGAAAGTGCTGTGTAGATTATCCACAATACTTATGAGTATAATTTCCCTCATGTTTCCAGGCTGTCCGCGGTCGAATGCAGCGTGTTTGCAAGTGCCACGGCATGTCAGGGTCTTGTTCCGTAAGGGTTTGCTGGCGTCGGCTGCCACAACTCAGACTGGTGGGCGACAATCTAGCCACAAGATACGAAGGGGCTTCGCATGTCAAGGTAAATGAAGGAAAAAAGATAGTGACGTCTGTATTTTCATTTTTTTTAATGTTTCCATATCATAATTATATTATAAATATTGCATGTTTTCTCTTCGTTGAGATCAGTTTACTTATTGGTTTTGTTTGTTTCTTAGGTTCAGTTGCCCATTTCGTCAACTTTTATTTTAATCTGTTGCTATTGCTGTCCTTTTTCTTATTGTCTTTTTGATTATTTTACTTTTGTGACAAAATTATTTTGAATGAATAGGATGACCAAATTATTCTGATCATTGTAAAAGATTATCTCCGCCATGTTATAGAAAAAAATTAAAAGTAGGTGCAAATAATACAGCTAATCCGTAGTGATAAGTGAAACCTGTTTCACCCTACTAATAATGAGCCTTCATCAAACTATTAAAATCTTTCGATCAACGAACTAAAAGTACTTTCTTTATAATCCAGTATGGTATGATAAGTACATTATAGAAGATGCATGTAATCGATTTGCTTTTGACCTAAACAGCTTCTAATTTCATAAAAAGTATTTCAATTTCAAGGTAGTGGAGAGAAAGCGAGGCAAGAACATAAGGAAACTGCGACCACTGCATGCTGACATGAAGAAACCCAACAAAACGGATATGGTGTACTTAGAAGACTCACCTGACTACTGTGAACCTAATGATGAGTAAGTAAAACACTTCATTTGGCATAATAGTTTATGAAACTAAAAACAAACTAAAAACAACTTCCAAGTTGGCTTGTTGGTTTGTTGGTGACAATAGAAACAATATTGGTTCAAGTATAGACCCTTAAGTTACCCCAAAACTCATGGGTGGATTATTTCGTCAAGCTCGTAAATAGTAGCCAGTAAACCTCGATAACGATACAACTTAGTATCAGTTGGACTAATTATCTTAATATTGACGTACATCTCAAAAAGGGATCTGATAACAAAACTCCAAATGAAATGTTTCCATCAAACGCTTTTGAAAGTTCAGACATCTCAGTGCATAAAGTCTAGATAATTTTAAGCCTTTATTTCGATGAGCCCTCACAATAATTCCAAACAGTGGGTAAATAATGTGTTATAAGTTTTTAAATTATCTGTTTTTATTTGCAGACTTGGAATTCTTGGCACCAGAGGTCGTACTTGCAACCGTACCTCCGCCGGTCTCGACGGCTGTCGTCTGCTCTGCTGCGGCCGAGGTTACCAGACCAGAGTGAGAGACCACGAAGAGAAATGCAAATGCAAGTTCGTCTGGTGTTGCAAGGTTCAATGCGAGATTTGTAGGTTCAAGCGGGATCATCATGTTTGCAACTAGTATCATCTTTTTCTTGTATCACTAGTTCTTTCTAATCAGTGTAATGTAAGGATTTTAAATCTTCTTGCCACCTATTATCCCACTTTATGTGGGGACGGTATAACTTGTTCTGTTCTTCCATTCTCCTCTGTCAGCCGTCATTTCTGTACTTACTGTCTGCAAAACAATATGGAAAAAGAATCGAATGCTTTCATTTATAACGTTGTCAACCACTCAAAGTTGTTTATTTACCTACCTATTTTTGTTTGATAAACAATTATATGATGATAGTTTTGTCTCTTTATCCAGATTAGCTCTTGTACCTATGTCGTCCTTTTGTTGCTCATTGTCTGACTTGATTTTATTTACTTTCTATTTAGTGAATTGCAGAATATATTTTGTAAATATCATAACAAAATGTTTTGATTACTCCGATAGTACTTAACACCATTCAATTAATTGACTGAATTATTTTTAGGAGTTTTTTTTTGTTTAATTTCTGAGTATAAGCTTTAAAATTATTTACAGTATTACTAACTTATTTAATTTAACATGTAAAAATGTAAATAGCCGTTTGATAAAAATAGAAATAGACGTTTAGAAAATTTTTAACTCCTCAATGTAAGCTACTTTATTTATTTCTTAGTGTAAATATTATTGCTTATTTATTAAGTTCTCGCAAAATTGTAAAATCTTTGTTAAAACATGAGGCTTTTTCTTTACGTTTAAAAAGAAAAGCCCCAAATCCTTTAATTGTATTAGGTTTTTACGAATCGTATCATAAAGTTTCACCTAGGCTACTGTGTGCATTTTGATATTTCTATTTGTACTAACTGTACTTACTTAGTAATAAACTGCAATTTGATTTATCTACCTCATGAGGGAATATTGATACGTAGAAGCCAATTATTAATTATGGATTTCGATAAGGCTTCATTAGTTTTAATTTATCTAGTGTAAATAGTCTCATCTAACTAGATTTAGTAACTTATTGCTTTAGATTTGTGATAGCTTTATTCCTTTTTAGCATACAACGTATAGTTTTTCATCGTTTTGTGAATCTAGATATTTTAAATTAATGTAAATATCTTATTAATATTAATTAATATAATTATAGATGTTTGTGTTTGTCAATCAAAGAAAGAATACGAAATTCATCAGAAACGACATTTTTTTAAAACTTTTCAAGGAAGTCCCAAAATAGTTTCATTCGAAATTAAAATTAGACTAAACATACCTACATTCTTAAGATAAGTCTAAATTTTACCAATTAATAATAATAAGTAGACATAGTTACTATTTGATGTAAATGGAATAAAGGAAAATGTAGATCACAACTTCATGTTTTATTAAATAGTTTAGTAAGAAACTTATAGTTTAAACAATTATTTCTGAATAATAAATACGACTACAATTCAAGAAAAAGGAAGTGATACTTAATAGATAGATTTGGTCGAACATTTTATTGACCAAGAGGATTTCCCAGCCATGGGTAGACTCTAGGGCAGACGTTGCATATTGCCATCCAGTACTCCAGCTGTCAAAATAAAAGAAATAAGTACAATATGCGCGATAGATTATTACCCCTTTGAAGTTGAGCATGAAGAAACGATTGTGCATGCTTATGTTGTGCGGAGAAACGTCAAACGGTTATCCGATCCAAAAATAAGAGCTATGCAGTTACTAGCAGAACTTCAAAGGGATAAAGATTCAGTGCACATCATTTAAGCTTTACTCTGAGTTTTAAGAGAACACTGGTTATTTCTCAAGTCTGAATAAAGTGATAGAGTGCCAAAGGTAAGATATGACACTACTACCACTAGATCAATAAAACTCCAGATATAATAATTACCTACTAATATAAAAAACATGACGAGCGATCCCTATCTCTATGATGATGACGTGGAAACAAAACTTTGTACAAATAATAAAATACCATAGTTGAAGCACCGATAACCGCTGGAAATAAAGTCACCAAAAGTCAATGGATGGAGAAGGCTCAAAATCGTTCTTCCTGGAAATATATAGGGCAGACATATCCAGCAGTAGACTTATTCAGGCTAATATGTAATGTAGAAGATAATAGAGAATACAAAATGTTATATGTAAAAGATACATACGTTGTTATGCTCAGCTCTCGCAGGACAAGTTGCAGCGGGGCAGGTAGTTTGAATGAAGTTTTTGCAAGGTTGCTGCCTGTACTCTTGAATAGGGATGGGGTTCCTCACCCAATCGATCACATCAGCGGAATTCACCTGCGAGACAGTAGTAGAAGAGTTAAAACATTCGTGTTTTATTATGATTTTGAGAATTAACATGTAAATCTTAATACAAATCTCAAAGAACAGTTTAAAAGCTCACATTATACTTTTTAGTAAGGTATATAAAAGGTAAGTTGCAAGTGATATTAACCATGTAGATAGGTATCATTTTAGACCGCATTCAAAAGACTTAATTGGAGAAAACTGCATCAAAACCCCGACATGAACTAAGCTCTAAAATTTAAAAAGAAGGTATCATTTTAGACTATATGGAGCGTTGGCTTGATGGTGGTCAGCAACTGGATGGAAAGAGCCGAAGACCGGACTCAGTGGTGCGCCATGGGAGAGACATAATGTCCATCAGTGGACTGCAATAGGTTGATGATGCTAAGGTATCATTTAGTTATTTGCATTGAAAATTACCATGAATACGTCTTGCAGGTTGTTAATCAAGTCCAGAAATCTGATCAATGCTTGTCTTATAGCTGGGTTGGAAGAGATGTACCACTCGTGGACGTAGAGGCCGAAGGGAGCGCGGTTGTTGAGATAGTGCCTCTCGAAATTGGTGACAATGAATTTGAACCATGCTTCTTCATCATCTAGGTCAGGGCTAGAAAAAAAACTAATGTTAAGGGAGTACGATTTTCATACAAACTTAATTTACACAACTATGGTCGAATAAAGTATTAATGTACACTGAAATAGCTGTAATAGGCTTTTACAGTGGTCCTTAATACCGGCCAGTTATATAAAGTTGGGGTGTCAGCCGTTGGTCGTGGCAGTCGGGGCTACAGAAAAAGAATGACGAAAAAATTACTTTTTTGGTTTTTTATTAATATTTCTGTTATCCTACAGTTTTCTCCAACTTTATATAACTGGCCGGCAATAAAAACCACTGTAAAATTCTATTACAGCTATTTCAGTGTACATTTATACTTTGTTTGCCCATAGTTGTGTAAATTCAGTTTGTATCGTGGAAAGTTTAAAAAACCTGTGGTCTACATCGATATCACTATAGATAAATAATTCCAAGTACTCGTGTATCGATCAACACTGATAAGTAATAAAATAATCATTGATTTCAAAGATGATTATTTTTTGACAACACTGTCACTATCATCGGCTAGTTACTATTAGACGTACGATTGTTTGAGGATTTGATGATACCGATAGTCCCAAGTACCTACTCATATGGTCACTAGTACAAAGTCTTGAAACTCTAAAACTAATGCTGATTCATAAAATGATAAACTATGTCTTTGAGAAAAGTACTTACACCCAAAAGCAACCATCCATCATAGAGCAAGCTACACCTTGCAAGTCGATCCAGCTAACCATAGGCTGAACCCAGACACCAGGGAGAGATGCAGTGGGGCAAGGAGGGATAGGGCAGTCCTGGACAGAAGCGTAGTCCAAAGTGTACGGCCAGAGAGCAGGGTTGGTGAACGAAACCGTCGGCCAGGAACAGTCGTAGGTGAGCTGGTAGTCTTTCACGACTTGGAATGTATTATTTCCCGCAAGTTGAAGGAAAGGATTACGGATTCCTGAAATGTTATCACATGTGTTATTTCAAACCAACCTATAATAAAGTCTACGTAACCTTTCAATCAGTAAACAAAACCAACCTCTAAGCTCTTCAAGAGGAATGTTAGCAAAATGAGCCATCTGCACCCTTTGATCTGCGAATTCTTCTTTCATAGTGTCATAGGTTGCTTCAGCCCAGTACGATTGAGGAGTTTGATGTGTGATGGAGTGGAGTGCAATTTCATATCCGCGGTTGTAGAGTTCATTGACAAGCTGGTAGTTGGTATACTCGTGGTTTACATAAAAGGTGGTACCAGCAGAACAGCCGTTGATATTCTGTCTTCCGTAGAGGAGGTTGCGGTAGGTTTGTATATTGATGATGTTGACATTGTCGTCGAAGCTAAGGGTGAAGAACTGTAAAGAGTGAATAATGATGGAGTGTTATTTTCTTTAAAACATTTTTATGGAATTGGTATGCTAGATCATTGTTTTGTAATAAATGGAAAGAAACGTTTTGCTATAACTATTTTGAATTTATGCATACATTTTTACAAACCTAACATTTAAACCGTTTGCATACGCTTTAAAAATTTAAAGAAGTTTTTTTTTGGAAAGTTGTAGGCACAATTTAAAATATGATTAAATTCTTCGCATATTCTAATTGTGTGTGCAAGTGGGCGATATGTAAGATTAAATTTTATGTGCGTCTTTTAAATTATATTGAGTAGGTACACAACGAAAGCTTGGATTTGAGTTCTAGCAGTTCATGTGCTTAAGAAAGTAGATACTTACTTGCGGAGTGTCCCTGGCTAGCAATCCTCCAGGGATACTAGAAGACGAACACCTACAATCAGGCAGTTGGCACAACTCCTCATCACACGGTTCAGCCAACTCTAGCTCATCAGCCAACGCAACAGCAAACAATAGCACTATAACTGTATACCACTTCATGGCTACTAATGGTACTATGACCAATTTCAGAGTGACTAATTAATCAAAATCAATGCCTAATTTATATGCTTACTTTATCTTGGGGTTTTTGGTTTGTTTATCTATTAATTCTAACAACTAAGTTATCAAAGGAAATCAAATTTTCCGGTATCTGGATTACGATTATAATTATGATTTTAGAGTTCTGTAGCCAAATGGCAAAAAAACGAAACCCTTATGGATTCGTCATGTTTGTCCGTATGTAACAGACACTTATTCCGAAACTATAAGAACTATTCTGTTGAAACTTGGTAAGTAGATGTATTCTGTAAACCGCACTATGACACACAAAAATCGAAAAACTCTGTAGGTTTCTAATATCATTTTTTTCTAAACAGAGTTGTTTGCGCGAGAGACGCTTCAAAGTGGTAAAATGTGCCCACCCTCCTTCCTGTAACTTCTAAAATAAGAGAATGATAAAACTAATAAATATATAATTTACATTATCATGCAAACTTTCCTTTCGCCGAAAATTGGTTTGAACGAGATCTACTTTTATTTAACACGTTAATACGTCATAAATCGTATATACTGCAATTTACCTTTCATTCAAACAACTCAAATATTATGTGACATAATGTTACTTGCTGCTCCGGAACCCGCCATGGGCGAGTTCGGCTCGGACTTGGCCGGATTTTTTGTAATATACAGGGTTATTCATTATTAGCTGCAAATACTCAGGAATTAGGTTCAACAAATAAAATAAAAAATATTTATAAAATGATTTTTTTTAAGTTTTGTTATGAAAATCCCGAGAAAATCGATAAAGGAATCATTGACACCTGACCTATTTTGACCTTTGATCCGCGCCCGCGCGCCGTGAGTGACACTCTGCGTTCAGTCACCGCCTGGGTGGGTCATCGTCCTGTTCTCCATGGCAATCATTATGCAATAGCCGTAAAGAAATTAATAAAAATAAAATTTTGATACAAAAACTTGAAAAATTTTTTGATCAAATTTAAAAAAAATAACTTCATAAATATTTTTTATTCTATTTGTTGAACCTAATTCCTGAGTATTTGCAGCTAATAATGAATAACCCTGTATTATGTGAGTGCGATTTCTTGGCTGTTTTTTTATGTTAATGGAAGATTCTCGGTTCTTTGATAAGATACACCCTACAGGAATAGTATAGTCCACGGGGTACGTTTTTTCCAAAGATATTGTGATACATTTTCTTTTGAAACCTTGTTAGAAAATTAAAAACTACAAAGAGGAAAGTAGAGGAGAAAAACATCCGCGTTAAATTGAATAAGGCAGAAAGGTAAAAACGTAGTCAGGTTTTAAGACGATTATAGTACCTACCTACTAACAATTATGGATCAAGTTATCCGAAATAAAATAATATTGAAATTAAATTTTTTATTTACAAAAGATTCTAGTAAAATAGATTTGGTTTATTCAGTTTTCACAATTTTATAAACCTTTCATTAATTAATTTGAAATTTATTTAAATTCTGAATGAGCAAAGACAAGAGAATATGTAGGTTGTTTTAAGTAATGGTGATAAACTAAATAGTTTATTGACCAAGAGGATTTCCTAGCCATGGGTACACCCTAGGGCAGACGTTGCAGATTGCCATCCAGTACTCATTCTGAAAAGATTAAAAAAAAAGTGAGCGTGTAATTAAAACAATCAACATAATGACAAAACAAGGTGATTCATTAAACCCACGTGTGTTTGTTGTAAAATAATGATATAGGCTGCTGTGCCAATAGAAATGGGTTGCTAATAGTGACTGGCCTCTCAGCTCAGTTGGTAGTAGCTCTGCCTTATGAGCCGTAGGTCGTGGGTTCTATCCCCACCGAGAACAAATATTTGTGTGGTGAACACAGATGTTTGTTCTCTGTCTGGGTGTAATATTGTATTATAAAAAATGTGTTCAAGTATTGTATCAGCTAACTGGTTCTCATAGTACAAGCTCTGCTTAGTTTGGGGCTAGATAGTGTTGTGTGAATTGTCCACATTATTTATTTATTTAAATGCAAACGTATAATATGTTTTTTTTTTTATTTCAGCTCGGTCTGTCCCACTGCTGGGAAAACTCCTCGCCCCGTTCCTTCCACTCATTTCGTTCTTGACCCAAACCACTCTCACTACTTGCTTGCACACTACAGAACACGTCCAGGTCATCCCGCCAACGCTTCTTGGGTCTGCCTCGGCGGGCGTATCAATTAACGTTTAGTTATTAGTATTTAGTCTAGTTTTAATAAAACTGGCTTACGTTGTTGTGTTCTGCTCTGACGGGGCAGACGGCGGCAGGGCAAGTAGTTTGGATGAAGTTCCTGCAAGTTTTCTGTTTGTACTCCGGAAGAGGGATAGGGTTCTTGACCCAATCGACCACTTCAGCAGAATTCACCTGTAAGAAAGCGTGTTATAAGGCTCTAACATTTCATGATAGTATAGGAATACAAATTGACATAACTGTTTTTTTTTAATACAAACAACATTGAAGTTACAAGCCTACTTGAAATAAAGCGTGTAAAACCACGAGAAATGGTTATATAGACAGAAAATTACCATGAAAACATCGTCCATGTTGTTAATCAGGTTTAAGAACCTGGTTAACGCTTCCCTGACAGCTGGGTTGATGGAGATGTACCACTCGTGGACGTAAAAACCGAAGGGAGCACGATTGCTGAGGTAGTGCCTCTCGAAGTTGGTGAGAATGAAGTTGTACCATGCATCAGCATCTCTTAAGTCAGGGCTAGAAAAACAAGCATTATTATACTTAGCAGCTTGTAGCAGCTTATGACCAATTTTAAGACATTATGTTTTTAAGATCGTGGTGAATGATAGCGCAAAGAGAGACCTATACCCAGCAGTGTGTTGATGATGTTCTTAAAAGCGAACGGTACAAACTTAAGACAATTTATAAAGATATTGTAACAGAGAACGGATGTAAATAACAGGAACGGGGCGAGCAAAGCCGTGGGCGGCCACTAGTTGTCCATGATGATCTAGCTGTACAATGTTTGTTTGCGACAAAGATACTTACACCCAGAAACATCCGTCAACCATGGAGCAAGCCACACCTTGCAAGTCGATCCAGCTAACCATTGGCTGAACCCAGACACCTGGGAGAGATGCAGTGGGGCAAGGAGGAATGGGACAGTCCTGGATAGAAGCGTAGTCCAACGTGTACGGCCAGAGAGCAGGGTTGGTGAATGAACCAGTAGGCCAGGAACAATCGTAAGTGAGTCCATAGTTTTTAATGACTTGGAATGTGTTATTTCCGGCAAGCTGAAGGAATGGGTTACGAATTCCTGAAATAATGTGGACAGGTTTATTGGTATTTAATATAGAATGGCATGCAGAGGATCCGATGGTGCCGCTGAACTAAGGGGAAAGCCGCGGGTTCAAATCCCGCTCGGCTTTTAAAATCCTTTGGGATTTTCTTAGATGATGTAAAAACTATAAAATCCCTTGAAAAAGCCCTTGTTGATTTGCTTGTGATATCTCTCGTCGATTCAACTGAATGCAACTTCGGTTATCGAGCTGGTAAGTAGTTGACTGTAACGTCAAACCTGAATATGAAGCCACGGTCGCGTTAGTGCTGAATAGTCTTTATGAGTTATTCGTCGAGTTTTGTGATTCGTACTAAGGAGAAGGTTGCGGATTCAAATCCCGCTCGGCTCCAAACTTTTGGGATATTATAAAAATCGGTTTGTGTGGTTTATTTATTTACTAGGTGAGGTGATAGTTATGATGGTGATAGCTTCACAAAAAACTTACCCTGGAGCTCTTCAATAGGAATGTTAGCAAAATAGGACATCTGAACTCTTTGATCAGCAAACTCCTCTTTCATATCTTCATAAGTTGCTTCAGCCCAGTACGGCTGTGGGGTTTGATGACTGATGGAATGGAGTGCGATTTCATATCCTTGGCTGTACAGTTCGTGGACGAGCTGGTAGTTGGAATACTCGTGGTTCACGTAGAAAGTGGCACCAGCAGGACAGCCATTGGAGTTCTTTCTCCCGTAGATGAGGTTGCGGTAGGTTTCTACGTTGATAACGTTGACGTTATCGTCAAAGGTGAGGGTGAAGAACTGGTAACAGTAAACAAATATATTATGACGTAGTTCTCATTCAATTACAGGGGAAATGGGCTAAGCGTGGCGTAAGACGCCCTCCGGCAAGGTGGGGCGACGATCTGCGAAATGTGGCTGGCAAGCACTGGAGGCAAAGAGCCGAAGACCGGGCTCAGTGACGCGTCTTGGGAGAGACCTACGTCCAGCAGTGGACTGCTTTAGGATGATGATGATAGGCAAAACGCTGAAGTTGCTTCTCGTTGAAGAGTCTCCAGGAAGTTAAATTAATGGGTGTCACATACCACATTTTCTGTTATAAAACTTTTTAAGCAATCTATTTTTGAAAATACGAATACAGGTCTTATTGAGTGGAGAAAACTCATCTATTATATTATTTGCATCTTGTTTTAAGGCCAGCGCACATCTAGGCGATGGCGATCAGTGAAACACTGTCAAATATCGCTGTCATAATAATGACAACGTTTCACTGATCGCCATCGCAGGTCGCTTAGATTCACACGAGTTCACAAGGCGTGAATAGAAAGCTGTTAAGGTCAATAATAAAGACCGGACACAAAAATATCTGTTTTCGTTTTGGTGTACGTCACGAATTCTAGGTAGGTCCTGCTAGCCAGTTTTGGGAATAGGACATCCCAGACCGTACTTACTTGGGGGATGTCCCTCGCTCGCAATCCTCCAGGTATAGTAGTTGATGAGCACCTGCAATCAGGCAGCTGGCACAGCTCCTCATCACATGGTTCAGCCAACTCTAGCTCATCGGCCAAAGCTGCTGCACACAACAGCACTATAACTGCATACCACTTCATAGTTTTATTGGCATCTACAGCCTCTTTCAAAATGACTAGGGTATCAAATTTTGTACCCAATTTATATCCTTTTATAATCTCGAGGTTTTTGTTTCATTATCTTGCAATTAGCAAGATAAAAATGCATATATCGACTAAATATTTTTGGGAAATTCCATCATCAATCATGATCAATTTGCAATTCAATTATTCCACTTGCTGATGTAGCAAATTGATACCCCACATGATGCTATCTTGTCACCAGGTATTTTGAAGCAGTGTGGCGAAAGGATTATTATCTAATGTTCTGTGAAAAATACTTTAGTAAATATTCAAAAAACATCGATAATACAAAACAAATTGCTACGAATTGGATGATTTGATTTTGGATTGATAAGTTATCAAATTAATGATTTTCTTATCGTTTCAAAGATGCACTACTTAGTGTTGGGGTTCGATGAAAAACCAAGCAACCGAATTTGTACCTAGGTACCTGGATTTCTGACTCGATTATTGTAAGTTATCTTTTTTAGGGTTCCGTAGCCAAATGGCAAAAACGGAACCCTTATAGATTCGTCATGTCTGTCTGTCTGTCTGTCTGTCTGTCTGTCCGACCGTGTCACAGCCATTTTTCTCCGAAACCATAAAAGCTAGACTGATGAAACTTGGTGAGTAGATGTATTCTGTGAACCGCATTAAGGTTTTTACATAAAAATAGAAAAAAAACTATAAATTTTGAGGGTTCCCGTACTTGAAAATGAAACTCAAAAATTTTTTTTTCATCGAACCCATACGTGTGGGATATCTATGGATAGGTCTTTAAAAATGATGTTGAGGTTTCTAATATCGTTTTTTTCTAAACTGAATAGTTTGCGCGAGAGACACTTCCAAAGTGGAAAAAAGTTGGTCCCCCCCCCCTCTAACTTCTAAAATAAGAGAATGATAAATCCAAAAAAAATATATGTTGTACATTATTATGCAAACTTTCAACGATATTTGGTTTGAACGAGATCTAGTCAGTAGTTTTTTTTTTATACGTCATAAATCGTAAACCGCAAATTTTTTTTTCATCGAACCCATACGTGTGGGGTATCTATGGATAGGTCTTTAAAAATGATGTTGAGGTTTTTAATATCGTTTTCTTCTAAACTGAATAGTTTGCGCGAGAGACACTTCCAAAGTGGAAAAAAGTTGGTCCCCCCCCTCTAACTTCTAAAATAAGAGAATGATAAATCCAAAAAAAATATATGTTGTACATTACTATGCAAACTTTCAACGATATTTGGTTTGAACGAGATCTAGTCAGTAGTTTTTTTTTTATACGTCATAAATCGTAAACCGCAATTTACCTTTCGACGAACTACAAAAACCTATATATTATGTTAATTGATGCTACGGAACCCTTCATGGGCGAGTCCGACTCGCACTTGGCTGCTTTTATTTTTTATAGGCCAATCTCACTGACAATAGTGATAGAGAGTAGTAGTGGTAGAGCTCTTTGTGTGTGGCTCGTCTGGGGAAGTAGTACCACCATGCCTATTTCTGCCGTGAAGCAGTATTCTTGTGTTTCGGTTTATAGGGTGTGCGTGCCGGTGAAGTTACTGGTACGTGAGGCTGAACATCTGTATGCCTCAAGTTGATGGACGCAGGGCTGTGCATCGCAGCGCACGTTCCTGACGTGCGTGACCTACGAGACAATGCTGCGTGCATGCAATGGTCACTTACCATTAGGCGGGCCATAATATGCTTGTTCTATCAGCAATTTGTTTTAAAAAAAAGTGGAAAGATTGAATCTAGATGTAAAAACTACTAGACCGATTTCAATATTTTTTTTATATAATACACAATGCAGGATATATTTTCATCCCTTAAGTACATTGGAGTGGAAGGGGGTTAGGGAGGCCTTTGCCCTGCAGTGGGACGATGCAGGCTAAAATTAATAATAATAAATAAAATAAATAAGTACATTGATTAAGGGTCATAAGCTTATTAAAAGTAGGTAGGAAGTAAACAATAAAAATAAAATAATAATAGATTATGAAACAATTTTTATTGAAACTTGATTTACTGTCCCAGAGGATTTCCGACCCATGGGTATTCACGTGGGCAGGTGTTGCAAATTGAAAGCCAGTATTGAGAGTACTGAAAAAAAGGAAAACGAAAAATATAAATTATTTTTAATTGGATATTGCTCCAGATGTAAATAAAAGACATTAAAAATATACTAAGTATTATGGCAGTCATTGTACAAGCTCTGCTTAGTTTGGGGCTAGATAGTGTTGCATGGATCGTCCACAATATTTATTTACAAAAAAATATGACAGTATAACCAAATAACTTAATACTTTTCGATTGTTAAAAAGCCATGTATGGGTATTATTTTAGTCACTGATTCTTTCGAACCAGGTGTGGTGAAAGGATTTTAAGAGCACCTCAACAAGGCTCCTTTCGTGCACTCGACACATATTTTCAAACATTTTAGGTTCTACGATATGCCGGTTTCCTCACGATGTTTTCCGTCACCGTTTGAGAGTGCTGGCATAGTGTACCTACAATTTTGGGCAGAACAACTCATCGGTACACGACTGGATTTGAACCCACGACCCGACAAGACCCGGTTGAATTTTGACAATCGTGGTTAAAAGGGGCTTACTTGATTGTGTGATGACGACAACGGTCCACACGTGGCACTGGGACAGAATGTAGGGATGATATTCCTACAGGTCTGCTGCTTGTATTCATCTACTGGAACTGGATTCTTGACCCACTCGATCACTTCGTTAGAATTTACCTAAAGAGATACACAATTATCTATTAATAATAATAATAACTAATAATAACTATTGTAGACAATTCACACAACACTACCCAGCCCCAAACTAAGCAGAGCTTGTAATATGGGAACCGGATAGCTGATATAATACCTACTTGAATACATATTTTTTTTTTGTAAATACATACTTAGAATACAATATAACACCCAGACAGAGAACAAACATTTATGTTCATCACACAAATATTTGTTCTCGGTGGGGATCGAACCCACGACCTACGGCGCAGAAGGCAGAGCTACTACCAACTGAGCTAGAGGCCAGTCCTGCCTCATTAAGCTGAGTCATAGCTCTTTTGCTGCTGTAGCACACAGAAACACGACGCACTTCTCCAGTTTCGATGTATCTATATTTGTATCTTTTTTCTTTTAGTGTCCTTGGTTTTTACTGGTTTATGTGCGCTTATTGTAGTAAATAAATAAATGTCTATGTCTATGCCTAAAAATCTTTCGTACTTTGTTTCCTATGCGGGATGGATTAAGGAAAGCGCATGAGTTGTTTTCTTCTTCTGAATTGTTTTAAACTGTATTCAAGCCTGTAAAGATTTATATGTTTTCAAATGGAAGGCTAGGATTATAAATAAATAAATAAATATTGTGGACAATTCACACAACACTACCCAGCCCCAAACTAAGCAGAGCTTGTAATATGGGAACTAGATAGCTGATATAATACTTGAATACATTTTTTTTTGTAAATACATACTTAGAATACAATACAACACCCAGACAGAGAACAAACATTTATGTTTACCACACAAATATTTGTTCTCGGTGGGGATCGAACCCACGACCTACGGCGCAGAAGGCAGAGCTACTACCAACTGAGCTAGAGGCCAGTCGAATTTATTAGATTATGTAGACGAGTTGCCTTCACGTACGGAACTATTTCTTTTATTAGATTTCAAAGCCATTAAGCTTCAAATGGCCTACCATGAGCTCTGTCTGGCTCTGTCTCTGGTTCTGGTTTTGAGTATGTGTGAGTGTTGACTCTTCTTCTTATCGTATCACTGATTCTTTCGAACCAAGTGTGGTGAAAGGATTTTAAGTGCGCCTCGAAGAGGCTCCTTTCGTGCACTTGACACATATTTTCGGACTTTTTAGGTTCTACGATATGCCGGTTTCCTCAAGATGTTTTCCTTCACCGTTTGAGAGCACTGGCATAGTGTACATAAATTTTTGGGCAGAAAAACTCATTGGTACACGACTGGATTCGAACCCACGACCTTAGGATCGGAAGGCGGGGCCGCTACCACTAGGCCACCAGCGCTCTAGTGTTGACTAAATAAATCCTACGTCAAAACGTCACACACACAGTATAATGCACTGGTGAGCACTCACACAGACTCAAAACCAGAGATAGAGCCCGGCAGAGCTTGTGGTAGGCCTATAAACAGATCAATTTACGAAAACTAGGATACTAATCTAACTAAAAACTCACCATAAACACGTCATTAAGGTTGTTGATCAAGTCCAAGAACCTAACCAATGCTTGTCTGACAGCAGGGAAGGAGGAAATGTACCACTCGTGGACAAAAAAGCCGAAAGGGGCGCGGTTATTAAGGTAGTGCCTCTCGAAGTTGGTGAGAATGAACTTGTACCAGCCATCAGCGTCAGTGCGGTCTGGACTGAAAGAATAAAGCATCGGTGACATGAAAACAAAACTAAATTAACTAAAAAACAAAAATCTTTGGTAACTGCTACAAAAACACCCAATAGATCTGAAGTTTAGTATTCTTTTTTTTATACAACTAGCTGTTGGAACAAGCCTAGAGCCCATCTGTGGGGTGATCACGTATCTTTTGGTTCAATCAAATGCTTGTTGCAATCCTCAGTTTTAACATGATTACGATGAGCTTCGATTGCAATAAAAACGAATACAAATAAAGCCTTGTGTCTAACAAGCAAGGATTGCAATTCATATTCGTTTTATATTGCAATCGAAGCTCAGAAACATGTAAAAACTGACGATTGTAACAAGGATTTTATTGCAACAGAATATACGTGATCACCCCGCTGATGTTAAGTGGTAAGTGGTAACCATCGCCTATAACAAAGCATTGCCTCGTAAGACACGCACGTCAGAAACGTGCCCTACGATGCACTTCCCTGTGTCCATCAACTTGAGGCATACAGATGTTCAGCCTCACGTGCCAGTAATTTCATCGGCACCCACACCTTCAAACCGAAACGTAGCAATGCCACTTTACGGCAAAAATAGACATGGTGGTAGTACTTCCCCGGAAGAGTCTTTCACAAAAAGCTCTACTACTACTAAGTACTATGACAATTCTGCTCAAACATGATTTTTATATTAAAAAAAAGTTTATCGTTAAAAATACTTACACGAAGTAGCAGCCATCGACCATGGAGCAAGCAACTCCATTTAAATCAATCCAGCCAACCATTGGCTTCACCCAAATACCAGGAATGGATGCTGTAGGGCAAGGTGGGATAGGGCAGTCCTGGGTAGAAGCATAGTCCAAGGTGTAAGGCCAAAGACCTGGGTTCAGGAACGAGATAGTCGGCCAGGAACAGTCGTAGGTGAGGTCGTGGGACTTCATGGCAAGAAAACTGTTGTTGCCAGCGAGTTGAAGGAATGGTATGCGGACACCTAGAAGAATTAATTAAGTATGTATTTATTTGACTGAACTCAGCATAGTTATACGAGAGCACTGGTTTCTTGCCTGTGTGGTCGTGGTCCCACTTTCCCTGCCTTTCAATCCTAAGGTATTTGAAATCCAGTCATGTATTGATGAGTTTTTCTGTTCAAAAATGTATGTGCACTATGCCAGTACTCTCAAACGGTGAAGGAAAATATCATGAGGAAACTGGCATGGCACAGAACCTAAAAGAAGTTCAAAAACATATGTCAAGTACACGAAAGGAAACCTAAAGGACCTTACCTCTTTGAGGTGCATTTTCACCACGTTCAAAAAGAACAAGTGAAAGAAGAAGAATTAGTTGGTTATAGTACTGTCTTCTGCGCTGTAGATTGTGAGTTCGATTGCTGCAGTTAGCCGGTTTGAGGAATAGACTTACTACTGAGACCGGGGAACGAAACACATCACTAGTTGAAAGAAAACGGGAGAAAGATGGCGTCGTATCGTACGATTGTTTTAAAGATAAGCAGAGTTTTAAATATATTCAATGGATAGATTTTGCTCGATCAGTACCGAAAAGTTCATGAATGCATAACAAACCTGAGACGGCTTCTATAGGAATATTGGCAAAGTGAGCCATTTGGATCCTCTGATCTCCAAACTCCTCAACCATAGTCTCATAGGTCGCCTCCTGCCAGTAAGTCTGAGGGGTCTGATGGCTGATCGAGTGCAGAGCAATCTCAAACCCATTGTTGTATAGCTCGTTCACCAGCTGGTAGTTTGTGTACTCATGGTTCACGTAGAAGGTGGTCCCGACAGGACAACCGTTGGTGTTGCGACGGTTGTAAAGGATATCACGGTAGGTAAAGATGTTGTTTACGTTGACACCATCGTCGAAGGTAACTGTAACGAACTGGAAGCAAAATATTTGTAAGTTGTTCGAGTTTATACAACGAGATTAGTAGTAGTAGAACTTTTTGTGAAGGGCTTGTCCGGGAAAATACTACTATGCCTATTTCTGCCGTGAAGCAGCATTGCTGTGTTTTAGTTTGAAGGGTGTGGGTGCTGGTGAAATTAACGGCACGTGAGGCTGAACATCTGTATGCCTCAAATTGATGGACGCAAGGCATTGCATCTCATGGCATGTTTCTGAGATGCGTGACCTTTGAGGCAATACTTTGTTATATGCGATAGTTACTATTTAACATCAGGTGGGTCATTATGCTTGTTACATCAAATGGATGCATAAATTAAATTGATAAAAAAACTACACTATCTTATTTTTTATTTAAAAATATTAAATCAAGTGAATTGGTTGATAAAAAATAAACCCTGATGATATAAATCAATGCTGATAGCACGTCATTGTACTTTGTTGATTACTATTTTGATTTCCTCAAATTAATGATAACAGTAATCTTCGAGAACGCAATAGAAATTATCCATGATGTAATTATAGTTTTAGGTTTTTTTTGTCAAAACATCAACAATTTTTTTATTGTTGTCTTACAAAATAGCTTATTTTATAGGTAGGTAGTAGTAGGTATAGGTAGGCATAAATATAGATGGATATAAAGGTAGAGGTAGGCCTAAGAAAAGATGGATGGATTGCGAGAGATAATAATGATGTCCAAGAAAGGAGTGAGTACTGAGATGAAAAAGGTAGGGGAGAATAGAAGAAAAAGACACGTTGTGCCAGCTCCCCCTAGTGGGATAAAGGCAGGCAAAAGAATTTTTAAATATATCACTGTATGCGTCGTTCTTACTGTCTACGATAATACAAGCAAACGATGCAATTTTCACACCACAAACATCAACACATGGATTTGTCCTATGCTTGCGAGATACATGGCAAATCATAGTTACACGAAACGCAACGTAGGGCGCCCAGATAGAACCAGATGGACCGGCGACATTGTTAAGAATCGTTTTATCTGGAAACGTGTAGGGGAGGCCTATGTCGAGCAGTGGACTTCTTCAGGCTGATAATAATGATACCTACACAACAAGTCCCATAACCACAATGTAAACATTCAAAAGTGAGTGGGCGTGCTTACCTGCGGCGTATCCCTAGGAGCCAAACCACCTGGTATGCTCGTCGAAGAGCATCTACAGTCTGGAAGTATGCAAAGCTCCTCGTCACAGGTTTCTGCCAGTGGAAGCTCTTCATCTTCAGCCTGAGCGACGACTGCCCCCGCAAGGGCTAAGACTAGAATCCACTTCATTGTAAATGAAACGACGCAAATGATATTATAGCGATAATGACTGCATTTTTATAAGCGCTGATTTTGATAGTCCAATCTAGATATTGATGAAACCTCTGTTATTCTGTTGACTGATTTTTCCAATAGAGATGCAGTTTTTTTTATTAATATTGTGGACAATCCAAACAATGTAATGTTGGTATAAAATTGTTTAGGTTTGATGCATGCAAGAGCGTTGGCGGTTTAGTGGTAACGGCTACGACTTCTTAGCCAAATATATTGATAGAGTAAAAATGATGAACCGGTGGTTTTGTCATTTTTCTCTATGTGTCTTTGGGTGTCTGTGCTCATGCTGGTCCAAATTTGAAAGACGTGTTGCTCGAGTATTTTAAGAAAAAGTTAATATCAGCAGGGTACTTAGAAACCCCGAAGAAAATTACCTATTATTAAATAAAAAATAATCGAAAATTTATTTTTAAGTAAACTTATCAATTTCTTCATAAGATTATATTGGTTCCAAAGCCCCAATGATAAAATGAAATCAAAACAGATTTCTATCTTCATCGCTTATTCAAATAGCAATTTTCTGTTATTAGCTACACATTATGTCTCTTATCTAAAGCAGTAGTTTTTTATTATATTATATTGTTATGTGCCTAACTAAAGCCTATTTATTATTATCAAAGCCTGTCTGGCTTTGATAATCCTTTTAAATATCTCTTAACGACGGTACCGATTTTTATTACAGAATTTAAATTTTCAAGCCGAGTTTGAACGTGTGAATAACAGGTGTGACTTATATAAATGTGATAGCATCGTTTAGCTGATAAGACGTTTCAAAGTGATTCTTGTGATACAATTGAATAAAACATTATTGAGTTTGAATGCTGTCGTCAGCAATATAAAAGAAAAAAAAAGTAAAAAATGAACTATGAGATAGCTTTCAAAAATTATAAACATTTGCATTAGCACCATCTATTGCATAGTTACGGAACTAAGATGAATGCTCCTCAACTCTAAAAACCCTTGTTAAAAACCCTCGCACAACAAATCCACACTTCTTAGCAGTCAGGTTTCGGCTCAGTTTCGCACGATTTCGATAGATGGCGGTAGGTACTTCTAAGCTGCAGGTTAAATTATATTTACATAGGGATAGCAAGCAAAAGTCATTATTTTAACCTGGTGATAGACTACGTTTTAATTATTTAATTAAATGGAACTTTGCAAAAGTGAGGTTTCAATAAAATATGCCACTGAAACTAGAACAAAGATAAATAAAATAAAAGCAGCCAAGTGCGAGTCGGACTCGCCCATGAAGGGTTCCGTAGCACGACCAACTACAAAAACCTTTATATTATGTTACTTGATGTAACATAGTAAGGTTCTTGTAGTTCGTCGAAAGGTAAATTGCGGTTTACGGTTTATGACGTATAAAAAAAAAGCTACTGCCTAGATTTCGTTTAAACCAAATATCGTTGGAAGTTTGCATAGTAATGTATAACATATATTTTGTTTAATAATTATTTTGTTTAATAACATATTTTGACTGGCCTCTAGCTCAGTTGGTAGTAGCTCTGCCTTCTGCGCCGCAGGTCGTGGGTTCGATCCCCACCGAGAACAAATATTTGTGTGGTGAACATAAATGTTTGTTCTCTGTCTGGGTGTTATATTGTATTCTAAGTATGTATTTACAAAAAAAAAAAAAATGTATTCAAGTATTATATCAGCTATCCGGTTCCCATATTACAAGCTCTGCTTAGTTTGGGGCTGGGTAGTGTTGTGTGAATTGTCCACAATATATATTTTTTTTAGTTTTATCATTCTCTTACTTTAGAAGTTAGAGGGGGGGGGGACCAACTTTTTTCCACTTTGGATGTGTCTCACGCGCAAACTATTCACGTTAGAAAAAAACGATATTAGAAACCTCAACATCATTTTTGAAGACCTATTCATAGATAGCCCACACGTATGGGTTCGATGAAAAAAAAATTTTTGAGTTTCAGTTTCAAGTATAAATTATTACCCCCGAAATTTATAGTTTTTTTTTATTATTATGTAAAAAACTTAATGCGGTTCACAGAATACATCTACTCGCCAAGTTTCATCAGTCTAGCTCTTACGGTTTCGGAGAAAAATGGCTGTGACATACGGACGGACAGACAGACAGACAGACAGACAGACAGACATGACGAATCTATAAGGGTTCCGTTTTTGCCATTTGGCTACGGAACCCTAAAAACCAGCCAAGTGCAAATCAGACTCACGCACAAGGGTTTCGTACCGTTATCTTCATAGATAACGGTACGAAACGTTTTCATAAACGGCAAAAAATCATGTCTGTTGCATGGGATGAATTATTATTATGGGATGAGGGATTAAAATATTAAATTAAAATAAAATGTATATATACAACGTGTATCAAAATATGTGTACTATCCCGAAGGGGGGTGAATTTCCACCCCCCGGGGAACAACTTTTGTTCAACGACTTTTCGAACTTCGATTGGTATCTCTGAAAAAAACTGCAACGAAGTTTCAACATGAACAGCTGACTTTATACAAAGTGACAACCCTAAACTCAGCTACAGAGGTAGTAGGTAGTAGTAGTAGACCTACAGGGGTAGTAGGTCAAGGGGTCAAGGGGTTACAAGGATAGGGTTGTCAATTTATTTAGGCATTATGAAATTAAATATTTTTGTATGGGAAACTGAAAATAGGAATTTTTAATTTTCTCCCCCCCACAACTGATCACCATTGTGGTCTGAAACCCCCCACCTTCGCATAGTTAAAATATATATATAGAGTCATAGTAACAGGGTCCCGTTTTACCCTTTGGATAAAGAGCCCTATAACTAGTGCGTACAGAAAAAGCACATCAATAATTTTCTTATTTTCGCTTGTCGGAGTTTTAGGTGCATAAACCTGGTTGCTTACCTAAAGAAAGCTATGCGATAATATTATATGCTCTTTTAGATATAGCAATTTGACACGCTGGCAACTGTTATAATAACGCTTTTTAGTATCTATTGAAAACTCAAAATCGTTTTTTTTCATAGATCTGATGCAAACCACAAAAATCATCATTTTATTGCATCCCTACCGATTCTACTTCCCGCTACCTATGGAAAATAATTTATTGGTCAAAGAAAAAAATTTAATCATAGGTTTACATCAGATTTGAAAGCATTTTATTCTAGTGGCGATACCATTGGTAGTTCTGTCACTACTAAGAAAATGCTTTCAAAATGAGATAGATAGATAACATGATTGTAGGTTCACCACAGGAATAGGACATTACACATTTAACGAAAATACTAAAGCTATAGCGAAGTACAATCGGTGGTCTTATCGCTATGAGCGATCGACGAACCATTAGAGGGACAGGATGAGATTTCAGAAAGCTATTATTTTTCTTTTTTTCAGATTATCTCTCATTGTTTTTTATCGCTTGACATGGAATGCGTACTTTATGAAGAGGTTTTGGGCGAGTGGGCAAGGGTTTACACCTGGGACCTACGGTTCCCGTATCAGAGGGGATTGTACGGTCGGGCCGTTACGCAGCCTTAAGGCTGCTATCTATACTCCAGACAAATTCGATGTAGAATATTTGTAAACAAACCACAAGCAGAAATTCAAAGAAAAGATAAATAAACACGGTAGATAAAATATAATTTCAGATTGGTAAGTAATGTAAAAATCTACACCTAGAAAGTGATTTTACGTATGTCTTATGCTGCCTTCCTACGGTGCGTGGTTCTGCAGATCATCACGCACAGCCGACGACGACGCACGGCAACGCACACAGACAGGGCTCCTGTGCTACCGCGCACCTCGGCGCACGAGACCGTTCCCATGGTGGGTCGTGCGAGCTGATTCGCCCCTCCGTGCGCGATATCACAGACCGGGGGAAGGGGCTATTATAAGAGGCAGACGCAGCAAATATGCCATAAAAACAATATAAGGCCTAAAAAAAGGATTATATCAGCCGCATCTGTTAAAGTAAGCAAACGTCTATTCAGTAGCAACAAGGATCACTTTGAAACGTTTTAAAGCTAGGTGAGTCTAGGTGCCAGTGCCACGCGACCAACAGGCAGCAACAAACTACCATACTTGGTCCCCAACGTTTTATTGTATGATCCTTTTACAACACAATAATAATAATAGGAGTGAAGTAACAGTGGTAAAATCTCAAAGATCACCTTAAAACATGTCGACACTAAATAGGCGCGGTATAAGGTACTTCTCTTGACCTATTCTTAACAGCTATTGGCCTAATTCACCAGAATTCAGCTACACTAAAATTCTAAATCATTTAATAGTACAATAGAAGCAGTTTGCCAAACTTTAGATAACCAAGAACAATGTCTAAGCGCTATTAAATAATAACAACGCTTGGACAATGGCTCTCAAAGTTACACGGACTTCGAATCTTCTCTATCCTAGGAATTCGAGTTATGTAAACGCTTACGCCTCCTATTCATATTAAATATTGTGTAAAACCAAATATTATGGACAATCCACACAATACTATTTAGCCCCAAACTAAGCAGAGCTTGTACTATGGGATTTAGATGGCTGATATTATTATAATACTTAGATTGTATTCTTTTGTAAATACAAACTGCGAATACAATGCAACACCCAGACAGAGAACAAACATCTGCGTCCACCACACAAATATTTGTTCTCGGTGGGGATCAAACCCACGCCCTCCAGCGCAGAAGGCAGCGCTACTACCAACTGAGCTTTGAAAGCTGTCAAGAAGAAGAAGAAGATATAACTTATTGGTCATTATTTTCTGTTATTGTTGCCTATGCAAAGTTCAGACTAATAAATGTTTTTTTGAAACCAATATCATTGGCTATTAACTACAATATCTGAGTGAAATACCAAAATAAGTGTATTAAGGTTTTGTCTAGACAAGATAAAATCCTAAAGCCTTACGCCCATCTAAACGTTCTGCGGTGGCGATAAAGTGAAACGCTGTCAGTGGCTGTTCGATCTCCGCTGAGAACAGTAGCGTCTCGCGTTCGCGCGTAGGTACCTACAGTGCAAAGTGCAAGCGCATCACAAAAACGTCACCGCGGACGTGCTGCCGACTGTGACAATGACCCCGTTCTTTGTCGCGTAAGGCATGTGCATCGACGACGAATTATATTGTTAAGGTGACACCATTTATTGCCTTTACAATGGATACGCCATCAAAGGTACGCTTTACCCTGCATACAGAGCTGGAGCATACTTTGTATGACCACTACAATGACGCAGTCCGTCTTTTTAAAGAAGAAAGGCAAGAGCGTGAAAAGCTTCAGGGCCTTGTTGGGAACTTGAAGAATCAAATTGAAGTTCTTCAAGAGCAGCTGAAATGCGTTGCGCAATCAACAAACATGCCATCAACATCAAGCATGGAAACTTCCTCGGTACAGGTGGAATATGTTACGGACGAGGAAGAACTAGCAAAAGAGACAGAGTGGATAAGAGCGAAATCCAGGAAAAAGCGGAAAATGAACACCTCGCCCACTGTCTCACCACAAGGAAATGCCAATTCTCCAGCAAAAGAAAGACCAAAAAAAATTCCTTCCCCACCTCCGATCATAGTAGACGGGGTAAATAATTACCAAAATTTTTACGACTCCTTGTCTTTAAAACAGCCCGCTGGTACCTTTAAAATCAAGATATTAAGCGGTGAGAGTGTTAAAGTAAATGCCATCAATGATGAAGCATACAGAGCCTTAACAAAAATTCTAAGCGAAAGCGAGTGCCCTTGGCACTCCTATGAAAACAAACAGGAGAGACCGTTAAGAGTTATGGTCAAGAAATTGCCTTCCTCGTGTAAACCTGACCGAATTATCGAAGACCTAAATGGAAGAGGCTACAAGATTGAAGAAGTTGTGAACAAACTAAGTTGGAAAACTAAGGAACCACTAAACATGTTCATGGCCACCTTCAGCAACGAAGAAGATATAAAAAAAATATATGAAATAAAACATATATTGGGGTGCGTGGTCGAGATTCAACCACTAAGATCCACCAAACTTATCCCACAGTGCAAGAAATGCCAAGTATATGGTCATACACAAAAGTACTGCTCCAAAGAACCAAGGTGTGTTAAATGCACAGGTAAGCACCTTACAAAGGACTGCAAAAAACCTGCAGAAGAAAAACCAAAGTGTGTGCACTGTGGGGAAGCACACCCAGCAAACTACCGAGGCTGCATGGTAGCTAAAGAAATGCAGAAGATGCGGACCAAAAGTATAAATAAAACTCAGGCTACACAGCAAATCTCCAGCAGCAAACAGCAGGTAGCTCCTCCAGGCTCTAACGTAAGAACTCCTTCAGTTAGCACCACTCACAAATCTGTGTCATATGCCCAGGCAACTGCCAAAAATACACCAACCATGCAACGCAAAGAGCCAAGCAACGATAGCAAACTAGATGTCATTCTGAAGTTCATGACATCCTTTGATGAGAGATTGAAAATAATAGAAAATAGCACCAAACAAGCTATTCCTAAGAGTAAAAAATGATTTGTACACTAAAAATCATGGCTTGGAACTGCAATGGGCTACTCAATCATCAAAACGAACTGCAAGTAGTCCTAGACATAGAAAAAGTCGATTTGTGTCTCGTATCTGAAACGCATTTCAATAAACAGTCACACATCACTTTCAAAGGCTATAAAACCTATCATGCACTACACCCAGATAACAAAGGAAGGGGGGGTAGTGCTGTTATCGTGAAAGAAAACATAAAGCACTATGAAATAAGTAAATGTGAAGAGCCAGATATCCAGTCCGTAGCTATTTGCATTAATACAACGCGGTATTCTCTTACGGTAGCAGCCATATACTGCCCACCGCGCCATACGATACATGAACACAACTACTCAAGATTTTTACAAACCCTTGGTGAAAGATTTGTACTTGGAGGTGACTTCAATGCAAAGAATACGTACTGGGGATCCAGACTAACGAATACAAAGGGCAGAAACTTAATGAATTCCATTAAACATATAAAAGGTGACGTTATATCTACTGGTTCACCAACATACTGGCCAACTGACCAAAACAAAATTCCAGACCTGATCGACTTCTTCATCTACAAAAATTTATCGAAGAACTACCTACGAATGAAGCAAAGTTATGATATGAACTCTGACCATTCTGCAATATACCTAGAAATAAGTGAACAAGTTTTACAAATAGAAAACGCTCTGACCCTGGTAAATAAGTATACTGATTGGGAGAGTTTTAAAATAGAATTAGATTTTAATATAGACCTAAAAGTTCCTCTGAAAGCCCCGGAGCAACTTAACTTAGAAATAGACAATTTTACTAAAATCATACAACAGGTTGCCTGGAATAATACACCAGTAAACAAAAAAAGAGGCGCAAGAAACAACTACCCTAAGGATATTTTGCAACTCATAAGTGAAAAAAGAAAACAGAGGAACGTTTGGCACCAAACTAGATTTCCACAAGACAAAACAAAATTAAATAATCTCACAAAACTGCTTAAAAGAAAAATTCAAGCTTTTAATGACGAGTCAACTAACAGCTATCTCCAGAACCTCACCAGTGATCGCAGTACAAACTACTCACTCTGGAAGGCAACTAAACATATGAAACGACCCATTACCCAAATTCCTCCGATTAATATAGGGTCTGGAAAATGGGCCGTTAGTAACGAACAGAAAGCCAAAAGATTTGCAGAACATCTTGAAGAAATATTTACACCTAACGAAGGCCATACAAACCAAGTACCTATGATTAACGAAGTTTGTGACGAAACACTTTCGATAAAGCTGGTTACACCCAGAGAAGTCTGGAGAGAAATAAAACACCATATAAACCCAAAGAAATCTCCTGGATTCGACCTTATCTCGGGAGAAATACTACACCATCTTCCACGAAAAGCACTAGTGAAACTGACGACCCTTATAAACGCAGCACTCAGACTAAAGGTTGTTCCAGATTTATGGAAGGTTGCCGAAGTCATTATGATAGCAAAGCCAGGAAAACCACCTCATGAGACCTCATCTTATAGGCCAATTTCTCTGCTACCTATCATGTCAAAATTATTTGAAAAACTGTTACTGAAAAGACTTAAGCCACTTATAGAAAGTAAAAACATCATACCAGATCACCAATTTGGATTCCGAGAACAGCATTCAACAATAGATCAAGTTCATAGAATCACAGATGTTATCGAGAGGACTCTCGAAGAAAAAAAAGTCTGCTCCACTATCTTTTTGGACGTGGCACAGGCATTCGATAAGGTATGGCATGAGGGCCTATTACTGAAATTAAGAAAAGTATTACCTCCTGATTTTACAGATGTAATAGAATCCTACTTATCTGATAGAACTTTTAGAATAAGGCAAGAAGACGCCTTCTCTGAACTTAAGAAAATAAGAGCTGGGGTACCACAAGGAAGCGTACTAGGTCCGGTCCTTTACCTTCTTTATACAAGTGATATTCCCGTCCTAGCCAATAATACCATTGCAACCTTTGCTGATGACACTGCCATAATGGCTGTCGGAGGCACTCATGCAGAAGCAGCTGAAAAGGTACAAGTAGCTGTTAATGAAATCCATGATTGGACTAGAAAATGGAGAATAAAACTAAATGAATCCAAATCGGTTCATATCAACTTTACTAACAAGAAAGATCAATACTGTGCGGTATTCATTAACAATAAAATCATTCCATATGGAAACACAGCTAAATACCTTGGTATGACTCTTGACGCAAAGCTGCGCTGGAAAGCACACGTCAAGAAGAAAAAAGAAGAGCTAGAGTTACGCTACAAGAGGATGTACTGGCTGCTTGGAAGGCAATCTACTCTTTCAGTGCCTAACAAACTTTTGTTGTACAAACAAGTCCTAATGCCGATATGGACTTATGGTATACAGCTGTGGGGCTGTACCTGTAAAAGTAATACTGAAATAATTCAACGATTCCAGAATAAAGTGTTAAGGGGCATTGTTAATGCACCCTGGTACGTGAGAGACGAAGATCTGCACCGGGACCTCCAGATCGAATTCGTTGATAAATTAATTAAGAAATTCGCAGAAGCTCACGAGAAAAGACTTCATCACCACGTGAATGTCGAGGCCATCCAGCTCCTCGATAACACAGACAAAGTGAGAAGGCTCAAAAGAATCAAACCTTTTGAGTTAGTGTAATGTTATAGTTATTGTGCAGTAATAATAGTGCTACTTTTAATGAACACAAGAACAAAGTGTCACCACAAAGTGTAGAGACTGTAAGAAAAGTGCCGATGGACACATTCTTAGTTATATTATTTTCTATCAAAATAAGTTAAAGCAAAATTGCTCATTAGCCTACTTGGCTAGATTGTAATGTTATTAGGGTACCGCATCAAAGGGGTATACTAATTTAATGAAAAAAAAAAAAAAAAAAAAAAAAAAAAAAAAATTAAGTCTTTGGTTTTATCAAACCAAGTGTGGTGAAAGGATTTTAAGTGCGCCTCAATGAGGCTTCTTTTGTGCATATGACACATATTTTCAAACTTTTTAGGTTCTCCGACATGCCGGTTTCCTCACAATGTTTTCTTTCACTGTTTGAGAGCACTGGCATAGTGCACATAATTTTTTGGGTAGAAAAACTCATGGGTCACTATACTGGATTTGAACCTTAGAATTGGAAGACGGGATCGCTACCACTAGGCCACCAGCGTTCTCCGGTGTGAAAGCGGTATTGGACAGCGTTTCACAGACCGCCACCGCAGAACGCCTAAATGTGCGCAAGGCATTAGACCTAAACCAAATCTATAAAACTTTATGCCTCAGTCAATGCGAAGCTGAGCTAGTAAAAAATAGTAGACATAGACATAGACATTCTTTTATTTACTGCTTCAGCACATAATATAGACACTATTAAAATAAGAAATGAAAACAAAGAAAGATACACGATATTACAAACTAAGTAACTAAAGAAAAATTTCATTTTTGACATTGAAAATTACAACTTAGGTACTAAAGAAAAATCACATTGAAAAAAAAAACATACTAAAACTTATTAGAAACAACAAAAAGAAGTTAGTGTATGTGTGCCACTGCAGCAAATCGGCTCTAGCTCAGCGTAATGCTTCACCACCAGCGGCAGCTCAGCGCTGTTATTCTGCCAGAACCGGTGGATAGTCACTACAAAATATTCCGAAATATACAGTATCTACAAATTATCCAATAAACTATTAGATCTATAAAAAAACTACAGCAATGGTATTTTTTAAACCACTTGATAACAAAGCTGCACCACGTCCCATTAAATTTCTCACAAAAATAATAATTTCACATTTTCCGTCAAAAGAATACCGTAAAAGCCGCAAATAAAAATCGTCACTCAACAGCTCTGTCTGTCATAAAGGCATACAGAATTGGGAACAACAAAAATGCTCAACGGACAAACGGCTTAAGCAAAGGGTGCATGGACAAAAAGCTGTGTTCACACGCACAGGGCCGCAGCCAGGAATGGCTCATATCAAATTAAAAAAAATACTTATTAATTTGTATCACTATAGGAATATTGTCTGAAAGAAATCGCTTACAGCGATAAGACCGTAATTGTAATTTGCTTTAGCTTTCGTATTTTCGTTAAATTTGTAATGTCCTATTCTTGTGGTGTATACTATCACAAGTGTCACTGTCATCTTGTCACTGTCAAAATAAACACTTTAGTGAATAGGTTTCAAATGAACTTTAGTGAATAGGTGTAAAGAGACACTGACACTTATTTGTGGCAGTCACTGCGGTAAAATGACATGGCGGCACCTTTTGGTGTTCACCACTACAAAATATCAACGACTATTGAAAATTTTTATAAAGTCCCAAAAGTTAAGAGCCGAGCGGGATTTGAACCCGCGACCTTAACTTTTGGGACATTATAAAAATCTTTGTGATTTCCTAAACACTATAAAATTAATTAACGACTATTGAAAATGTTTGTATAACGTAACTTACTTGTTTATAAATTTGTGAATTTAGTAGTTTTGTGGTAATCTTCATTTTTAACCGCATTTTTCTTACAAGTACATACTCGTATACCTAGCGCATTATGAAAGATCTCTTTTTAATGGTTATTTTTCAATTTAGTTCGCTCTATAGCACTATTAAAATCTAGAACGCTTTGCAACTTGTTCATTTAATTTAGAGCATCATATTGATAAACTGTTCCCCATCAAAGTTTGAGAGATCGAGGCGGAAGACTGTTTAATATAATTACCAAAGTTTTAATTCCCATTCCAATTTTGTTTCCTGGTAAAGAATATAATGTTGGAATACTACTCTAAAGGTCTGCGCACATCTAGGCGATGGCGATCAGTGAAAAGCTGTCAAATATCGGTGTCATTTTTGACAGCGTTTCACTGAGTTACCACAAATTTTCGGATTCAAAATAGTCAATATAATGCTCGTTTTCATTTGCTAAAGCTTCAGTGACGTCAAAAAGCTAAGTCAAAAACAACACGCTTTTTAGCGTAGCGTAGCTTGCTTGACATGCGTAAGCAAGTACGGTTGTAGACAATAAATATTGCACATACCTAGGCTTTTCTGCTTTCGTATAACGCTCTCTTTCGATCTCTTTCTGACATACACAACGCTCTATGAAGCCGAAATTAGCCAATGTGCAATTGTTGCCTACTAAGCTATACCTGGTCTAAGCTTTAAGGATGTTATTAATAATCCTGGCGCAACGCTGGAGTAGTTAAATCGTGTTTTGTCACATTTGTTCGAGTTGACAATTATTGCATGTCAATGCAAGAGACAAAACACGGATCAACCAGTCCAACGCTAGGTACGCCAGGATTATTAATAAAACCCTAAAAGTGTTAGACGTCCTAACTACGTCCCATTACGGACTATGTTTTTGTCCAGTCCGTCATACCCAAGACAAGGGTAACGGATAACTCCGCAGTGGGCGCGCCCTTTAATTATTCCCGGACTTTTTGCACGAGCGGATTCGAATATGGAACGGATGAAGCACGAATGGCGAACTTTTTCTTTTCCGCTTCTGATTGGCTGTGAGGTGAACATCGGAATTTATAAGGAAAAAATTGGAATTAATTCTATGTTGAAAAGTTATGGCTGCTTGACTTCCAACGATGAAAACCTACAGAAATATAAATTTAAATTAATTTATAAATTAAAATAACCTTTTTTTCAACTTTCTTTAAAAAGCAAGGAAAAAAGCTGTCCTCATCAGGGAGAAGATATCAGAGTGGCCAATACAATAGGTAATCCCCGGCTCTGCGTTCCAATCCTAAGGTCATGGGTTCAAATCCAGTCCTGTACCAATGACTTTTTCTGCCCAATAACTTATCTTACTATGCCAGTGCTCTCAAACGGGAATAAAAACATCGTGAGGAAACCAGCAAGTGAAGTGCACGAAAGGAGCCTCTTTGAGATGCTCTTAAAATCCTTTCACCACACTTGGTTTGACAGAACCAGTGACAAGATAAGAAGAAGATGGGGGATGATTTCTGATATGCAATGCCAGTGTGGTGGAAGGTGCAGTCCATGCACAGTGGGTGATCTGATGACAGGGTCAGCCAATGCCGTGGATGTAGACACCTACTGGTCAAAATAGCTTTATCGATTATAATATCAGCACGAAACAAGAAGGTATAAGGCCGAGATTCATAGACCGAACTTTGACTTTACTTTGATGGAAAGTTCAACTTTCAACCAAAATTATATTTCATAGTTCTGTCAAGCTCTTCTTTATTCAAAATATTGATAGGAAACTTCGATAAACAAAGCTTACTTTGCGAAGACTGCTTTACTGTAAAGCAAAGTACGGTCTATGAATCTCAGCCTAAGTATGGTTGGTGAAGCTTTCACAAAGCTAGTAATAGGTTCTTCCCCGGAAACAATTACGTTTAAAGCTGGTCATCATGAACTGGGATTAGTTTTCTAATAGCCGGTAGGGTTACGTAATAGAGTTTAAAATTTAGCACTAAACACTAAATTCATAAAAGTAGCCTTGGATACCCGATAAAACAAAAATATGTGGAGAAGGGTAGATGAATAAACTCTTGGAATAGGTAACAATTTTAGGAGACTTCAAATAAAAAAGAAGGAGGTTCTAAGGCTATACAGGGTTATTCATAATTAGCTGCAAATACTCAGGAATTAGGTTCAACAAATAAAATAAAAAATATTTATAAAATGATTTTTTTTAAGTTTTGTTATGAAAATCCCGAGAAAATCGATAAAGAATATCCTTTGGAGTCATTGGCGCCTGACCTATTTTGACCTTTGATCTGCGCCCGCGCGCCGTGAGCGACACTCTGCGTTCAGTCACCGCCTGGGTGGGTCATCGTCCTGTTCTCCATGGCAATCATTATGCAATAGCCGTAAAAAAAAAAATAAAAAAAAATTTTGATACAAAAACTTAAATCAAAATTTAAATAAAATCATTTCATAAATATGTTTTATTTTATTTGTTGAACCTAATTCCTGAGTATTTGCAGTTAATTATGAATAACCCTGTATAAGGCTGAATTAATAAAATATTATTGAATTACTGGAAAATAAACGACGTGACGTGACCCCAAAAATATAGGGTGTTATTAATAATCCTGGCACAACGCTGGAGTAGTTAAATCGTGTTTTGTCACATTTGCTCGAGTTGACAATTGCATGTCAATGCAAGAGACAAAACATGGATTAACTAGTCCAACGCTACGCCAGGATTATTAATAACACCCATAATGTTTATTTATTTATGCTGCCTGGAATAAATAAATAACAATAATTACTTTGTCATCTAAGAGCCGATTTGAAAAAATATTTCTATTAGAATAGAAAATAGAAATTCTAATTTTCAAGTCAAAGTCAAAATAATATTCATTCAATAGTATCATTTTGAAACGTTTTAAAGCTAGGTGAGTCTATAGGTGCCAGTTCCACGCGACCAAGCCTAGAGGAACAGGCAACAAACTATGGCTTGGTTCCTACCGTTTTTTTGTATGATCCTTATGATCATTTTGATAGCAGCTGTCGTAACTGTTGTCCTCTCCATGGTTTTTACTGATCTAAACATTGTTTAAAACATCACTCCGTGCCGGAGGCCGCTAGTTTTAAACTGTTCACCAACTCGCAAATTGAGGTCTCTATACACCTAACATACAGTTTCATCCGTAAATAGGTGCTTGCTAAATAGAATGTAATTTTTAACAGACTTAAAATAAAACAACAGGCGTTGCTTAATTTTTTTTTGTTTGTTTTGTACATAAATTCGTCATTTATGACCCGATTTGAATAAATAACTTTATCTACATTATTATTGGTTCCACAGAAATTTCATCAAAATTGGTTCAGCAGAAACGTGCAAAAGTGTATCAACTAATATTATTTATTAGCCCACATAACATACAAAAACCGTGTCTATTCTAACTTTTGTGGATTACGCCTCGACTGGTTTGATTTGCGCTCCACGGATTTTGTAATTCCCGAAACGTACAAGAACACTCGATAAAATTTGAGAAAAATAATTTTGTATGTTCTTCAATCACTACCCACCATGCAGCTGATTATTAATAATTTAAAATGATCAGTCTCATATTTATGCTGCTAACAGTACTTTATATAACTGGTCTGTGTTTGTATAATAGTTTCAAAGGGTTTATCAACTCTGATCATTAATGAATGTAGTAGAACTACAAATTAGCTAATTGTCTTGTGTCTTGTAAGCATAAATAAAGTTTTGTTGAATAATTTCGGTCACAGTTCGAAAATAATGAACACTAATGTAAATAATAATAATAATGTTTATTTCGGAACATATTTACATAACATAAAATTAGGAAACGATGATAACGAAGTATTAGTAGAGCTCTTTGTGAAAAAATAACTGCATTAGTCGTTAGACTGTAAATAAAACTTTAGTTTTCAAATCAAAGGGTTGTTCTTGAAAAATAAGTTAAGTAAAATAGGTTTAATTTTTTAAGTATATTGCTGGCGATCGACTCGAAAAGCTTTCGCGATCGACCGGTCGCGTTTGAGCACCCCTGCTTTACACGCTTGGCCATTATAATCGATAGGACTTATAAACATAATAAATAAATAAAAAAAAAAAACTTTTTATTTCAGACCTTGATCTATAGGGGTTGGAAACACGAGAAAATAACTTAGAAACTATGTTAGTAATAAACAAATAGGTATACACGCACAAACAATTACTTAGACACTAAGCGAGAGATCGGCCCAAGCACAGCCAAACAGTGTCTCATAAAACAAGAGTACATGTCCTCGGCAACGACTTTCAGCAGACTGTTGGTGCCTCCCCGTAAGCGGCTCATAAGGGAAGCGGTTCTTTGGCGTATTAATATAATGATACTATTAATTTTCTATCTATATTTTGTTCAGAAAAGTGTCCTATGTTAATCTAGGTCACATTGAAATAGAATAATTTTGTATGTTCTTCAATCACTACCCACCATGCAGCTGATTATTAATAATTTAAAATGATCAGTCTCATATTTATGCTGCTAACAGTACTTTATATAACTGGTCTGTGTTTGTATAATAGTTTCAAAGGGTTTATCAACTCTGATCATTAATGAATGTAGTAGAACTACAAATTAATCCTGTCCCAGGCACTATAGCGTCCCGTAAGTAGGGGCATGAGTGATCACCAGTTGCCCCTGACGCTATATAAATCATCTACAATAGATGCAACGGCCTGTTTTTTTTTTTTTTGAAATAGAATTCAGTTTTCCATTCCATCTGCGTTCTCAACTGAAATCGGTAACTGGAACAACACTTATAGAATCACCTTTGGGGCTGTCTATCTGTTCTGGGTCTCAGATTGGGCGTGTTTTCAGCGATTTTTGACTTCAAATCAAAAAGGCATAGCTTCGTCATTTAGAAATGGGTTCGAAAAATTATTTATGGCAACAATTTGGAAATATTAAACTACCAGATAGATAAAAAACAAATCAGCTCATAAATGACGAAATTATGCAATAACAAGTATTGAAAAATCAATTAAAACCAAATGGCTAAACCTTTTGATGAAATCGCTATGAGACCAATCTGAAAGTATTGCCTTCAATTTAAAGAAAATTCATCAAGTGCTCGTACCACGCCAGCTCTTAATTTTTTCTGTCACTGACTGGAGAAATATCTTCTGATCAAAAACGTGTATGGGGAAATTAATAATAAATTTGTGATTGGGAAATTTTAAGTCAGTTTTTTTAACATTTTCCGCCATCTGTCACGCGCAAAGTTATCTTGCGCTGACTCTAGCATCTGTTTGCATGCCAATGCTCTTGTTACAATGAAAAATGTAGGTATGACGGAAATGGAAAATATTTTCATATGAAAAGTTACAAAACAAGTGCATACAGGGTGTTACCAGAATACTACCAACATTTCCACGCGTTTAAGTACCCACATGAATAAGTTTCTGCCACAAATAAGTAAGTTGTGAAACGAACTCTTTTCTGAGGTTTTCCCTCGGAACTTCGACATGGAGTCCTTCAAAAGATGGGCTTACTTTTCTTAAAGACCAGCAGAGTACAAGCAACGTCTCTGGTGTTGCAGGTGTCTATGGGCAACGGTGACCACTTCCCATCAGGTGGGCCGTCTGCCCGTCTGTCAGCTATGGCATATAAAAATCTTTTTCTAAGGAAACATCACTGTGAACGCAATTAATAAAACGTTTGATACATTTTAGCCAAGGACCTAGATATTGAACTATTGCTAGGAACGCAGCTGTAGTTTTGCAGTGGTCAGCAGTATTGGTTCGTTATTAAAAGTTATTTACACACTTTACACCCCTGCAATTTTTGACTGGCCTCTCATTTCAGTTGGTAGTAGCTCTGCCTTCTGCACGTGGATTCGATCCCCACCAAGAACAAATATGTATTTGTGTGGTACACACAGATGTTTGTTCTCTGTCTGGGTGTTTTATTGTATTCTATATCAGCTATCTGGTTCCCATAGCACAAGCTCTGCTCAATTTGGGCCTAGATAGTTTTCGTGTGGATGGTCCACAATTTTTATTTTTAGTTTTCGGTAGTAGTCTGGTAACACCCTGTATACTGTAACCTACACCAACAAAACTACTTGTACGAAGAATACTCGCTTCTGGAGTGTCAAACACGACGCTCAGTCGTTTTGTGCAATACAATCGTCCATCATTTCCTGACCCGTCTATTCACTTCCCTCACTTCACACCTGCAGTAAATTCGATATCCTTTGAGGCTCTTTTCAGAATGGTCATTCTCACGGTCTACTGCGGTATTGGAAAATGGATTTTATCTCAAGTGCTAGAGTGGTTATTGAAGAGCTGTCAAAGCATTCCTTCCAATTTTACGGTGAAATTCATTCTGTATAATATGAACTGGAAATATCGAAAACTTAAGTCAATAAAGTATTATCAATTTCATACTATAATGGTATTATGTGTATTGTTATGGATGCAACATGTCGGTTAAGGAAATGTGTTCTGTAAAGATGGCAATTTCGGAACGAAATCTTATCCTTATACGTATTTTATTATTCGCTACCCTCAACCCCCCCCCCCCCTTACGTGTGGTTAGAAAGAGAAACCAGTCATTACTGTCATTGACGCCGAACCGCCATCTGACAGAGTCGAGCACATCGCGCTCCTCCACCGAATTTCAGGAAAATCATATTTCCAACGCGATATACGGCCGCGCGTCCTTCATCATCAAGTCATCATCTAATCATCATCAAATCAACCAACCCTACGGAAAATCAGCGCCCTCCGCCAACATCAGCAAATCAACGGAGTGTAGAGAAAAGGCAGTCGAGAACACCGTTTGCGGTCGCTACGAAGCCCCAGGTATTTCCTTCTTGTTTCTTTACATTCCAAAATGTTTTATCTTAGGTCATGTGATGCAAGTTCACTGGTTGTCTATCGATTCAAATAGCCCCTTCCCACCGGTGCGTGATATCGCGCACCAGCCCGCACCAGCTCGCACGACACACCATGGGAACGGTCTCGTGCGCCGAAGTGCGCGGTAGCACAAGAGCCCTTTCTGTGTGCGTTGCCGTACGGCGTCGTGCGCGGTGCGTGATGATCTGCAGAACCACGCACCGTAGGAAGGCAGCAAAAGACGAAGTTGAGGGGTGGTGAAGCTTCAAGCCTATTTTCACGCGTTACGCGTCACGGGGCGTTGTCTGGTAGCGCTGTTGCAATCGTCAGATGATCACCGGCATCTATGCACGTAGCATACCTCCGCTGCGGAACCGTTATAGCGATACCGCAGAAATTTTGTTATTTTTTGTCCCGTCACTAGCAAAACTACCTGTTCTAACTCATACATTTGACTATATTCCATTTCTTTCTCCGCCTCGATCTGCTCCAACGCCAGCCACACTTCCGCGTATTGGCTGTCGTTTTTTTTACTTGATCACAGCGAAATCCTTCTAGCGGTGCCGCTTTAGCGGTTCCGCAGCAGAGATGTGAAGTATATTTATTTACACAAAGAAACTTACAATTAAACAAATATTTACAAAATGTACAAAATACACAAGAAACAGTTGAGCTATCTGCAGATCGTTACAAACGATCTAGAGATAGCTCAACTGATCCAAATCAGTGCCAGACGGAAGCGTCCCCAAGACGCTGGCGGCATTGCAGCGCTGAATAGCAATGCTTATACGCTGCGCCAGATACCCACCAGCTCTTGGGTCACGCGTCGCCTCGATCAGTCGCCTAGACAAATTTGTCCATTCGAAAAAAGAAACTGGGATAATTGTTCTAGTTTTCACTGTCAGCATTTTCGGAGTACGGAGAAAAGATCGCTTTTAAGCCTAGGTCAAAACAGATGGACCGTAAATTCTTAGTAACAAACATGAAGCGTGCTCATTGGCTTAAACAATCTCGTTGGGCGCGGGTAATGACGAACGTGGCGTGAATTATTCCGTAATATTGAGGTCCTCTACTAAGGGACTTGAGCGGACTAGTTTCCACAAGTAGGCCGCAGGCGGGCCTCTTCTAGCGTGAAGGGTGGATCTGCTAGTTCAACCACCCGATGTCTTCTAGGAAGGCTATGAGCTTATGGATTCGGGTGCAGGCCTCTCTAGGCGTCTTTGGTGCTCCAAGACTTTCTGGTCGTTGAGGCTCCTACTAAGGGCATGGATCTCCATGACCAAGTAGACCACGAAAACCTTATTTATGAAAAAAGGGATGAGACTTATGGCCTATGCCGATGTTCACCTGATTTTAAGCAGCAGGCAGTCTCTGACTACAAAATCTAGCTTATCTCACTTCATGTGAGGTGGGCACAATAGGTTTTTGTTCTCCACTCTCCTCTATTAACCGTAATTTCAGCAGTCAGTCCCTTCTTACTCATTCACGCTTCTCGTACATTCTTCTTCAGGCAATCCATGCATATTTTCCTTGGCCTGCCTCTACGAAGACGGCTCAGAATCGTTCTTCCTGGAAATGTAAAGGGAAAACCTATGTCCAGTAGTGGTTCTTCTTCTGGTTCATGATGAGTCATGACTCTAGTATCTCAGCCAATCAAGGATCGAGTGAAGCTCACAAATTGAGCTCAATTGAACCTTATCTCATCCCGAAGTTAGAAACGACTTGCGAACAGTAGTAGGCGCAAACTTCAACCGTTAGTACCGCGGTAACTACTGGTAATTTGTACACTTCGGCCGAAATGAGAAATGGCGGGCCGCGCAGTGCCGCGGTGATTCAAGAAAATAACTCAACTAGTATTACGGAGGAATAAATCTGATTGGATGGTATGGGAAGGTGGGATATAAGCTCTCGCGTTTAGATAAAATATAGAATTTGTAGTAGTAAAAGAAAAAAAAAAGAAGATACATATATTTGACATAAGTATGCGTAAGACAAATAAAACACACAGAACGGACAACTGAAAGCAGGCAGGCTATTTAAGAAGGTAATAATACAAACAGAACTGGGCACAGAACACACTATAGTAGAGCTCTTTGTGAAGGGCTCGTCTGAGGAAGTACTACCACCATAGCTTTTTCTGCCGTGAAGTAGCATTGCTGGTGTTTCAGTTTGATGTTTGGGTGCCGGTGAAATTACTGGCACGAATGGCTGAACATCTGTATATTATAGGTGTACCCCAAAATAATAGACAGTGCAGTGCATCTTAGGGCACGTTTCTGACGTGCGTGGGATAATGCAATACTTTGTTATAGGGAATAGTTACCATTTCAAATCAGGCGGACCAATACTTGTTCCATCAGCTACTTGTATAAAAAAAAGTTTAGAAATCTCACAGGCCGTAAGCGCTTACAAAGCCACCATGGCCATGTTTGTTCCATAGAGTTTGGATACCTATACTGCGCAGCAAGGAGTTTCTCAAGTATTATGTTTGTCCCAAAACTTTCTCAAACGTACGGCCTTTTGACAGAAAGTTATTCACGTCATGGTCGACGTCAACACTGCTTTGAGACAAATTTATGAAAAACTGGCAGCCGCCCGTGGCTTTGCTCGCCGTTCCTGTTATTTTTTCGGGATTAAAATTATCCTATGTCTGTCTCCTAGTTTTAAGCTACCTCCTCACCAGTTTTCAGCCAAATCGGTTCAGCCGTTCTTGATTTATAAATTAGTGTAACTAACACGACTTTCGTTTATGTGGTGTAAGCTTACTTGTCCTACATTTCAATGTATAATATTTTCAAGTTCGGCGCTATAAAAGGCTGTGTTGGTTCAATTCAACCTAGAAAAAACATTTATATTTATTTTAATATTGTAATGATAATAAGCCCCAACTAATAATGGTTCAATTTTGGCGCCATAAAAGGCTGTTCAAGATTCTGGGACACAATAAACGCATTTATTTATTTTAGTGTGATCAATAATCTTTTGTAAGACAGCTAAAGAATACCACTGTAGGTGTAGAGTGGTAAAGCAGGCTTTTGCCTATAAGATTATAATTGATTGCCATTTCGCGTGACTGTATACCAATTTTGGACCACATTTGGAATCCAGGGCGGTTTTTGTTTGATTTTCCTTTAATCTGATTACGGTTGGAAGAAATTTTAGGAAAAACTAGTGTTTGAAATTTTGTATACAAATCTAACTTTTCTGCGAATTTTCCAACTGTTGTTTACTGCGAATATTTATTTGTTTTAGGACCTTCAGCTTTAAATAATTTAATAACTTAATAATCTAGACTATCAGAACTACCCTAGGACTAGGACTAGGATAGAATATGGACTAGGTTATTTAACTAATAATTAAAGTATGTACTGTAATAAAGTATGCCCATAGTACATTATTACATTTTAAAATTATTTTTACTTGTTTTTCTATTGTTAGTTGTAATAAAGGTGTGCAATAAAGAATTTTCTATTCTATTCTATTCTATATTTTTTATACAATTTCATAATTATATTGTATTAAGCACGCACATAAAATAAACCTTTTTTGGCATGCAGCAAAATAAAAAGAAATTGGTTCGCAATGAAAAGGCTGAAAAGGCTGAAAAAAGGTAATAAGGACCGTAGACATTTTAATTTTATTTTTAGAGAGCTGACGAGACGGCCTAACTAAAAATACGTAGCTACATAATTAAATTCAAATAATAATAATTATATACTTACCTGACGTTCTTGAACATAATATTATTAGTAAAAAAAAATGATACCTTCTGGTATGGTGACCATCTTGTACGACATAACAGCTTTATCAGAAATATCTTCTAAGAAAAGGTAGAAGGAAAGAGAGGAAGGGGAAGACCAAGGATAAGCTATATGAGCCAAACAAAAACGAAGATCGCCGTCATGTCGTTTAAAGAGGTCAAAATAAATACCAGTTGCCCTCAAAATAACAACCTTGAGAAAAATGTAGCAGGGTATGCTCAAATAGGTTCAAATAATAATTTCTCATAAATAAAATTTGAATGCGAAATTTCAGATTCGCTGTAATAATGACAGTTACGATGAGATATTATTTATTAGGTTTCAGGTTACAAAGCTTGAGGGCCTAGGCACCTAGGCTTGAAATTTTAATTGGTACATTTTCAAAGATATTAAAAATTCACAGAATTTGTCATTGAGACTGCTCCAATTTCAATTATTTGACTAATGATTTTTAGATAGACGATCGTGTTTTTTTAAATTGAGAATAAAATACTACGGTGGTTTCATCTGTATACTGTGGAATTGATAATATTTTGTATGTTATAGAGATTAGATAAAATAATTATAAGCATAGCAAATTGTTACAATCGTTACTATCTAGAGATAGCTCCCGACCAATCCAAATTTATACTAAAAGCGAAGCTGGCTGGGTATTTTCAATCACAATTTCCAATTTTATTTTCTCTTAAAAACTCAAAACTTATTAAAAATAATAACAAATACATAAATAAATATTGTGGACAATCCACACAACACTATCTAGCCTTAAATTAAGAATAATATTATATCTAACATCCATACAGAAAACAAACATAGGAGAAGGTAGAGCTATATTAATTTCATCATCTAGAAGTGTATCTAAAAAAAAACAAAATTTCTTAATTTAATTACGCAATTGACTCAATGCCAAAGTGTTTACATGACTCCAACCGCCATTTCCGGTCGAAACTCTAGCATCCTTCAGCACTAATTAGAGTAGATCGTTAGAGCAAAGTGCTTCGGATCTTCGGGGTAATTACACCTTCCTGTGCCAGACCACGTTTGCTTAGCTGTGATTGATCTGGGGATCTTAGAACACTTATCATGTAGGCACAGACGAAGGCAGTTCATGGTCACATTTGTGGCCGTATTAACAATCTCCTAACTCCTTAATCTTATACCTTTAAACGAGAAAATCTTGTATATATATTTATATATATATATATACAAATATATATACAATAATATATATATATTATATATATTTAGGATCTCGGAAACTGAGCCAACAATTTTCACGAAATTTACTATACAAGGGTTTTCGGGGGCGATAAATCGATCTAGCTAGGATTCATTTTTAGAAAATGACGAGAAGTTGGTGTTTTGCAATAATCAAACATAAACTCAATATACGACTGTTCCTGCCATCTATTGGCGATTGTGAGCAACTAACTGCAAGCTAGATGGCGTTGTTAATTAAAAATAAGCCAATAAAGATACGACTCTTCCTGACATCTATTGGCAAATAATAATACTATTTTTAAACCCGAGCGAAGCTCGGTCATACCGGCTTGTAAATATAAAGCGTGTAAAAAGAAAAACAAAAGGAGACTTTTGTTTAACTTTTTACACGCTTTATATTTATTAGTTTCACATGTATGTTTGTTTGTATGTTGGTTATCGACTCCTTAGGACGCGCTATTGACCCACTTTAAACGGCCAGATTTCATTAAAATTTTGCACACCTGTCAAAGACCGATGACAATGCAATAATTCGATTACCTTTCAAAAAAATTCATTAAAAAAACTAAAAAATATAGTTTAAGACACCTAAAAATTATAGTTTAAAACACGCTTTTATAGAAAGTTCAACTAAAAGATAAATACAAAAATAATAAAAGTAAAAAATAAAAACACCCTTTACATAAAGTCACACTAAAAAGTAGAAAATTAAATTTTATAAATTTTTATGAAGAAAAAAATGCATATTATTTGAAAAAAGCGTGGGGTGCATAATGTCAATTGTTATAAACATTTCATTAGCTAGCTTTTCATACTTGTTAAGTTTTAGCTAGATTTGATTCGGTCTGAAATCTAAAAAGCAAAATGCAGAAAGCAAAATAAGTTATAAATTATGGGTCTAGAAACTTCCTTAGATTATTTTAAACTTAACAATATGAACCCACGAAGTTGCAAACCATTGCGAACTTTGAAATAATTTGTTATACACGATTTGTCTCCATTCAAACGAGACCCAAGTTGAATCGTTCAAGTTTCTATGCCCGCGGGCATGTAAGCAAGATAAGTACACTTTTCATGTCCGGCAGTGTACCTGTCGATAATAATAGCTACTGGACATGACGTTATTTGAGTTCATTTCGCGGCTTTTGTACGTAAAAACTCTTATATTATTCTATACTAGCGGCCTGCCCCGGCTTCGCACGGTTGGAGATTTATTTTTTAACCAACTTCCAATCAAAAAGGAGGAAGTTCTCAATTCGGTTGTATTTTTTTTTTTTTTTTTTAATGTTTGTTACCGCATAACTTCGTCATTTGTGAACCGATTTGAAAAATTATTTTTTTATTTGGAAGGTTATTCTTACGTCCAGATTGTCCCAAACAAATTTCATTTTAATCGGTTTAGCCGTTTCGCAATGAAGTCGGTTTCTCAAGTTTTTTAAACTTATAATTATTAAACACATAAATGTAATCTATGAAACTCAGGGTGAATGTAGTTTTTCAATGGTGAAATAGTTTTTGGAATCGGCACAGTAGTTTTGAATTTATTCATTACAAACATACACACAAAAATACAAACATTTCCTCTTTATTAGATCAGTATAAAAGTAAAGATTATTATTCTATACTAGTGACTTGCCCAGCTTTACACGTATGGACAAATTCAGAGGCAGTGATTTCACATTTTTCACCTCTTATTTTTTAATTACCCCAATGCGTGGCAGATGCGGCTCACTTCTAAAAATTATAGCCTCAAGGATATGCAGCTTTCTAATGGCGACAGAGTTTTGAAATCAGTTCAGTAGTTTTTGAGTTTATTTCTTCACACACACAAATCTTTCCTTTTTATAATATCAGCATGATTTGTCGTCCGCTTTCAGTTGAATCGTTCAAGTTGCATTGCCCGGGGATGTGTCAGCAAGATAAGTACACTTTTCGTGTCCAGTAGTGTATGACCCTCTGCCAGTGGATAGTATCTACTGGACACAAAGTTCCTTGTTTTTTTATGTACAATCAACTACTATTTTTACAATTCGACTTTCTGGTTCTGTGGCTAGATTACAAAAGACGTGAAATGAAATCTGTTTTTAACAAGTTCTCTTAGTTTTTCAGCATTTGTCCTTTTTTCTATTGCAATGTTTTTTTTTATCCAACTATTAGATGGAACAAGCATATGGCTCACCTGATGTTAAGTGGTAACCATCTTATAGAAAAAAGCATTGCCTCTCGTCACGCTCGTCAGAAACATACCCTACGATCCATTACACTGCGTCGATCAATATGAGTTATCGAGATATTCAGCCTCACTTGCCAGTAATTTCACCGGCACACTCAGTCCCACACCCATCAAACACAGCAATGCTGCTTCACGGAAATAGGCATGATGGTAGTACTTCCCCGGACGAGCCACACACAAAGGTATGATATTGGTATGATTCCAATTAAGTTACTTTAAGAACGAATGCTATTTAGTTTATGTACATGTAAGCAATAAATAAATGGAAGTCAAAGTGTATAATTATATTTGCAGAATCACATGTACAAGGTTGGTAATGGTAATACATTTTGATGTCCAGTGTTCTACCCTTTAAGGGCATGCAAAATGTTGATTTACAAATTTACTAAATTACTATATCAATGAAATGAATTGTCCTGTAGGTAATGGTCCCGACAACATTTCACAAAAGCGTGGAGCGTGTAGGAATGAACTTTCACAAATATGCTGGCAACTTTTGTGCACACTCCGTATAAACTACACTTTGTAAGTGTATACAACATAGTGTATCACAAAATATGCGATGCACAAAATTACTGTGACTGCTAGCACTAGTTTTGACGTTCTCGAATCATTAAAACGTCGATGTTTTCAAAATTCTGAAAGAAGTTATTGCCAAATTTATCATTCTCAAGCGATGTTTAAAAACTTAAAAAATGGTGAAACTACAAAACCAATTTAGTTTTTTTTATACAACTAGCTAATGGTAGAAACATACGGCTCACCTGATGTTTAGTGGTAATCATCGTCTAGAACAAAACATGGCTTCGTGGGTCACCAACGTCAGAAATGTGCCCTGAGTTCATCAAATTGAGGCATACAGATGTTCAGCCTCACGTGCCACTAATTTCACCGGCACCCACACTTAATAGTTCAAACCGAAACACAGCAATGCTGCTTCACGGCAGAAAGAGGCACACAAAGAGCTATACTACTGTCTACTACTCAAATGTCAATAGGAATCTTCGTTTCTCGTATAGATCTTGAGTGATGGTGCCCGGGTTAGTTAAACGTCCGTTTAGTAGTACATTAGTGGGATCCGACTCAAGGCCAGCTAGGAAGGTGATTAGTTACCGCTAATGAACTGAGACGGGTCAGACCACCGATTCCAGCAGGCTGATTGTGTAATTCTGTTGCTATCAAACATTTGATGCTAACAACTTCATTATTTAGTAAAAGCAGCGATCACGTATCTTGTTGCCATAGTTTTTCGAATGCTATCAATCTGTTGCAATAGTTTTTCGATTTACAAGCTGAAGTTCAAGTATATAATTTGGATTATTGATATAATTTGGATACCAATATGGATTCTGTTGCTGATAAGGGTTAAGAAAACTCAACTCCTATTCAAACTTATAAGTATTTTTTTTTGTAAAAAAAATATATAGGTATGCAGATATTTATTGTTTCTTATAAATCAAAATGGGCATGACTTTTTCGTGCACTTGGCACATATTTTCGAACTCTTTAGGTTCTACGATATGTTGGTTTCCTCACGATGTTTTCCTTCACCGTTTGAGAGCACTGGCATTGTGTATACAACGTGTATCAAAATATGTGTACTATCCTGAAGGGGGGTGAATTTCCACCCCCCGGGGAACAACTTTTGTTCAACGACTTTTCGAATTTCGATTGGTATCTCTGAAAAAAACTGCAACGAAGTTTCAACATGAACAGCTGACTTTATACAAAGTGACAACCCTAAACTCAGCTACAGAGGTAGTAGGTAGTAGTAGTAGACCTACAGAGGTAGTAGGTCAAGGGGTCAAGGGGTTACAAGGATAGGGTTGTCAATTTATTTAGGCATTATGAAATTAAATTTTTTTGGATGGGAAACTGAAAATAGGAATTTTTAATTATCTCCCCTCCACAACTGATCACCATTGTGGTCTGAAACCGCCCACCTTCGCATAGTACACATATTTAGATACACCTTGTATAAACTTTTGGGCAGAAAAACTCATTGGTACAAGATTGGATTTGAACCGACGACCTTAGGATTGGAAGGCGAGGCCGCTACGACTAGGCCTACCATGAGCTCTGTCTGGCTCGGTCTCTGGCTCTGGTTTTGAGTCTGCTTGAGTGCTCACCAATTCATTATACTGTGTGTGTGACGTTTTGACGTAGGTTCTATTTAGTCAACATTCACACATACTCAAAACCAGAACCAGAGACAGAGCCAGACAGAGCTCATGGTAGGCCTACAGCGTAACCGTAGAAGCTGACACAGCTACAAAAGTATTTTTAACAGTTGCGCAGTACTTACGAGCTATTTATGTAACACGTAAACGCTTTGAACATTAGACCCTTGAAGGGACCACGTTAGGAGATAAGGAAAATGGCAGAAAAGATATTTTTATTGCGTAGACTTGTAGCTGAGATGGTAAGAAGTCAGGCTACGAGAATATCTTGTCATACTAATATTACGAAGATTTGTATTTTTTTTTATACATCTAGTTTCGTAACCCGGTTACGAACTAAGAACAACGTTCGGCACAGAACTTTTTTTTCATTTAAAACCCGGTTATGAACTAAGAACTGATTTAAACAACTATTTTATTGGTCTGAACCTTTTGGTTACTAAATCGTTACTAGTTATAAGTTACAAAGCTACTTTTTCTGTTTTTATTACTAACACCATGGACCTCATAGTTGTCTGAATAGAGAATTTAATTAATATTATTTTCTGGTGGTAAACGGTACGAGCTAAAAGAAACCCTATTTTTAGAAACAACGTGTTACCATACCATGATTAAGTTTTTGTGAGTTTCGACTTCCGATGTATAATAAAGTTTGACATTATATTCATATTCTATCTTATTTTGTTATTATCAAAAATGAAATCTACACTAGAGTGTAGCTAAATTTATATTTTTCTATTACTTGTATTTAAGTAATTTTTTTCTAATTCCCATGTTGACTTATAATAATTATTATCAATAAATCACCTATGACTTATGACTTAATATTATAGTGTTAAAAACCATGATAGTTTCAAAAGTTAAAAAAAAACTCTTCTACGTTGCGTTGGTTACGAAACCTAGTTACGAAGAAGCACTATAGGAAAATATTTAGTGGCCCGTACTTACCTACCTTTTGTTGTTACCAAAATTGTTTTAGAATCATGTTTATAAAAATAAATTATACATAATATGAATGGTAGGAAGCAAAATCCATTCATTCCATTGAAACGTCAAAATCGTTTGAGAATCGCAAATGGCTTCATATCTCGTGGTTCCAAGCCTTCAAATTGAAAGTAAACGTTGTTGTTTGTCGGTAACCGCATATCTGCTGATGGATTGGGGATGTACACAGAATACAGAATTGGTATAGAATCGCCATGCGACCGGAAAAGTGTCGCTCAAAGCCTGAGCATCCACTCTCAGCTCAGTTGGTAGTAGCTCTGCCTTTTGTGCCGTAGCTTGTGGGTTCAATCCCCACAAAGAACCAATACTTGTGTGATGAACACAGATGTTTTTTCTCCGTCTGGCTATTATATTGAAGTCTAAGTATGTACACATTATGTATTTACAAAAAAATGTGCATATTATAATATCAGCTACCTGTTAGGCCTACCATGAGCTCTGTTTGGCTCTGTTTCTGGTTCTGGTTTTGAGTCTGTGTTGGTGTTGACTAGGTAAATCCTACGTCAAAACGTCATACACACAGTATAATACCCTGGTGAGCACTCACACAGACTCAAAACCAGAGCCAGAGCCAGACAGAGCTCATGGTAGGCCTACTGGTTCCCACTGTACAAGTTCGGTTTAATTTGGGGCTAAATAGTGTTCTGTGGATTGTCTACAAAATGTATAATTCACACAATATCACATGACTACAAAGTTCGTTTGACATAAATTCAAAAATGTCTTCAGAGATTACTTGTACCGCAAGAAATTAAGCAACATAATAATATAAGAACAGAGAAAAGCATTTTTTCCACAGGTCTTGTCTTAGAGTAGCTATTTATTGGTTTATAGCTCCCAAATAAACGGCAATTGGTCGCCTTTCTACCTTAGCTTCTGTATTCTGTGGAGTTGAACCTACACACAACCTCTATTATTACTAGGCATGTATTTGTTGTTGTGGTTTGAACCTGAAAAATAGTGTTGAAAAACATTTCCAACATAAAACGATGTAGTTTCGTATGCTGAAAATGCTTTACAAAATACTGAAGTGTTTATTTTTAACAAAGCTTTTGAGTTGATTTTTGAGTGATTGAATACCTAAAAAGTCTTATTTTTGATTTAAAATTAAAAACATGATTGTTATAATAGAATAGAACAATACTTTACTGTACTCTTAAGTGTAAGATTATAAAAGACAGAACGACTAGACATTCAAAATTATAGACCCGTTGCGTTAATACCGATTTTTTCTAAAATTTTCGAAAAAGTTATTTTCAAAAACCTATACACATTTTTTGAAGGTAATAAAATACTTATAAAAGAACAAAAAGGTTTTCGTAAGACTCAATCAATTGACGCTGCTATTTACGAATTTCTAGAACATATATACTAAAGGATGGATAAAAAGCAACCAGTATACGCACTCTACCTCGATATGACTAAAGCGTTTGACTATGTAGAACATGGGATATTGTTAAACAAGCTAGAATCATGCGGTGTACGAGGAGTGGTGTTGGACTCACTTAAATCTTATTTAAGCAATAGAGTTCAGATGACATCTATAAACAAAATCTGCACTAGAACTAAACGGGAAAAATCATACACATCTCCTAAGAGAATCATGACTTATGGTGTACCACAAGGCAGTGTTCTTGGGCCACTTCTTTTTTTAATTTACATCAATGACATAATAACAGCAACAAACAACCCAATGATACTTTTTGCAGATGACTGTACTGTGGTGTGCCATAACAAAGAAGACATTAGTAAAAACCTTGGACTCTTAATAAAGTGGCTAAATGATAATAATTTGAAAATAAACCTTAACAAAACTAAACTAATGAAATTTAATCAGAAATTGAGTCACGATTTCCCTACTGAAATTATATAAGATGGCAAAGAAATTTGTGAAACAACATCAACAAAATTTCTTGGACTTTTTATTGACAACAACATGAAAAATGGCAATCGCACATACAATTTGTTCACAGTAAAGTTGTTCAATATGCTTTACGTCAGTTAAGAAAGGTTGTGAATGAGAGGGCTGTAATTACAGCATATCATGCTAATGTTGCTTCCAGGTTAAGGTATGGGATCATATTTTGGGGGAACGCTACCAAAATTGATCGGCTTTTCATTGCTCAAAAGAGTTGTATTAGAGCAATATGCGGCATAAAAAGAAGATTCAGGATGTTAAAGCTAATGACACTAACTTCTCTTTATATTTATGAACTTATGCTGTTCACTAAACGATATCCACATTTATTTCCAAACGTAACAAACGCACGACGTTGTGATTACTTACAACACAGAACCAACGTTACAACGGCGCTTTTTAGTAATAGCGTCTTTGTAAGTGCCGCGAGAATTTATAATAAATTACCGTCTGAAATTCGGAAGTGCAACGAGTTTATGATATTTAAGACAAAACTGTTTAATTATTTAATAGAAAATACATTTTATTCAATTCAAGATTATATTGACAAAACTAACTAATTTTTACTATTTCTGACATTACCTACTTCTAATTTGCCTAATTAATTATCAATTTCATCATTTTATTGATTTTTAGCATAATAATACAATACTCGGGCATTATTTTTATTTCGTCCTGTTGTCTTATCTTACCTGTGTTATTTGTTTGCATGCTTAGCAATACATACTTAAAATATTTGTACGCCTTAGAGCAGATCACAGTGATACCTCAACAATTGTACCTATGTAACAACTATAAACCTGTGTTTCACAAATAAAGAAAGAATTGAATTGAATTGAATTGAATTGAAAATACATAAAAACTAGAGGTACAATATGCGGTCTTATAACTAAAAGCGATCTTTTCCAGACAACCTTTCACTAACTTGAAAGATGACTGAAATATTTTAACCTACTAAAACATTACTAAAAATATTGCATCAGTTAAAAAACGTTTTCAGCACTTCTTCTTCTTCTTCTTATCCTGTCAATGGTTCTTTCGCGTAGGTCGTGGGCTCGATCCCCACCGGGAACAAATATTTGTGTGGTGAACGCAGATGCTTGTTCGCCGTCTGGGTGTTATATTGTATTACTAGTGGCCGCCTGCGGCTTCGCTCGCCCGTTCCCGTAACACTCAGTTCCCGTTACTTTTTCGGGATAAAAAGTATTCTATGTCCTTCTCCTGGTTCTTAGCTACCTCCCAACCAATTTTCAGCCAAATCGGTTCAGCCGTTCTTGAGTTATAAGTGGTGTAACTAACACGACTTTCTTTTATATATTATATAGATAAGTATGTATTTACGAAAATAATGTATCTATGTATTATATCAGCTATCTGGTTCCCATACAAGCTCTGCTTATTTTAGGGCTAGATTGTGTTGTGTGGATTGTCTATAATATTTATTTATTTTATAGCACTGAAATACTGACTAAAATACTATTTGAACTTAAATAATTATACCTCGAAACGTTGACATTAATTTAATGCCATGTTCAAATGCTCGCTTTCATAATAATCCATGCACAGAAATACAAATCTAGAGGGATTTACTCTATTTTGCTCTTTGTGCAGCCATCTTAGTTCTACCGCATCGTTTTTGTGCAAGTATAATCTGCTTAAACTATATTGTCGATTGGAAACTTGTTTTATAAATACGGCGAGCAAATAAATTTATTCTTCTTCTTAATTCCTATACTAAGTTTTATTATAGTGGCTTGGGTATTCATATTCATTTATTTATTGCAACATGTTACATTAATAAAAGCATAAGTCCTATTTAGCTTTAAGGAAGACATGTACCTACCCTGTTAGGGCGCAGCAAAGTAGCTACATAAGTTGAGGTTGTATTTTAAATTAAATTGAATGTCATGTATGATATAGGTTAATTGTTATATGTAATAAGTATACAAGTTGAAATGTCAATTTCAAATTTTAATTTAAAACTTTTAGTCAATAAAAACAAGTATTTCGTTTTTATTTCTACAAACGCTATAGACTCTAACATTCAAATCACCTCTAATACCACCTTTTTAACGCAAGCTCGACTCTTAATAGTAATTCCTTCGCTGTAGCACTAGCAATCGTTCAAGCGACTTTTTGCATCAAGAAGCCAGAATTCGCTAAAGCATTCTGTTCGGTGACCATCTGGTATCTGGACGCAAAAACTACAGACGGTTCACGAAAAAGTTCTCAGTATGCCCGATAGAGGCGCTTATAACGTCTTTATACAAAACTAAGGCTTAAACTTTTGAAATAGTCCATGACTTTGACTCCTCGCTCTAACTAAGTAAGAACTTGTATGCTTCAGCTGATCACAATACGGGGCCTAATTGTCTAAGTCAACTCGTAATCGACATCAGCTTCATTTGACATTTGACCTCTAGCCTAGACTTCAACTGTCACTTTCGTATTGTAAAACTATTTGACATAAGCAACACCACCACCACTGAAATTAAAACCTAGTGAACGAATGGAACTTGATGGAAATTCGTATTTTGAAATTACGTAGCCGAAATGAACTTCACTGCAGTGACCAACGGCTTAAAGTTTACTTATAATGGATTTAAAGTTAGGCGATAAGGCTGCTGGTTTGACGACAGTGACATGTAGGTAGTTATCATACCATATTGCATAGAGCCCAATACAATGCAGAAAACAGAATAACAAAACAAGTAGAAAAAGCCTGGTTGGCCCATATAGGATTCATTATTTTTTCATTATAATCATCAAGTTGCAGAATAGGTGTAATTTCATATGCTTGTAATATCACCGACACCTGACCTTTGAAACTGAAACCCAGCAACACGGCTTTGCGGCAGAAAATAGGCATGGTATTACTTTCTGGTATTCTTGGGGAATAAAGGTTCTCGAATGGCGACCACAAACCGGAAGACAAAACCTAGGGCACCCACCCACCAGATGGACCGACGACATTGTTAAGATCGTGAGAATTCGGTGGATATATGTAGGTGGTGGTGGAGCTCAGAATCGTTCTTCCTGGAAATGTGTAAAGGAGGTCTATGTCCAGCTGTGTGGACTTCTTCAGGCAGATGATGATGATAATGATTACTTCCTACGTCAGCACAAAAGATTGAAAATTGTTCCTGACTCGACATCGATCCAATAGCTTTTAGGGGTGGAGTCCAATAGTTGATTCATTCAAGGCCCAGTCGTTTAGTACATACTCGTACGTCTGGACTTTTCCATCGGAATTCGAAAAACTAAATAGAAAATGAAATGGTTGGAGCTATGTTATAGAACCTTTTGAGAAGTACCAATCGTTAGTAGCCAGTAGGACTTTCGAATAATTTGCAAAGAAAAACAAAGCAAACTCAAAAATATACCTACCTATTTATCTAACTTACGGTTCAGTTAGTAGTATACTTGTTCTTTTCATTTGTCTGATGAACGTAGACGTACTTACGTTCTGTGTCTTATTTTTACATGACAACGTCTTATAATTCGATGGAGCCAGCTGCAGGCACGAAAAAATATGACTCATGCGGCGTTACCTCGCTCTGAGGCGTTCCATTTAAGGCTTGAAGTGCAAGCGAGAGCACGGAACGAGCGACAAAGAGGCACAATCGGCCTTCGCGTTCGGCAGCGTTCGACATCTGTGTATTTTCTTATGACATTGTTACGTTCAACTATCGTCAGTAAACCGACTTTACAGACAACCAATTTTTTTTGTTTTTTTGATTTTTTTCTTCCTGGCTCCAAATGATTATGTAAATGTCCTTGAATATACTTTTCATTAGCGAATGATTTGCAACTTTTTCAATTATGTACATAAGAAATAAGAAATAAGAATAATTTATTGTAAGGCTGTGTAAGTAGATCTTAGGTACATTATGCAATTTTGTTCCAACAGTCTACCCATTTCGGGCGTACAATATTGCTAATCTAATTATTTAGAATAATCAAAATTAGCATTTTTAAGACGTTTAAATTATGTAGCCTATCTTATAGTAGGTTACATTTAATATATTATACAAGTATGGACAAGTATGGCATATACTTAAAATAAAGGTACTTTAGTACCTATTTTATTTTTAACTAAATTACTAGTTACAGTTTCAGGTATCATAATACTCATCTAAACTATAAAATACTCTCGTAACAAGCCATAATTATATACAATTTCTTGACCTTAACCCGCCAACGGTGACGTCGATTTGACTTACATTTTCGGTGACCCCGGTCCCACGGACCGGGTTTTTCAATGAAAGATTTTTCAGAATCTTTTATTTATTTACCATTTTTTTTATGAATTATAAATTATTTGACAATAAAACAATGATACTTCATGAATCACAGCCTCGTTTATTTACTTTTTCTTATGATTAGACAACTTCACATAGAACCTATAAAATTTGTTCGTTTTTACACATTATAGCTTTTTGAACATTTAAAACACAACAATCAACATATTTATGATTTTTTTCAGTCTTTTCAGTTTCTAGACTCTCCGAACTTACTTATAATAAACAAAAAAAGACATCCTACCAACAAAAAAAAAAATTTGTAAATCACGTTTCTTCAGTCAACACTGTAATATTGCATTACGGCCCTACAGGCTCAAGACACAAATGTTTCTTGCAGTTGTGGCAAGTGTATACTTTGGTCTTTCTGATGATCGTCTGTCGGCATCAAGCAGTTCATAGAGAAGTGGTTCTAGACGATGCTATTCGCTTTTGTACGACAAGCTGTAGCAAATTTTATATTTGAATCAAGATGAAGAATAATTTTGTGTTATTACGATAAAATGTATGAAATCGTGCAATAAACTTACTCATTATAAAATAATGCAATAACACACTAGCAAAAGTAATTAAAAAATGTACATAAACCTGTCAAAAAACGAATAATCATTAGTTCAACTCTGCCTATTTTACTTACATATTCGGTGACCCCGGTCTACCGCACCGGGTTTGCATCAAAACTCAAAAACTGGCGCCAACTCCGACGTCGCGGGTTGAAATCACGGTGTAGGAGGGGAAATCAGGCAGCTACTCGAAATCGCGATGAAAATTGCCGGCGAGGGAAAAAGTTATTCGAATTTTTCAAGTCACCCGGTCTCACAGACATATAGGACACCGTTCCCGGGTTAAGCTTGCCGAGTTATTATAGGCAACCGGCGATTTATTCTTTCCGTCAGACTTCATCATAAGAAGAAACAACGTAAATAAATATCCAACATTCATATTTTGCTTGTAGAAGTTTCATGATAAAGTATAGCTACGAACATAATATCGCCACAAAACTTTCCGAAGACGCAACGCTTTCCTCTAAGAATGACTTGCAAAACAATATCTAACTTTCCATACAGTTTAGTTTTCGCTGGCTCCAGTGTTCCACATTCAAATCTTTACAAATTATCGCCTGTCTCCCTCGCACTGTTTACTATCTCGCTTATAAATGGGAGCTCTACATCATTTTGGCCATTTTCTTCGTGGAATACCTAAGAGGAAACCTTGTTTTACCAACGAGGCTAATAGATGTTTCGTAAAATGTACAGGAATTACTTCAAAATTTTGATTTATCGCATGCTTGTGATGTTTTTCTTTACCTTATCAAGCCAAGCGATTCCGGTAAAATACCTGGCACGAACAGTGCATCGTAAGGCATGTGACAAAGCAATGCTTTCTTATACGCGATTGTTACCATTTTATCTTCAAGATGGTCAATAACCTGCTTGCTCCATCAGCTAATAGAACAAAAAAATAAAAACAGTTTATATTTTTGTGGTACGTGTACAGAAGACACCAATTAAAGTTGATTTAATTCTATAAGCAAACCCAAAACGTAATTTTTGCCATTATATTTACATTTTTCGCAAAAAGGACTCGCCGAAACTTCCGAAAAACGTAGCGTTTTTACCCCAACATCCTTATTTCTCCGTCATAATGTTATCTCGAATTCAAAAATAAATTAATTTCATTTTTATCTGAAGTAAATTGCGGGTCACAGCCAACGCCAGATGGGACGATGCTGGCGACAAATTCTACTCGAGCTGAAAGAGGTGGAAGATTAACTCATGGGATTATAAATTGGTGAACGCAAAAAAATAAACATATTTTTTCTTAAACATGCGCGGAAATATTGTCATTACTTTTGAATATAGAACACGCGAAGTATCATATTTACGTAGACTGAAAATCCAAAATCACTTCCCGGCGCGTTCTCGCTCCGGCAATGTTGTATGAAACGGTGTGCTGTTTGAATTTAGAACTCTTTCATCTATCGTACACATTGCGTTCTCGTGGCTGTATAGCCACAGATGCGTTTACCTTTCGGCAAAAAATGTAAAATAAAAAAAAAAATTGGCGGTAAAGCGGAGTTCGTTGATAATTGGTTAATAAAAAATAAATTTAATGTGTACTATTTTTTTTATTTCCTTGCATTTTTTTAAGAAAAGCACTATATATGCCTCGGCCGAAATGGCAATTGCCTGTCTCGTATCATTGAAGTCCTCGCCTGCGGCTCGGCCTTCAAACTCATACTCGACCTGCAATTGCCTATTTCGCTGCCTTTGCAATAATGTATTATTTTTGTACAACTTGCTGATCAGCGGCCGGCAAAAATTGTATGAACATCCATTACTGTCGTGTTTAGCGGCCAAATAAATGACAATATAATAAACTCATATCTGTCGTATAATTTAAAAATGGAACGACAATTTACCGAAACATGACAGCCAAGGAGATAACTTCATCAAAAGTTTTATTTAAATTTCAAACTGGATTGCAGAATTAAAAATGCTGTGTATCGAAAAAAACAAAATGAACACTTCGCCGTGAGCGAAAATTGTGTTGTTTTGTCGCAATTGTATGTGACAACACGAGTTCAAGTAGTACCTACTTATTTTTAATTTCCTCATATTATTTGAGAAAACTACTGCACAAGCCTTGTCCACAACTAGGCATTGATAGACGTACATCTTGTCTTCATTGTTGACTTTTTTGTGTGGATAAATCAAGATTCATAAAAAAACAGTCAAATGCTTGCTTTTACTTTGATCAGTGTGTCTCGTGGTCGAGAGCTATCCCCCGCATTACCACTAGACGTCAGCCATGCAAATAGTTTGCACTTGTATAAGTATTCGATATGACACCTCTTTCCTATGAAATAATTATAAATAGAAATAGCTTGGTAGTCGTTCTTATGTTTTAAATGCTATTATTTTTTTAATTTTGATTTCACAGATACATACTAACTTAAGGTAACTTAGTACAAAATAAAATAAACAGCGAACAGTACCAATAGGTACACTCTAGTGCACAGAGTTCTAAGACTTTAAGCTTTGGGGCAAGTACTTAATGTTTCAGAATAACAATTAAAATAAAAAATAAATAAAATAAAAAAACGTTTATTGCCTCATTATAAACATGAGTGTGTAGTGTTGTGCGTTTCGTGAGTAGGCTTCCATGATTCTCCCAGTCTCTTAAGAGTCTGGTTAGCACAGAGGGAAGTCTACCCCGAGGTGTGTGTGGGTGTGACAATTGACTTTTCTCTATCCTTCCTTCTGCAGTGGCGATCAGGGAAACGCTAGAAAAAGTGACAGCGTTTCACCGATCGCCACCGCAGAACTCTTAGATGTGATCAAGGCTTTGATATAATAAATATTGTTGACAATCCACACAGCTATCTAGCCCCAAACTAAGCAGAGATTGCACATTGGGAACCAGATAGATAAAGTACCTATATACACATGATATATATTCATTTTTGTTGTAAATATAATAGAATACAATATAACACCCAGACTAAGAACAAACATCTGTCTGTGTTCACCACACAAATATTTGTTTTCGGTGGGGATCGAACCCACGACCTACGGAGCAGAAGGCAGGGTGCCAACGGAGCCAGTGACGCCTGTCAAAATAAATTAATAGTAACTCTTTTCTAAACTCAAAGATCAGTAAAAGTTAATCTGGTTAAGTTTAATGGGACCTACATTTTTCAAATAATGGGCGCCTTTAGCGTTGAAACATTAATAATGTATCCCCCAGTCAACCTTGTAAGCAACACGTAATGCTCAAAACAAAATAATGCTAGTTTGATGACCTAAAACTCCCAACCGAAATAAAAACGAGAAAAATCATACCATAATATTCTAATGTTCCGGGAAAATTTTATTGTTTACAGAGGCTTTGGCGTCTGTTTTTTGTGAAAGCGTTTCTTTTGGGACCCATTTATCATTTTGAGGAACCCCTTTTTTTCCTCAGAACATTAGTACGTCGTATTCTACGACAGCTTATAAATCGCACAGGCGATGTGGCTGTACAACTCATCTTCTTCTTAAATTTAAGAGCTTAGCTCTTGTCGGGGTTTTGATGCAGTTTTCTCCAATTAAGTCTTTCGAATGCGGCCTCCTTGACTTCCTAATACGACAGGACAGTGACTTTTGCTTTTATCTGGCTCATGTAACTAATTCTTGGTCTTCCTCTTCTCCGTTTCCATTCAACCTTTCCTTCAATGATGTTCTTTATGTAGCTGTCATGTCGTAGAAGATGTCCAAACATTTTTCCTCTTCGATTTTGTATCGTCTCAAGTATAACTCTCTTCTCCTTTACTCGTTCTGACCTCATACTTACTCAAAAATATTAATTTACACTCATTTTGTTTCTTGAAAATCATTATCTTACTGCCCTTATCTCTAAGCGGGGTCGGCACAACAGGTTTTCTTCTTCCACTCACCTCTATCATTTGTCATCTCAGTGCTCACTCCTTTCTTGGCCATTGAAAATTCATTGTCTCTGGAAAATATAAATTACTAGCGGCCTGCCCCGGCTTCGCATTTGGTGGACATTCATTTTATGGACGCAATGTGCGCTATGTTGTGAACATAGGGTAATAAACACAATTGCATCGTAGGTCTATAATGAAAATATCACTGTCAACTGACAGTTAGCTTAGACATGACAGAAGTACTGTATGATTGTTTCTTCTTGCATCACCTACATTTTACGTATCACTTGTGCTTCCCGAATAAATTACGAGTGATCCCTGAAATCGTGGTTTTCATGAATATCCTTCATGCTGCATAAAAATCGGTTGTCTGTGAAGTTGGTTTACTGACGGTAGTTGAACGTTACCGAACGCGGAGGCCGATTGTGCCTCTTTGTCGCTCGTTCCGCGCTCTCGCTTGCACTTCAAGCCTTAAATGGAACACCTCAGAGCGAGGTAGCGCCGCATGAGTCATGTTTTTTCGTGCGTGCAGCCGGCTCTATCAAATGATAAGACGTTGTCATGTCAAAAAGTGCTTCAGCTGTTGCTTATGTTCACTGTGTAGGTACCCTGTGACAGTTTATGAATGGTACTGCTTTACGAATAATAAGGGTTGGAATCAGTCGGTAGACTTATGTTTTGATGACCTTTCATGATGAACAGCTCTTTGTTTGTTTATAATGGTAAACAAAAATAACAACAAAGGTTTTTATAATGTCCCAAAAGTTAAGAGTCGAGTTGGAATTAAACCCACGGCCTACCCCTTGGTACGGGGTTCTGCTTACCGCGGCGCCATCAGATCCTAATCACAGGTCAGGTAGGGGAAGATCGCGGGTTCAATTCCCGCTCGGTTTCATTATAAAAATCTTTGTTGATCAAAAAACGCCAGTCTGCTCAATCTTTTGTGATATGACCCAGGCATTTGATTATGTTGACCATAACATTTTGCAAAGAAAACTTGAATTCTACGGCATCAGAGGTAATGCCCTGCAATTAATAAAATCCTATTTAGAAAATAGAAAGCAGCGTACACAAATTACAAAAATTGACTGGGAAACTAAACGTGAACAGATTCATGTCTCTGAGGAACGTACTGTGAACTTTGGCGTTCCACAAGGGAGTGTATTAGGTCCACTACTTTTCATAGCTTATATTAATGATTTGCCCAATACCACCGTCCAACCTATGTCATTATTTGCAGACGATAGTACTGCAACTATAACATGTAATAATATTGACTCATATAATCATGACATAAATTTAGCATTGACATCGATTATCCAATGGTTGGATAACAATAATTTGAAAATAAATCTTAATAAAACTAAAATAATCCATTTTAGACAACGCGATACTGCTGCTTCCATAAATCTTGACATACAATACAATAATAATATAATCGAAGAGGTATATACCACAAAATTTTTAGGAATCCACATTGACCAAAAACTAAATTGGAAGCCACACGTAGAGCACCTCTGCAAAAAAATTAACAGCCTTGCATATGTTCTGTATAAATTATCCCCAGTTGTAAATGAGGAGGCCCTACTAACTGCATATCATGGCCTGATTGCTTCAAATATTCGTTATGGTATAATTTTCTGGGGCAACTCTACGGACGTTGGAATAGTCTTCAAACATCAAAAAAGATGTATTAGAACGATGTTTCGCCTTAAAGTTACAGACTCTTGCAAACCTTACTTTAATAAGTATAAGATCCTTACTATACCTTCGCTTTATATTTTTGAAACGGCCATGTTTGTCAGGAACAATCCGGACCTATTTTGTCGGCTGTCTGATGTCGTTCCTCGTAACAGACGAGACCAAAATAAAGTCTGCGTCCGTAACGCTAAAACTGCGTTAATGCGCAAGAGCATCTTCTGCATGGCTTCATCGGTGTTTAACAAATTACCGCTATCTCTAAGAGAACTTCCGACTTGTTCGTTTCAGAGGAAGCTGAAAGCAATGTTAGCTGACAAGTGTTACTACACAATAAATGAATTTATGACGGACGACTTACTGACAGACTCTACATTTATTGGCTAATCATTTTATTAATAGTATTATCATTGATTTTTGTATTTTTTAACTGTGTGTGTCTCTTTCTGTGTATTTGATAATTGTTAGATTTTAATTTAAATTTGTAAATCCAAATTTTGCATGCCCTTATAGGGCGGAATCACAATGGATGTCAAAATTATTACTATAACAACCCTTGTACATGTGATTCAGCAAATAAATACACTTTGACTTTGACTTTGACTTTGTAAAAACAATAAAATCAATAAAAAATATAAAAATAACGTTTTAAAAACGACACAGAAAAAAAGCGTGGCAATTAATGACTAGCCCCCCCTGTTACCTTGCCCCTCTCCCCCTCTCAAACTTTGAAGGGTTCATTGGTTTTTTCTCACCTAAAGTCCGTCTAAAGAAGTTTTACTTCATAAAAATTGTCCTAGGCAGAGTAGACAGAGTAGACACATTCTAAGAGCTAAGGTCTGAGAGTAGTCAGAGTCACGTCAAAGGAGAAAGGAGGAGAAGGACGTTATGAGGTGCTCTTCAAATCATTTCGTCACACTGGTTCTAAAGAACTAGTGATATGAAGAGAAAAAACCTTTTCAAAGCTTAAAGCTGGCTCTGTGCACAAAAATGATAAATCTACTGGTGCGCGATTTGAACCCACGACCTTAGGATCGGAGGAGGGGTCGCTCTCACCGGAGCTGAATATAGATGTGACCCAGTTATAAACAATTTTGTATCATTAGCAAGTCTAAACGACTTAGATAAGTAAAAGTTACAAATAATGACTCGTAGCTGTGAGTGACGACAGTGAAGTAGAAATAAACGCATGAGGAAAAAATCTTTTTATTTTATTTTTAACCGACTTCCAATCAAAAAGGAGGAGGTTCTCAATTCGGTTGTATTTTTTATTTTATTTTTAATGTTTGTTACCGCATAACTTCGTCATTTGTGAGCCGATTTGAAAAAATATTTTTTTATCTGAAAGGTACTGCTTCCAGATTGGTCCCATTGTAATTTTATTAAAATCTGTGTTGCCATTTTTTTTTAATATTTTTTTTTATTGTTCGTAACTGCTCCGTCATTTATGAACCGATTTAGAAAATTATTTTTTATTTGGAAGGTTATTCTTACGTTCAGATTGTCCCAAACAAATTTGATAAAAATTGGTTTAGCCGTTTGACAATGAAGTCGGTTTCTCAAGTTTTTTAAACTTATAATTATTATCTTACACCTTAAATATTATAATCTTATACCTAATACATTATTATTTATAAGAAGGAGGCTATGATAAAATTCAGCGGCAGTTGGTACTAAAATAGTACCATCTGCCGCCATTTTACGCAGATTTGGCGCAGATTTCGCGCGTGGTGGAGGGGGAAGCCCCGAAGTTATCAGATGTATTCACGTACGACAAACGACCGTGTCCATAACATAACAGCCACATCCCATTTTTTCTGATAAGTAGTTTTTTATGATAAAAAAAACATAATATTATGATGGCCCATCTGTTTTTTTTTTTTTTACAATTTATAGGTTTGCGTTTGACCGCTATCTCACCTGCTGCTAAGTGATGATGCGGTCGACGATGTAGCACGCTTACCTAGAAGATACCTATTCACTCTTGTCTTGAAAACATCCAATTTGTAGGTGCTCGGAAAGACAGACGCCGGCAAGGTACTCGATTAACCGAATCGAGTCACTTAAAATTTGAACTTTGACAAACCATGCAAACTACTATTATAGTACCACTACTACTCTACTATATAGTGTTTTGGATAGCTAGTTTTATTCCGCAAAAATACCTGGAACGAGCAAAAATCTCCCACGCCAGCGAGGCCGCTGGTACGCAATATAAATAGCTTCAAAAACTTTCTATTTAAAAACTGAACTGTATTTTCTAGGTTAATAAAATAACAACTAAATACAAGCTTTCTGTTTTGAACTAGTTTTTTTTGTTACTGTAGCGTAGCATATGGACGCTTGCAACACTTTGACCCTTTTAATGAATTAAAAAAAAAAAATTGGTGTTATTTTTAAAATATGTGTCAAGTGCACCATATCTTTGAAGCGTACTTAAAATCCTTTCACCACACTTGGTTTGAAGGAATCAGTGACATGATAAGAAGAAGAAGACTTGTGAGGCGTAAAATAAATAATTTAATTTGATTTATTTTATAAATGTATATTAGGTTTTAGACCGCCCTCAGCCCTCAATAATGTCTCAACATAATTATGAGGACAGTCCTCATACAAACCTCCGCCCTCACCACACAGGGCGTCGACAAACAAGTCACTTTGCACGTTTATCTGTATGTTGACCCCCCGATGTGCAGACATTTTGGCGTCGCCACTGTTACGTCACTGGAGGGGTAGCCTGAAGGGATGAAATTTAGCTCGTCAAGTTGCAAGTTTCAATTTGGTTAAAGACCAAAGTACTGAAAATATAATGAACAGTACCTACTTTTTAAACTTTCGCTATCATAACACATACTGGGTATTTATCGCATACATTACTTTATTTTATTTATTTTCCCGACGTTTTGGCCATAATTATTATGTTACAAAACCAAAACTTAATAAATATGAAAGTAGTTTACGCGATAAATACCCTTGTGAAAAATTAATTAATTGATTCAGTAAATATAAATTAACAAGCAGCGAAACCCGGCGTTGCCATATTAAATGTAGAAATAGAATAGAATAGAATTTCTTTATTTGCTTGAAATAGGTGTAACAGGGTGTTGCAATTTCCTAGAAATGTTCCATATTTCGCTATATTTAGCTAATAGCATGCAAAAATATAATTAAAATTACAATATTTTTATACCTAAATTTACATTTTAAAATCCATATATCCGTTTTAAACAATTCTAGAACATTTTGGCACCATCAATTTATAGAAAAGGATAGATATAGAAAAGTCTTTACGTATTACAAAAGGATATACATTGATTTTTGCCAGCCACAACCACCCACTTCCATCAATTCCGTTCAATTTTTGTTCACTCTATAACTTTAAAACTGAATTTTCATTACTCATACTCTGAAAGTAGGTCTGAAGTTGCCTGAGGGGCCTAATTGAAAGTAAAACTTTCAGCCCTAGGGAGAATCGCTTTCTACTGACAGCTGTCAAATTATAAAAAAAAACAAGTTCTATTTTATTCAACCATGTTCCAACTTTCTAAAGTCTTTCTAACTGCAAGGAGGTCGTTGAACCAAATTCCAACTTTTTATACAGCAAGTAGGTTGGAAACCCATTACAACGGTAAGAAGTTTAAAAAGTCTAATTAGAGCGCAATGTAAAATTTAAATTTAAATAACATAAAAATAGTATTAAATAAATAATATATCTTCTAAATTACTTGATTAATATACATATAGCTTCAACTATTTATTTAAAATAACATAGATTTGAGCAAACAATTTACCATTTTTTTAATTATGAGAATGAAAATAATGGCTGAATAATGCTAGCGAGCCGAAGCCGACGGCCCGCCAGAGAAAAAGAAAAAAAAAACCGGGAAGGCGGCAATTCAATGACAATCTTCATTTTCACAAATTTTTCTTTCATGTTTTTATTTTTACTTTCCTTGTATTCGTAATGAAAAGCACAGTTTTTACCTCGGGTGAAAGTCTTTTAAGTCCCTCAAGCTCCATTGGCGCCCTTGCTAACGCTCTGGCGCCATACCCGTCTCGGGACTCAAAAAACGTGACTTTCAACACTCAGGTAACAATGTACTATTAACTCTAATCATATTAGACGTGGTTCAGTTTCACGGTAGCACACTCTGACAATGGATTGGTGAATGTGTGGACGTGCACCATAAATACATCGACTACTGAAGCCGGAACTAGAATTAGCCATTGAATTGTTCGCTTCTTGCTAAAATACTGGTTGCTATTTTTGGAGCTTGTTTGCATATTTATAGCTTCAGCCTGCGGGTTTGAAATGAAATGAAATTTTATTGAATAGTACAAACATAAAAAAATAATTAGAAAGTTAGGTTACAGCTTACAATTTGTTTGCTCGTTTAGTACCTATTAAAATACTTATATTTACCTATAAGCGCTATACTGTATGTTATCGTATGGTAGCATAATTATGCTGAACTGTAGGCCTTTTCACCACAACTTTTGCATGCGTGTTTTTTAGATTTTTGTATACAATTAATGTTAAGTTTCCTGCTTCTTTTTTATGTTTATTTTTTAAGGTTTTTAATTGTGGTGGTTTGAATAAATGATTTTTCTTTTCTTTCTTTTATTATAAACATGAAAGAGATTATGTATTTTTGAATAAATTAAAAAACTACTGGACCGATGTCAATAACTATTTCACCATAAGAAAGAAAAAATACATTGAATAACAACATTTAGTTTTTTGTTATTATTGAAATCGAAATCTGTTCAGGCGCACCCAAAAACACACATTACAATGCCAGTAAGATGACATGTTCCAAATTCAAAATTAGTAAAAGTAAAAGTAAAAAAGCCATTTATTCTACAACACTTAAAGAGAATTACATGCATTACTTTCCTTAATTAAGTTAATAAAATTTGTATTATACCTAAACTTAAACATTACAATTTCACACACTTATATTATATACAAATTTCAATATTAATTATTAAGTATTATTATTATTATTTATTATTATTGTTATTATGTCAATGTTTATGTTGTTGTAGTCGCCATTTTGGCGTAGGCCTCCCCCGCTTTCCTCCATGACTCTCTGTTCCTGGCTTGCCTCATCCAGTCTGCTCCACATTTCAGTCTGAAGATGTCCTCCCAACGCTTTTTTGGCCGCCCTCTGTATCTTTTATGGTTTCGTGGTATCCATTCTATAACTTTTTTAGTCCATCTGGTGCCATCCATTCTGCAGATATGTCCAGCCCAGTTCCACTTCAGTGTCCTAATTCTTGAGATAATGTCACATAGATTTGTTCGTTTCCGTATCGTTATGTTGTTTATTTTATCTGATAATTTGATTCCCAACATACTCCTTTCCATTTTCCTTTGACAAATAGCTAATTTTTTCTCGTCTTCATTAGTAAGAGACCAAGTTTGACAGCCATAAGTCAAACACGGTAGGATAATGACTTCATATATTTTCTTTTTAATTTTAATACTAGTTTGCTTGTTCTTCATTACCTCCTTTAGACTCCAATATTTTTGCCACGATAGAGCGATCCTTCTTTGTACCTCTTTTGCTGTACAGTTTTCAAAGGAAACTGATTGACCTAGGTAGGTGTACTCTCTCACGTATTCAATTATTCCACCATCTACTACTATATCCAGGGATGTTCCATTTGTCAGTATCTTTGTTTTGGATGTATTGATCGATAGACCGACCTTCTTACTTTCTCTTGTGAGGTCGTTTAGCATTTGTGCCAAAGTTGCCGGGCTTTCGGAAAATACCACAATGTCATCCGCGAAGCGTAGGTGGCTCAAGTGTTCTCCATTTATATTCAGTCCTTGATATTGCCAGTTTAAGTTTCTGAAAATGGTCTCTAGTACGGCCGAAAATATTTTAGGTGATAAGGGATCGCCTTGTCGAACACCTTTTTGGATGAAAAATTCTTCCCCTTCTCTTTCCAGTCTGACTTTAGCACAGCTTTTTGAATATATACTGTGTATGATGCTGATGTATTCTTCATCTACGCCTTGTTCTACCAGTGATTCCCAAATAGCGTTGAACTCTAAGCTATCAAACGCCTTTTTAAAATCGATGAAGCACATATATAGAGTCATTCCGTACTCGTTAGCTTTTTGTATTATTTGTGTGACTACTTGGATATGGTCTAGTGTTGAGTAGTTTTTGCGAAAGCCTGCCTGTTCAGGAGGCTGGTTCTCGTCCAGTGTCTTCGTCAGTCTTTGTAGTATTATTTTTGAAAAAATCTTGTATAGGTTTGAGATAAGACTAATTGGTCTGTAGTTTCCCAAGTCACTCCTGTCACCCTTTTTATGTAGTAGCGTAATTGTGGATTTTGACCATTGTTTAGGCGTTGTTCCTGTATTGATAATGTTGCTGAATAATGTCTGGAGTGGGTTATGTAATGATTCTGATACTGACTTCAGTACTTCGTTGGTTATATTATCATCTCCGGGTGTCTTGTCATTTTTCTGAGATCGTATTGCATGTTCTATTTCAGATACAAGTACGCTATTCAAGGGTGTTAAATACGTTGTTTGGGTGTTATTTTGAAATTGTAAGGGTTGTGGCGTTTCTGATACGTCCGATGTGTAAAGTTCTTCGTAGAAACTTGTCGCTTCATTGATTATTTCCGGTCGCTTGTATGTTAGTTTACCACGTTTATTTTTAAGATTAGCGGTCCATTGTGTTTTATTTCTGAGTTCTCTATAGGCTTTTTTTACTCCTCCTGTCTTCTCTATATATTTTTCGAATGTTTCTTGTCTATGTATCTGTTTTTCTTTGGCCATCATTTTGTTTATTTCTTTACTTATTTTGGTAATTTTTGTTTTGATTTCTTTTGTTCTTTTGCCTTTATACAGTTGTTTGCGCTCTTGTAATAATTCCCTTAAACTTAGGCTAATAGAGTTTCCGGTATTCATTTTGATTCTAGGTAATTCTTTGAGAAGTGATTTCATTTCTTTTTCGAAGTTATTGTACTGCGTTTGCACGTTGGTTGAACTGTTCACGGACTCTTCAAACTTATCTTCCCAGTACTTTCTACCTTCTCTTGAGAGTTTTGGTACATTACGAGCTTGTTGGGAGGCAACTTTCACAAATTTTCTATTTCGTTTTTGTTTTGTTAAGACTTTGCACCTAATCATTCTGTGGTCTGTATAGAAATTCAGATTATTTATGATGTCAAAATTGTGTATGTGTCTGGGTTGATTTGTCAAAATATAGTCAATTTCATTAAAGTATTTCGTATTTGGCGTGCTCCAAGTCCATTTATTGTGAGTCTTCCTTTTGAACATACTGTTTGTAAATTTAAGGTCGTGTTCCAATGCGAACTCGACAAGTTTTCGTCCGCGTTTACTCCTATTTCCATGAGAGTACTTTCCGAATATTTTTTCCTCGCCTGGTCTCATCTGGCCAATTTGAGCATTAAAGTCTCCCATAACAACCAGATGTTTTGTGTCTAAGGAGTCTATGGCGGTGTCGATTGTGTCGTAAAATTGTTCGATATCCTCTTCACTACTTCTCTCAGTTGGTGCATAGGCCTGAATGATTGACCACAACGTTTCATCTGGCATGGATATCTCCAGAGCAGCTACTCTGTCGGAATAAGCTTTCAGACTTATGATGTTGTTTTTAAGATATTTTTTGAGTAAAAAACCAACTCCGTTTCTTCCATTAGTACCAGATGTGTGGTATAAGATAAAATCGGGATACTCTTCTATTATTTCTTCCTTTCTTCTTACCTCACACAGGCCTATGATGTCCCATTTTAGTTCTTTTGTTGCCATATTTAGTTCCATAATTTTGCTTTCTGCCAGTAAGGTTTGTACATTAAGGCTTCCTATGAATAGGTAATTTTGTTTCTCATCTGTTTTTTCTTTTGTGGAGTGTGTTTGTTTTGGGGGGTTCTGGTCGTACTCCTCCACGGTGACCAGCCGGATTGGAGGAGATGGAGAGGCCTTTCTTAGATGTTTTTTGGAGTATTCTGCTTATTATTGCTTTGGCGCACTAGAGGTACTGCTTCTGCGCTTCTGATAGGTTGCTGCAGGTAAGTTGTGATATCGTTCGATATTTTATTTCTCTTTGATAGCAGATACCTCGTTGTGTTGTCTTTTTTTGCTGCATCTTCCTTCCCCAGCGTATCAGGAGAATGAGATAGCGATCTCTTTTTAGTTCGTGAACCCTCGTTGCTTATGTTTTGTTTTGTTTTTGGTTCTAATGTGACAATTTTATCGTAGCGAAGCACTACGTTGTTTCCTTGCTCCCGTTGGAGCCTTAATTCTTCTTGTAATTCTTTACGTTTTTGTAAGACTTTCTGGGGGTAGTCCTCTTTGATATACATGTTTGTATTTTCCAAGCATTTACTATTTTTTAAAAGCTCTATTTTCTTGCCCAATGTTGTTAGGGTTACTACTATCGGTCTGATATTTTGATTTCTTTTCCCCATTCTTCTCACTGTGTCAATTTCAAACGGTTGGCATTCTATGTGCATAGTATTTTTTATGATGTCTAGAACTATGTTTTGTAGGTCGTGGTAGTTACGTTCTGTCTCATCTACTCCAAAAAATAGCAAGTTTTTCTTTCTGATCTGTTTTTCTATGACATCTATGGTTGCTTGTTGCTGCTCCACTTTTATTTCTAGCTGTCTGGTTCTTGATTCAATAATGTTGAATTTTTCATTTATGTTTCTGTTTATCGATTGTGTTATATTTTCTTCCATGTTTCTTATTAAATTCAAAATTACTTACCCTAAAATACCTACATTAGCAGCAGCACACGAGCAGATTTCTGGTGTAATGACAGTCAAATGCTTAGCTCTTTGGCAGATCTATAATAAAAAAAAACAAAACGAAAGCAAGCGTAACTTGTTGAAACCTATAAACCTTACTAAAAAATATTTAACCAAACCAAAAACTTTATAAAGCACAAATTTAAATTCAACTTTGCACCGACACGATGCAACACTATTAAATTATTTAATCCAATCAGAGTGTTGCCAACTTATCTATTCAGTGAGAGGGCGCTACTACCGAAAATTGTGAAACAAAAGATAGTTATAATGTCAGCGAGGCGAAATGAAATGGGTTCATTAGTCCTTCGGGCAACTGACGAAATAAAATTGTGGTTATAATAATAAAATTGTATTAGACCATTTTGTACTACTCTAATGAAAAAGATCAAAGTTTTTTTATGCAAATGATAGACAAACGGCCCACCTGATAAGCGGTCAGCATCGCTCATAGACACCAACAACACCAAGGGGCCTACTCTGAAGGAACTTTTTACTTTTTTCTCGAGCCTATTCATTATGGCTAGGAGGTAGCGTATTTTTTGATAAAAAATATTTTATTTAATGTTTTTTGTAGACAATTTACGCTACACTATCTAGCCTTAAATTAACCACCTACCTACACATAACAGAGTCTTTGGTAGCCCCCATGGGGGTGATGCATGGGATTGTTGGGGGTTAGAAAATAGGTAATCTTGTGTACAAATTCAATAAATTGCCCGTTTGCTTCCTTTAAATAATGAGTGTGCTTCTCATTCACGTCGCGACCTCTGTTCTCTTGTCTAAGAGAGGCTCCGAGAACAGCGGGTATCGTCATCAGCTTAGCTAAAGCCACTCCTGGACGTAGTAAAATGATTCGTTCCCATTTTGCACTGCTCAGACGATAACTTTTCTTAGGTCAAATTATTAACAGACGTATATTTAAAGATTCTTGATGGTCAGCTGGTAGCTGGTAGCAGGTAGCTGCGGGGTAAGTATTCCTGCATCACAATTCATTCAGGCGATCGCTGAATCCACCTTTAGTTTCCAATTTTTGTTTGAATTTGAAAATCGAACACGTCAGTTCACTCGAACGAACCGAGTTGCAGGAATCTGTCAGACGATTGTGTAATTCTGTTGCAATCAAAAGTTTTATATTAACAATTAAATGATACCTTTAAACTAACAAGAGCCAGCGATCACATATTTAGTTGCCATAATTTTTAGACCACTTCACTTAGTTACTTAGTTTCATAAAGCGAAATTCCCATTCGCTATCTCATGTTTATTACGTCATCATTCGGTGTTGTTGCAATCGTTCCTTCAATTCGTTTTTAATGCAATCGTAGCTCAAAATAATATCAAAACTGGCAAATGCGACTAGGTTTTGATTGTAACAAAAGATACGCAAACTTACCTCATTGTTTTCAGCCATGAATCTGCAAACTGAATTCAACTGACAAATCAGCTAATTTGGCAGTTTGCAGATATACTATAAAACATCCCTTCGTTTTGTGACTCGTGGCCTTCAGAGCAGTAATATAAGGCTGTGTTCATAGCCCACTTATTAGGGTTGCAAGCGAAAAAAAGGCAGCAATACACAAGCAGAACCACGCACGTGACTTGCGCTCAAATCGCACCTAATGACTTTGTAATGTTTCGTACAGACGGACAAGCCTTGTACTAATGCCTGTTCGCTGAGCCGTTTTAAGAATACCTCTGCGGATTTTTGATGTTCTTTTTTATTACTAGCGGCCGCCCGCAATTTTGCACGTGGGATTTTTTAAGTGAAAACTTCTTGAGGTTGAACTTTTTTTGAGGTGGGAATAACCAACCAGACCACGTGACACGTAAGCGACTACTCTTCGGAAAAGATCGGCGAACTTCGTCAAAAGTCGACCTCAGTGACCGGGTTTTTTCTCGTTCCGATCATTTTCGGTTTTATTAGTAGCCGCTAATCAATATTACATTCTATGCTTGTTTTAAGTACTTATTATTTCAATTAGTCAAGTGGTTATGAAGTGATTTAGCCACCAACATCTACTTTCGCATTTATTTATTTATTATTGTATAAAATACTTGTTCTCGGTGGGGATCGAACCCACGACCTACGGCTTAGAAGACAGAGCTACTACCAACTGAAGGAAGTATTCTTTATAAGAGCTTAGTTCACTTACACACTCACTCGTGTATTCTCAAAGTTTTTTAAATTAAATGTGACAAAGGTAAACACTGCATTTCCCTAAATTAGCTAAAACTTTTCAGTACGCTTACGAGTTTTATTTTTCATATTATTTCCATACGTGCCTCGCCGCGGCAATATGGAGATTTTAAAATTGAAATTTATATACCTTTAGGAGCAGTTAAAATGTGACCGGCTCGCTGGGGTGTGGCCGTAGTGTCAGCGTTGCTTTCATGTTACTAAAATAACTTTGTTTATTTGTTCAGCATAGAATTAAGAAAACTTGTGAGCGACGCAAAAAGTACGATGTGTTTTTTTTCTGTTGGTACCTTTCTATAATTAGCATTCATTTTTATTTTGGTGTTTGTTTCGTTACGTGATTCGATAAAAAATATACAACCGAATTGAGAACCTCTTCTTTTTTATTTGAAGTCGGTTACAAATAAACAAGCATGAATGTAAGAGTGACTACCAAAAAAAAGAGTTACTACTCTACGATATTCGATTGCAATATCAACCTCTGATCTATATTTGAATATAATTTGATAAAACTTCTGTCTAAGTTCCAACTAAAGCCAATTTCATTTTGCAAGCAACATTTTTAGATAAACTGCTGTCTAACCAATACTAATAAGTAACTAGTAAATTAAGTTGGGTTTTTTGCATTAAATATAGTGAAACTATTATATTTTGTTCAAAGAAACTTATAATTAAACAAATGATTAAAAAAATTACAAAATACAGAAAAAACAGTTGAGATATTTATCTGCAGACCGCTACAAACGATCTAGACATAGCTCGACTGAACCAAATTAGTTTGATGGAATCGTCCCCAAGACGCTGGCGGCATTGCTAATGGACAAGTTGTATAATGCCTAGTTAGTAATATTATTTGTTTCCTGAATAATTATAACAAAACCTTATCCGCTACAATTCCACCCAAACCATGTTTATATACCGTTATACAGTACCAGCCATAATATAACTGTAAAATTGTCTTTTTTGCACCTGCGTTTGTCTTTTCGTGAAAATAAAAATGTATTTAGCCACATAGAATTTAGGTGCCTAATGTTTATATAACATTCAAAATCTTTGATGCTTTTTATGTTATACTAGCAGCCTGTCCCGGCATTGCATGTGTCAATATTTATTTTTTAAACACATAAATATAGCTTAAGTTACTCAGGGTGAATGTAGCTTTCCAATGGTGAAATATTTTTGAAAAATTTACAGTAGTTTTGAGTTTAGTAATTACAAACATACAAAAATACAAATCTCTCCACTTTATAACGTAAGTATAGATAACTGTTTCTACGCAGTCTGAATATCAGTATTATAATTTTTGTAATACTTTCTGGCCTGTTTCAGCAACAATTTCAATTTTGGCAAATGAAAACAAACAAACTTTTCAAAGAAATAGGGCAATGATGCTTTTATTATTTCTTATTTTACAGACACAATAAACATGGAACATCTCAGCACAGGACCGCACAGAGTGGAGGGGATTAAAGGAGGCCTTTGCCCAGCAGTGGGACATAGAAGGCTCATAATAAAAATAATAATAATAATAAATATTAGCAAAGCTTGTGATCGCGGTAAGTCGGTGGTTGGAGAGGGCTCAGAATCGTTTTTCTATTTTAGTAGCACACAATGAGCTTACCTCATTGTGTGGCTCGTCCGGAAAAGCACTACCACCGTGCCTATTTCTGCCGTGAAGTAGCATTGTTATGTTTCAATGTAGGGGTGCCGGTGAGGGATTGGCACGTGAGGCTGAATATCTGTATGCCTCAGGTTAATGGACGCAGGGCAGTGCGTTGAAAGGCACGTTTCTGACGTGCGTGATCCAAGTTTGGATTCATGCGATGGTTACCACCACATTCTTGTTCTTTAAGCAAGTTGTATAAAAAAGCTTTCTACCTGGAAATGTATGGGAAAGACCAATGTTCAGCAGTGGCCTTCTCAGACTGATTATGACAATGATTAGTAATTACATTTCTGTTATATTATAACCCCTTCCCACCGGTGCATGATATCGCGCACCAGCCCGCACCAGCTCGCACGACACACCATAGGAACGGTCTCGTGCGCCGAGGTGCGCGGTAGCACAGGAGCTTTTTCTGTGTGCGTTGCCGTGCGTCGTCGTGCGCGGTGCGTGATGATCTGCAGAACCACACACCGTAAGAAGACAGCATTACACTGATCAATGTTTATTTTAATGTAATAGGCCTCTAGTTTTCGGTACCTACTTTTTAAATTAACGATGTTAAGAGCAGAATAAATGTAGAATGGATGAAAAGGTTACAGGTCACAGGAACAACGTGTGATTTGCAAATGTCTCATATACTAAGGGGAAGAATAACAAGACGGTTATAAGACCTGTCGATCTGAGTGTTGGGTCACCAAAGGGACTGATGAAAGAAGAGTGCAAGCAGCGAATATGCGAATGTTGAGATGGATGTGTGGAGTGACGAGAGTGGATAAGTTAAGGGAGTATTTTAGGGTCAGTTTGAAAGTGGCGTGACTAAATAGATGAAGAGCAATCAGTTTACGTGGTACGGGCATGTCATGCGATGGGAAGAGTGTCATGTAACGAGAAGAGTGCTAAATATGAATGTGGAGTGGTATAGAAGCAGAGGTAGATCAAAGAATGGATGGATTGTGTGAAGGATGACATGGGTAAGAAAGGAATGACTGCTGAAATGATGACTAATAGAGGAGAGTGGAGAACGAAAACCTGTTGTCCCGACCTCACATGAAGTGGGACAAGGACAACAAAATGATGATGAGCCCTGCCGGTCATCTTCTACCCATTTTACGTAATCAAATAAAAAAACTTCAATCAATCAATCTACAAACCACGTACCAGATCACCCTAAACAAATATCACGTTGTTTTGATCGGTGGAGGGTGAAAAACTATTTTCCGGAATACTCAACCCCCATATTAAAGTGGAAGAGTCTACTGAGTGACAGTTCCATCCTAACCCTTGTTTATAGCCGTTGGTTATACTAGCCGATACGATTATAAAAAAACTGGGATTTTTTAGCCACAAAGCATACAACTAGAAAATAAGTTTAGTTTAATAGTAACGCCATAAAAATATGTCTGCCATTGTGTTTGACGATAGGTGCATAAAAAAAATTTGATCACAAAAAAATAAAAAATGTGTTACAGAGATTCAGTCTATGTATTATGTTATTTGCAATGTCAATCTTTCTTTTATGTTGTTAAACATAAAACTGCTCCAAATTTGGCTGCAACCTTTCGGCAGAAATTTTTAGAGGCAGGATAGAAGCGTCATCTAGTATAGACGCACAAAAACTCTGTGGCACAGATAAATAGAAAATCAAATCCCAAAGCGGGTATGAAATCTGTGGCTCTCTATTGTCATGGATGTTAGCGGGATGTTACGTTTGTGGTACTACACCGTCACTGGCATATTTTCTGTTGTTTTCATACATTTGACATAGCGACGATTTGAAGCGTGTGGCGGCTACCAGCGTCAACCGTGTGCGTCCATGTAAAATGTATATATGAAAACTACAGGCAATATGCCGGTGGCGGCGTTTTGTGGCTGTGGCCGGAGACCCGTGTGCGGCGACACTTAGTGAGACGTGTGTCGTATCGGATGCTATGAGGAGCCTTCGAAAGGCCAAGGTTTTTATTTGCTCAGTAAATTGAGAAGGTTAAGAGTTCGTTTGTTAAATTGAACAGATGACAGGGTCCTTGTCAGAATTAATGCTGTGCGGACAGGAAATGAAACTACAGGCGAAGGCCAATCTAGTGAAGTACACTTTGTACGGGATTTCTAAAGAAATAGAAAAGTGGTTGAATTCTACCAAAATTATTTTTCTGAATTTGGCCGGAGTCTAGGTTTGTATTTTTTTACAACAAAGTAGACAACCAAGCATATGGCCCACCTGATGGGAAGCGGGTACCATAGCATATGGACGCTTGCAATACCAGAGGCATCACTCCTTTTTAAAGAATCCCGTGCTATATAGGCCTTAGGGAAAACCTCAGCAAAAAGACCATTTGTATAAAAATATTATCTGTTCTTGTTTTTGACAAGTCTTAAAGAGAGACGGAAATATTTTTATCTGTCGAATAGTGTTCTAGAATGAGCGATGATGAATTTTCGTCAATTATTATTCCACAGCTCAGTAGATACAGTAGCTATACGAGTAGGTTTCTGATCTCTGTGCTATAGGCGATGGCGATAGCGATCAGCTGAAACGCTGTCAAATATCGCTGTCATATTTGACAGCGTTTCAGCTAGATGCTAGATGTGCGCAAGCTTTAAAGGCCTGCACACACCTAGGTCGCTGGCGATCGCGATCAATGAAACGCTGTCAAATTCGATAGCGATATTTTCCAGCGTTTCATTAATCGCCATCGCCAGCGACCTGGAAGTGCGCAGGCCTTATGTGGTTCCACTATTTGCTTTGCTTTGACCTTATTTTTGTCACAAACTGAATTTTGTACTCCATTTGTAACATGCACATTTAGATCTCTCTATTTGTTTTATAGAACTTAAAGTTCAATTTGTAATATACCCATCTATAGCACAGAGACTAAGTTACTAATACTATCTACCGAGTTGTGGAGCCAATCAAGAAATGCAAACCTTTCAAATAATTACTTACGCGTATCACAGCTACTAAGGTCCAATTTCACCGTTAAACGCGTTTAACTAAACTCGTTTATATGTACGTACACAAAAGAAATGCAACGACATTGACAGGTCTTTAAGCGCGTTTAGAGAAAAATGTACCAACTGAATGCATAAACGAGTTTAAACGTCAGTAGAACGCGTTCAATTTCAACGGTGAAATTGGACCTTAGTTACATTGAATAGCAATCAAGGTATCCTTGACACCGTAACTTAGTAAGATACGTAATCTCGCTCTAATAGATTCAAGTAAGATAACTTTGAGAATTCGGGTCAGGTCGACTTGATAAGGAGTAACTTTCTTACCGCCAAATGTGAAGTTCCCTTCCGAGTTTAATGGAGATAGTATTTAATGTGGTAAGTTATTGAAATAGGCCCGGGTTTGTAGAGCTTAAATAATAATAGCCAGTTATTGAAGTACCTGGCTTTGAAGTTGTAAAGTTTATTCAATGGTACAGTCAGAGTCAAACCCAGTCGTGTACTGTTTGAGAGTAGCTGGCGATTCGTTTTCTGTCATTTCGAGAAGGAACATAGCTTTTTGATTTTAATTGTTTTTCTGGTGTTATTTTGAGTTCTGTTGTGTAATTTCGGTGGTATTTTAACCAACATTACTTGAGGTGCTAGCTGAAAGTGTTAGCAATTGGAATTAATGTGTAATATGTGATATTCTGATTTGATCGAAAATGTTTCTGATGGATTTGGAAGAAACTGCCATCTTTCTTCCAAAGACAATTGGGTTAGGGCCGACCTGACAGACGACTGACGATTTGACGGAAAAGTATTTTATCTATGTAATATATTATCATCATTCTCATTAAACTACTCGACACTGGCAAAATTGGTCCGAAAAGGACAGATGCCATTCATTAAGAAGAAGAAGAAGAGAGTAGCTGGCATAGTGCACATACATTTTTGAACAGAAAAACTTATTGGTACACGACTGGAACCCAAGACCTTAGGATCGGAAGGCCGCTACTAACCACTAGGCCACCAGTGCATTATTTTATTTTAACAACCTATATTTTGTATGACGCAACAATATTCTATTATACCTGTGTTTTCTATGACGCAACGCAAACTGAGCGTTCAAGTCTTCGTTCCAGCCACAAACTGCGGTCAGCGCTCACTATACTTGTGGTCGCGTTTCAATTAAAACGTATACATTTTCATTGTCATTACACTATCAAATACTGATGAGGGAAATTGACAATAATTAGAGTAGCTTTAGCTATTAGAAATTGCAAAAAAGAGAATAATTAAATTATTTTTTAAACAAACACGTTTTTTTACGAATTTGGTATTTTTGTGTGTATGTTTGTAATGAATAAACTCAAAAACTACTGTGCCGATTTCAAAAATTCTTTCACCATTGGAAAGCTACATTCACCTTGAGTAACATAGGCTATAATATGTTTAAAAAATAAAATGTCCACCCGTGCGAAGCCGAAACAGGCCGCTAGTACAAAATAAAATAGTTTGAGACGATTGACAAAAGCTGTCTTAACCATTTTAGTGGCTGCCACGAGTGGCCCAGTGGGAGGCGAGAGGGGAAAGTCACCCCTTGATGCTTACTTTGTTTATTTTAATTATTTCTTTAATTTAAAGTTTCATGTCCTAGCAAACTGTTGCAGACGTGTTCACCCTCTAATTGAATTCCTTGAAGCTGCTTTACTATAGAACAAAGTCTGAAAAGTAAAAAAAGAGCTTTCTTTGTTCTGTGCAAACATTTATTTTCTCGTAAGTGTGTAAAGGGTGTATCAGTACAGTTCTCAAAAATATATTTAAGGTATAATATAATAAAATAAATATACATTTTTTGTAATTTTTTTTTATTGATTTTGTAGTGTTTACTACACTTAAGGAAAATCACAAAGATTTTTATAATGTCCCAAAAGTTAAGAGCCGAATGTGAGGGCGGGGTTCAAATCCCGCTCGGCTCTTAACTTTTGGTACATTATAAAAATACATTTTTTGTATCTAAAAATAGATAAAATGATATCTTATTATAACTAGATTTAGTAATTCTCATGTAAGTGACGTTAGTCTTAATGAGAAAATAAAGTTCTTTAACCGAATAATGCCTGTTGGAGCCCAAGTTATCACAATTTGGAAATTTTGAAATACACACAATACATCAACATTGTCTATAGGATTCAACATTTTACAAAAACTAAAATAATTTATTTAGAAAACTAGGCATGGCAAGAATCTTTATTTTGTGTTGTTTATTAATAATAATAAAAATAACTGTTGGTATTACTTATTAATAAAAGTAGGAAAAAATCTCGAAAAATCTGAAAATCAATTCGAAATGGAATATCACTAGGACAATTTTGATGTGTGTAGTAAAGTGGTGACTGGAAGAGAAAAACCTGTTGTGCTGACCCCATGCAGCGTTTAGTGTTTATTGTATTTTAGCGCTAGTAGAAATTGAGATGCATAATTTGAAGATCTTGTTATTTTATTATCAAGTGTAGTACACCCTGTCTTGATAATATTCTAGTTTCATACACAAGTTAATTTTCTAATGCAGACAGCACTTTCTTATTGAAGAAAAAGAAAAATGAATAATGTTTGCAAATTGCTATTTTCAAGATGTATTTTATTATGAGTGTTTGGAAAAACATTTATTATCATAATGCTTAAAAATTAATGCTTAAGTAATGTTTTTCTCAACAAAAATATTGTAAACATTTTTTGTGTTTTGTTTATTTCTTCCACATAGGAAAGATTGAAAGCACATTTACTAAAAATCAAACTGTGTTTATTTTTTTATTAATTAATATAATCTCAACTATGTTACTCATGTAAACTGGCACACACAATAAACTAAAATAAAAATATGAGGAGTACCTTGTGACCGGAGTGCAAACGATGGAAGAGAGCAAGCGAGACAGTTTTACTCAAATTAGTATGTAAATACTATTACTATTAAGCCTGTAGTGTCCCACTGTTGGGCAAAGGCCTCCCCCCATTTACGCCAGTCAATACGATCCTCTGCTTTAAGTTGCCAGTGCCGCTCGAAAGCGTCCAGCTCATCCCTCCATCTCATGCGAGGCCTGCCGCGACGCCGCCTCACTGTGTCAGGGCACCACTCGGTAATAGTGTAAATAAGTTTCCACTGACCCATTTATTGTATTCTGAGGTGTTTCAAGTCTGTACGTCTGTACAGTACTGGTCTAATTACAGCATTACTGTCATAACTTCTAAGCTAAGGCTTATTTATAATGCATGCTCCTAAAAGGATAACACTAAGCTAATTGTTTTTGCAACAATAATCATTAGTGCTAAATTAAACTTTTGAATTTGCTGTTTGCCCTAATTTCTAGGATAATTCGATTATTGGATGATAAATATTTTATAGATATTAGTAAGTTGTTTTGTACATTGCCTACGTCTCACTAAGTTGGAGTGGCACCACACTGGAACTGCATTATTATTTTTTATTTTTGGTTTGTTATGGAACAAAAAATTATCTTGTTAGCCTCTGCTAACACATTTCTTAATGTTTTTTAAGGAAGTAAACAGGCCTTTGCATCTAATGTAGATGATTTTATATAGCGTCAGGGGCAACTGGTGATTACACAAGCCCTATTGGTGGGACGCTATAGTGCCTGGGACAGGATTTTAGATGCAATAGGCTTGCCCAGCACCTATATACCATCCTGACAGTTCAGTCGGCCAAATCAACAGGAAAGACTTGGTCAATACGTGCGGAGCTGACTAAGCCGCGGGTTTCCTCACGATGTTTTCCTTCACCGTTTGAGAGCACTAGCATTGTCGTGGGTTTGAATCCAGTCGTGTACCAATGAGTTTTTCTGTTGAAAGTGTATGTACAAAATGGTATATAATATTTTTGAATAGTTACAAAACAGGGGGGTATTCATTTTTGCAAGAAATAACATGGTGCCAACGTTGATGTGTGGAAATTCCTCCTTCCTTCACCTTCTTAAAGATTTTACTGAAGTTCCGAGAGATCTTAAATAATGATTTACGTACCTGAATGCTTAAATACATGTTTCAGATGACGACGATGATGATGATCATTTGACCTTTGAAAATTGATCGTTGTTACGAATTTATGTAAAAACATACCACATTCTCAACGATATTGAACTCTTTTCTTAGTGTGTTAGGGTACAAAATGTTTCCTTATAAGTTTAGTAAACATACAGCCACACTCAGAAAGCTTCATTAACTTAGTCCTAATGAGCGATTAACTAATTAGCATTAAATCTGTTAGTTAGAGGTACATCCCAGAGACATAATTTAATGGTTCATTAGTTAATGACACTTTAAGGTATTCGTAGGGCGGAGCATCATCGATTCTCGGTCGATTCACTCGATCGATTGCAAATTGTACAGCAAACTTACTTCTAACTGTCAATGTCAAGTCAAATATTTTCATAATGTCAATGTCAAATAACATTCAGAAGGAATATTGTATGTAAGTCAAAAGTTCATTGAGGTTGTTGTTTTGTTTATTTTGGTTGGAGTCTATGTTCGCTGGGAAAATAATAAAGTTTTAAGTGGTTCGCCGGGAAAAAATAGTTAATTGTTTCCGGGCTGGATTGTCCCATCCAAGATAGGTGGATGCAGATTACAATGGGATTGGATATAATTTAATTTAATTTTTTAGTTTTATTTATGTATCACTTTGTCATTTTAATTTGATTTTATTTGTGTGTTATTTTATTGTGTACCTGCATTATGGATTTGTATAATCTGAAATAAATAAATTAATAATAAAAAATAACTAGAAAAGGCTAAAATACAATTAGAGGAAGTTAAGAAATCTAATCCTCAAAATATTTTTTTGTTAATATGTATGGTAAAATAGGTAGTACCTAATTTAAGATAGGTATTATATAAAACACCTTCCCACACTATTTCTGGTTTAAATTTGATTTTTTGGTGTAGTTTTTTTTACACATTGAATAATAAACATAACACACAATACAAAGCGAATCACAAAAATAAAGATATAACCTCAAACGAAATGACAAAATCAGTCATTAAATAGTTAAGTGATGGTTTTGCTATACTTAACTTTAATTGCCATTAGAGGGCGCTAATGAACCGTTAACTGACTCTGAGAGTGACTTTTTTCAAATCTACACTAAGGAACGACTTAAGTAGCCATTAACCAACTCTGAGTGTGGCTGATAGATCGATTAGTAAGCTAACCACGGGAAGAGACCATTAGACCGAGCAAATGTTTGCAATATCAAAGTATTGGTAAACGATATGGCTAAAGCAAAAAAATAAGTATCTAAGCTTAGATTGTACACACGGATACTGATTAGACGTCACTGTTTTTAATGTTCTTTTGTGTACTCTCTAGTCCCAAAGCAGAGCTAATAAGGGAATTCTTTTTTTATTTACGGATAGCTGATATAATATTTAACGTATTTTTTTTGTGCATACATACTTATGTCACAATATAAGACCCAAACAGAAAACAAACATAAACGAAAATATCCACCACACAAATATATTTTGTCGAACACGCCCTCCATCGTAGAAGAATTTGAACGGTGTTTATCGTAAGCGCGAATAATGTTGCTGTTATTTCTTTTGTTCTACAAACGCACTGTCTCTTTCCTACCATTCTATAATCGTATGAAGCTATGGATAGGTTGGGTATACCGCATGATTGTGTCGTTTGATGTGTTGCTGACTGGAAACATCATTGTATAACGATATTGCCAAAATGACAGGTTTACGCATTTTCTTTATTTCATATTTAACATCAGTATTTACCATGAGCCCTGTCTGGCTCTGTCTCTGGCTATGGTTTTGAGTCTGTGTGAATGCTCACCAGTGCACTATACTGTGTGTGTGACGTTTTGACGTGGGATTTATGTAGTCAACACTCACACAGACTCAAAACCAGAACCAGAGACAGAGCCAGACAGAGTTCATGGTAGGCCGGCTGTCCGTATAAATCCCATTGCTGGACATTGGCCTCTTCTATGCAATTTTCAGGAATAACGATTAAATGCCCTTCAACCACCAACTTAACGTGATCTTTACAATGCAATAAACACCACATTTCTTATATTATGTGTTTTTTGTTCGTCATGTGTCTAAAGTTAGAGGGCTATCTGGTTCCCATATTACAAGCTCTGCTTAGTTTGGAGCTAAATAGTATTTCGTAAATTGTTTTTTATTTATTCTTTAGTCCCATCAACTCCCATCTTAAAATAAGACAACTATGAATATGCAAAAGAAAACTCCAGTTACCCGACATTACCGTGAGAATGACCCTGAAAACCACCTAATTATTTAACCTGTAGAAACCTCCGGACCTTTTCGGCCACCAAAAGATTTAAGAAGTCAATAAAGGCTATGTTTTACACCGAAATGGAACATCTATAGACCTCTAAACCATTGGAATAGCTTCATCCGTCTTCTTAAGGGTTAAATTGGGAGTTGTGCTGAATGGAGAAAAAATGGGGTTAAAACGGGTTTCAAGTCACGTATTTATGGACACGAGACAAAGATACGACGTTTTAGGCCTTTCAAGCTTAAAACCTTGCGGATATCTAGGCGTTCTGCGATGGCGATCAATGAAACGCTGCAAAATATTGCTAAATGACTTGGCAGATACTCAATGAAGAAACATTTTGTCAAAATCGGTTCAGCAGTTTGGCTATAAAGTGAAATGAAGTTTAACAATTTGAGAAACTGTTTTCAAATTTTTAAAAATCACTTGTTTTACCTTCTATTTTATATTTTATTTATTGATTTTTTAAATCCTTTTTAGCAGAAAAATAATAATAATAATTATAATATAATCCTTTTTATTTTTTAAATCCTTTTTTTTTATCCTTTTTAACAGTAGGTAAATGTCAGAGGCATTTCATTAATTTCTGTCAAATTTGACAGTTGACTTGAACCTTTTTTTCTTTGATCTGCTATTTTTAAATATTTACCATCGAACTCTCTTTCAGTGGACTGGACGTCAGGTACTAAACGTCTCATTATTAACCCCCGATTAATTCATAGGCCCCTGCCTCGTGTACATCCCTTTTCTCGTACATTCCCTTTCTACGGGCATTAAGCCAACACCACAAGGTGGTAGCATTAAATTATTAAACCACAAACGCGGCTGAGCCGGAATGTCGGTCGCAACATCATCTGTTGACCAACCTGAGGAATTATTCAATGATGTGAGAAGTACTGAGAACCGTGCGTTAGTGTCCTTTACCCCTACCACAAGCTCTGTCTCTAGCTTTGGTTTTGAGTCTTTAAGGGGGTACGATTTCCATACAAACTTAATTTACACAACTATGGGCGAATAAACTATTAATGTACACTGAAATAGCTGTAATAAGCTTTAACAGTGGTCCTTATTACCGGCCAGTTATATAAAGTTAGAGTGTCAGCCGTTGGTCGTGGCAGTCGGGGCTTCAGAAAAAGAATGACGAAAAAATTACTTTTTTGGTTTTTTATTAATATTTCTGTTATCCTACAGTTTTCTCCAACTTTATATAACTGGTCGGCAATAAAGACCACTGTAAAATTCTATTACAGCTATTTCAGTGTACATTTATACTTTGTTTGCCCATAGTTGTGTAAATTCAGTTTGTATCGGAATGAGTGCTGACTAAATAAATCCTACGTCGAAATGTCACACACACAGTAATAATACACTGGTGAACACTCACACAGACTCAAAACCAGAGCTAGACAAAGCTTGTGGTAGGCCTACTGTCCCATCATAAATAAATAAGTGTTTTTTGGGCCATTTTAAAAGTTATCTTGAAGATTTTTATAATGTCCTAAAACTTAAGAGCCTAGCGGGATCTGATCCCGCGACCTTCTCCTTGGTAAAGGGCTGCAATCACTGCGCCAGAGAGTCGAAAGTTTGGAAAACAGTTCCGTTTCCTGGTTCTAAGATACCTCCCCACCAATTTTTCAGCCAAATTAGTTCAGCCGTGCTTGAGTTCAAAAAAGTGAAACTAACAGACTTTCTTTTATGTAATAGACTAGCAGCTGCCGGCGGCTTCGTTCGCTCTATTCCCGTTACTTTTTCAGGATAAAAAGTATTTTATGTCCGTCTCCTAGTTTTTAGCTTCAAAGCTATCTCAGTTATAAAAAGTGCATCTAGATAGATATCACAATAATGACATCTATCACGGTCTGGAAAAACATAGCCAAGGATCACGATGTCTGGAGGGAATGGGGGGAGGCCTTCGCCCAGCAGTGGGATTCGGAAGGCACAGTAATAAAAGTTACAATAAAAAATTCACATAAACTTTTCTCTTTTTTTTAGAACAAAAGCAACCTAATTAGCTATCTAAAGATTAGTTTGACTGCCTACCCTTACCCCAATGGCTACATTCTCCTGATTATTTCAAAGAAATTCGCCTCAAATAATGTTCCGCCCCATCAATTATCTCAAACGTTCTTATTACCTACCGGATAAGGTAAAATGTCGTTTGGCTTAATTAAAGAGGTTCTGCAAAGACTTCAAAGACACCCTTAATCTTGGCTTTGACTTGTACCTCGTATATTAAATGTCAAGAAATTATTATAAGGGGTGTACGCACGAACGCGTAATGGTGAAACACCATTATGCCACGTGACCTATAAAGGGAGTTTGATCATGCTAGGGGCTTGTTTTAATCATTTTGATTATAACACACTGAATCCACGCAAGATAAACGCGTGACAGATGGTAGAAAATTAAAAAAAAAATGACTTTCAATAATCTCTTAATATCAAATATTATTATCATCAACCTATATTAGTACACTGCTGGACGTAGGTCTCTCCCAAGACGCGCCACTGAGCCCGGGTTTCGGCTCTCCTCCAGTGCTTGCCAGCTACATTTCACAGATCGTCGCCCCACCTTGCCGAAGGGCGTCCTACACTACGCTTACCTAAACGCACCCTCCACTCTTGTATTCGGTTGCTCCAACGATTGTCTGTTCTACGGCAAACATGACCGGCCCACTGCCACTTCAGCTTACTAATCCTTTGAGCTATGTCGACTCCCTTGGTTCTCTGTCGAAAAACCTCGTTCCGGATTTCATGAAATTTTAAAAAATTGCAACAATTTCTATAACATAAAATGGTAAAATGTGCTCCCCCTCCTCTCTGTAACTTCTAAAATAAGAGAACGCAAAAAAATATAAAATGCACATTACCATACAAACTTCAACTTCAAATTGGTTTGAACGAGATCTACTATGTAATTTTTTTTAATACGTCATAAATCGTAAACCGCAATTCACCTTTCATTCAAACAACTCAAATATAAAAAAAAACAACGTACTACAAGAAATTTTATATTATGTTACACACTGCTACAAAACCCTTCATGGGAGAGTCCAACTCGCACTTGGCCGCTTTTATTTAATTTTCAAATAATGGGTTTCTAATAATATGTCTAGCTAAACCTATATACCAATGGGCGCTTCCGGTGGTGAAAAATAGTAGTAAAATATCATAACCAGTGTGAACCAACCTTTAGTTACACGCGTTTCACGACTTTCGTCTGAAATTGTGTGATAATACGCCATTGTAATGTATTATGTATCAAGTACTATCTTTCGGAAGCGAACAAATCAAAATGTTCTCAAATACTCACGAAATGATGAGGCAATTTCTCGTATACTGAAATTATTATAGCTACACATTTATTTATTACTAGCGGCCTGGTGTGTGGAGATTTATGTTTTAAACACATAAATATAACTTATGTTATTTAGGGTGTAGGTATGTAGCTTTTCAATGGTGAAAGAATTTTTGAAATCGGCTCATTAGTTTTTGAGTTTATTAATTATTTACAAACATTCTGTGTTCACAACACAAATATTTTGTTCTCGGTGGGGCGCGAACCCGCAGCCTACGGCGCAGAAGGCAGAGCTACTACCAACTGAGTCGTGACGTCTGTCAACCGTATCAAGTTCGGCAAGTTTATCATGCGCACTTGATGTACGGGTAGGTTTTTCCGCAACTATGCTGCTGGTGGGCCCTTTTTGCGTGATCCTTGACACGTGTTGAACTTTTTTAGGTTCTACAACACGCCGGATTCTTCACGATGTTTTCCTTCACCGTTTTGAGAGTACTAGCATAGTGAACATACATTTTTCGACAGAAAAACTTATTGGTACACGAGTGGATTTGAACCTTCGGATCGGAAGGCGGGACCACTACCACTAGACCACCAGTGCTCTCATCTTAAAGGGCCGGTGGAGGGCGAATTTTCATACAAACGTAATACCAAAATGATAACTAATTTAAGCAGATTTTCACTGTATTATTGTAATAATTGTATTTGTATAGTATTTATCTAGGTTCCTGAACAGTTTAAATTTTAAAATACTCACCTCAAATGAAATTAACGCCAATCACATTTTGCAATGAAAAAAATGTGTAAAATGCGATTGGTGTTTATTTCATTTGAAATAAGTAATTTAAAATAAAAACTGTTCAGGAACCTAGATAAATACTATACGAATACAGTTATTACAATAATGTAGTGAAAATCTGCCTAAACTAGTAATAATTTTGGTATTACGTTTGTATGAAATTTCACCCTCCACCGGCCTCTTAACGTATCTATTATATCCTGAATTACCTTCTCCAGTCTCGTATACTTTAGATCAAGTTTCTGCTCCAACTTTGTGCAATCAGCTACACAGATAACTTTGCCCAGTCGATCCCGATTTCATCTGGGAAGTACCATATTTATTACTAGCGACCGCCTACAGCTTCGCCCGGGCGCTTTATGACCTTGTTTCTGTTATTTTTCGAGATTAAAAATTGTTTTCTTTCTTTCTAAGACGTTTCGAAGTGATCCTTGCAATAAGACGTTTCAAAGTGATCCTAGCAATAAGACGTATCAAAGTGATCCTAGCAATAGGACGTTTCAAAGTGATCCTAGCAATAGGACGTTTCAAAGTGATCCTAGCAATAGGACGTTTCAAAGTGATCCTAGCAATAAGACGTTTCAAAGTGATCCTAGCAATAAGACGTTTCAAAGTGATCCTAGCAATAGGACGTTTCAAAGTGATCCTAGCAATAAGACGTTTCAAAGTGATCCTAGCAATAAGACGTTTCAAAGTGATCCTAGCAATAAGACGTTTCAAAGTGATCCTAGCAATAAGACGTTTCAAAGTGATCCTAGCAATAAGACGTTTCAAAGTGATCCTAGCAATAAGACGTTTCAAAGTGATCCTAGCAATAAGACGTTTCAAAGTGATCCTTGCAATCCTACTAATAAATGCACTTTTGATTTTATTTTTGATTACGTCATTTATTATAATTTTTTGTACTTTTCCCACTTCATGTGGGGTCGGAACAACAGGTTTTCGTTCTCCACTTTCTCAGCTCAGCCGTTCTTGAGTTATAATATAAACACGACTTTCTTTTATACAGATGATTTAAAACAAATATATCCTACAGGAACCATAAATTTTACCAGAATAAAAAGGAGCCCATGAGCTATTTCAGACCATAATCTCTATCTGTGCTAAATTTCATCCAAATCCGTTAGGTCGTTCTAGAGTTATTGAGTAACAAACATTCATCTTTAAAAAAAAAGTATTTAAGTATTATATCAGATATCTGGTTCCCATAGTACAAGCTCTGCTTAGTTTGGGGCTAGATAGTGTTGTGTGGATTGTCCGCATTATACTTACAAACTTCGCATTTATAATCTTAGTGTGATTATGTTATATTGGTCAGACATTTCATCAATTTTGGTCCAGTGGAGCGTGATTGAGCCACAAACAAACATGCCCGAACATCGTATCTCGTATCCTATGAATATATGATATTTGTAGAATTTGTCACATGTTTGGGGTATTGGTAAAGTTACATAATTTGATTTTTTTAAGTTTTTTTTTAATTGCTTGGTAGAGATCACCGTTAGCGGTAAGGCCACCCCTTGTTTTACTAAGTTTGTTTATTTTTAAGCTTAAAACTGTATCCTACTTAGTGTGTCATTTATTTATCCTATTGTTCTCCATATTGTTAATAGTCTTTACTCTAACATTGGATGGTTGGAGTTTTGCTTCCACCGAACCGATCATGATGACATACTTTTGATGCTGTCAGTACCCAGTTAACGAACTTATCTGCAGATAGACACACATGAAGGTTCCCCAAGGCATAGGTATTTAGATTGTACGAACGATAGTTTAGAGTTTGTGTGACCTGTAAGCCTACCATGAGCTCTGTCTGGCTCTGTCTCTGGTTCTGGTTTTGAGTCTGTGTGAGTGTTAATTAAATAAATCCTACGTCGAAACGTCACACACACAAGTGAGCACTCACACAGACAGTCAAACTCAAAACCAGAGCCAGAGACAGAGCTAGGCAGAACTTGTGGTAGTTTCAGTTAGTTTCAGAGCTCCAATACCTAACTACTTTTGGTTCACCTTGTAATTTGATTATCTCAGGAGTTGGTATAGCTAGAGTTTCCTCGAACCAAATGACGGTCGTATTTAAACGGTAGTCGCTTTTTAAAGCTCTCGTTTAAATGCAAAATGGATAAATGTGAGAGATACCTATTGGGGGGGGGGGAGGACCGTCACAAAATAAAAACCCCTTTAGGGGAGAGAGGAGGGAGGATTCTGTTATTTCATACACAATTATCGTAATTCGTAAATTATTATCGTCGGCAACGATTTCGATTAAAATTAAAAGTGGGTTTTCTGGCAATGTGTGTGAATCTGTATTTGCCTATATTTAAGATCTAAACAAATCTATTAAGGGCTCAGAATCGTTCTTCCTGGAAATGTGTAGGGGAGGCCTATGTCCAGCAGTGGACTTCTTCAGGCTGATGATGATGATGATGATGAAGATCTAAAATGTACCATGCTTTAAGCAAATAAATTATTTCATTTCATTCTAGACCTTTTATTTTGGGGTGTATAATATTTAAAAAATATCAAAATTATTACAAATTATGCTCGTAAAGGAGATTTTGACACACTTCTCTGTTTTACGGTCGTTACAAGACGGTTCCCGTTTTTTGAGGGATCGAGAGTCATGACCGACTTGTGTCTAACAGAGTTACCTACCTATCAAAATATCTCTGAGTTACGTCAACGTACCCCCTTAAAGCCTTGCGCATCTAGCGCGATGGCGATGGCGATCAGTGACACGTTTTTATTGATTTTACAGTGTTTACTAGACTTAAAAATCTCAGCATGACAGAATGCAGAATGCAGCATGACAGAAATGACATATTTGAAAACGTATTACGTTGTCGAATATGTCAGTTTCACTGATCGCAATTGCCATCACGCTTCACCAACGCATACAAAACCCAACTTAGCCACTATGACAAAATCACGAAAAATAGCTTTACTAAATCCCTATATACGCAAAAAAACTGAAAAAGATGTGCGTAGGCTTTTAAGTCTTGCGCACAGCATAGCGTTTTGCATACATCCGCACACACTGCTTCAAACTTTGAAAGTGCGATATTTGACATCAATACACTGATCGCCATCGCAGATCGCTTAGATGTGCGTAAGGCTGTACCCTGAGCTGTTACTTCGTTGAAGCTCTAAATTGGTACGTTTATGTTCCAAACCGGGCATAGAACCCTAACCTCTCTGTATCTAACTGTAATATCACTTTCACCACACACTGGTTTGAAATAGGTTTACGGCAAGGAGAATATAACTTTATGCATTTATAAGATAAATAAATAAATAATAAATAATGCAGACAAACCACACAACACTATCTAGCCCCAAACTAAGCAGAGCTTGTATTATGGGAACCAGATAGCTGATATATTACTTAAATACTTTTTTTTGTAAATACATACATAAAATACAATATAACACCCAGACAGAGAACAAACATCTGCGTTCACCACACAAATATTTGTTCTTGGTGGGGATCAAACCCACGCCCGCCAGCGCAGAAGGCAGAGCTACTACCAACTGAGCTGTGAAGGCATAAGAGAGAAAACATCATGCGTTTTTTTTAAATTCACAAACGTCTAAAGCGCCAAAGCACAACGCAAGGCATTATTAACTCTAATACTAAAGATTTAAGGTAGAATTTAGAAACTAGCAGTCTGTTTCAAATGTACTAACATTAATCTATTTATTTATTCCGTGGTATAACCTCCCAAGAGACAAAGTTTCAGTTTTGGAAGCCCAACTGCATGTATGAAGTCTAGACGACTGCATGTATGCAGTTTGGGCTGCATAATTTAGTGGGCTAATTTAGCGTTCAATTGAAAGGTAGGTACTACGTGTTTGTACAAAAAACAAACAAAAAGGCGGCGAAGTTTGACGAACTTTCCCGATGAGGTGTTGGTGACGGTGATGGTATTACCATTTTTTCCACCTCAAAAAATGCTTAACCTTACCTGTAGGCTCTGTCACTGGCTCTGATTTTCAATCTGTGTGAGTGCTCACCAGTATAATAGACTGTTTCTTTGACGTAGGATTTATTTAGTCAACACCCACACAGACTCAAAACCAGAGCCTGTGGTAGGCCTACTCGTTTTAAAAATATTAGAAGGTAGGTACTCAAGATACTTAGGGAAGTCTTCATTTCATAAGGTAGCTAAAATTATAAGAACAATCATCTGTTGTAACTTTTATCAATAATGTTGAACAACTTTCAACAATAACATTATATTTTATCAAAAGCAAAGAAAGCTTTCAAAGTCAGTCATCAAAGTAATTTAAGCGAGTTAATTATTGTTGACAATAAATAACTGACTTTATATTTCTCGGTACTGTTTAATGAAGTTTATCGTATTAATTAAAGCCCTCGCTACACAATGCGGCGTATTTTTGCTAAAGTTCTCAAACGGTGAAACATCGTGCGGAAACCCGCTTAGTCAGCTCCGCACGTATGACCATGTCTTGTGGATTAGGCCGACTAAGCCTTCAGAATGGTATAGGTGCTAGGCAAGCTTATTCTATCTAAAAATCTCAACTTCACTTATCGCTTTTTTTTTATTCTAAGCTTTAAAATTATAACAAACAAAAAAAACAGTGGGAAGTAAAAACTTGATCAACTACGGGTCTATGTCTTTCCCTGGCTGCTTGCGGGTGGACAATCCTCGATTTTTGGCGAAGAAGGTGACGGTTACGTAACAGTGACGTGACTTCTTTGCCCTTTTCACCCCCGAAAAATTCTCAAGCCCGTCTGAAGAAGGTTTCACTGCCTTATAACTGCCTCTTTTCTCGTCAACCTTGAATATTCCTTTTTTTTAGGGCCACCAAAGTGGGAAAAATTTGTTGCTGTAACCTAACTGGGCTTATGTTTGAATCTAGTCTACTGTATCTTATGCTGCCTTCCTACGGTGCGTGGTTCTGCAGATCATCACGCACCGCGCACGACGACGCACGGCAACGCACACAGAAAAGTCTCCTGTGCTACCGCGCACCTTGGCGCACGAGACCGTTCCCATGGTGTGTCATGCAGGCTGGTGCGCGATATCACGCACCGGTGGGAAGGGGCTATAACAACATAAATGGAATAAATTATTTGAATTTGAAAGGAATAGGTATTACATGAATTTGAATTTGATAGGAACACTGTCTTCTTTTATGTTATAATTCTGCCTCAGTCTAACGGCGGTTGAAAGGTATCTTGCCGCGTTGTGTGAGGATGAGGCTTTAGGGCAAAATATTTTTAATTGTCTGTATTTCAAAAGAGAAACACAAAAGGTACGTGATTAATTAATATAAAATGAGACAGTGATGCTTGGAGTAAAATAACAAAAAGAAAAATTTAAAAACAAAAGTTTGTACCTATCTTCTTAAAAGACAAATTTACATTAGCATAATATCAAGCTACTAATATTTTACTATAATATTTTTTTATAGTTGTTCGATTTCCATACAAACTATTATGAGCGATTAAAGCATATTATTTATATTATGTTCTTTTAAAAAACTGTAGCTGGTTTTCATATTGGACGTTATCCGGCTTTGAAAAGCTTTAAAAAACTTTATAAAGTTGAAGATAACTTTAGATTGACGATGCTAATGATAACAAACTAAATAATGCGTTTGTTTATTTATTAACTAAGACTTCAAAAAATAAAACGCTTATTTAATCCTTAACGGTGTTATTAATAATCCTGGCGTAGCGTTGGACTAGTTAATCCGTGTTTTGTCTCTTGCATTGACATATTTGACATGCAATTGTCAACTCGAGCAAATGTGACAAAACACGATTTAACTACTCCAGCGTTGCGCCAGGATTATTAATAACACCCTAGAAGTTTACAGTATCAGTACATTACAAATGCATTATGGATCATTTTGGAACGTCTTAAAGCTAGGTGAGTCTAGGTGCCAGTTCCATGCGACCTAGCATAGAAGAACAGGCAACAAACTACAGCTTGGTTCCTAGAGTTCCTATACCGTTTTTTTTATCAAATGGAACTTGTCTAACTCCCAGAAACCTTGAAATGTGAAAAAGAAAACCTTTGACTCAGAAATTCAGTCGCACATTCATTAATATTACACATTTCTACTGAACAAAAGAATAACATCAATCAATGTCATACAAAACCAACGTAGTTAAGGCGAAGACAACCATCGATGTACTTTTAACTCGCTTCTTTTGACATAACTAGTTTAGATTTCTTCCTACTTTAAGACCATGAGACCATTTAAATGCAAATAAAGATATTTCATTTAATTTCGTACTTGGCTAAAGTTTTAAGCAAACGTATGAGAATCTTTTTTTTGTAAACTGTGTGCATCCGGCTTGCACAAAAGATAGCCGTTCGCGATTTTCGATAAGTAAGATCAGTGTTTTTATTTTTTTCTACTTTCTTCTTTACAAAAGGTTAAATTTCAAAGGTTAAATTATTAATTCAAAGGTTAAAGGTTAAATTGTGTGATTGAGAATTTATTTAACGGTTATCAGCGTCTTAACGGTTCTCGAATAGAGATTGTATGATAAAACAGTCTGCAGGAGCATGGTTATTGCCTCTAGATTTTGAATCCTAGGCACAGTAGGTCAAATACCAAGTTCCTACTCAAGAAAGAGTAGTAAAGTTACGTCCAAATATTATAATGTGTATATTGATAACAAGTAGAGTCCTCGCAAAATAACTCTGCGTGTGACAGATGGCGGAAAAACATGGACTGGAAATATAACTTCCGATCACAAACATGAATGGGAAATCGAACTTGCATTGCATCATAGAGCATCCTAAAGGCGATTGCTGCTAAACGAAATTAGCCTCTGGTATAGAAGTTTCCGTTCTGGTATGGAAGTTGTCTGGATGAGTTCATCCAGAGGACTAAATCATTACTATGTAGTTATAAGTTGCTAACAAACTTTTTTGTTTTTGTTACTTACACCATGGACTTCACAGTTGTCTGAATATAGAAAGTAATTACATACTTATTATTTTATTATAATTATTATTGCGTTTAAAGCTAATTCATATTTTTGATTGGGAGATTCAAGTCATTTTTTCACAATTTCCGTCACCTGTCAAGCGCAGAGCTATCTTGCGTGGACTCTAGAAAGTAGTCAAACATAATGCGCAACGTGTCGGAAAAACTCTTGGATGGTTTAGGCCGAAAAGAAATATTTGATGTATCATAATATTAATGTAAAAATCCATCATGACATGTCGACAACATGTTCGGTATTGATAATGTTTTTGTGATGTTATGAGAAAATGGCATAGAAAAAAAATTATGGCCATTATCTACCTCCTTACACATGTTAGGTACATTATCTTGAGAAGGTTTTATGTTTATTCTAAGGAGTATTTATTGTTGGTTGGTTTAACTGATTAAAGTTATACTACCTACTTATGCTTATTAATTTTAGTTTTTCACTCAAGTGTCAGAAATTGTGTGCTTACAGTGTGCCGCGGGAACCAATCGTACACTAGCTGACGTGGACACGTCATCGTCTCGCAATTGCTATTCATGCTTCTTGAAGAATCCGCTAGGGGCGCTTTTGGTTTCTCCATAAAAAATGGTGGCAGAGGTGGGCAATACGATCGGCGATAGGCGTCAGACACCGCACACCGATTGCATACGATTGGTTCCCGGTCGACACACAGAATAAGGCTTGGTGACTTGTAAATACAGCTTCTCACGAACCTACCTTCGGCACCAGTCTCTCACGAAGTTATCGTACTCTCACTAATCCTACTGTATCGGTATAGGTTTGCTATAATTACTATTAATTACTGTCGCTTTGTGAGAGAAAAAAAACATCGTGAGGAAACCCGCGGCTTAGTCAGCTCCGCACGTATTGACCATGTCATTCCTGTGGATGAGGCCGACTAAGCTGTCAGGATGGTATAGGTGCTGGGCAAGCCTATTCCATCTAAAATCTTCTCCCCAGGCACTAGAGAGCGTCCCGCGATTAGGGCTTCTGTAATAATCAGTTACCTCTGACGCTACATAAATTATAATTTTTTCGTTTGTGATAAAAATATTATTATTTCGAAACTTTTTTTAGTTTTATAAATCATTTATTTTATACTCAGTATGAAATGTACAAAAACACAAGAAACAGTTGAGCTATCTGCAGATCGTTAAATACAATCTAGAGATAGATGAACTGATCCAAATCAGTGCCAACGCCAGACGGAAGCGTCCTCAAGACGCTGGCGGCATTTGTACCGCCAGCTGTAAGCCCCAGCAGTTTATATTCCCAAATTTCGTCTACAGAAGGTAAATGGGTCTTTTATGGGGAACACTGTACGCTTCTATAATAAACTTCCGGAAAATGCAACTAAGCTTCCTATTCGGAAGTTTAAAGCCTATGTTAAGAATAATTTAATAAAGAAAACGTACTATACTCTAGATAGCTATATGAATGATAAAACTGCGTGGCCCGATGTCCCTCTACCCATAGGAAGCTAACATGTCAATTTGCAATGTCTGTACCTACTATTTCGTATCTTATTTTTATATAAGCTGTGTAGATACTATAGTATAACTTTGAAGCGTAGCGTGTGCTGTCTTTGAAACTTTTGCTTTTGTATTATTGCATTACATACGTCTGACTAAGTACACTGCTATTATTTTAGACTATTTTTGATTAGTAAAAGGATCATATATAAAAACGGTAGGAACCGAGACGTAGTTTGTTGCCTGTTCTTCTACGCTTGGTCGCGTGGAACTGGCACCTAGACTCACCTAGCTTTAAGACGTTTCAAAGTGATTCTTGCATCGTAATGAATAAAAAATTATTGACTTTGACTTTTGACTTTGACTTTGTACATTTTGTAAATATTTGTTTAATTGCTCGTTTCTTTGTGTAAATAAATATACCTTATAACTCAGTATGTATTCCTATACGTGACAGGTGGCGAGCTCACAAGCCGCACGTTTAGCAAATTTCATTGCAAAACCTATAAGCTCAAGCTACCGCTTAAACTTTAGCGCACGTAAACTTAGGGAGATTTATCTACAGCGACTTTTCCTCGTTTAAAATCACTGCTTATCGATACTGCAATGAGATTTATGTCAAAGATTCTTCTTTGAGAAATGCTTAGGGTATTTTTTTAGAGAAGAAGAACGGTGAAATTATTTCCCCCCTCATTCATAACGCCGGACACTTTTTAAGAGGGAATCACACAGGCGACTCTCCATACAAACGTAGTCCCCTATTTCCTCCCTGGATAATGCCTCTAGAGTAACTATTTTTTCTCATAAAATCCAGATCTGCTATATACGTGCTCGTATGTTTTCCTTTTTTTCAGAAACTTATTGATAAAGAAAATATCACCTCCAATTCATATTTCATATAAATCATATGAGGGTCATATTCGTGTCATAGTCATATATAGGGAGGAAATAGGGGACTACGTTTGTATGGAGAGTCGCCTGTGTGATGCCCTCTTAAAGACTCACTAAGAATACTTGTCACTTTCTTGTCAACAAATAGAGACAGACTGAAAAACAGACCAGACGGACCGCATAAACATTAGATTTTTCAGTAAGGAACTCCTAAAAGTTTTTTTTTATTTATGTAAATGAAATGAAATGAAATGAAAAAAATGAAATGAAATGAAAAAAGTTTATTGTAATTTTTTCATTAGTTTCAACTAATAACAAAAAGATGAAGCTAAAATCTAACCCCTTGAAACTAAAGCGTTGATAATGCTCCACTCCATCCATTTATTTTATTTTCCGCTACCATTTATCGTCTCGTTAGTGCACGTGTGAAGCAGCTCTGCGACGTCTTCGAAAAGACGGTGTTAACTAAATACTGGCCGTAAAAAGTTACTTCGCAGAAATCTTTTTTTTTATAACTTACTGATGACACAAGCGTATGGCCCATCTGATGTGAGGCGGTAACCATCACTTTTAACTACGTTTGAATATTATTTCATGAAATTGGGTAGATAGTTGGTGGCTTAAAATCGTTCGATAGTTGTCTATTTAAAATCGCCATTTAGCGATAAGATAGCCCATTAGAAAGAAATTCCATAGGTAGAAATTCACGTTCATAAAAATTTACAAAATTGTTCTCTGTCTGGGTGTTATATTGTATTCTAGGGTCGTATTTACAACAAAAAACTATCTAAGTATTATATCAGCTATCTGGTTCCCTTAGTACAAGCTCTAATTAATTTGGGGCTAAATAGTGTTATGTGGATTGTTCACAATATTTAATATTTACTAGTGGCCAGCCGCGGTTTACTCACCTGGTTCCCGTTACTTTTTCGAGATAAAACATTTCAACATACCCCAAGTTGATGAACGCAGGGCAGCATCGTAGGGCACGTTCCTGACGTGCGTGACCTACGAGGCAATGCTTTGTTATAGGCGATATTTACCACTTAACATCAGGGCTTATGCTTGTTTCATCATTTTTATACAATAAATGATTTCAATGAATAGACGTGCTCCGTATCTTCAAAACCCAGGGTTTAAACCAAGAGACGGGAATCCTTCGAAACGCAACGCCCAGGTGTAGTTCAATCCGGTGACAAATCACTGCTGAGGTTTAACGACTGGGATCCACTGGGAGTAGTGTAGGCGAGGATAGGTGGAACTATCAAATGTACTGACGTTCAGAGGCGTATTTAAAGATTTGGCGCCCCGGGCCTAAAAGATATGCCGCCCCATAAATTTTCGGAAAAAAAGATTTTTTTAACCGACTTTCAATCAAAAAGGAGGAGGTTCTCAATTCGGTTGTACATTTTTTTTTTTATGTTTGTTACCGCAATAATAGCTTAACTCCAAGTTTGTGGGGTTGCCGCCCTTGTCCCCTAGCCGCCATCTTCGATAAAGGCGTGCAATAGTACATTGTTACCTGAGTGTTGAAAGTCACGTTTTTTGAGTCCCGAGACACGCTCTGGCGCCAATGGAGCTTGAGGGACTCAAAAGACTTTCACCCGAGGTAAACACTGTGCTTTTCATTACGAATACAAGGAAAGTAAAAATAAAAACATGAAAGAAAAATTAGTGAAAATGAAGATTGAATTGCCGCCTTCCCGGTTTTTTTTTTCTTTTTCTCTGGCGGGCCTTCGGCTTCGGCTCGCCAGCATTATTCTGCCATTATTTTCATTTTCATAATTTAAATCTATGTTATTTTAAATAAATAGTTGAAGCTATACGCTAATCAAGTAATTTAGAAGATATATTATTTATTTAATACTATCTTTATGTTATTTAAATTTAAATATTACATTGCGCTCTAATTAGACTTTTTAAACTTCTTACCGTTGTAATGGGTTTCCAACCTACTTGCTGAATAAAAAGTTGGAATTTGGTTGAACAACCTCCTTGCAGTTAGAAAGACTTTAGAAAGTTGGAACATGGTTGAATAAAATAGAACTTGTTTTTTTTAATAATTTGACAGCTGTCAGTAGAAAGCGATTCTCCCTAGGGCTGAAAGTTTTACTTTCAATTAGGCCCCTCAGGCAACTTCAGACCTACTTTCAGAGTATGAGTAATGAAAACACTTTTTTCGCGATATCTCGGAAACTATGCGTCCTACAAAAAATTCATCAAGGAATAATTTGTTGCAAATCGCTTTGCTAAAAATATGTTCATATAACTTTTTGCCTTAAATTTAAAATTAAAGAAGTTATAAGCAAAAAGGGGAGAAATTTTGTCTAGAAATTTTCTCACTTTATTGCTTACGAGCTGGTATGACCGAGCTTCGCTCGGGGTTAAAAAAAATAGTATTATTATTCGCATAGATGTCAGGAAGAGTCTTATTTTATTGGCATTTTTTAAATTAACAACACCATCTGCTGGAATAGCTTGCAGTTAGTTGCTCACAATCGCCAATAGATGGCAGGAATAGTCGTATATTGAGTTTATGTTTGATTATTGCAAAAAAACAAACTTCTCGTAATTTTCTTAAAATTAATCCTAGCTAGATCAATTTATCGCCCCCGAAAACCCCTGTATACTAAATTTCGTGAAAATCGTTGGCGCAGTTTCCGAGATCCTAAATAGGTATATATATACAAGATTTTCTCGTTTAAAGGTATACGATAGCTTCTTTAATAATAATAATAGTCGTAGCAGGTTGATATTAATTTGTCACCAAACGGTAACCCGCACCTTTTCTACCTGCCTAACATTATCGAAAATGTACCTACCTACACTCTTAGAAATTACTACAAGAAACAATAATTTGGAAAGTTCTATAAGTAAGGAAAAGAGTTAGCAACGAGAAAATGTAAAGCTTATGTAACATTTCAATTGACTAAATAATTATTTAAAGTTATGATTGTATTGCGTGCGCGACAGTACACATGCGAAGCTATCCCCTCCGCGAATCGCTCAGCGCTAGACTTACGTGCCGCTAGCCGCTAGTCCACCCGCGACCGCGCCGCCCCGGCTGCTTTACAACACGAGAAACGAAAGTCGAAGCATCCCGACTAGTCCCGAGTCACTCACGAGCGACGGAGTACGCCTCGCCCCGCTCACGCCCGCGCCCGTTGACCGGCCGCCCCGTTAAAATTAACGTTATTTTTATGAGTTTCATCTTTTGTTTGTTCGTTCGACGAACTAACAAAAGATAGGTTAGTTTTGGTTAGTAGGCTTTTTAAAATTGGTTCAGGGATGTAAAGTCAGATATATTCAGGGTCGTGGGGCGGCAATGGCTTAGACTGGCACAGGATCGAGGTAGATGGCACAAACTAAGGGAGGCCTATACCCAGCAGTGGGCGAAGTCGGGCTGTGGATGATAATGATGATGATGTAAAGTAAAAAAAGGCGCACGAATCTGAACTCGCAGCCTGCCGCCCCGGGCCATGGCCCTCTTGGCCTAAGGGTAAATACGCCCCTGCTGACGTTGAGATTATTCTGGTTAGTTAAGAGGGAATCACAAAGGCGACTCTCCATACAAACGTCACCTCCAATTCATATTTCATATAAATCATAATGAGGGTCATATTTTCTTTATCAATAAGTTTCTGACAAAAAACATACGAGCACGTATATAGCAGATCTGGATTTTATGAGAAAAAATGATTACTCTAGAGGCATTATCCAGGGAGGAAATAGGGGACACGTTTGTATGGAGAGTGGTCTGTGTGATGCCCTCTTAAGGCCTGCGCACATCTGGGCAATGGCGAGGGCTATTAACTGAAACGCTGTCAAATATCACTGTCAGATTTGACGGCGTTGTCAAAGTTGATATTCAAGCATATACTATTGTATTATTATTATTTAGCAATAATTATTACCACCTATAATATACATATATGTATCACAATTTAAACAATGAGTAAAATTTTCTTTAGTAAGAAAGAGTACTGAATTTTAAAATAATTAACTCTGTTTAATCTGAAAAACTTGATTTAAAACCCACTTAGTTTGTGATAACGTTGAAACGCTTTGACGCTATCAGTGTACTCAAGCCTTTAGCTCATGACCTAAAGTAATCTAGCTCACTTCTTTAGATCTAGATTGACGATGCTGTCTGGCCTAGATTATTGTACGAAGTGTTAGAATTTATTTTTCAGCTGTATTGAAATTGATGGTATTTTTCGGCAAATATCATTAGTTATATTTATTATAGGTCAATTGCTTGATTTATTATAAACAGTACCCGAAGTCGGAGTTTTGCTACCACATTTCGTCTACCAAATGTTGTTTTCGTGAGAGCACGTGTCTTTCTCTTTTGTATGGAAAATAGATAGATTAACTCTTTATTGTACAAAAGGAAATAAACGCAGAAACTATTACAAAATAATGAGTACAATGGGCGGCCTTATCGCTAAGAGCGATCTCTTCCAGACAACCTTTGGATGGAAAGGATAGATAAAAATCGGATAGACGGCGGTGCACAAAAAGTTTAGAATTGATGAGACAACAACTCGTTTCGATTGTTTCTACACAACGTATTTTTGCTGTTTCATCTTTTCTCCATACAATAGAGAGAGAGACAAATCGGGCGGCGACGCGAAAACAACATTTCGTAGACGAAATGTTAAATAAATTGGGACTTGCTCTTCAGCTCTTCAAAATGTTGTCTAGGCGACTGATCGAAACGACTCGTGACCTAAGGGCTGGTGGGTATCTGGCGCAACGCATTAGCATTGCTATTCAGCGTGGCAATGCCACCAGCTTTATGGAGACGCATCCGTTTGGCACTGATTGGGATCAGTTGTGCTATCCTTAGATCGTTTGTAACGGTCTACAGGTAGCCCAGCCAAGTTACTTGTCTATTTAGTAATTTTTTTAAAGACCGGTATTAATTGAAGTTTTTCCCGTAAATAAAGTAATTTTAGATAAAATTCAAATAAACTTTAGTGTTACATGTTAGTCAGTGAAATACTTCAGAATAATTCTCATAGCTCGTTGCTTTTGAATACTTTACGTAGTTTCAGATGAAAACGCGTAGTTTGATAAAATTCCGCGAAATATGGCGAATAAATGAATGTTTCAAATTTAGGTAAATTGAAACATGTTTGTTTCCTTTCAAATGAAATACAACCTGCGAAAATGTTTCAAACTACCCAATTTAATTACATTTATTGCACGTAAACGTCACTCTAAAAACATACCATATCTTTGATTCCTATGCAAAGTACTATCCTTTCAGATATTTGAGTACCAAGTGTCCTTAAAATATGGATCAGTTGACCTATCTCTAGATCGTTTGTAACGGTCTGCAGATAGTTCAACTGTTTCTTGTGTATTTTGTTAATATTTCTTTCACACTCGCACTTGTACTCGCTCTTTCACTCGCACTCCCACTCACACTCACGCTCACTCAAGCGAGTGAATATTAGGCCCAGATTCATAGACCGAACTTTGACTTTACTTTGATGGAAAGTTCTACTTTCAACCAAAAATATGTTTCATAGTTCTGTCAAGCACTTCTTTATTCAAAATGTTGAAGTAAACTTCGATAAACAAAGCTTACTTTGCGAAGACTCATTTGCTGTAAAGCAAAGTCACGACTATGAATCTTGGCCTTAGAGAAGACGAGTTAGTACTCGTCTGAATAAAAATAAACTTAAATTATTTCATTCCGTGATTATATAAAACAAAAAGAAACCTTATAAACATTTTACAGAAAGTGCGGCATTTCCAGACGCACTCTCGGAATACGCAGTTAAATTAAAATTTCACAAACTTTGTGTAATAACGACTTACCTCATTAGCATTTATCATAGCTTTTGCAGGCTGTGGCTTCTTAAAAAGCGATGACCGTCATTAGAGGACAAAAAATAAATTAAAAAAACCTGAGAAACAGACTGCCGAACCGATTTTTATGAATTTATATGGAACCTATCTGGAAAATTACCTTTCAGTATTTTTTTTTCATTTGGGATGTTATGTGACTTCAAACATGTGTAATGTATGTATGTGAATTAAGAACACCTTTTTTTCATTCAGTCTTAAAAAAACGATTTAACCGATTTTTATGAAGTTCTGTGAATCTAGAAAATACAAATTAAAAAAAAAATACCTAATCGGTTCATAAATTACGAAGTTATGCGTAACAAACTTAAATAACCTAAAAAAATAACCTCCCCTTTATTATTAGAAGTTGGTTATAAATAACGGCACACTACACGTCAGATAGCAACAATTAAACGTATTATAGCGGTGACCACTATTTAAAAAATCTTGGTTTGTAAGTTAAAAAATTACCGAAGTAAAAGAATCTTTTTACAGGAAAACTTCAGAATAACATCGTACTTTTGTAAGTACTTTACAGTTCTTACAAAATTGTCTTTGAAAATAATTAATAAATATACGTATATAGTATTTATAGTATATATAGTATTTTCGAGTGAGCGAAGCGAGGATAAATTTTTTAAACAATCTGAATAAACAGTAACGTGTCATACGAAAAAAATAGAAAATACCCAAAACCACAATTTTAAGCAATATGGACAGCACTGGTGGTCTAGTAGTACCAGATCCTACAGTTGTGGGTTCAAATCTAGTCGTGTGCCGTGTACCAATGAGTTTTTCTGTCCAAAACGGTGAAGGAAAACATCGTGAGGTAAAAATGTATGTAGTGCACATAAGGAGCCTCTTAGAGCCGGAATACACGGACAGCTCGAGCAGTCAGTGTATTCGTGGCGACTGCTTGAACGCATGACTGCCCGAAGTAGCTGCACTTGATCGACAGTTACGTGTATCTGCGTGCGTAGAAGACTGTTAGTTCCCCATGCAGTCGCAGCTTGTAGCAGTCTATCCTGACAGTTTCAAACTGTACGTTAGCCAGTGTGGCCAGCCTTAGAGGCGCACTTAAAATCCTTTCACCACATGAAGGAAAAAGAAGCAATACGGCACTTTTGTTATCGTGTCACTCATTCTTCATAATTCATAATTCTTTATTGCACACAGAGACATTTACAAATAAGTAATAACACAGGACATGTACATAGGCGAGCTTAATCCTAATAAGAGTTTTCTTCCAGCAAACCTTTGGGGCTAAGAGAGAGCTAAAAGTAAAATGGTAGTAATGTAATTCTTTCGAACCAAGTGTGGTGAAAGAATTTAAGTGCGCCTCAAAGAGGTTTCTTTCGTGCACTTGACATATATTTTCGAACTTTTTAGGTTCTACGATATGCCCGGTTTCCTCACGATGTTTTAATATGGCACTAAAAATAGACCAATGTTTTCCCCTGTCAACTTTCACTTTACACCAACCCCTTAGTTTACATTTACTCAGCTTTATAACATTATGAAGACGTAGACAGGATAAGCACAGCTGTTGGTCGAGCAAGTTTGATGAAAAAAATTTAAAAGATTGGTTTTTAAGAAACAGAAAATGATAATGACGTACGTGATAAGATATACAATCTTAGTATATAATATTTAGTGAATAATATGGTGACCCCGAACCGGAAGACGAAACGTAGGACGCCCACCCGCCAGATGGACCAAAGACATTGTTAAGATCGGAAGTCAGTGGATGGAAAGGGCTCAGAATCTTTCTTCAGGAAAAACGATGCTCAGCAGTGGACTTCTTCAGATGATGATGATTAAGTAATATTTTTATTTTATTTAAACATGATGAATAAGGCGAAGTCCTAGTCTAGTCTCAATTTCTTGTCAAAAAAAGCTAGATTAAAATAATTGTCATGGCCTGAACACACCTAGTTCGCTGGCGGTAGCGATCAGTGAAACGGTGTCAAATATCGCTGTCAGATTTGAGATTTGACAGCGAATATTTGACAGCGTTTCACTGTTCGCTACCGCCAGCGAACTAGGTGTGTTCGAGCCATCACTGCTTGTAATTTTTCGCCGACTGATGGCAATTGTTTTTAAATTAGAAGTAAAAAAAACTAGCATTGCCAAACCGTTAGTTAATTTCTGGACACAGCGCACATCTAGGCAACCTGCGATAGCAATCAGTTTCAGCATAGGTTTTTGCATACATCTGCACACTGCCGCCAACATCACTGATCGCCAGCGCAGGTGTCTAGATGTGCTCAAGACATAGCTCCGTCTTTGTTGGAAACCGTTTTTAAGAAAACCATACAATATCCAAGTTTGATGCATCTGATTTTAACTAGGTATCAAAGTTTTTTCTAAATGTTATTAGCTCTGGTGTACGAAGCCTTATATTTTGCATTAGCTTATGACCACCCATTTGAGCATGCTTTGCTTTTAACAATTTTTTATTGAATTTGCAATGTTTGTTTGTAAGCTTCTATCATTAATCAATTTTGTTATTTCTATTTTTTTTTTTTAAACAAAGTTAAAAAAATTACAGGAATAGAAATAACAAAATTGATTAATGATAGAAGCTTTATGGGGTACTACTTTAAGTAAATAAAAATAAATGAATATTAATTATTGTGAACTTAATGTTTATTACTACTATTACTTTTAACATGTTAAAGTATGCAAAAAATCTTAAAAGAGAAAACATGCTCACGTATGGGGTTGCAGCGTAACCCGCCCCATGTTTACTTTCTAAATGTAAGCTTTGTGTTCCAAGTGTATGTTACATTTTTATAACAAACACACCTGGCGTAAGGAAATTAAAACCACGAGTAAACAGGCCTTTGCAAATAATGCAAAAATTACAGTTAAGTATTGTTAACCGGTTTCGGGAATTGGACATCTTTAATTGGATCAACCAACAGGACCCATCCCTAGAGTAGGAAGAGGAAGAAGAAGGAGGATGGCGTCATGCGTAGTTGTATTGTTTACCATGTATTAAAGTGAAACAGAGTTCTAGCTATAATCAATGAAGAGTTTTCCGCCCTAAAAGCCCTTGATTGTGTTATGTTTGTCCTTCCTCAGAGGCCACTAAACTATTACTAACTATAGATAGTGCAATTCACGAAGACGCGCCCCTCGCGGGGTGCGGGGAGTTTGCTCCGAGCGGCAGTCGCGAACCGTAGTCTATTCATTGTAGTGTGCGTGTGCACTCATAGGTAATTAGTGTGTAGCGATAACACTCAAACATTGACGGAAGCTTGTACACATATACTATAAACGGTTAGGAGGAATAGTGGGGCGCGCCTTCGTGGATTGCACTATCTATATTATCGAATCGTTTTTTGCATATAATTAATTACCAACCTTTTTTAATTTAGTTTAAGCCTGTGCCAGGTAATAATTATAAGCAGTACTTACTAAGCCATAGGTTTCCTCACGAGGTTTTCCTTTGTCGTTTGAGAGCACGTACATTAATTCTCCGTACAGAAAATCCATAGGTAACGACTGGATTCGAACCCGTGACTAGTTCGTCCGGGGAAGTACTACCACCATGCCTGTTACTGCTATGAAGCAGCATTGCTGAGTTTCGGTTTGAAGGGTGTGGGTGCCTGTGACATTACAGGCACGTGAGGCACCTTTACATCAGATTTTAGAGAGACGGACGTAATAGGTACAACACCAGATAGGACACGTCTTAAGTGCACGTGCTCTGCTATTTTTTGAGGCATTAAGGTCCCATTTCACGAATGAATAATTGACTACTAAAATATTTTATAATTGTAATTTTTTTATTTATAATAATAATGTGAAAGTTTTCAAGCAACAAATTAGTTAAAATGACCGTTAAATATTTGATTAGACGATCAGTCATCCGTAAAACCAGGCCTAAGTCAAGTTTCCGCGCTTAAAAAATAATTATTCATGGGTTGTGTCATTTTAAGAAGAAAGTGAAAATAAAAATGAGACGACAATAAATCCACAAGCAATCTAAAACAAAAACAAGAATTTAAACAAACACTCGTTTAAAAAAAATCACTTCTTAGAAATAATAAAGGACGGGCCAGATTTATCACCTTAGCAATTTACCCTCGGAGCCTACCATTTGTTTTCGAAGACAAGTCGAAAACAAATGGCATGATAACTGTATCGCTGTCACGTATCGCTTATATGACGTGACTGGTCTCTCAGCTCAGTTGGTAGTAGCTCTGCCTTCTGCGACGTAGGTCCGATCCCCACCGAGAACAAATAGTGTGGTGAATATGCTGAGCTAAAGACCCTTTTGCTTCTATGGCATACGGCATACGACATATTGTATTTGTAAATTTATAAATATCTAATGTATTCTTTTTTAATGTAACCATGTTTTTTTTAATTTCTGCCCTTTACTTTTTATCATGTTATTACTTATGTAAACTTATATTATTATTATTATTTTCATCTATTTGTGTATTGTATGTTGTGTGCTAAGAAGCAAATAAATGAGTGTCTATGTCTATGAACGCAGATGTTTGTTCTCTGTCTGGGTGTTATATTGTATTCTAAGTACCTATGTATTTATAAAAAAAATTGCATATAAGTATTATTATCAGCTTTCTGGTTCCCATAATACCTTTACATAATATTGTTATAGAATTAATCCTACTCTGTACTCAGAACCAGAAGGGCAAGTCGCAGTTTTACTCGATCAGTTTGAACAATTCGTTTCGCTTGTGTGTCTCTCTCTGTTGTATGGAAAAATGATGAGACAATAACTCGTTTCGATCGTTTCCACGTAACGTATTGTTTAACCAAAAAGTCGGAAATTCAATGCTTTTTATAGGCGATGGTCACCATTTAACATCAAATGGGTCATATTTATGATTGTTCTATTAGTTAAAAAACAACATTCAGATTTTTTACAAGATTGGTTTAGCTAATTCATAATTTTTTTAATAGCCTACATCGTCCTACTGCTGGGCAAAGGCCTCCCCCAAAGATTTCCAGTTCCCTCTTTTCTGAGCCTCCACCATTTCCTTTCGAAGGCGTCCAGATGAAACTGATTGAGTGAAACTCAGACTACGGGTACAGTAGTAGGGGATCAGATTTATTTTCCGTTTTCGTGAGTACAAGCCGGTGGATTAGGAGCACGGACGCTTCTCCCGAGGATACGTTACTGACGCCCAGATTAAGCTGTTAAATTCAGACTTTATGAAGGTCGCCTAAAAATGAGACGGGCGTTGGTAAACAGTACTTTTCAGTTGGATAGGTACCTACAGAACCTTCGGGGTATAAATTACTATGAGAAAAGGAACCTACAAAGATTTCCTCACGGTGTTGTCTGATTTTTAAAGTCGTGGTATTTTAGTCGTGGTAATGCTGCCTTCCTACGGTGTGTGGTTCTGCAGATCATCACGCACCGTATGAAGGCAGCATTACCACGACTAAAATACCACGACTTTAAAAAGGAAAAAAAACGTCACTGTTAAAGTTCACTGATAATGGATTTTTCTTAAACATGCGCGGAAATATTGTCATTACTTTTGAATATAGAACACGCGAAGTATCATATTTACGTAGACTGAAAAACCAAAATCACTTCCCGGCGCGTTCTCGCTCCAGCAATGTTGTATGAAACGGTGTGCTGTTTGAATTTAGAACTCTTTCATCTATCGTACACATTGCGTTCTCGTGGCTGTATAGCCACAGAAACGTTTACCTTTCGGCACAAACGGAAAAAAAAAAAAAAAAATGGCGGTAAAGCGGAGTTCGTTGTTATTTGGTTAATAAAAAATAAATTTATTATGTAAATTTATTTTTTATTTCCTTGCATTTTTTTAAGAAAAGCACTATATATATGCCTCGGCCGAAATGGCAATTGCCTGTCTCGTATCATTGAAGTCCTCGCCTGCGGCTCGGCCTTCAAACTCATACTCGACCTGCAATTGCCTATTTCGCTGCCTTTGCAATAATGTACTATTAAGTTAGACAATAAGGCTTCATTTGAACCAACAACCTAATCGGAAGGTGAAGCTGCTACCACTAAACCATCAGAGCTCTCACGCTCTGGTTCGACTGTGGATGGACCGACAATTCCTAATGGAGAGGCCATCTATACTGGTTTATCACCATCTAAATCCTTTGGGTCAATACCATAATCTCTCCTCTGCTCTTCAGGGCGATGGTCAAACAACTCATGGTTTCATAATAAGCGCGGGTCGTCCATTGGGAGGCCAACTAGTGCGAATGTGTGAATGTGAAATTCACTAATTTTTTTGTTTCTTTATTGTATCCTTGCAGATGACAGTGAGCATGTATAGAATGTATAATCATATTTTACTTATATAAAAAAATATGAAACAATTCTGACTGACGGAAATGAAGATGACTATCGATTTGAAAAATATAAAAAAGGCATAAAGATCCTCGTCTTAAGCTTAGAACAGATTATGGCAAACAGCTGCGAACTGCGATGACAATGGCTGTAGCGATCAGTTTTAGCATAAGGCGGCAGTGTGTGTGGATGTATATTCACATACACTGCCGCAAACTGCCCACAGTCATTAACCATAGCGAACTAGTAATAATGTTAGATAACTGCCTTGAAACTGTGCTAGATCTAGCTCCACGAGCGGTGAAAACTATGACCAATGTAAAAGCAATGGTGAATTAACACAACTGTTCGCGGCGGTGTTCGTGGGTGCTGTTCGTAGCTGTTCGCTCAGGAGTAGCCGTACTTTTACGCATGCATTAAAACTTTGTAAATATAGCAAAGAACAGAATCTGTTCTTTGCGAAGGAAAAAATATCAGCATAAAATTTATAATACCAGTTTAATTTCTATACGCTTTTATTGTTTCATTGGTCGTCGATACATCGCCATTACTTTTAACGACTAACACAAAATACAGAATTGGCCGTAGGCACCTACAGGCTATGGGCATTAACGAAACTCATAAATTTAGTAATTGGAAACACACTTTAATTTGGAAGCGCCGTACCCTAAATAATAAAGATGGGTGACCATTATCATTTATTTTGTTTCGACTGTAAATTAAAAGAAAAAGTGTAGTATTAGAGCTCTTTGTGAAGGGCTCGTCCGGAGAAATACTACCACCATGCCTATTTCTGCCGTGAAGCAGCATTGCTTTTTTTCGGTTTGAAGGGTGTGGGTGCCGGTGACATTACTGGCACGTGAGGCCGAACATCTGTTCTGTATATCTCAAGTTGATGTTCACAGGGCAGTGCATCGTAAGGCACGTTCCTGATGTAAGTGACCACAGGACTTTTTTATAAGTGATGGTTTCCACTTAACATCTGGTGGGCCATATGCTTAGCCTATCAGCTAGTTGTTGAAAAAAATACTAATTTAAAATTTGTATTTTTTGAGTCTTTTTGAGAAAAAATACTTTAGTAAAATGTGTGATCGTAAGTTTATTCAGTAGATAAGGTTTCTGAACAATGATTTTTGACAAAGGTTTTCTAAAGCAAAATTAATAGCTTTTCCAGCTGACCGCATCTTTAAAACAAAATTTATTGTTTTTTCTTTTACAAATCACGCAATTTTTATCCAATTTTTTGCATCGTTAGTCTCTGTGTCTGACAGATTGATTACCTACAGACGTTTTGAAAATACAACCTCTTCGTGTGGTGTATCTTTTTCAGGCAAGAACCTTCTGTAAAAAGGGTTTTCAATGAAAAATGCGTTATTTAAAAATGTTGTTAAATTGAAAGTAGCCCAAGGGCTTTTTTTGATACAACTAGATAGATAGATAGATAACTCTTTAATGAGTACTATGACACATATAGGAATACAGTATTTTGCTTAAAAATAAAAATTCACAGTAAAACAATGGGCGGCCTTATCGCTAACAGCGATTTCTACCAGGCAACCTTGGGATGGACAGAATCGAACATAAACAAGAGAGGGGGGAGTTTGAACTAGCTGATGGAACAAAAATAATGGCCCACAAAGCTTTGCCTCGTAGGTCACGCACGCCAGGAACGTGCCCTACGATGCACTGCTCAGCGTCTATCAACTTGAGGTATATAGATGTTCAGCCTCATGTGCCAGTAATTTCACCGGCACCCACAAACTGAAACATAGTAATGCTGCTTCACGGAAAAAATACCTTCGATTGGTGGGTATCTTGGCTCACTACAGTAGGCAAGTATTGGTATATAGCGGTAAAGCAGCCTAATAAATTTGCCTTTTCTTCTTCTTTTTCTTATTTCATACGAGTCACTGGTTTTTTTAAACCAAGTGTGGTGAAAGGTTTGTTAGTGCCTCTTAGAATTCTATTCTCTATTATTATATTCTTCTATTCATCTAAGAAAGCCTATTAGATTAGCCACATGTGTCTGTAATTTAACCAGTATATCCCATTAAACTCTTTAGTGCTTCTACGTAACCAGTTTTCGTAACCAGCTACTTAGAAGGATTGTTTTCGTTTATAGTTTGTAACCGGGTAAACTAATAATAAAGTAGTAGTTACAAAAAAATAGTGGCAATTCTATCCAAGACTAACTCTTTCACACAACGCTCTGTTACTATTTTAGGATACGAGTTTGAGGTTGTTGATGATGATGATGAACCGAAAACCTAAACAATTGCAGTCACTCCCCACTCCTTAAATATTAAGCCTCCATACATATTCCCCTTCACAAGAAGAGAGCCAATTTTCACCGTATTACGCATTTAAGCTCAGGTTTTCTAAGATGTGGTTGCCGTATTACAGCGGTAAAAACAATGTCGCCGCACACGGGTCTTCGGCCACAACCACAAAACGCCGCCACCGGTACATTTCCTATGGTTTTTATACATTTTAAATGGATTCGCCACACACGGTTGACGCCGGTAGCCGCCACACGCTACAAATCGTCGGTATATCAAATGTATGAAAACTATAGGAAATAATGTCAGCGGTGGCGTTTTGTGGTTGTGGCCGGAGGCTCGTGTGTGGGAAGATTTAGTTTTGGCTTTAGCAAGATAGCGCTGACATTTATATTAAAAATAGCTAAAGAGTGCGTAATCGTAAATACCATTATTTAAATTTCAAGGCAATTTTTGTTTGCATTTAAGCATCAATAAATGTAAAATGTTAAATGACCACACATGCTAAATTGTGTGTTGGGTAAAGGAAAGGCTTGTTTAATATTAAAAACCGTTCCGAATCAAATCCGACAGAAAAAACATGACTTTCGTCTCGACATCGGAATCAAAACAGTTCCACATCTGTCACAGCTGGTCTGTTATCAGATGCATCAAGGAGTCTCGTTGTTTCAATTTTCCTTTATCACTGCCGTAATTTACGTTGGCCGCTTTACAGTGACAAAAACTGTTCTGCAGGCCCTGGTTTTACAGCACTAATTTTATTCGGACCCCTCATTTTTCTACCCGAAAGTGTTAATTTTCTTTACGGTACGTGGCTGAAGCTATTTTTTATTTTTTAGTTAAATATTTTCATTTTTACAGTTTTCAAGCGCTTTGAGAGAGAAAAAGCGGCCAAGTGCGAGTCGGACTCGCCCTTGAAGGGTTCCGTAGCAACAAGTAACATAATATAAAAGTTCTTGTAGTTCGTCGAAAGGTAAATTGCGGTTTGCGATTTATAACGTATTTAAAAAAAACTAGTCACTAGATCTCGTTCAAACTAAATATCGTTGAAAGTTTGCATAGTAATGTACTACATACATTTTTTTTAGATTTATCATTCTCTTATTTTAAAAGTTAGAGGGGGGGGGGAACCAACTTTTTTCCACTTTGGAAGTGTCTCTCGCGCAAACTATTCAGTTTAGAAAAAAACGATATTAGAAACCTTAATATCATTTTTGAAGACCTATTCATAGACACGTATGGGTTTGATGAAAAAAAAATATTTGAGTTTCAGTTTCAAGTATGGGGACCCCCCAATTTTTTTGTTTTTTTTCTACTTTTGTGTAAAAATATTGATGCGGTTCACAGAATACATCTACTCACCAAGTTTCATCAGTCTAGCTTTTATAGTTTCTCGGAGAAAAATGGCTGTGACATACGGACGGACAGACAGACAGACAGACGGACAGACATGACGAATCTATAAGGGTTCCGTTTTTGCCATTTGGCTACGGAACCCTAAAAATGGAAGAAAATATCAACTACCAACTATTACAAAGGGTAGCTCGTAGTAGAAAATAAATAAACCCATCAATGCTTATGTAGATACACATAACATCCAACATAAAATCCTTTCACCACACTTGGTTTGAAAGAACCAGTGACACGATATAAAGAAGAAAAAGAATACATAATTAAATATACTTAGACGAGAGTTTCTGATTTTATAATTACTTTGTCGAACAAATGACAGCTTCCAAAGTTTCCCTTTTTTTATATAAAAACAAGCAGCCCGTCCCGGCTTCGCACGGGGTAGACAATATTGTTGTACATTATTTTGTTCTATCGCTAATAGTTTCGGCAGCGCATTCGACGAAAGACATTTTAAGACTCATTTTTTACACCTTCGGTTACATTGTTCAAATTTTACCAAGGATCCCTAATTTTTTTAAAAATGAAATGTAGCCTATGTCAAATTGGAAGAATGAAGCATTTTATTGGTGAAATAATTTTTTAAATCGGCCCAGTACTTTTTGAGCCTATTCATTACAAACATACAAACATACAAAAATAGGTACAAATCTTTCCTCTTTATAATATTAGTATAGATGGAATTTCTGTATGCTTTTATATGCCTCTGTAGTAATTAGACAGATAGGCCTACCTACAAATTCTCAGCTAGACAGTTCAGCAACTGGACAGAGTTAAGTCGAGAAAAATAGTGCAAAAAATTATTAGACGTAAGAAATAGATCTGTTTTGGAATCTAAACGACAGTAACCAAAGTTTTTTTAAATAATATAATAAAACTTCTACATCACGTCTTCTTTATTAGATCTGTTCATCAAATTATTTTATCTGAAGATCACTTCAGATCCTCTTTGTATTCCGAAAAGGAATCAATTTGCCAATTCGCAAAGTCTATAACACGATTTACGGAAAGAACCTTACGTTCGATATTCTTCTAATATCGGTTCGAAATCTAATAATGTGTAAGAATAATTTCTAAAGTGATACCCGTGATTTTAGCACTGGTTTCTGAAGTTAAATTTTTTGAAAGTACGCTGATATTTACCGTCAAGCAAATGAATAAGGGTGCTTGTACACGCTAAGAAAATTTGCCGTTCCTGCGGCAGACAAGACAAATTCTTCGTGTAGACGACAAGAATTTTGTCTTTTCCACACACGAAAACGCAACAACGTTCGCCGCGTCGTGTCTTGCGCAGATAAGATTTTTTTCGTGCACCGCTGCGAGCAGTGTACACAGTTATTTTCTAGTTACGACACGAATTCTTGGGTAGACCCGGCGTTTTTTCTTAGCGTGTACAAGCGCCCTAAAGCTTTCGCTTTTTTTTTATTGGCACCACTCAAAAAAAAGAAAAGGAAATCCATTTATTTTGGACTCTTAGTATGACACATAAATACCGCTTTTTATGTCATAGCTGGCAGACAAAATACGGGCTACCTAATGGAAAGCAGTCACCGACGTCCATTAAAAAGGAAAAGTGCGAAGAGTAACAAGAAAAAACAAAACGCGTCGTAAAATATTGAACTGGCTAAATAAATAATTTTGTCAATTTTTTTATTGATTTTATAGTGTTCCACAAAGATTTTTATAATGTCCCAAAAGTTAAGAGCCGAGTGGGATTTGAGCCCACGACTTTCCCTTTGGTACGGTCGCTGTCCACGGTCACGTTAGTGCCGAACAGTCCCAGTAAGGGTTATTCGTCGAGTGTGATTAGGATCCGATGGCGCAGTGGTTAGCACAGCCCGGTACCAAAAGGAAGGTCGCGGTTTCATAATTTTGTCTATGTATGATGCTCGGACATGATAGCTAAATAAAGAACATTATTGAAGGAAAGGTTGAAGAAAAACGGGGAAGAGGAAGGCCAAGAATAAGTAACGTGAGCCAGATAAAAGAAAAGGTCGCTGTCATGTCGTATTAGGAAGTCAAGGAGGCCGCATTCGAAAGACTCAGTTGGAGAAAACTGCATCAAAACCCCGACAAGAGCTAAGCTCTTAAATTTTAGAAGATGTATGATGCACATTGAAAGCAATGGAAGGCGAAAACTAGTGCTTAGTGTATAAAATAAAACTCAGAACAGTAGAGAGACGTGGAAAATAGACATATCATGCTACTTTGAAATGAGAAAACTATTGAAAGTATATTTACTAAGAAATGTCACAGGTCTTTGTGATGTCGAGTTGTTAAGCAATGATCAGTGCAGTCACCATTTGGATGAGTGACCGGATAGGATAGCCCACTTCATCCACCGACTTCCTGCGATTTTTACAATGTTGTCGGACCTTTGGGCGTATTATGCTTGGTCTTCCGGTTTGTGGTCGCCATTCGTAAGCCTTTATTTCCCAATAGCCAAGAGAGCTGGTGGTTTAGTGGTTGCGGCCCCGCCTTCCGATCCTAAGGTCGTGGGTTCAAATCCAGTGGTGTACCAATGAGTTTTTCTGTCGAAAAAGTAAGGTACACTATGCCAGTAAGTACTATGAGTACCGAGTTGGGCAAGCAATGGCGGAGACTGGCACAGGACCGAAGAGAGTGGCGTATAAGGTAGGAGGCCTATACTTAGCAGTGGGTGCATATAGGCTGAATAGATAGATAGATGCCAGTACTCTTAAAATGGTGAAGGAAAACATCGTGAGGAAACCGGCGTGTTGTAGAACCTACAAAAGTCCGAACAACACGTGTCAAAGGCCCGCCAGCGGCGTACTTGCGGAAATCTGTCTGCACATCATGAATTTTCTGAATTTTTGCCCAACAGTTGCGCGTCAGTTCGGATGGTTCGTGTATATTTTGTAAATACTTGTTTTCATAAAATATTTAATTTATTTAAATTAGTTTTTATCAACTAACAAGGGTGCAATTCACTTGTCATCCCTTACCCACGTCCATCACCCATGGCGATTCGAGGTGACAGCCTCATTCAGAGGTCACCCCAAACAATAAAATAGAATTTATAATTAAGGGATGATCATTACGGGGGTGCGAAGCCTGTCCCGTAAACTTATGGCGTTGACAATTTTACTTCTGGAAGGAACTGAAAATTCTGTAAATTCTTTTATTTTAAATCAAAAATGATTTTTATTAATTATTTATTAATTCTACGATCTCTAATTTTGATTTGAAACCAACCTATTTTGAATGGGTAAGCTATTTTTAATCATTCTAATATATATAACCTAAAAAATTCGAAAAATTGACAAGTGCACGAAAGGAGCTTCATTGAGGAGCACTTGAAGTCCTTTCACCACGCTTGGTACGATAGAGCCAGTGACACGATAAGAAGAAGATCATTTACTTATACAGGGTGGCCCATTCAAATCGGTCAGTATGGGAAAGTCTGAAACTGTAAGACATACGAAGATTTGTTCTTAGGAACCATGTCACCGATTTCGATAAAAAGAAAAACTGCATTCATACAATTAAAAAAAAAGTGTACCCAACTGGGGAATCGAACCCGGTTGTTTTGAAAAAATAAACTTACACTATTTCTATTCAGATATCGTTTGTGTAGGTCTTGCGCAGTAAATATCTCTAAGAAACATAATGTCTAAAATGAATAAAATGCATTTTTTTCACATACTTTAATTTATCATAGTAGGTGTTCAAAGTGACCACCGTCTTTTTCAATACAATATTCAACACGTCTAGGTAACGATCTTACTATTGCATTTTGTATCTTCATGTGGTGAATCTGCGTTAAAGTTGACTCTATGGCTACTTTTAGTTCTTCAACGGTGTTATAGCTATTTTTGTACACTTCATCTTTAATGTAACCCCACAAAAAATAATCTAGAGGCGTTAAATCGGGCGACCTCGCCGGCCATTTGATCGGGCCGTTCGTACCAATCCACTTTCGCGGAAAGTTTTCATTTAAAAAGTCTTTTGCTATACGACTATTGTGAGCCGGTGCTCCATCCTGTTGAAAATAAAGTTGTTCTCTTATTTCTACTGCCATTTCTCCTACGGCCTCTAAAAGATCTTCTAAGATTGCAAGGTACTTGAATCTGTCTAAATGTCCATCATAAATTTTAAACATGAGTACCTTATTGTGAAGTAGGCCGACCCAGCAGTTAAATGAGAATCTAACTTGACGGCGTCCTTCGTGCACTCGTAAGGGATTTTCTCGACTCCAATAGTGATGATTCTTACGATTGTACATTCCGTTATTGGAAAATTGAGTTTCATCAGAAAATATTACGTAGTTTAAAAAATGTCTGTCTAGGCCCATTCTCTCTTTTATCCAATTGCAAAATTCAAGTCGTCTGATATCATCTCCTGCATGTAAGGCCTGCACCCAATGTCCATTCTTGTAGCACTTGTATTTGTGTTTCTTTAGGGTTCTTTGAATTTGTGTTCGTGAAATTTCAGGAATATCACGACTTGCATTACGGGTGGAGGCATCTGGTGTTGCTTCAAAATAGGTTAAAATGTTCATTTCCATGTTTTCATCACATTTTCTTGGTTTTACTTTAATTGGCTTTTTAAAACTTCCGTAAGTCTTCAAATTGTGCACAATTTTGATGAATATCTTACGGGTAGGTAAAATACGTGTCGGATATTTGATATGGTACCAATGTAGTGCACGGGAGCAATTTTTATCGTTTTTAAAGTAAGCTTCCAATAAATCAAAGTGCTCAGAATTTGTAAAACGCATTTTCCCAACCACACAGCGAACGACACAAAAATACCGAAGCATTGATTTTAATTTTCAGTTCCCGCTTAAACATTTGACACTCAAGTTTTTTTTTTTTTTTTTGTATCGCTATTCGGCCAGTCACACCGACACGTTCCATTTTCAAATGAGGTTTAACACGTCTCTGTATCTACAATATCTACATACTTACTTTAAGTGGGCTTTTCAATTGATTGTTAGTGTTTGATTAATAGAAGTAAGCAGTTGCAATAATAGATAATAATATTACTGTAGATAACAAAACTTCCTTAAACGTTTAATGCAATGCCAATGCCACATGATACATAACACGGTGTATGTAACAAGTAGAGAGGTACAAACAACCGTAGAGACAATTTTACATGCCTGAACTTGCTGAATATTGTAACGGTGGTCACTTTGAACACCTACTATGATAAATTAAAGTATGTGAAAAAAATGCATTTTATTCATTTTAGACATTATGTTTCTTAGAGATATTTACTGCGCAAGACCTACACAAACGATATCTGAATAGAAATAGTGTAAGTTTATTTTTTCAAAACAACCGGGTTCGATTCCCCAGTTGGGTACACTTTTTTTTTAATTGTATGAATGCAGTTTTTCTTTTTATCGAAATCGGTGACATGGTTCCTAAGAACAAATCTTCGTATGTCTTACAGTTTCAGACTTTCCCATACTGACCGATTTGAATGGGCCACCCTGTATTATTAAGAGCAAATATTTTTGTTTTTTGTAATGAATAGACTTAAAACTTCTGAACCAATTTTAAATACTGGCGTAGTACTATGTACATACAAAGGGGCTTAGAATGATCGTGAATACTTTTTCCTCAGACAGTACTTCCTTTGCGTTTTCATCTCGTAAGTTACGTGAATTTACGTGATGTTTTAATTTAAAGCTGAGCGTGCTCTGGCCCAAATTAAGGCCTTAAACCAAGGCCTTAAACGCTGAAACTGTGTCACTCGAAATTGAGTTTTATTATCTATTTTTGTGATAAAAATACTCTAGTTTCTACAAAAAAAGTAGAAGTTAATATTATGGTTTAGATCAGTAGGCCTACCACAAGCTCTGTCTGGCTCTGTCTCCGGCTCTGGTTTTGAGTATGTGTGAGTACTCACCAGTAGTATATTACAATGTCCAACCTCTTTGGTTTTCACCTGTCAGAGTTGGCTGGTAGAACATTTTGTCTAGCATTAAGCTCTCCAGTTGTAACTTGTTTTTTTGGTGCAATACCTACAGAATAAAATAAATAAAATAAACAGTGTACTAAAACAAGAATTCTTAAAATTCATCCCTTTCTTCTTATCGTGTCACAGGTTCTTAATATAATATTAAATAAATATATCTGTATGATTAAATATAATATTCTTTTAAACCAAGTGTGGTGAAAGGATTTTAAATGCGCTTTAAAGAGGCTCCTTTTTGAACTCGCATATGGCCTACCTAACGTTAAGTGGTAACTATCGCCTATAACAAAACATTTCCTGGTAGGTCACGCACGTCACATCAAACATTTATTTTTAAGTTTCTACGACATGTCGATTTTCTTTTTGATGATGATGATTCATCTCACAAAGGCACAAAACGTTATTAGACGCTTGTTTAAAAAAAGCTTCGACTCAATTCAATTCATCTATTCAGTCACAATTAATTAATCGTATTTTGAAATAATATATACAAACTTAAAATAACACAAAAAAAAAACAATAAAATGTCAGCCGATACAAGAAAAATAAAATAAGAGTAACATTAGATTTGATAATTGAATTATAATGGCATGTCAAATATTACTAATAGAAACTGTTCTGAGTTATACAGGGTTATTCATTATTAGCTGCAAATACTCAGGAATTAGGTTCAACAAATAAAATAAAAAATATTTATGAAATGATTTTTTTTAAGTTTTGTTATGAAAATCCCGAGAAAATCGATAAAGGAATCATTGGTGCCTGACCTATTTTGACCTTTGATCCGCGCCCGCGCGCCGTGAGTGACACTCTGCGTTCAGTCACCGCCTGGGTGGGTCATCGTCCTGTTCTCCGTGGCAATCAATAAGCAATAGCCGTAAAGAAATTAATAAAAATAAAATTTTGATACAAAAACTTGAAAAAATTTTTGATCAAATTTTAAAAAAATAATTTCATAAATATTTTTTATTCTATTTGTTGAACCTAATTCCTGAGTATTTGCAGTTAATAATGAATAACCCTGTATGTCAAAAAATAAATCTATCGAATAGAAGCATCCTTCAACAAAAGTGGAACAAGACTCCAGTAAAATAGCATGCGATTCCAACTAGTAATATGTTTTTCGTAAGGCATTTATTACCCCAGAAAAGGTAACATTATCCATTCTTCAAGACTTTGTTATAGACTAGGGTGAACAAATAAAGGTCAACCTAGTTTTTGTATAACACAACACCAAATTTAACCTTTACCACAAATATTCGTGGAGAAGGTCGATGAGGTTGGAATTCACAATATGTTTCGGATGGTTAAATTAACCGATGGTTATGAATGATTGAATGAGTAAGAACAAACAAAGCCTTGAAAGTGACAAAGCCCTAAATAAAAAAAAGATAACTGACAGCTTTGTACAAAAAAATGATTCTAAACAGGTCGTAGGTCCGAGAACAATCTTTGTGTGGCAAGCTAAGAGGGTCTTCTCTGTCTGGGTTGGGTTATATTACATTAGTATGTATTTTCAATAAATAGAAAATATACATATATAAGTATTATATAAACTGTCTGGTGCTCATAGCACAAGCTCTGCTTAATTCGAGGATAGATCGCGTGGCATTGGCCACAATTTTTGCACAAGATTTCAGTGAAATACATTGGACATTTTATAAGTTTGTCATTTTTTATACAATTTTTTTTTTTGACTTTGACTTGACAATATTTATTCAATTTAATTATTGATAACGGCCGGTTATCTTTTTGATGACTATTTGATAGGTCTTTCGACCTAGACAAATACAAAACAAGAACTATGTTTTTGTAGAAATAACTAATTGTAGAAAAACAATGTCTATATTTTTTTTAGAAATAACTGGGTAATAGTGTTATATTTTATGATGTGCTTCTGTAGTTTTACTGCCTTTATGTATATCTACACTTCTACACTAATATTATAAAGAGGAAAGATTTGTACCTATTTTTGTATGTTTGTAATGAATAGGCTCAAAAAGTACTGGGCCGATTTAAAAAATTCTTTCACCAATAAAATGATACATTCTTTCAATTTGACATAGGCTACATTTCATTTTGAAAAACATTAGGGATCCTTGGTAAAATTTGAACAATGTAACCAAAGGTGTAGAAAAATGAGTCTTAAAATGTATTTCGTCGAATGCGCTGCCGAAACTATAGCGAATATGTCGTGGTGAGCTAGATTTAAAAAATCCATCTAATCAATTATATACGGCCCTACTGTCACTTCAAATTTATGTTTTCTAAAGCTGTGCCAGTGACCTTGGTTCAGATTTCCTTGTTCCTCGCCCTCAATGCACCCTCCAAAATCACGCGTCACTGCGCCCGAAGTAGGTCAAAGGATAACGAACAAAAAGAGGTTAAGACGAACTAATCTGCCGTGGCGAGGGAACTATGTAAACGACTTTATAAGAAGTTTGGTTTTTGTTTAACCTGAAAACAAAGCTATAAGTAACGTAAAAGGCCATTTACATTTCATCATTATCACGAAGATGTAGACTATTACTAGACCCTTTCTTTCTTTCTTTTTTTCATACACTCGCCCACTAAAATAATAGGTCACCTAGGTCACAATAACATTGAAACCACACGAACTACCTCTATATATTAAAAAGTGTATATAAGACAATTTAATAACTCATAAAATAAACTGCAATTTATTATTAAAAAAATGTTTTACTTTGAAAATGAAAAGATCCGAGTTCTAGTGCATTCTTCCAAAGTCAAGGTTAGGATTTAAACCCACACAAATTACTTGAATCGGCTAAGGGTAATTAATTAATAAGTCCTATAATTATACAAAATCAAAGAAATCGAAATTGAAAAACGAATCACAATTTGGCAACAAGTCAACTCCTTACTAAATTTTATGCCATACTAGTAAACAAGTTGAATAAAGGATTACATACATATCCTCTTTTGGTTTCTTTAAAAGAAGTTATCGTGATCATACTTATAATATTGCTGTTATTAGCTTTGAACCTTCTTCATCCACTGAATTCCGCAAACTTTTAATGTCATCGGTAGCAGCAGCAGGTGGTAAAACTGCTCATTGCCACGTAAACTTGCTAAAGGAACCAAAGCTGCGAGCAAAACAAAGACGTCTAAATCTGCATTTCGCATGGGCCTTTCATTTTTTGTGCAAGCCAACGAGGGCCTATTCATTCAGTCTATTAGCATTTACATAGACATTATACCATTGTGCAATGCAGTGCTATTTTTCATTCATACTGAGTCAGAAGCTCACCAGAGATCTACTTAGGATGAACATTTTGTGTGTCCTAAACTTTACATACTATCCCGGCGCATCAACCCTGAAGTGGGTCTTGAATAGGCCTGTTGGAAACAATAGAACGCCACTGGTCACTCTCCTGCGCTACCTCTTGTCAGTTGGAAGCTCGAAGTGAGCGGAGTTCCTTCTCTACTTCGTCCTTCCACTGGTATCTGGGTCGGCTGGTTGCCGGCTACTGGTTGCCGTCCGACTGGCACGCCCAAGAAAGCCCGCTTAACCGCCCGATCCTCCTCCATTTGTAGAACGTGGCCGAACCAGCGCAGCCGATGTGTTTTTGTTTCACCGATGATATTCAGCTCAGCCACAAGCTCTTCCCGATTCTTCCTCACCCTCCAGGATTCATTTTCACGTAGGACTGGGCCCAGGATTTTTCGAAGTACCTGAACTTTACCTAACACTTTTTCAAAGGGGTGACCCCCTTTTTTCTGAAACCGGCGTGTCGTAGAACCTAAAATAGGCCTGCTAGCGGCCTACTTGCGGAAAAACCAGCCCGCACATCAAGTACGGATGTTAATTTTGCCGAAATTTGCAGATCCCCCTTGCTTTGTCTCCCTAGCTTCGATCCTGGAGTGAAGCCGACAGTGCTCTGTCAACAAGGTGGCTTCAAATTTACATAATGTTAGCCCATTATGTTATGAGTAGTGTTTTTTCCTTTCATATAGTCCGCGCCAAATCTTGTTAGAATGGCGTATAAATCTAGACGCATTACGTGCCTTTTAGAGTCTGGATGATGCTAGATTTATGATATTTTCTGAGTATTCTTGAATGAATAATGGTTTTATGAATTAGTTTGTAAATTTTTGAGAGAACAAACCAATAATATTCGTTTGGTATTTGTAAGAGATAATATCTTTTTCGCTTTTTAAGCTTTTATTTACATTAAACCATCTACAATTTTTTTTTCAGTTATTAGAATTGAATTACAAAAAAAAATTTTTTTTTTTATTTTTTTTTTTATTATTGATAGCTAAACGTTTGACTGCCATCACACCTGATGGAAAGTGAAAATGCAGCCTAAGGTGGAGCACGCTTAGCTATAATCCACTTGTTCACTCTTGACTTGAAAATTCCAAGGTTTCCGGAGCACTACAGTGCTCCGGAAATACTGACGACGGTAAAGAGTTCCACTCCTTGGCCGTTTGCACCAAAAAAGTAGAAGCGAAGCGCTTTGTGCGATGTTGTGGGATCTCAACCATGAAGGGGTGACACTTATCCGTACGTCTGGTGGTCCGAAGGTAAAAGGGTGATGGGAGGATCAGATTGTGTAGTTCCTGCGCACACTCACCGAAATGTATTCGGTAGAATATGGATAAACAGGCGATTCGTCTGCGGTGCTCTAGACTGTAGAGCCTGGAATCGAAAAGTTGGTCATTGTCCACAAGCCTCCTAGCCCGCTGCTCAATAGAATCTAAGGCTTCAAGCTGATACTTAGCAGAGCCATCCCACAGGTGGCAACAGTACTCCATGCACGATCGGACTTGAGCTTGATAAAGATGTAGAAGCTGTCCCGGCGAGAAGTACTGTTTTACCTTTGAGAGGATGCTTAGTTTTTGAGCAGCCACTTTAGCCTTAGATTCTATGTACGAGCCAAAGTTCAGTTTGGATGTTAGTCTCACTCCTAGGAGCTCAAGATGATCCGCGAGCGGTACCGACACGTCTCGGAAAGAGGGATTCAGGAGAAAGGGTCTCTTTTTGGCGGAAAAAAGACAAGCCTGTGTTTTAGTCGCGTTGAAAGAGACTAGATTGGCGACACCCCAATCTGAGACTTTCATTATTTCAAAATATGAGATAATTAATGCAATTCCACGTATTGACAGAAATATTTTATTGAAAAATCAAATGGTATAAGTTTTGGCACGCTAACTCTATTTATAACCCAGTTCCAAGCAATAACAGTGCCTTGTTAACAAGCACAAGTAAAGCGAAAAGTACCCTTGACGTACATAAATCTTCTACAAGAGACGCAAAGGTCTGTTCATTTATTATTGAAATTTAGTTTTTAGTCTACAAGACTCAGTAAAAACTATTCCGAGATATTTTGAGCTCGTTTAATCAAAGAGAACGAATACTTTGAATAGTCTATTTATTTACAAAGGAATCTAAAATAAACACAAGTGTTTCTATCAAGACGCGAAATGTAGGTCTCGTTAGAGTCTAGGTATTTGCTTTTTTTAGGGTCTAGACTCAAAGCCCTTGGGGTACCGATGCCCTTAGATTGCCCTAAATTATTATAGACGGACTTATTAGGTGTTTGAGCACCATTTGGCCACTATACTGCAGCCGCCTTCGTCCATCTACCGTCATCTCTTTTTTTCTTTAACCAAATACATGTATTGTACCTAATTACGCAAGTATTCTCAGTAGCTATGCATACTCTCTTCTTACATGTAAGAGCTTTGCTCTTGTCGGAATTTCGATGCAGTTTTCTCAAATTCTGTCGAATGCGGCCTCCTTTGACTTCCTAATATTATATGACAGCGAATTTTTCTTTTATCTGGCTCACGTTACTTCCTTTTCCCGTTTCCCTTCTTTTTAATACAACTATTTGATGAAAAAGCTTATGATCCACCTGATGATAAGTGGTAACCATTATCTATATCAAAGCATTGCCTCGTAGGTCACGCACGTCAGGAACGTGCCCTACGATGCACTGCCCTGTGACTACCAACTTGAGGCATACAGATGTTCAGCCTCACGTGCCAGTCATTTCACCGGCACCCACACCCTTCAACCTTTCCTTCAATGATGTTTTTTATGCAGCTGTCATGTCGTAGAAGATGCTCATATATTAGGCCAGTTAAATTAGGTAAGAATCTCGGAATTCGAGATTTCCAGTTGTAAGTCTGTAAATACTTGCCTAATGACACCCTAAAAGTTGTCTCAAAACCTGCATATGGTAGGGTGTGCGCAACTATTAAATTTCAAGGTCAAAAAACTTTTTTTGTAAATATCTCATTTCCTATGGGTTTTTTGCTATTTGTTTTTAAAATCAATATTGTATAATACAAAATTCTACACAATTTTTGTTTAAATGCAGGTTTTGAGACAACTTTTAGGGTGTCAATATACAAGTATCTACAGACTTACAGCTGGGTATCTCGAATTCCGAGATTCTTACCTAATTTAAGCTTAAATTACTGGCCTATATGATTCCTCTTCGGTTTTAACAACGTATACATAAAGGTTTACACAAACATTAATAAATTTCCCGACCGCAGCTTTCATACAATTATTGTGATTACAATCTTGGAAGCGACAAATGTCGCCTCCTTTTAATGTATATAAAATTGTCTCCATGAAATTGTTTGGAAGACGGCCAAGCCTAAACCCAGGTTTGAAAGGAATTTGCTGATTTTGGCTTTGAGATGGAACCAAAGTGAATTCAACTATCAAAATAACTTATGTAATTTTTTAAGAAGAAATAAGAAGATAGTTTTGTGTACTTTTTATTGAATCTAACTGTTTATCACTAAGTAAAAATATTAAAAAAAAATACTTTTGAATAAAATGATTTAAAAAAACAAGGCTAGGTCAGTAAATACATAGTTGATCGGTTAAAAACGTTCACAGTAGCACGTTTCCGCTTCTAAAGTGTTCGTAAACTTTATATAAAGGTGCTCCTACACTTGGTAGGTAACCCACATTAGGTCAAGATTAAATAAATGCACAACACCTGTTTTAAAAATCAAAGTCAAGCATGTATTTATTCAGTAGTATCACAAGGATCACTTTGAAACGTCTTAAAGCTAGTTGAGTCTAGGTGCTAGTTCCACGCGACCAAGCCTAGATGGATAGGCAACAAGCTACGGCTTGGTTCCTACCGTTTTTTTTGTCTGATCTTTTTATAAATCAAAAATGATAATAATAGCAGTGAAATTCCAGTGCGGTGCCACTTCACTTAGTGAGACGTAGGCAATAATAAAAAAGCAAAAGTTTCAGAGACAGTACACCTTACGCTAGTCTTGTTGTCTTTCAAGTTTTGTTTTGTTTATAAAATACATTACGCATTATCAATTATATCATATCATGCATTGTGAAAGAAAAATAAATCCTTTGTACTTTTACTTTTCAAAATGCGGGCTTACGTCCAGTGGGTTACCGCTTAACCCGCCAACGGTGACGTCGATTTGACTTACATCTTCGGTGACCCCGGTCTCACGCACCGGGGTTTTCAATGGAAGATTTTTCAGAATCTAATACTAACTGACCACTTTTTTTATTAATTATAAATTATTTGACAATAAAACAACCATATTTAATTAATCACAACCTGGTTTATTCACTTTTTCTTATGATTAGACAACTTCACATAGAATCTATAAAATTTGTTAGATTTACACATTATTGCTTTTTAAACATTATAAAACACAACAATCAACATATTTATGAAATTTTTCAGCTTTTTCAGTTTCTAGACTCTCTAAACTTACTTAAAATCAACAAAAAATGACATCCTACCTACAAAAAAAAACAGCAAAAAAAACTATGAAAATCACTTTTCTTCAGTCAAGTAAATACTCCAATAAGGCACTATTATATGCTCCAGACACAAATGTTTCTTGCACTTGAGGCAAGTGATGATGAAGGTAAAGTCAATGACAGTCTGTCGACATCAAGCAGTTCATGGAGAAGTGATTCTAAACGATGCTGTTTTCTTTCGTACGACATGCTGTAACAAAGTTAATATTTGAATCAGGATGAAGAAAAATTTTGTGGTATTACGATAAATTGATAAAATAATGCAGTAAACTTTATAATTATAAAATAATGCAATGACACAATAACAAAAGTAAGCAAGAAATGCACATAAACCAGTCAAAAAACGAAAAATCAATAATTTAACTCTGCATGTTTTACTTACATATTCGGTGACCCCGGTCTACCGCACCGGGTTGGCATCAAAACTCAGAAACTTGCGCCCACTCCAATTTCGTGGGCTGATCTAACGGTGGGGAAAGGGAAATCAGGCAGCTACTCAAAATCGCGACAAAAATCGGCGGTGGGGTAAAAAGTTATTCGAATTTTTCAAGTCACCCGGTCTCACAGACATATAGGTCACCGTTCCCGGGTTAACAGTATGGAGTGGACTATCTAGCAACTTGGGGGCTACGGTGCCCCGATAGAAGCCAAGTGGACTGTCTATACTTGCTTTTGTATAGGAGGTGCTTTGGTAAGTGGCTGAACGTCTTCGATTCACCAGAAGGGTTATAGTTGCAAAAGCTCTTGGAATTACAGGACTTTTCGAATTGCTAGCGAATCGATTGTCAGTGTATATTAATTTTAAGAATTTATAATGCTTCCAAAAAGTCATCTATTTTTACTTCATTTTCAGTTTCACGTTGAATTTAGTGTACTCAATCATTCGACTTCTAAAGTAAGCATTTTTATTATCCAACGATACTTTACACAAATAAACTCGTTTCCAAGCTTTTCATCAAAGCGACTCCGACAAATAAATTTATAAATTTAAATGCTTTGATTATGTAAATACGCCCTAAAGAAATAAGAAGCATTTTATTTATTTACAAAGACTACAAATAGTAATAGTATAAACAAAATTATTATTATTATTATGAGCCTGTGGTGTCCCACTGCAGGGCAAAGGCCTTCCTTCTTTCTCTCCAGTCGTCTCTATTAAGTGCCACTTTGGACAATTCCTTAAGATAAGCGTCCATTTCATCCCTCCATCTTCGCCGTGGTCTACCGCGAGGTCGTTTCCCGTTTTTAGGAGAAAAAATAAACAAAATACAAAAGAATATTGAGCTATTGGAAGTCCATTGCAAACAATCTAGAGATAGTCTATCTGATTCAAATCAGGGCCAATTGAAAGTGGCTCTAAGACGCTGGCTGCATTGCCAACAACTGAATAAAAAACTGTTTTGGGTATTGTTCGGTAGTGCTGAAAGAATTGTCAAAATATAATCACCGGCATTTAGCCAACAAAAAATGGATTTACAATAATCTTTAATGATTTATAATCCTTATTAACTCTGAAATCTGAAGCCAAACAACAACAACGACATAAATGAAAATAATTTGTATCCTTCACAGTTAAGTTGGTAGTAGCTCTGCTTTCTGCGCTGGAGGGCGTGGGTTCGATCCCCACCGAGAACAAAATTAAATAATAATTTGCATGGTGAACGCATATTTTTGTTCTCTGTCTGGGTGTTGTATTGTATTCTAAGTTACAAAAAAATTATACTTGCAAGTATTATATCAGCTATCTGGTTCCTAATAGTTCAAGCTCTACTTTGTTTGGGGCTAGATAGTGTTGTGTGGATGGTGCACACATTTTTTTACGTACGTGCATATCTTGCCTTAGCCAAAATACATTTATTTTTTGTAAATCAAATAAATCCAGCAAAACAGGAGGTACTGTAATAAAAAAATACCTAAGATACCGAAAACAATTAACGAAGTGCCATTCAAATCTAAATAAAATGTACGCACATACCTACTTTGAAAGCATGCGTGGTATTTCAATCTAGAGCCTTATATACTCCATATTCTATGCTTTACAGCTCAGGTAATAAGGTTGGTTTTCGCAAGACAGGACAAAAATACATGACTTTAGAGCAATTACTGTAGAAGTTTGAACAGGGAAATAAGGGCTGACGGGGCTGACGTTTCATTCATTTGAACTTCATTTGGTAGGGTTGCTAATATTGCAAGTTAAGCCCATCCATCTTTTAGTTAGAATGTTCAGAATTACTGGGAAAATAAGATTTTTGTTAATGGCAATGAAAAGGGAAAATGGGAATGTTTAGGATAATTAATATTAACATAATAATCATTTATTCATTAATAATTATACAATCGTGTAAAAAATATATTAAAAATGTATACTACTGTGCCGTTTTCAAAAATTCTTTCACTATTGGAAAGCTATACCCTGAGTAACATAGGCTATATATATGTGTTTAAAAAGTCCACCCGTGCGAAGCCGGGTGTGGCCGCTAGTATTATTAAATTGAATATCATATTTGGCTCAAAATTCTTACTTAGTGGTAGGTTTTAAGTTTTCATTTTCCTAGTTTTCATCTAGAACGGCCATGTGGCCGCAAAAATGTCGCTAAAATGCATAAACATGGAGTTCTTTCAATACAAATTCAGCAGTTTTTTCGGGAGTCGTCAAATGGAAAATGCCTTGTACCGCAATAATTACTTTACATCTTCCATTCTTCCCTTTTCTTAGAATTTTCATATTTAGAGATATTTCAAATAAAATTGTGTAGGTAAATGTAAAACTCCTGTACAAGCGACGCATGATCGTCTTTTTACAGTATTAGGAGACTGTTATCATGTAGGTACAGTGGAAAAAAGAAATGGCAGTATTAATCTGCTACATAGGCAAATTACATATATCTTCTTCTTCTTCCTGTCCTTATCTCTTTATTGTCGGCAAAACATGTATTTTTCTTCCATTCTTCCCTATCATTCGTTATCTCAGTAATTACTCTTTTCGATAATAATAATATGCACAAATTATTATCCTCTCTCACACAATCTTTCCATACTTTCTACCTCTACATTTATATCCATCTACATTCATGCCTTTATCACTTTTTCGTCACATGACATTTTTCTCTCCTCTTAACTACACTCATAACATGTCCATACCACGCTGGCCGATTTCTTCTCATTTTCTTCGTTACTTATGGAAATTACGTATATAACCATATAAAAATAGCGTGGTTTACTGACAACAACCCTGTTAGCATATCTACGAAGGGTACATGCACGCACGTCTTATATAAATGAGACTCAACTACCACAGCTTATAGGTAAACAGCCGATTTACTTATTCTTCTTATCGAGTTACTGATTCATTTAAACTAAATGGAGATTTACTTAACCTTGTAGATTCTACTACCTTCGTACGACTTAATATTGACACAAAATAGCAGTGGGGACCGCAAATCAAAGCACTTGCTGTTAGACTAAGTTTGGCTGCATATGCAGTTCGGACTATAAGAAGACTTACTGATATAGCTAAAGTACAATTTCGGAATGAAAGAGTCAATTTAAAAAAAATATACCTGATAAGTTATATTTCATGATTGGCCCCATAGAAATTTCATCAAAATCGGTATAATGGTTTGGCCATGAAGTAGGGTTCTCAAGTTTTTTAAACTTATATTACACCAAGAGTGCTGTCGTTGCGTTGCCTACACTGGAGGAGTTTTTTAACGTTTTTCTTGAAGCTATTCATGTAAGGAAAACCTCTGGTGGTGGCTCATTTCACAATTTATGGGTATGAGGAAGAAATGATCCCGAGAAGCGAGATATACAAGAAACCCAACACATGGATCTTAAATGTGGGCATGGATGAGTCTTGATGTCAAAAAGAGCGGTGTACGAGGCTTCCGTCGACCCGGACCGGTAGGTACTCGGACCGCAGTCCCACTCGCCGGAGTAATTTAATTTTATTATTTTTCTTCCGGCGACTCGGACCACTTTTGAAATGATTGAAAAAATCTATTGTTCGAGGCAATGCAGTACAGTCAAACGCAAAAGTAGGTGTAGAAAGTAAACATTAAGAATAAAACTCGTTGATTGAAGACACAATTTATTTTAAAAAAATCTAATTATTAACAGTTATTAAAATATACATAGATAGATAGATAGATAGATAACTCTTTATTGTTCACCACACAAAAAATACAGTACAGGACATAAAAAATTAACAATTAGGTAAAACAATGGGCGACCTTATCGCTGAGAGCAATCTCTTCCAGGCAACCTTTGCATGGAAAGAAATAACGAATTGAAAGGCGGTGTAGTTACAAACGGAAAATTGAAAATAAGTAGATCTACAATACCTACTCACTATTAGATACCTAATTAGATAGGTATTTACCTAAACTAACTACTTAATTTAAACTAAAATCCTAATACTTATTATAAGATATAACTAAAAATAAACTAATACATACAATATAAATATACATGAATATTATGTATAAATAAAAAAATAAAAAAATATATTATACCCAATATTATTATGCTCAATGCCTAAAAAACTAGCTAGAAGAAATTGACGACAAGTAGTGCTCCTTCAACCTTAATTTAAAAGTGTTATGCGAGGTTGACTGTTTGATTTCCAGAGGCAGAGCATTCCACAGCCTAACAGCTTTAACAGTAAAAGAGTTTGTGTAGAAGGAGCTGCTATGACCTGGAATTTTAAGTAACAGGTTTTCCGATGACCTTAGCAAACGGTTACTGCAAGAATGGAGATACATGAATCTGTTTTTAAGATAGTGAGGTGAAAGAGGATTGAAAAGTATTGAGTAAAGAAGAGAAAGAATATGCATGTTTCGGCGAAGACGAATAGGAAGCCACTTGAGTTGAGATCGAAAAGGAGACACATGGTCATATTTACGAAGGCCAAAAATAAATCTGATGCAGAAGTTCTGGAGCCGCTCAAGCTTATCAAGCTGTTCCTCAGTGAGGTCCAGATAACATGCATCAGCGTAATCCAGAACGGGTAGCAAAAGTGACTGTGCAAGCGATAAGCGATATTGCTATATAAGCGATACTTGATATCACACTCCTACTTAACATTTCGTATTTATGTCGGATCTGTTTCTAGCGACGACTGTACAATTTACGTCACGTGGTTTTTGGTCCGACTTGCCGGAAGAAAAATAATAAAATTTAATTACTCCGGCGAGTGGGACTGCGGTCCGAGTACCTACCGGTCCGAGTCGACGGAAGCCTCGGTGTACCAGCTGTTCTATGGGGCTGTTGCAACCAAGTTATTTTACAACTTTATCAAGCCCCATTAGTTAGAAGACGTAACTTTTGTCCAACTTTAGGGTACATGTTTGCTTGAAAGGGCAAAACCTTAAGTTTTGTTTGAAAATCGTGAACAAACATGTCCTGTGGGATGTACAATGTTATACTATTGTTATGTTGGTAACAATGACTTATACAATGTCTTAGAAAGACGATGTCGTAACAAAAGTCATCTGAGTATAATGTAAGATGATCAAACGAAGAACATTAGAGTAGACCGCGTTTAGAACACCCTCCGGCAAGTTAGGGCCTTTTATTCACAGTAGTTCTATTAAACAGTTCTGTTGGTACTGTTGATCGAACCACTGGGATACTTTTTCGCTATAGTTCTGTTACGGAAAATAATTTTCTTCTCACTACGTTAGCTCTGTGATTTTATATGTGACTTTCAACCAACCGTGACCTTGTAAAATTAACAATAAAAAAATACACATATTTCAGATTGACAGATTTCATAGAATAATAAGCTCAAACATTGAAGATATTTTGAAAGTTTCATCACATCAGCTTTTCATACTAATAATGCCAAAAACTGACTGCGTTTCACTGAGGAATAATCATAAAATAAACAAATGTGTAAGAAACACTCATTTAAGTTGCACTTAAAATAAAGTGCTCCAACCATAAAAAACCTTTGAGCTCCTGAACTAAACAACAATGTGTAGGGTGTAAAAATACTTCTCTCAAAACTCTTACAGCTATACTTACAACGTTATTTAAATTCCATCATTGGTTTAAGTTAGCCCTGTCACTCTTTGTCCATAATTTTTTTTGTTAAAGTCGTTTTACTGACGATAGTTGAACGTGACAACGTCATACAGCTGTCCACGCGGACGCATCGCTCACTCAAGTAGGAGAGAGACAGAATATGTCGAACGCTGCTGAACGCGGAGGCCGTTTGTGCCTCGTTGTCGCTCGTTCCGCGCTCTCGCTTGCACTTCAAGCCTTAAATGGAACGCCTCAGTGCGAGGTAACGCCGCATGATGTCATGTTTCTTCGTGCGGACAGCCGGTTTCATCGAATTATAAGACGCTGTCACGTCAAAAGTTCCATTGTGAGCCTATTCGATTTGCTATCTTACACCTTGTACATAAAGTGCATAATAGCACTTTAGTATAGCTTTATGGGTATATTCACTTGTATCGATCGATTTCAGGTAGTATGTCGTGAAACTTAACTGGTACTTGCGAGTCAATGAACTCATCGTAGATTCAAAGTATCTTTGCCTAGAGATAAGTACGGTTTTCTTTAGAAAAGTTTTAATCAAACATTTAAGTAATATTTTTAGTTTATTCACATACACTGGAAAGCCTTTTCTATAGAATTCTTTTTTTACACATTGATGTGTAAATAAAAATTTCAAGTCTTTGGTCTGGTTTGATCACTCGATCAGTATAATAAGTTACGAGCGGCCACCCGCGTGTTCGCTCGTCCCGTTCCCATTACGCCACTTTTAAACACCATCTGTGATTTAACATCTGAACCACCTTTCACTTACCTAATTAATTCGCTAATTACTGACAATTAATTAATTTCGTCAATATCCACGTGCGACATAAAAAAGTTTTTTCCGGAGGCGCTCGCCCTCTTTTGCGCGGTACCACCGAACACACACACTGTCACCCACTCACCTACCTAATTAATAAACCTCTCTAAATATAATTATTACAGATCGTATCATTTTACAGCCCCGTTTCCGTTACTTTTTCGGGGTAAAAAGTATTCTATGTCCGTCTCCTGGTGTTAAGCTACCTCCCCTACCAATTTTCAGCTGGTCTAGCTACGCGCGATAGCGTGACCAAGGGAAATGGCGATTCATTTTAATCCATATAAAAATAGCAGTATGAAGCCTTTTTTGCTAACGGTTTGTTCTGGAAACCTTTTAGGTCGTGATTTCAGTAACGTTTCCGCCCTAAGCACTAAACATTAGATCAAAGACATCCCATTTATTTAACGATACTTGAGGTTGACATAAAATTGTGTTTTATGGGTTACCACACTTCACCAAGGAAGGGTGCTCGTGGTTAAATGTTTAAGGTCGTTTTACTCGTAAAATTTCCCATCTACTTGTTGATAAGGGCCTATAAACATATACTGTGGTAACTATGAAACATCATAAAAAAATATGTTATGCTTTGCTCTCAGACCGACAAGAACTTTTAAAGTGCTTATGCAAACGAGCCGTCCAGAGAAATAACAAGATTCTACTGATACCAGTTGCAAAAGAATAAAAAAAATCGGTTGTCTGTAAAGACGGCTTACTGACGATAGTTCAACGTGACAAGGTCATACAGCTGTCCACGCGGACGCATCGCTCACTCAAGTAGGAGAGAGACAGATGTCGAACGCTGCCGAACGCGGTGGCTGATTGTGCCTCTTTGTCGCTCGTTCCGCGCTCTCGCTTGCACTTCAAGCCTTAAATGAAACGCCTCAGAGCGAGGTAACGCCGCATGAGTCATGTTTTTTTATGCGTGCAGCCGGCTCCTTCGAATTAGAAGACGTTGTCACGTCAAAAATAAAATAAACATTGTAGAGTCTACAATGTTTATTTTATTTGTGTGGATTGTCTACATTGTAGACAATCTACACAAATGAAATCACTATTGAGACTAGATAGTGTTGTGTGGATTGTCCACAATATTTATAAAAATCTACATTGAGCAGTGAATGGCGTTACCTCGCTCCGAGGCGTTCCATTTAAGGCTAGAAGTGCAAGCGAGAGCGCGGAACGAGCGACAATGAAGCACGCACGGCCTTCGCCGTCGGCAGCGTTCAACATCTGTCTCTCTCCTACTTGAGTGAGCGATGCGTCCGCGTGGACAGCTGTATGACGTTGTCACGTTCAACTATCGTCAGTAAACCGACTTTACAGGCAACCGATTTCTTAATTAACAAACAGCGACTTATTTTCTTACTGCTATCGTTGCTACTCATCATCATCATCAGCCTGAAGAAGTCCACTGCTGGGTATAGGCCTACACATTCCCAGGAAGAACGATTCTGAGCCCTCTCCATCCAACGATCACTTCTCGCGATCTCAACAATGTCGTCGGTTTATCTGGTTATTTGGTAGCAAGTGTGGTGAAAGGAAGTACTATATTAAAAGCCTACAAATTCACACTCCATTTCAAAGCGGAGCGCGTTAGCCAGTAGCTGTGTAGCGTAATTCCAGCAATACCTAGTTAATTTGAAAGCATTTACAAGCGTAATCCTAGATTAGCTAGTTTGTCCATGCCTGTTTTTTGGTCTAGAATAATTCTCTTCTTAGAACTTGGTGGCAAAACTTTTACAGCGTTATTCATAAACGTTGCTTAGTATTAAGCAAGCCTTTAAGTAACGTTTAAGTAGCCTTTAAGTAACCAAAACGAAACCCCTAAGTGAGGTGGATACCTTGATGTGCGGGCAGGTTTTTCCGCAAGTAGGCCGGTGGCGGGCCCTTTTTGCGTGACCCTCGACACGTGTTGCAGGAACTTTTTTAGGTTCTACAACACGCCGGTTTCCTCACGATGTTTTCCTTCACCGTTTGAGAGTACTGGCATAGTGCACATAGTAACACATATTAGATATATTTTTTTGTAAATACACACTTAGAATACAATATAACACCCAGACAGAGAACAAACATCCATGTTTACCACACAAATATTTGTTCTCGGTGAGGATCAAACCCACGACCTATTGCGCAGAAGGCGGAGCTACTACTGACTGAGCTGAGAGACCAGTCAATAATATTAGTAAGGTTTATTAGTACAGAGGTACGTACAATATCTGTTTACCTCAAAAGTCTTTAGTATTCAAATTACGTTGTGAATAAATTAGTAGTTAAGAAGTTCCCACCTTTAGTTAACTAATTTCTTTGTCAACTTACTGTTGCATGGAATTAGTTAACGAGTTATAATAGCCTTGACTAGGTGTGTATTATTTAGAGGATTTCAGGTTTAATATGCTTAGGGTTGGTTTTACGGATGGCTTATCGACAAATTAAACACCGACAGCGGTTTACATACAATGACACGCGATCAAACCGTGAAACTAACCCTTAGACTACAAGCTGAGGTTTTAGCATCATCATGACGTACATAATTTAGCTTGATTTGGCTTTATAATCATTCAAAAGATTTTTTTTATGTAACCAAGTTAGCAAACAAGAATTCTGATTGAATCTGGTTACTGTAGCCTATGGGATAATAAAATGATATAATTATGTTTAATATAACAGTAGTTTTTTTTAAACGTCATAAATCGTAAAGCGCAATTTACCTTTCGATTAACTACAAGAACTTTGTATGTATGTATGTATGTGTGGGACTCCTGTTTCCGCAATTGGACTCAAAAGTCAGTACAAGAACTTTTATTTATGTTACTTGTTGCTACGGAACCGGTTGCATGGGCGAGTCCGACTCGCACTTGGCCGCTTTTTATTCCTAGATCATCTGTTAAGACTACCTCATTACGTATTTATAATGTTAATTCACAGGTGCTTACAAGTCCACCACCATATTTTCCAAAGCGTTTTGACAAAATATAGCTTATTAAACAGCCCGGCAAAAATCGCCCTCCCTAATTGATTTTTGTGAAAAGTCTACCCAAACTCTTCAACATTTTAAAGAATCCCCGGGTATATTGTTCGGAAAGAAGGCTGCGCTGGAAAATTTACATTTTATTAATCCGCTGAAGGCAGGGATGAGTCACAAAAACAATATGTAAAAGCCTAGCTGAAGTTTCACGACTTTGTTCTTGTGGCGATATTTTTTTCAAATCTGAAAGTTTTAATATTATTCCACGTAAAATGATGAACACTTGAAATGTTGAGTTATGGAATGAAATTAGGGGTAGTTTGAAAGTGGCGCCAGTGTCTGAAAAGATGAGGAGCAATAAGATAGCGTGGTACATGTCATGCGAAGGGAAGAATGTCATGTAACGAGAAGAGGGCTAGTTATGAATGTGGGTGGGTGAGAAGTAGAGGTAGGCCAAAGAAAAGATGGATATATTGTGTAAAAAATGACATGGGTATGAAAGGAGTGACTGCCGAAATGACGGCTAATAGAGGAGAGTGAAGAACGAAGACCAACTTGTCTACTCTTGAACGCGATTCCGATCCCAATTTTAAGTTTTGACGGAATTCTGACAGAAAACCCATAGGATTTATGTCAAAATTCCGTTAAAACTTAAGATTGGGATCGGAGTCGCGTTCAAGAGTAGACGGGCTGTTGTGCCAACCCCACAAGAAGTGGGATAAAGTATGATACATGATAGTACCTACTAGGCGTAATTAAATAAAGTTCAATGAGCAGTTTTGTCTTGTGATTAACTTTCTTGTGTGCAATGAAAAGTTGTGCCTTAAATTTTAAGGTTGTCAGACAGACACGTCCTAACTTTATTTGTTTAGAATAATATCAAGGTCTATAGATCGGACTTTCCAAAAAAATATTAAAGAACTTGCCAAATGTTTTCTCAGATTAGGATCTTTTTAAGTCAGTAAGAAAATTTGCAACAAGAATTTTTTATCAAAAATCTTTGAAGCAAGAAAAACAGAAGTTTAGGCAGTGTTTACGTTTCTGTTGCACAATAAACTTAGCTGGTTAAAATCAGTATTAGAACCAGCATTTGAAAAGTAGGCCATCACGAATACCGAATACCGAAAACCAAATACCGAATATCGAATACCGGATACCAAATACCGAATCCCGAATACCGAATGCCGAGTACCGAATACCGAATACCGAATACCGAATACCGAATACCGAATACCAAATACCGAATACCGAATACCGAATACCGAATACCGAGTACCGAGCGGGGCAATGCTGCCATTGTCTTGGGGACGCTTTAGTTTGGCATGGCACTGATGCTGATCAGTTCAGCTATCTCTAAATCGTTTGTAACGGTCTGCAGATAGCTCAACTGTTTCTTGTGTATTTTCTACATTTTGTAAATAAATGATCTTCATCATCAGCCTGAAAAAGTCCACTGCTGGACATAAACCTCCCCGACACAATTCCAGTATGAACGATTCTGAGCCCTTTTCATCCCCCTACTTCCCGCGATCTTAACAAAGTCGTCGGTCCATCTGGTGGGCGCCCTACGTTTTACACTATAACACTACATTTTGTAAATACTTTATTTAAATGTTTTTTGAGTAGGTAAAGGTATCTATATAATTCTAAAATTCCTCGTTCGTTGTAGATTCGTTCCTCAAACTTACCTAATTACTTAGTCTCAACCAATCCCTTGGGTGAGGTTTATCTTTGATATTACATGATACGTATTATTATTTAAATTTGCTCACTACCGAGTAAGTAACGCTTCGGAGAAGAGGGTAATGACTGTGATCTCATCATCGTTATCAGCCAGGAGCCTAATTCTCGGGCCGACAGAGGTCATTTTGCAGTATTATTTTATTGCTTCTTTTCGAAGACAGAATGGATGATTTCCTTGAGTAATTCATCGACGACCTCATCGTAGAAGCCTCGACAGCTACGATATACGGAAAATGTAGAAAAAGTGCGGGGTTGTGCAATTCCAATGTTTATGGGACATTGAAAATCTCGGTCGGCCCGAGAATTAGGCTCCTGATATAGTTATTTGTTATACAAGAGTGCAACACGCAACTTTTCATCGCTCAGTGAAGAAATTACTGGATACACAAAACAAAATGGCGCGCGTAAAGCAAATAAAAATAAAAACCACAAGCCAAGAAAGTTCCGAAACTGAGTTCTTAAAAAAGGTTGCGTGATTAATTTGGCTCCATGTAGGTGGAAGTAATAGGTTTCATGATATTTTTTTTGTAAATACATACTTAGGCCCGTATTCCGAAACAGTGCTTGAGTCTGAGTCGAGCCTCAAGCACAGATTTTTGACACTTTTCAATGGAGAACTGTCATAAAATCTATGCTTGAGGCTCAACTCAGACTTGAGCATTGTTTCGGAATACGGGCCTTAGAATACAGTTTAACAGAACAAAAACCACTCAAATATTAGTTCTCGGTGGGGATCGAGCCCACAACCTACGGCGCGGAAGGCAGCTACTACTACCAACTGAGCTGAGTGGTCAGTAAAATATGGGTGTTGATATTGTCTTTTTGTATTGTATCTCTATTAAAATTGGCCTCATTTATGAATAAATTGGCGTTAAAATAAACACGTAGTAACTGTTTATCATTTTAACATTTTCCTTATTAAAAAAGACTTATTTAATCATAATATTTCGACGTTCTGGGAGGCGCCTAAAATGAGCGTATCAAATTAATTTACTGTAATATTTTTTGTTTTTGTTTACTGTTGATATTTTATTGTATAAATTGTAATATATAATATAAGTTAAAAAATCGGTTGTCTGTAAAGTCGGTTTACCGACGATAGTTGAACGTGATAACGTCATAAGAAAATACTGATGGAATGGTTGCATTTTTCAAAAGAAAATTTTAGTTTTACTGAATTGAATTGAATGTGAATGAAACTGAATGATACTGAATGAAACTGAATGAAACTGAATGAAAATCCGGACCCGGACCCAGACTGAACCCTTACCCTTACCCTCATTTACCCTTACCCATTACCCGACCCGGGCTCGGGCTCAGGTAAATGGAACGACGAAACGACGTAACGACGCATGAGTCATGTTTTTTCGTGCGTGCAGCCGGCTCCATCGTTTTATAAGACGTTATCACGTCAAAAACTTGAGAAACCGACTTCTTGGCCAAACTGTTGAAACAGATTTGATATTTAGGGAATCAATCTCATATTACCTCTCAGATAAAAAAAAAAATTCAAATCGGTTTTTATAATGACATGGTAATGCGGTACTTACCAAAAATAAAAAAATATAACCGTCTTGAGAACCTCCTCTTTTTGAAGTTGGTTAAAAAGATCAACTTCTTAAAAAACCGCGACAATGAAACCTTGACAAGCAGCAATAGTGACTGCGTTAAAATTAGTTTATGCAACAAAAAATGCATATTTTTACTGCAACCAACAACCACCAACGACACCAACGTCTACTAATGAATATTAATTATAACTCAAGAACGGCTGAACCAATTTAGCTGAAAACTGGGGAGAGCTTAGAATCGAGAAAAGGACATGGGATACTTTTAGCTAAAAACTGATGGCAGGTTGCCTAAAACCAGGAAAAGGACAAAGGATATTTTTTATCCCGAAATATTAACGGGGCGAATGAAGCCGCCCGCGGCTGCTAATATTTTGTAAATAAGAAAAAAGGAAGTATATCTGCATGTTCGACAGCAAACATACATTATTAAGAACACGTACGACAGTGATCAATCATATACAATATATGATCCAGTAAGCTTGAAAGGAAAAGAATGACAATGACGAAGAGGTACATGTTATATAAACATAATCTACATTCCAAGCTTCTTTTTCCGAAGCTAAAATAGGTGTTTTATAGTAGGTACAACCAAACACAGGATAATGTGGAACACACTTAGTGTTATATATTTTTCATGTATTATTTTCCTTGTCTGTTTCTTTTAGAGTTTGTGAATAGTGTGTGTGGCGTAAAGTGATAAACGACGATTCATTTTTTGTTAATTTTCGGCTTTTATTCGGCATCTTTCACTCGTAATAAAACGTATGAACATCAGAGAATGAAATAACAGTGCTTAATGAATTCATTAATGGTTCATTCGGAATGAAAGTGAAAGATGCCGAATGAAAATATCCGAAATTGTTGGATCATACGTTTCATTTCAAGTGAAAGGTGCTGAATGAAAGGCAAAAATAAATCATCTGATGTCTCCCTCAATCTTACTTCGTTTCGTGTACTTGACCTATTCATGTTTTTGAGAGTGCTGGCTAATATTATTTTGAATAAAAAACTCATTAGATCGCGACTGGATGGCGGCAACTATTAAAAAATCTATTCCACCCTGTTTAACCCTGGATTTATCATCTTTTCGACATGTATTTCAAGCAATAAATATAATCTGAATCTGAATCTGAATAGATTTTTTACAGTTGCCTTCTATGTAAAATTAGTAATTAGTAGATACCTACCTACTCAACTTTTGGAAATAAATGGCTAATTTATTTAACTATCGGTATCAGGCCATAGACAGTTTCAATTTTATAACACTCCCATCTTCACCAGATTACATTTTCAAATACCAGCAGTCTCTAGAGCCCCCTTCAAGGTTACGAGAACTCAAAGAGTTAACCTAACGAGCTGCCATCATGTCTAAGATAAACAGAAGTACTTTAAACAATGGTGATGGAGTCAGACGGTTAAATGACGTCATTACCACGATGCCAAGGTTAGTAAATAATTCAGTCAGTTTCTAAGCGTGGGTTCACGGTACACCGTGTTTTTAAGTTGGATTGGCACCATGAACTCTGATGTTATTTTTATTTCGTAAATACAAATAGTAAATAATACGCCTTCATGCGTTTAGGTAAGCGTAGTGTAAGTAGGACGTCCTCCGGCAAGGTGGGGCGACGATCTGCGAAGTGTAGCTAGCAAGCACTGGAGGAGAAGAGCCGGACCGGGCTCAGTGGCACGTCTTGGGAGAGACCTACGTCCAGCAGTGGACTAATATAGGTTGATGATGATGATGATGATGCCTTCATAGCTAAGTTAGCAGCTCAATAGAGTATATACCTTGTCCTACCTCCATGTCACTTTATCCTATACAGTATATTATAGGGTCCATGTGATACTTACTTACCTAAGAACTATGTATGTACAACTGTGTGTAAACTAATAAATATATTGAGTATTGATTATTGAATAATCAAATCTGAACCAAAAATCACAATTTCGGACTTACACGTAAATCATTATTTGGGTCGTAAAATAATCACATAACTCGTGGCCATAAAATAGCAGGCTTGGCATTTTATTAAAATCTAGCTAAATGTATCCTCCTTTATTTTTTGTCCAGCTGTGCAAGATATTTGCTTTATTACGACATAGCACCTTTATGGTGGATTTACACATTTTTTTTTTTTTTGATAGCAAAGTAGACAAGCAAGCATGAGACCCACCGGATGGAAAGCATTGCGAATAAAAAGAAAGAAGTTCTCGATTCGGTTAAATTTTTTTAATTAATTGCTATCGCATTACTTCGTTAATGAGCATGTTTTTTTATCTGGGCGGAATATTGCCAAATTTATATTATTTATATCCCATAGAAGTCCAAGTTTTTTAAAGCTTGTACTATGGGAACCACACAAATATTTGTTCTCTGTAGGGATTGAACCCATGCCCTCCAGCGCAGAATTCAGAGCAACAAATGAGAGTTGCCTTAGCTAGTTGTGTAAAAAAAACATCACTTTCGCATTTTCAATATTAGCAGGATAGGTAAGAGATGATAAATGGTGACCCTCAATCACCCATCCAACCTATTTGCAATCTGATTCTTTTCCAACCAAACAGTTTCTGACAATGGATAATGTATTCGGTGGAGCATGATTCGCCAAAACGAATGACGAATGAGCCTAGAATACACACAATACGGAAATGACCCACTTTTTTCTTATAGGGTCCCGCATGGAAAGTAAAAGTATATCCTGTTAATGATTTTGAGGTTAGGGTAGAATATTTTGGGTTGTTATTAAACCCGCGCATGGAAAGTAAAAGATAGATATATAACTCTCTATTGATTACCATAATACAATAGGTAAGTTAGGATACAGGTTTTAAAATTAAAAATAAACAGTTACACAGTAATAAAACGGGCGGTTTTATCACTAACAGCGATATTTGAAGCGATATTCACTAACTGAACATAAAACAGAGTTCAACTAAATTTAATATAATTTCGGTGGTATTTTAACCAACATTCTTAGCAAAATGTATAAGCAGTTAGAATGAAAGTGTGAAATGAAATTAGAGTGAAATGTGATAGCCTGATTTGAACGAAAATGTTTTCCAAACGTCACCATTTTCTTCAAAGCCAATAACAGTCGACTTCTCTGTTGACCGACTCAACTAAAACTATTTTATATTATTATGTTTCTCACTTGAGACTGGCAAAATAGTCCGAATGGACCAATGCTATTAATTAAGAAGAAGAAGGTGAATTGTTTGATGGTTTGCCCTCTTCATAGTGATGTTTCCGTGCAAAGGAGATGTGTTTCCAGTTTGCAAGAAAATAATTTGGCAGTGAAAATATACTACGGAACTGTAGCGTGCGTGGTAGAACACGCTTTGGCCCAGTTTCCGTGTTCGTATTGCTTTCTCTTTGTGCCTTCGTCCGGCAGATCTTTTGTACGGGAATTAATTTGTTTTTATTCGTGTGAGCTTGTTTTTGGTTTTATAATGATAGAAGAAGACAACGTGCCAACTTTTGGATTTGGTATTTTTTTATTGGATTTTTATTTTCTTATTCATGGTTATTTAACAGTCATCAGCTGAACTATATTATATATAAGTCTGTTGCCATCTCTATTTTTTGACATGAAAGTGACAATGACAAAAGGCTTTTTGCAATATTTATAAGTAATTTAGTTTTAATTCGATAGTGTGATGTTCTTTTTTTGTATCGAAATTTTACTGTTTTTTATAACTTGCAAATTTTTATTTAAGAATAGAATAAGAATAACGTTTATTTCCAAACAAACGAGACATACAAATATTTGTACCTACTACTAATAGACTACTAACTACTACTAGTACTAATAGTACTAATGACATTTTTGTGCCTTTTATTTCCAGAACATATGGCAGTGGAACTCATTTAAATATGCCAATTTTGGACTATATTCCAAAACCTCTAGAGACATGAAACTGAGAAATCAAATAACTCCACACAAATAAAGTTCCAGTGGGCAAATAAAATATTTCATAGTAACCAAATTCAGTGCAAATGTGGCCCATTAAAATCCCGACCAGCGTAAAAAGGAATTCGTCCATAATACTTACCTGGATTTTCGCAAAAACCGTATAATTTTTCCTCTGGTCCATGTCAAAGGACAGAGCTCAATCACGCGGTTGTTGAGGTCGGGCCATGTACTTGGCGACATCAGTCCACTGCTGGACAAAGGTCTCTCCCAAGGTGCACCACTGAGCCCGGTCTTCTCTTCTCCTCCAGTGCTTGCTACATTTCGCAGATCGTCGCCCCACCTTGCCAGAAGACGTCCTAAACTACGCTTACATGCGCAGTCTCCACTCTAGTATTCGTTTGCTCCAACGATTGTCTGTTCTACGACAAACATGACCGGCCCACTGCCACTTCAGCTTACTAAATATTTTTACACCTTTTCAAGTCAACTTGGTATGTTGTTTGGTTGTTATTGATAAGGTATTTATGTATCTAGTGTTACGACGAAAACTCTACATTGATTATAGCTACAACTCTGTGTTCCTTTATTACACGGCAAACAATACAATTTCGCAGAGATGCCATCTTCTCTTTCCTCTTCTTTTTTTCATCACTAAGGATGTCATCCCCTGCTTGCTCCAACCAGGGATGCCCCATTCCCAGAACCGGTTAACACTAGCTACTAAGTATCCCTGAATAAACAAGCTTTTACTTTATACTTTACTAGAGACCGCCCGCGGCTTCGCTCGCCCCAGTCCCGGTCCCGTTACTTTTTCGGGATAAAAAGTATTCTCCTGGTTCTAAGCTACCTTCCCACTAATTTTCTGCCAAATCGGTTCAGCCGTTCTTGAGTTATAAATAGTGTAACTAACACGACTTTCTTTTATAAAATATATAGATTAGACTTTCTGAATAATACGTTCTTTCACCTATCACCTACAAAGCACTAAATTAGGAATAACAACAACCAAAACAACACTCTGATACTAAATATCTGGTAGCCAAGTTTGTTGATAAACTCAAAAGGTCAGACAGAAGGGTTATTAAATAAATAACTTGAAAAACTTCTCACAAATACCCGAGAAAAATAGTCTTCGGACAATTCCCAGTGCGGATCCAAAGCGTCCAAGTTATTATTACCACATTCATCGTTCCTTCTCTCAATCACCGATTCGTCGAGCAACTTTTGGGAAACTTCTGCGAAATTCGAGGGTTTCCCCGCCCGTTGCCAGTTTGACATATCTATTTTGACGCTGGTTTGTTCTGGTGCCAGTAAAATTACGGATAAAATTACTGGCATTTAAAGCTAAATATCGGTTGAACGTCGGGCACGTTCCCGACGTGCGTTCCTACCAGGAAATGCTTTGTTATAGGCGATGGTTTGGAGAAACGTGCCCTACGATGCACTGCCCTGCGTCCATCAACTTGAGGCATACAGATGTTCAGCCTCACGTGTCAATAATTTCACGGGCACCCTTCAAACCGAATCACAGCATTTCTTAATGGAAAAGTTTTTGCTATAGTTAAAAATCGATCATAATCATCATCAATCGTTTTTCTATAAGCTTAGTCACGTGGAACTGTCACCCAGACTCACCTAGTTTTATGACGTTTCAAAGTGATCGTTGTGATGCATCTGAAAAAAAGAATTTTGACTTCGGCTTTCATCAAGACGTTCCTCACTCACCATTGCTTCTCACTACTAAATTGTAAGGCAGTTTAAAGTGTGTCTTCAAAAGAAAATTCAGCTCAGTTTTCTTTGAAACCGCTCCGTACCATAATCCTGGCCCCAAGTCTGATTCGGCTGCATCTGCCGGTGACAAATGAAAGCGGTTTTTTAAGCACACTGTACGTTTCCGCGTATCTTACCCACTATACCTTCTCCACCACCTTATCTCCTTAGTCTTAAAGGTTATTTTCCCTTGCTCTGATAGCAAAAAGGGTTTTTGCCCGGGGTGAGATAGAAACATAATGTAGGGTGTTTAAGCTATGTGGCGTTGGGTAAAGGTCTTTTGTTTTAGGTGTTTATTCGCTGAAACTAAGTAATTGGGGAGAAAATTGTATAAGACTCGAGAATAATGCGCGCAAATAATTTGGGGATAACTTTGTTTAAAAAATATGTTTTGCTTGTAGTTTATTTTTTGCATCAAGCGCATAACAAGACATTGATAATCCACTTGTGTTGTACAACATTCTACAATGAGTGGTCTTATTGCTGCAAGATACAATTTATCCATTGATACACCGTTTGAATTCATTATTAACGTTTAAAGCTTTCCGAAAAACATGTTGTCTAAAGGCCTGCGCACACCTAGGTCGCTGGCGATGGCGATTTGTGAAACGCTGTCAAATATCGCTGTTCAATTTGACAGCGTTTCTCTAATTGCCATTGCCAGCGACCTAGGTGTGCGCAGGCCTTTAGTGCGGTCATAGTACGGACGGTACTACCCAATACCTTTTCAAAAAACAACTGCCGATAATTCCATTGACCCATTGACAAGATCCGTCTACGCTCAGCGTTTGACACCGATCACTCGATTTTCCCTCGACAAATCGCAAGTGTCAGCGGACGAGCGTTAATCCGACGATCGCTGATGACTTCCGTTCATGCCGGCCAGCTGTGCAATGCGGAAGCCAAGCCAGTGCAATCAAATTATACGGAGCCGTGCTCTTGTCGTCAGCTGGGACATGGAAGTCGGTTAGTTTCACACAGCGTTTGATAGTTTTACAACTGTCTTGCTCGCTGTACTGTATTTGAACGTAGCTCTGACTACCTACATCCTTATAGATTCTTGAATCGGTACCTACTTGATACCAAGAGATCTGTTAGGCCTACCACAAGCTCTGTCTGGCTCTGATTTTGAGTCTGTGTATTATACTGTGTGTGTGACGTTTCGACGTACTATTTTTTAGTCAACACTCAAAACCAGAGCTAGAGACAAAGCCAGACAGAGCTTGTGGTAGGCCTACTGGAGGGGATATCTACCATGCCGACATAAATCACAAATGTTTGTTCCCGGTAGGGATCGAACCCACGACCTACGGCGCAGAAGGCAGAGCTGAGAGGCAAGTCAATTACCAGCTGTGTTTGTTTCATAAACTAAATAATGTATGGAGTATTTAATTTCTTTTGCAACAAAGAAACATAAATATTGTGTAAAAATAATCACCAGAAAAACAGTCACGTACAACGTGAAGATTTATCTCGTTTTTATCCTAACAATCCTTGCAGACGTAGGATACTTACCTTGAAGACTCTTACACACTAACGTGAAACGCCTGTGCTGTTGTCTAAAGGTTTGTTCACACATATCAGTGAAGTAACAGTTCCGACTCAGTAACGGTACAATGCGAAATATTCCTTCATACATCTATATATATATAACTCAAAGGTGACTGACTGACTGACTGACATAGTGATCTATCAACGCACTGCCCAAACCACTGGACGGATCGGGCTAAAATTTGGCATGCAGGTAGATGTTATGACGTAGGCATCCGCTAAGAAAGGCAAATGGAAAATTATTTTCCAAAGAGGAGAAAAAAGGGAAAAATGGTTTAAAGAAAAATCAACGCACAGCCTAAACCGTTAGCCCTAGAAGCATGAAACTTAGAAGGTGTGTTCCTCTAATAGAGCAGAGGTGCACTAAGAAAGAAAATAGGAAAATTATTTCCCTAAAAGAAGAAAAAACGGAAAATGATTTTAAGAAAAATCACAAATAATAGCTTTACAAAATACGAAAAAAAAAACATTAAAAAATATTCAGCTACCGCAGCATCTGGCACCAGGTTCGATTACACACAAAGGTTCACAAACAAACCGATGATAACCACTACGTCAAAATTGCGGGAAACATCTATCATACTTAAACTAAACACTGTTGAAAAAAATCGGCTCCAACAGCACTCACCTTAAAATTCAAATACACTCTAAAGTACAAGCTCAAATCTATGGTAACTAGCAGTTGGTCATGTCAAATTAAAAAAATCTTATACGATTATACACCAACACGCATACGAAACCCCAAATTAGCCACTAATATAACATAAAATCACAAAAAATAGCTTTACAAAATACGCAAAAAAAACATTAAAAAAATTTCAGCTACCGCAGCATCTGGCACCAGGTTGGATTACACACAAAGGTTCACAAACAAACCGATGATAACCACTAAGACAAAATCGCGGGAAACATCTATAATACTTAAACTAAACACTGCTGAAAAAAATCGGCTACAACAGCACTCACCTTCAAATTCAAATACACTCTAAATTACAAGCTCAAAACAATGGTAACTAGCAGTTGGTCATATCAAACTAAAAAAAAACGAACTCAAATATCCACGCGGACGAAGTCGCGGGTATCAGCTAGTTATCTATAAACGCATGACCACTTGTCAGTGTCAGTGACAAAGTGACAACACAGTGCTTTTACTACCAACACCGGTATTCACAGGCATATTCGTTGGCAACGATGTTTTTGTCAGGCTACGGACGCCGCGGTATAAAAACAAAATGGAGGACGAGCGATTGATAGAATTGGTTCGACGACTGTTTTCATTGAAGCTCCGTGAATTAAGTAGTGATGTGTAGGAATTAAATCATTTATAACACATTTGCTCATAAAGGGTCTACTACTTCACCGATTTCAATATCGTTATGTATGTTTTTACGTACTTGTGCGTTATCGTAATGTAAAACGCACGGTTATCAATCCACGAACGGTACCTTTTTAAATCTTAGCAAAGAGTTTTTATGTCAGAAAACTGACATAAAAACTCTTTGCTAAGATTTTTTTGTGGTAAACATTTTATGAATAAAATTAACTCTGGGAGATAAAATATAGAAAATACACATTTATTCTTTAATTTAATTAATTTTAACAATAAATTAATACCATTTATTTGTAACAAAAACAAAAAAATATTAATTTACTCTATTAGTAATACTGGCTGTTTTTGTGCCTTTGCCTTAAAAAAAAAAATTAGCTAATTTGTGAAAAAGTAAAAAGTTATTCCGCGCGCTTTTTCTTTTCGCTGTATTATTTTTGCTTGAAAATGTCGTCAAGTAATGATGAATTCATTAATTCGAACCGCCAAAATTCTCAGAGGCAGGGAAAAAGGCTACTTTAAGCCTCTTGCCTGAAAAATCGAACGATAGATACTTACAAGCGTATCAAAACTTCATCTTAGTGGAAAACAAGCAAAGATGCCAATTCATTTTCACAGAAAGTGTGTTTTTAGCCTATTTCATGGAACTTTCTTAAAAATATAAGTCAAGCTCATTGTGGTGGCAACGTAATAATCAACTTTACAAATTGTTAAAAATTTTCCAACTGTTTTAACAAGCAAGTAATTTCTACAAGTAAGTAAGTTCGTCCGAAAGTCCGAGTATTATTTGTTTCCTCGCAAATGTGTTATAAAACGTCGTATGACATACGTGCGCTTTGATAATTACAGCCTCTGCTTTCTTGTAGCCCTCGCCTACGGCTCGGGCTTGCAATAACGCCTCGGCTGTAATTTTCAACTTACCGCACTTATATCATAATGTACTATTACGCAACACTGTAGCACTGATACTGAACTGAACCAACACGTGGCCAGAACTGTGACTTCACTTATATGTGTGAATTGACCTTAGGCCGGAAAGCGCTGGGCACACTGATGCCTTCATCCTGCGTCTTGCGTGATACAGGCCTGACAACCGTCAAAAAACAAGCACTTGCACATTCCTATATATTTGAAGATAACAAAATCACTGAATGTATAATACCTATAAAAAGCTCAATCAGTTGTGTGCTAACATTGCACAAGTTGCAGCAAAAATTTTGAACCACGTGAATTTTTTTATCATTAAGATTTCATAAGTAAACTATACACGTTGCTATATCATCAACAGAACCAGTTGGATCATTATTACGTGTAAATTACCTACTAGGTACCACTAAACGAGTCTTTATATTATTTGGGTGTTCCTCGTAGTCACCACGTTTGACAGTCAAATTTGTGACCGCAGTGTTGGTGCCTTATATTGCCGTATTAAGACATCTGAGGACTAGAAGAGGTTATATTATAAAGAGGTTATTATACGTTCCAATCCATATGAAGTTTCATATGGATTGGAACGTTTTAGTTAAACAGCGTCCGATTGATGACGATAATCCGCGGCTGCGTAGCAGGAGCTTTATCTGCTATTTATCAGACAATCCCTGTAGATGTGAGGTGCTTGTCTTAATCCTGAGAGAACGAGAGATGATTTTCACATCTTTGCTCTTAATTAATCTTTTTTACCTTGGTTTCGCAATTTACGAGGTTTTCATAGTATTATTTTACTGAGAAAAGATCAGTCAAGTCTAAATTAGAGACGAAAATATTTTTATCCAAGGCTATGTACCTATGTGAAAAAAAAATGAAAAAAACTAGTATTAAAACAAACTTACGCCAAGAAGACCATAGTGACCAAAGAGTATAGAAACCCTTTACTGCGCAGGCAAGAAGGTGTTAATGGAAAAAAAATAGTAAAATAAAAGTATATTAGATCACAAATAAAATGACGATCAAACTTTACGCGCATATAAAGACCGTATTGACCGGAGAGTATAGAAACCCTAAATTGCGTGAGCAAAAAGCTCTCTATGGATAAAAACTAGTGATAAAACACGAACAGTGACAATCAAACTTTACGCGCAGAAGACCGTATTGAGAATCGGGAAGGAAGTAATGAATGTTCTACAAAAGACGCAAAGGGAGGGTAAAATTAATGAGTCGGATGGCCAGTCATTAAGTTCAGTTAACTGGGCGGTTAGCAGCAGTTCTTGGGTTAGCCCATTGCAAGTATAGATACGAGATTTTTAGCCACTCATATAAAAAAGGTGATAAAAACACTTTATCACACCACTCACAACCATCAGACTGTACAATCTCGGTCGCACATTCAAACAATTTTTAAGTTTAGATACATATAAAATCAATAGTAGGTGTCAAAGTGAATTTGTTATAACACGTTAACAAACGCAAACGTGATTAATACGTTTGGTATAGAATAGATTAAATGGTAGAACCATAGTACAATTTGAAATGACAAGGTGATCTTAATGTTAGGTCTTAAAAGAAGTGTTAGGTCAATAAGCAATACAGTGAATTAAGGAGATAAATCAGTAATTTAAGGTATGAAAAAAAAGCTGGAGACAAAGTTTAAGAAAATAACAATCAAAGATTCAGCAAAAAATTCTTGTGATCATAACTCGTTTTCCTAAATTTTTTTTCATTGGTTTTCTTTTCTTGGCATTTTTTTCTTTTTTCTTTGACTGACGTACGCGTTCAGAATTTGCAATAACCAGTCACTGGTGCTATGCCCACACTTAACAGGGTTCACAGTGTCACTGTGGAGTGTTTGTGACGGGATGAATTTTCTTTGCCGTTGAACTTGACAGGGGATTTACTGGCTGGAGAAGAACATGTACCAATAGGAGATGGGGATCAAATTATGGATGAATTCGTGCATAAGGTGGAGTTTCAAAAACCAATTTTAGATCAAAAGCCATTATGAAGTCAATATTAAACGTCCATCACAAGCCTGCAACTTTAAAATTTAAAATTTACAAATTTTTTATTCTAGTGCAGCTGACTGTTCTTGTTGAAATGATTCAAACACTGAAGAAATAAAAACCCGAGAACCACTTTACTTTGTTTAATAAGTTATGAATTAGAGATACTAAATGGATAACAAGAAATTGATGCGAGGCTACGACCGTTATGGGAAGGAGAATGACGTAACAATCTTTTTGGCGGCAGTGTTTAAAGAGCTGTCATGATCAAATAATTGACGTTGACATATCAGATGCATCGTACAGCTTGCAGGTGACACAGTATTGTGTATAATTTTTTAACAAACACTGCCCTATTTTGCGTCACAACCTTATTGTGTAACAATAAATAAAATTTAACTTTAAATTGTGCACATCTTCAGTATCGCTCGTCACTGTCGCTGTCAGTCGCGAGTACCGGAAGTTTTCATTTCATTTCTCATTTTATTTTCCACAGATTTTTCAAATATATAGTTTTAAAATCATTGTTTATTCCAAAACGTTTATTTCACAAAGTAGAAACAAAACAAGTGTTAAAGTTGGTCCTTGAATGGTTCCTGTTTTACAGACTTTTCCTAAACTTATTCGTTATGGCACTGCTTTCAAGGTCGCTCTTTAAACAATACATTATATACATCACTGTTTTATAAAAAACGTTAATTTCACAAAGTAGAAAACAAAACTGATGTTAAAGTAAGTACTTGAATGATTCCTTATTTAAAGACTTTTATTAAATTTATTTGTCATGGCGCTGCTTTCAAAAAGTCATTCTTTATACATAAAAATCATTGTATTATACAAAAATGTTACTTTCATGAGGCAGAAACAAAACTGGTGTGAAAGTTGGTCTTTGAATGTTTTTTTTTATAAAGACTTTTCTTAAATTTATCCTTGCTTTTATAAAGTAGTTTTTTATACAATACATACATAATACACCTAGTTTCTTCAACTACACCTTTTTATTCAAGTTAAGTCATGAAATTGCTTTCTTGAGGTCGCTCTTTATACGTACAAAATGTATTTCTTGACCAAATATTGACGCAAACTAGTAATTTTCCCGCGTCAATATTCTCCTTCGTCCAAATCCTACATAAGTTCGTTGACCGCACGCAAACAGACGTACGCTACAAGTTCAGTTATATAAGCTCTCTCAATCCCGAGAGATTTGCGATTTTCTCCAGATTATCAATTTTCCTTTGCAGCCAAGGGTGAGGTATAGATTGCTTTATTTTTTCCACAAAGATTTTAGAAAACATGATTTCATGAGTTAGGAGAATAAAACATCTGTTTTTAGACACGTTCTTCTACCTAACAATTGAATTCGACAAGCAGATGATGATGACTCATAATGAAATCTTAAAAACTATTAGGGTAGGTTACAAATTTGGCAGGTTCACTTTTCTAGTGAAGTAATAAGAAATTAAATTTTAGGCACATTAAAACGAATGTACATGTACTTGCATGTATTTTATTTCAAACAGTGGTGTACCTAAATGGTCTACCAATGGAAGAAAAATTCAAGAAAAAAATCGAGTAAAAAAATAAATAAAAGGATAGAATAATGGACAAAGGCGTCTTGACAAATTAATAAGAAAGCTAAGTTGCAACAGAATTTTCACTTAAATCCAGCGAGGCTATCACTAGTTTCTGACGACATCGTAAACGTTACTATATCGTGTCTGTATTGAGCAAAGACACCGACGAAGGTAAAGGTAAGCGCGTACCAAAACTTAAGGTAAGCGTACACGTATACCACCAACGCAATGTTTGTTTATTTTTATTTAATGTTGATATAGCAATGATAAAAAAACGAATAAATTAATGTTTAAAAAAACTTGAGAAACCAGTTCATGGCCAAACTATTAAACAGATTTTGATGCCTGATCTGGAAGCCTTAAGTACAGATAAAAAATACCTTTCAGTTAAAAAAGTGATTAACTAAATTGGCTTAAAAATGACAGAGGTAAATGCTATACCGATTTTGATAAAATTTCAGATCAGCCCATAACTGACAAAGTTATGCTACAACAAACATTATAAAAAACTAATTGAGAACCTTTTCCTTTTTTATTTGAAGTTGGTTGAAAATGTACTATCGGTGGCGTCATTTCGTAAGAATGTGGCTTTATTGTAAACTAGATAAGGAATAAACTGGTGCTAAGGGCCGGAAACCACGGCCAAGTTTGTCGTTTTTATTTTTTCTCTCATCCCATGAGACTCGTGAGTTTAAGCACTGGCTACACATAAAGCGACGCAGCAGCGTTTTGCATTAGCATTTTTATTCAAGTTGCTAAGTTATTTCATGTGTCTGCTTGCCTAAATAAAACTTTATATACAAACCTTTTTTCTATATAACTTTTTATATTTAACATGCATGTTTTTTCTAGTTATTTAAAAAAAGCTAGTTTAAATAAAAACTTCAACTTTTGGTTTCAACAATGCTATCATGTTGTGCAGACACATTTTTCGGGACTTCTAAAAATTTTTTTAAAGTATTGCCCTTGGTTATACTTATCAAAATAAATAAGTAAAAGCTTCAACTAATGTCAAAAACAGCATAAGACTGACTTGGTTCTTTAATTGCATGAGTGATACTTTTTTTCTTTGTAACATTCACTTTTGTTTGAAAAAACATTATGATGATGCATGCAAGTGGTAAAATCGCTAACCAAACGCACCACAGCCGAGTTAAAGAATGCGTGCACGCACTAAAAACGCAACCGAAACGTGCTACAACCGCAGCGTGTAGCATCGTCTTTGTGTCTCGTCGGTTTAAAACAAAATGTTAATTAAAAACGCAGTCTTCCTCGATCTCATTTCGAATGCTCTGCGAATTTGTGGCTCATTTCAACTTGTGTTTGTTATATTTCAATTTACTTTGTTACTGTAGAATAAAATGAATTGTTACTGAAATGGATAGTACAAGTCTACGTTTAAGAGTTCTGATATTGTTTTTTTAATTTCAACATGGGTCAGAATGGCAATGGTCTGAGCGTGGGCAGGCTATATATTTATTGACTGGCCTCTCAGCTCAGTTGGTAGTGATTCTGCCTTCTGCGCCGTCGGCCGTGGGTTTGACACTGTAACACTGTAAGTATCAGTGGGACCCCCAAAATTTATAGTTTTTTTTTCTATTTTTGTGTAAAAATCTTTATGCGGTTTACAGAATACATCTACTTGCCAAGTTTCATCAGTCTAGCTCTTACGGTTTCGGAGAAAAATGGCTGTGACATACGGACGGACAGACAGACAGTTTTTGCCATTTGGCTACGGAACCCTAAAAACAACTTTTGACAACCATTAATTCTTGCTCAACATTTTACCCAGTAAAGCGAAGAGTTTCCAAATACCTGACTAACCACGAACAAGTACACCACGACCCTGAGAATTACATTTAGCTTAAAGTGATCTCAAATAAGGACCCTAAAAAGGAATTTCATTCAAAGATTCTATAGTCGTTTGCGCTATGCATGTGAAAGTAACCAAGTAACTTGGACTATTTGGATTCGGGACGACAAGTTCCACACAATACCAATTATGTACTCTTTGAAATAACTCTGCTCATCTTGTACACAAATTCTAGAGATATATTTTTTTATGTTTAAGCATTTTTTTTAAGAAATTTTGAACTTGGTGGTTATTAAAACTAATTATTAAAAATAATCAAGCAGTAAGCCCGTTTGCCGATCTTTTACAAAAAAATATTCACTTAAAAATTATTGAAAAGAAACAGGGAGAGCCAAGAATAAGTTACATAAGCCAGATAAAAGAAAAAGTCACTGTCATGTCGTATTAGGAAATCAAGGAGGCAGCATTCGAAAGACTTAATTGGAGAAAGCTGCATCAAACCCCCGACAAGAGCTTAGCTCTTAGATTTAAGAAAAAGAAATTATTGAAACAATACAATTATTAACATAACTAAGAAAAATATGTCAAAGGATAAACAGTGTCTAAACAATTGCCATCTCTTACCAGTGGGTAATGACAGACAGTGACAGGGTTAACTTTAAGCAATTATTAAATTTAAATTGCGTTTGTAAGTATGGCTAACTTTTATACAAATTGTGATTCGAATGTTGTAAAACTAGAGACTGCTAAAAAGTTGTTGTTAGCTCAATTGCTGCAATATTAGGCTTTTTAGCCACAAAAATATAGTGCGATTCAATTTAGATTTACAAAATATCACCATTACTACAGGCAAAATTAATATTTAATTTCACTATCCAGTATCCACCAGTGCATAGTCCAAGATAAGTTAGGTAGAATGTTCCCAAACATACCATTCTCGCTGATTCTCTTCATTACACGAGCGATAAAGAGAATGTCATTGCTTGACTGTTGTCTCACCTGCGCATTACTGCCGAAACGAGATTAAAATATTTTCCACCAATGGTTCCTGACTTTGAAAGTATCTTTTGATAAACGAAATGGTATGGTCAAAATTTAGATTACTATCATTTTTATCCACTGTTGGAAACGCCTATTTCTGCCGTGAAGCAGCGTTGTTACTGTTACTGGCACGTGAGGCTGAATATGTAATACGTGTGGCTGAGGCTGTATGCCTCCAGTTGATGGACTATGGTTAGTAAACCGACTTTACAGACAACCTTTTTTTTAATGCTTCTTTTGTAAAAGAATCATACAAAAAAACGGTATGAACCAAACCGTTGTTTGTTGCCTGTTCTTCTAGGCTTGATCGCGTGGAACTGGCACGAAGGCTCACCTAGCTTTAAGATGTTTCAAAGTGATTCTTGTGATACAACTAAATAAATAAATTTTGAATTTGTCTCTTTATTTATTTCTCTCATAAAATATTTCTAGTCAGAGAAGAAGAAGAAGTTTCTTAACACCCTGTATAATCCCAGGTGAGAGTTTCAAGGTGACAATGTATTTAATATTCACCTGTCATTCCGTTGTTTGGAAGTTGGTGTTTGTAGCGATGTGAAATTATAACGTTAAATTGATGAAGCTATGTAAAGCCTTGAAACCCTTAAGGCGAAGACCGCCGTCGATGTAGGAACTTCTTGCTCGAAAATTTTGACCATTTCTTTTTTTATAGAAGTTTCTGATCTGCAGGGCTACCACGAGCTCCATATGGTTATGGCTATGGCTGTCAAATTGTGCATAGATAGGCTAACCCACACATTCATTTTCTTCTTGGGTTTGAATGTGTTGACACTGTTGACACAATTTTGACAGCCATAACCATAACCATATGAAGCTCATGGTAGGCCAGCTGATGTTAAGTGGTAACAAAGCATTGCCTCGTAGGTTACGCAAGTTAGAAACGTGCCCTACGATACACTGCCCTGCGTTCATCAACTTGAGGCACACAAATGTTCAACCTCATGTGCCAGTAATTTCACCAGCACCCACACCCTTTAAACCGAAACACAGAGATGCTGCTTCACGGCAGATATAAGCATGGTGGTATTACTACTCATTTGGTTTGGTCATCAGTCTTACTATTTATTGGTCATAAAGTGTTTTTATATTTTTTTTAAAGTCAAATTGATGCAAGCAAAAAGTTGCTTCACGGAGTTTAGTTATATTTATTTCTAGCGAGCATAATTTTGGTACCTAAGTGTCTGGTACCGACATAAAAGCTCTAATAAGTTTAGAGTTGGAAGTTTAATTAGTTTGGAAATGTCTCTCCTATTTAATTATCGAAAGGTTTTTGATTTCTGAAGATGTTATTAGTTCTATCTCAAGTAATTTATGAGACACACTCAGGATGATGTTTTCAAAAAACATCATAAATCCCTTGCGACTATCCCCTGCAAACAGGTTTTATCAAGAAAAAGTCTAGAAATCTCTTTTAGAAGGGGGGCAAGTCATAGGGGATTTCAAACAGGTTTTCTCGAGAAAAAGTCTAAAAATCTCCTTTGGAAGGGAAGCAAGTCATAGGGGATTTCAAACAGGTTTTCTCGAGAAAAAGTCTAAAAATCTCCTTTGGAAGGGAAGCAAGTCATAGGGGATTTCAAACAGGTTTTCTCGAGAAAAAGTCTAGAAATCTCTTTTAGAAGGGAGGCAAGTCATAGGGGATTTCAAACAGGTTTTCTCGAGAAAAAGTCTAGAAATCTCTTTTAGAAGGGGGGCTAGTCATAGGGGATTTCTTAGATATGTCAATTATTTATGTTTTCCTCCCTAGATTTTAACATGAGCTAGCGCTAATTAATTTATAAACTGCTTCGCTTTGAAATTCTATGCCAGGTACTGAAAATGTCCTTAACATAACCTGCTTTAAAGTTCATTAACCTACCAGATTTAGAAAGCAGCTGTACTCACATGATCTTAGTAGTAAACAAAAAAGTTAACAAATTTACAAAAAAATTACAAACCCCCTGAATAGAACCTGTACACTGGTACACAGTATTTTTCATTGCTCATACTCGGAAAGTAGGTCTAAAGTTGCCTGAGGGGCCTAATTGAAAGTAATAATTTCAGCCTTAGAGAGAATCGCTTTCTACTGACAGCTGTCAAATTATAAAAAAAACAAGTTCTATTTTCACATTTTTATTCAACCATGTTCCAACTTTCTAAACAGCAAGCAGGTTATTGAACCAAATTCCAATTTTTTATTCAGCAAGGAGGTTGGAAATCCATTACAACGATAAGACACTAATTTTTCTATCATGCTTTTATTTTTACTTTCCTTGTATTCGTAATGAAAAGCACAGTGTTTACCTCGGGTTAAATACTTATTTAAGTCCCTCGAGCTCCAAACCCGTCTCGGGACTTAAATTTGTGACTTTCAATCCTCGGGTAACAATGTACTTTTACTGGTCAGCCCTTTCATAATTTGATACCTGAGGTATCCGTGTCCCAGGCACTATGGCGTCCCGTAAGTAGGGGCATGTTAAAACACTAGTTACCCCTGATGGTTTATAAACCATCTACAATAGATACAAAGGTCTGTTTACTTTTGCTTTATAAGGTGATACTCTTCTGACGGGAAGATAGTAATATTTTACTTATAGTTCATTGAAAAATCCTACTTACTACAACACAGAGTAAAGTTTAATATTGCTCAAAGAACTTCAATATACCGTACTGAGCCCACTTTACAATACAAGTTAGCTCAAATGTACATAAAACTTCACTAAGAGAAGTAAGTGCTTTGGACTTACTGCTAGGATTTTTAGCACTAGTTTTTTGAGAACACCGGTGGTCTAGTAATATTGCCTTTCGATTCTAAGGTCGTGGGTACAAACCAATGAGGTTTTCTGTCGAAAAATGTATACATATACACAATGCTAGTGTTCTCAAACGGTGAAGGAAAACATCGTGAGCAAACCCGCGGCTTACTCAGCTCCGCACGTATTGACCGTGTCTTTCCTGTGAATCAGGCCGACTAAGCTGCCAGGATGGTATAGGTGCTGGGCTAGCCTATTCCATCTAAAATCCTGTCCCAGGCACTATAGCGTCCTGCAAGTAGGGGCATGAGTAAAACACCAGTTGCCCATGACGCTATATAAATCATCTTGATAGATGCAAAGGCCTGTTTTTTTTAAATTTTTTTTTGTTTGTTAAATGCGCTCAGTTGGTAATAGCTTTGCCTGTTGTGCAGTGCTTAGTTAGTAAGTTGCTTTTGTGAGTAGGTTTTGGGTTTCAGGGCAACAGTCCGTGGTGTTTATCTTCACCGGAAACAAACATTTATGTGACGAACTATGATTTCTAATAAAAAAATATTATAAATTTATTGTGGAAAATCAACCACAAAGCTAAGCAGAGGATGTACGATAGGAACTAAAATGAGCTGATATAATTCATTATATACTTTTTTTGTGTAAATACAAACTCAGAATTTTATTTATAACACCCAGACAAAGAACAACAATCTGGGTTCACTAAACAAATATTAGTTTTTAGTGGGGATCGAACTCACGCCTACCTGCGTTAAAGGCAGAGCTACTACCCAATAACCTGCGAGAGCTATTGAACCGCGTGTGGGGTTGTTTTCTGTTTTTTTTTTTCATTTTGTATTTTTTTAAGGTGTTTTTTCAATATTTTATTTATTTCTTTTCATCTTTTCTTAGACTGATTACGGTCATCTCTTTTAATATCAAAAACTAGTGCTAGTGGTACGGTATTGCAAAACTTTGTACTTGGTACCTTGGTACAGTTCTATGTATTTCACTTGATTTATCTTTAAAGTAACCATGAGCCATGTACCATGTATTTTAAATTGATTTTATACTGTTTACTACGCTTAAGGAAATCACAAAGATTTAAATAATGTCCCAAAAGCTAAGAGTCGAGCGGGATTTGATCCCGCGACTTTCCCCTTGGTACGGGGCTGCGCTGACCGCTGCGCCATCGGATCCTGATCACACTCGACGAATAATGGTACTAACGTGTACATGGTACCATGTATAATCTTCTTTGTGTAATAACAATCTATTGTAAGCTAGGGCACAATTTATCGTAGGGCACGTTCCTGACGTGCGTGTCCTACGAGGCAATGCTTTGTTTAAGGCTATGGTTATCGCTTAACATCAGGTGGGCCATATGCTTGTTCCATCTTCTAGCAGTATAAAAAAAAGCTATGGTCAATAAAATGCTTTTATTTATTTATTTTTTATTTAGTGATTACTATGCTGTGCAAATTCTTTTTTTAATTTTAATTGAAAATTAAAAAGAAACTTTAACACCACCTCTCAGGCTTAGATAAAACGAAATGGGGTTTTTATCAGATTACTCAGGTACCTTTCAATTGAAGGCGTAAAAGCCTTATTCATTTCAAAATGCGATAAAGCATTTATGTCAAGTTTTGAATAATTTATTCATGAAATTTGGTTCTATTAGTAACGCGTCACCCTGTATCTATGAATATGTTTCAGATAAGGCAACGCTGAAAGTTTCACTTATCTACTTTTTTATACAACTAGCTGATAGAACAAGCATGTTACCAGTAGGCCTACCACAAGCTGTGTCTGGCTCTGGTTTGGTCTGTGTGAGTGCTCACCAGTGTATTATACTGTGTGTGTGACATTTATTATAGCGTAGCATTTATTCAGTCAACACTCACACAGACTCAAAACCAGAACCAGAGACAGAGTCAGACATAGCTTGTGGTAAGCCTACTGGCTATTAAGTGGTAACTATCACTTTATGATAAAGCGTTTTCTCGTAATTCACGCACGTCATGAACGTGCCCTACGATGCACTGCCCTGCGTCCATGAACTTGAGGCGTTCAGGTGTTCAGCCTCACGTGCTAGTAATTTCACCGACACCGACACCCTTCAACCAAATCCTAATTCTAACGTTTGTTACATTTAGTAGCATCTTTTTTCTAATCGCCCTAGGCTCGTATTCAGAAACGGTGCTTGATTCTGAGTAGGGCCCCTGCGAACACCTAGGTCTCTGGCGTTGGCGATCAGTGAAACGCTGTCAAATTTGACAGCGATATTTGATAGCTTTTCATTGATCGCTATCGCCAGTGACCTAGGTGTGCACAGGCCTTTAAGCATAGATTTTTTGACATTTGTCCAATGTTAAATATCAAAAAACTATGCTGGAAGCTCGACTCAGACTTATGCACTGTTTCTGTAATACGGGCCTAAGTGTTGGTGATCGATTGACAATTTTTACAGCATTATCAAACTTTAGCATTTTGTATCATATATAAAAAGTACATTGCAAATGATCAAGGTGGTTTCATACAAGCCATACAAGAAGCAAGCAACCTTTCAAAATTAAAAATAAATATTTAATCATCATAATCACTAGTTAATATCAAGTAATACATATTGTAAGAATAAAAATAATTTTCTAACAAGAACTAACACAAAAGTCAACTGTCTAGCTACGCCGTAGCACTTCCGTAGAGCTTGCTACGGAACTACGCTGTTAAGGTTTGGCTCTACTAGTTTGTTTTCAGAGCATTTCTCAAACATTACTGATTTATAGTGATAAGGTAGTGTTAAAGTACGTAGATTTTACAATATTCTTGTAAGTATAGTATTTTTAAGAAGGGTATTCTTGTTTTTGTGAGACGGCACGATTTTCGAATCAAATCACAAAATGAGTAAATCATTAACAAATAATAAATAATAGCAGCGTTTTACCTACCAATAAAACGCATATTAATTTACTTACCTTATTCGAAGATTGATTTATTTATTTGAGATAGACACTACGTTTTCCGCCTTATATCTTTGACTTTTGACGGTTTAAATGACAGCTGTCATGTTTCCCTTCCGTCATATTTCTGCTTTGGTCATTTCCCCTTCCACCACCAGCAGAGTGGCGCGTTTGAGGCAGCCATCTTTATTCCTCATTGCGTCGAAAATCACCAGGCAGAATTGAAAGTATAATCTTCGAATAAGGTAAGTAAATTAATATGCGTTTTATTGGTAGGTAAAACGCTGCTATTAATTTGACTTGACCTTATTCGAAGATTGATTTATTTATTTGAGACCTGTTTGTTATCGCCTGGTGGTGGTAGCAACTCTGACGCCAATGTGAACATGTGACATCAAAATATTTTACAACCTCAAGTAGGTAAGTATACCTACAACAGTAAAACGTTATTATCTACCAAACAACCTAAGAAATATACTTATAGCAAACACTATAAAGTGTGGCTAACTTTAACATAGTTATAGTACTATGAGAAACCTGTCAGGTTTTGCATCAAAAGTGATCGTGGTCATAATAATTAAGAAAGTCTGACATATATGGGGTTAATAGACAAACCACCTCATGACTAACCAACTTAAGAAGAAGGCCTAAGTCCAGCTATGAATTTCTTTGGGTTGGTTATGATGACGACTCGGTCCATAATGCAATGGCATTGGAAACATAAATATACTTGCTTATCATTGGAAACATAGCTAAGCAAGATTTTGCGTTAACTAAAAATGTCACTTTATAACTCACTCCCTTCTCTTTCAGTCCAACATAATTTTCCAGAATAACCTTTTCTATCCAGCTTGTAAGAACTTCTGAAGGTGCTGTAATAGCAGCCTGCCAATCCAACCCCCTGACCTATGCGGACTTATGCGGGTGATGCGGACTTGCTAAATTAACACTGTTATAGTAATAAAAACATATTAAACGATTTGACTAGTGATAAATAAAATATTCCATTTTATCATAGTTTCCTTCCAGTTCATGATGATGATGAATGATCAGTAAAATACTGATGATAGTTTTCAACCATCAATTATCACTGCAATCAATTGTTAAACACAGGATAAACACCATACTAGTAGGAATACGATCAAATATGTAACCATCTGATGATGATGATAAGGTATGCGATCTAAGTATGTGTAACCATAATGTGAGACCTCTTGAGCCAAGAGCATAGTATTACTGCGGGGCAGTTTTACTATTAGTATGTAAAACATGAACATTATTTATACTTACATAGTATTTATAAAAAATAATTTTTGCCAACCAACATCGCAAACCGGATAGTTTGATTGACATGGAGTAACAACATCTGGAAGAACATGCCTGCTTCAAAACGTAGGAACTACGGTTTTACGGTTTTTGCTTTCAGCAAGAATTGTGCTAAAGTACTAGGATGTTTTTGTTTACTGATGTATCAAGGAATTAAACAATTGGAAACCATTATGTTTATCAGTGATACTACAACCACTATTTTTAAAACAGCATAACAATAGCAGTGGACTTCTTCGGGCTGATGATGATGATGATGAATAGTAACAATATTGGTTAGAACTATATGCCATTACATACTTCGACGCTCCGTGGACGAGATGATTTACTTTTATCAGAAATATATCTCATGTACCTAGTCTTCTTCATAAAGTGTCACCGGATCTTTCGAAAAGAAGTGTGGAGAAAGGATTTTAAGTGCGCCTCACGGAGGCTCCTTTTGTGCACTTGACACATATTTTCGAATCTTTTAGATTCTACGACAAAATTACACTTAGGAGCTAAAAACACAGTGCAGCACATCCATGTGGGTAGGCAGTTCCATGCAGAACGTTAAGAAACAGCTTGACGAGATTTCAGTTTTTAGTTTAGTTGGTAGGTCACACGTCCACAGTTTTCAAAAACAAGAACAAATATGTATATAAATGTGGGTAGGCTGCATTTTAGAGGCAACTAGGATTCTTTATTTTCGATATTCAAAGAGGCTGGTCTTACATGGTACTTAATTTAAAAAAAAAAAGGGGCGATCCACAAAGCGTAGATCTTTAAGCCACACCATATATACCACTCTACGATATAGGTAGATACCTGTATTATACGCTGAACCACACACTAACTCAGCTAAAGTTTTCCCTGCTTAAGTGACTTTAATACTTAAGAGTTTGTGATCGTAGAGATGCACGTCGTTTCTGACCCAACTAAGTATTTTTATTTTGCGTAACCATCTAAAAATATTTGTAATACAGTAGGTGTAACAAGCACCTGTGTCACTAACTACTTTTAAGTGAAAATGCACTCTGGAATGAGATCAGTGGTAGAACCCAAAAATTAGGTTTTACTTTCAATACTGCTTACAAACAGATGGGGGTACTTATTTACTGCACCTTGTTTCACTACATATAACGCATAGTTTACTACATACAGTGTAGACTGTAAGTACTAGAGCCACCACACAACTGTGCAAGTTGTTCATCAGTACAAGCTTGTAGGTACATTAGAGTACGCAAGAGCAGCAGATGTTCTGTCCCATTGTTACATTACAACTCATTATTGTTAATAAACATTTACTGGTATCTATTATTCTATTATTATTCTCAGGACATTATAACCTTACAAAAACATCTCCCACCACCCAGTGAGGGTGTGCTGTTTTTTTTTTTTTTTTTTTTTTTTTTTTTACAAACACCTATTCGCGAAGGGTGTATATTTAAATGATCGGATTGCTCTTGTGAGGAAACAGCACTTTCTGGGGCCAGGCCAGGCCAGGCAAGACCAAAATTCACAACAAATTCCACGTGATGGAACACAATAACCACACAAAAACCCGAAACCCCTGCGAGGGGCCGCTGTTAGCTTGATTGGATTTTTCTTGCGAAAAAAACATCATATTCAGGAGCCAATGTCCACTAAAACTTTATACAGACACATGCGATGGGATACAGTTACCAAACACCCCTGCGAGGGGTGGTTGTTAGCTTAATTGGATTTCTCTTGCGCGATCCCATCAGATTCAAGAGTGATGATCCACTCATCGTTTATACAGCTCCATGCGATGGAAAACCGTTAGCCAAACACCTAACCTCTGAGAGGGGTGTCTCTTAGCTTGATTGGTATTCTGTTGCATTAACTCATCAGATTCAGAAGCCATGGTCCCTCAACGCTCATACCGCTCCATGCGAAGGATTACCCTTACGTAAACACCTAACCCATGCGAGGGGTGGTTTGTTAACTTGAGTGGATTTCTCTTGCGAGAACCCATCAGATTCAGGAGCCATGGTCCACTTACCTTTTATATAGCTCCATGCGATGGAGTACCGTTAGCAAAACACCTAACCCCTGCGAGGGGTGGTTGTCAGCTTGATTGGATTTCCCTTGCGAGAAGGCATCAGATTCAAGAGCCGTGGTCCAGCCACCGTTTATATAGCTCCATGCGATGGAGTACCGTTAGCCAAACACCTAACCCCTGCGAGGGGTGGTTGTTAGCTTGATTGGATTTCTTTTGCGAAAACCCATCCGATTCAGGAGCCTTGGTCCACTGAAGTGTATACAGTTCCATGCGATGGAGTACCGTTAGGCAAACACCTAACCCCTGCGAGGGGTGGTTGTTAGCTTGATTGGATTTCTTTTGCGAGAACCCATCCGATTCAGGAGCCCTGGTCCACTGAAGTGTAGTTAGCCTAACACCAGACCCCTGCGAGGGGTGGTTATTGGCTTAATTGAATTTCTTTTGCAAGAACCCATCAGAATCAGGAACTCAGGTCCATTAAAAGTTTATATCGTTCCATGCGCTGGAATAGTTTTAATAACGGCCTACCCCTGCGAGGGGCAGCTGTTACTTTGATTGGGTAGCGATTCCTCTTATGGTTGACGAGTTCCCTCAGCTGGAACACAGCGTTTCCAAATTCTTAGCGTCACCTTTGCGCAGCTGATAAATTCTGGGGAACAGAACACCTTAGCCGCCAAAAATACTTAAATAAAACATACAAAACTTCGCATGTAATAATACGACTTGTAAAGTGAAATAATAAAGAGTATAGCAAAAAAGAAAAACAGAGTTTCTTCTGCTTTGCCACTCAGATTCTCAAAAATTAACTTCAGCACTCGTATAATTAATTGAAAAAGAGGGAAGATTACAATATATACTTCGTGCAATTATATATTAAAATTAATATTTATTTTTCACAATGCAGTAGGCACATTTAGTAATATAAGCATTATAATTGATTTATCGTATCATACATTTCTCCCCACTTTGTTTGATCCCAAGTCTATGAAGCTTGGAGTATGATACGATTTACGAGTTTAAAGGGTAAGACCGTAGTCTCATAAGACGTCTAACCTAAGCACCAGTTTTCAACAACTCCAGGACAGCTACCCATTTTAGCTTCCTCTCGATGTTAAAGGATTTGATTTCGATTCATTCCCTTATTCGATATCACCGATAGCCATCTTATGCTACTGCACGTGGGGCTACCGCTTGTGTAAATTACTTGAACATTAAATATGCACATTAAAACTTACATGCACAACAAACATACAGGATAACTGGTTATTTACATAACTGTAATAACGTGATCCAAACGAGCTTTTCGTTAAAAATTGAACACGTTTCATATAAAGAGGGTACTCACGGTTTTCCCTCTTTGCACAGTATAACACACTTATTCACTAAGTAAAAGAATTAGTTCTTCACTTTTGTATGAACAAGGATTAAAATATTTTAAGCAACTGTAGTCGCAGAGATATCTGCTGAACACATGTTGCTTCGACGGAAAACAAAACGCCAATGAGGAATAAAGATGGCTGCCTCAAACGCGCCACTCTGCTGGTGGTGGAAGGGGAAATGACCAAAGCAGAAATATGACGGAAGGGAAACATGACAGCTGTCATTTAAACCGTCAAAAGTCAAAGATATAAGGCGGAAAACGTAGTGTCTATCTCAAATAAATAAATCAATCTTCGAATAAGGTCAAGTCAAATTAATACATATTTTTGGCCTTTGCCCTTCAGTGGGACAAGATAGGCTAAAAAAATATAAGCAAAAATGCTTATACCACTTTAAAATTAAAACTCCAATAGTTTTAATCAATCAAGCGATTCCAAGCCTACATTAAAACAGTACCTGATAATGTACACCCTGTATAAGATGTAGCATTTGTTCCGCAACTTAAAACAAACGTTCTAAGTTCTACACACTGCTTTAAATCAAAGTGCACGTACAGTCCTGAGAAAAAGTCGCGTACTGTCTCCCAAAGGACACTTGTGTCTTGTTTACCGTCTTAGTGAAGCGGTGACCGCTGTATGCAAGCCTTACTTACGAGTTTTACTTAGGGCTTTATCACACTAGCAATTTACGAGCGGTTGCGGGGCGGGGCGAGCGCGCAGCGACGTGAAGCTTCGTGAACACGCTGGCTGCACAGTAGACGTTGCGGACGCGTGGCGAATTTGCAACGTTTTCGTCGCGTATATTTGTAGCAAGTTAACGAAGTATGAACTCAGCCTCGGAAACAAAATTTATTCTACAAGGATACACTGCTGTTGGCTTTTTTACTTCAAATACGCTGGCGCTGAAGGCGTGTTCGTTGCGTGCTTGTAGCGTATTGGTTGCGCGCTCGCTCTGCTTTATGAACGCTCACAAGTATGATAAAGCCCTTAAATGTGAGACATTGCTTAGCGTTCACCCTACACTGACTATCTTTTGATTTGGACTCTTGTAAGTAAGGGTGTCTCTGACGAATAACCTCGTTCTGGATTTTATCCTTCAAAGAGACTCATAGCATAGCCCTCGGCAAGTTCGGCAAGTTTTATCATCCGCACTTGATGTGCGTGCTGGTTTTTCCGCAAGTAGGCCGCTGGTGGGCCCTTTTTGCGTGGCCCTTGACACGTGTTGCTCGAACTTTTTTAGGTTCTACAACACGCCGGTTTCCTCACGATGTTTTCCTTCACCGTTTTGAGAGTACTGGCATAGTGCACATACATTTTGCGACAGAAAAACTCATTGGTACGCGAGTGGATTTGAACCCACGACCTTCGGATCGGAAGGTGGGGCCACTACCACTAGACCACCAGTGCTCTCTCCTAGCATAGCCCTCTCTATAGCTCGCTGAGCAAACGAACGTTTGCTCCAACGATTGTCTGTTGACAGTTTATTACGGTGGCCGTTTCCCAGGTACTGAAACACGGCTTGAAAACAAGGCTTTTCTGTGCAGTTTGTTCAGTGCGATATAATTGTTTCTAAAGGAAGATTGCTTTTCCTGGCGCTAAAATCAAGTTGTTTGAAAGTTTCGAGTCACGTTCGGTCTCTGGGGGTTACCAGCTTCTAGTTCCAGGGGAAAGATCAGTGTTGCCAGAACAGTAAATACTGAATTCGAATTCAAAAATTGTTTTAATGCAAAAAATAAATGATAAATAAATATTGTGAACAATCCATACTATCTAGCCCCAAATTAAGCAGAGCTTGTAATATGGGAACCAGATGGCTGACATACATATTTAAAACAGTTTCGATATATATTATTAATACAAGTTCAAAAACCGACTTCATGGTTCAGCTGTTTCACCGATTTTGATGACGTTTCTGTGGGACCAATATAGAAGTATTAAGTAAAGATGTTTTTTTTTTAAAGATTTTTTCTAATTAGCTCACAAATTACGAAATGTTTTTATGTTATTTATCGTATGATAACTATCATAAGAAATTTAATTAAAAACCTCCACCTTTTTGTTAGTAGTCGGTTAAAAATGCTATTCCAACCATCCCGTAGTAAAAATATTCAAAATCATGTAAACCCACTGTTTCCTTTCCATTATGAAGTCCATTAAAAACAGCTCAAACTAAGAACTCCACTAAAACAAAACTTTTAACGGCCCAACATGTTTGGACGGCAAACAAATAGTGGTTGATCGAAACTTTCGGCCAATCCCTCCGAAAAATGGCTAATTTACAAGTTCGGTAAAATTTGATGAACCGCGTTTGAATACCTTAAATACCTTAAATCTAAGGGCCTACTACACAGTCCCTTAGTAACCCTATTTATAAAAATGTTTCCGATTCTACTATAAACTACTATGTCAATATACGTGTCAAAAAGCGTGGAATTGTCGCGCTTTTGTGACATATTTGTCGCTTTTAGCGTGACAATTCCACAATTTTGTCGCTTTTTGACATAAATGTCGAATTGTCAGGTTTATTAAACAGGGCCCTGTATGTTGTAGAACTTAAAGAAATTGAAAACGTTTGTCAAGCACATGAAATAATCCACATGAGGCCTTATCCTTTCGCCACACTGGTTCAAAAGAACTATTGACTTGAAAAGAAGAACTAAACTTAGTTTAGTTCGGAAATGGTCAGATAATTTGGCAAACATCAAGGGCAAAACATGAATGAGACTAAAGGCCAGCGCACATCTAGGCGATGGCGATAACGATCAGCTGAAACGCTATCAATTATCCCTGTCATATTTGACAGCGTTTCACTGATCACCATCACAGATTGCTTAGATGTGCGCAAGGCTTAACACATGACCATCAACGTTATACCAGTAGTTCTGGAAAAACTAGTTTGATATCTTCGGCTCTCTTTTGCCCGATTCGGCCAAACCAAAGCCAAACGTCCGACAGAGGTAATAATTAATTTATAAATACCAGCAACAGCGTCAGTGCATGTAAGGATTACGGCTAGTCTACATTGTTTGCATTGAGTTATAGCTTGAGAATGTTGTGCACTGTGCCGAATATTTATAGTTAGTACTCATTGTCTTTAAACGAAAGGAGCCTCTTTGAGGCGCACTTAAAATCCTTTCACCACACTTGGTTCGAAAGAATCAGTGACACGATAAGAAGAAGAACGAGGGTAGTTATACAGAGTGTAGTGCATCGTAGTTTATCTCCGCGTCAAGGCTAAGGAAGTAACCTATAATCCTGATAAACAAACCCGGTGAAATGATAAAAAAACACAAAAAAACTAAACTACAAACAGGGACTAGAGAAAAGTTTGGTTTGGTTGTGAAATTACTGGCACGTGAGGCTGAACATCTGCATACCTCAAGTGATGGACGAAAGGCAGTGCATCGTAGAGCACGTTCAAAATATGCGTGACCTACGAAGCTATGCTTTGTTATAGGCAACGGTTAACATCAGGTGGGCCATATACTTGTTCCATCAGCTAGTTTCATTAAAACAAAACACAAACTTGGTACTATAATAAAAACAGAATAAATAAATTTAATTTCAAGAATAAATTTCATTTCAATTAATATGGTACCCAAACAGACCTAAAGGCGCCCAATGCTAAGGTCCAATTTCACCGTTGAAATTGAACGCGTTCTACTGACGTTTAAACTCGCTTTTCTCTAAACGCGTTTAAAGACCTGTCAATGTCGTTGCATTTCTTTTGAAAATGGATACGTGTGTACCCGCTTTATGAATGCGTTTACATATAAACGAGTTTAGTTAAACGCGTTTAACGGTGAAATCCCCCCTAAGACATTAAGATATTATTTTCATAATGTTTTTAAATGACCGTTACTTATAAAATAAAATATTTTCATTTTGAAACAGAACCAAGCTGGATATCTAACGCAGATGAAATATTGCAGGAATCGATCTTCATAAACTGTAGGGTATTTTAAATTGGCACAAATCAGTCCACGTCGCAGCACCGTCGTCTTCCTCATTACAGTCCCTCTAGCATCAGTTTCTAGCGTCATTGAACCACTCTAGCGAGTATTCAAACCTTTTTTGACGTGACAACGTCTTATAATTCGATGGAGCCGGCTGCTTGCACGAAAAAACGACTCATGCGGCGTTATCTCGCTCTGAGGCGTTCCATTTAAGGCTTTAAGCCAGAGCGCGGAACGAGCGACAAAGAGGCACAATCGGCCTCCGCTTTCGGCAGCGTTCGGCATTTGTGTATTTTCTTATGACGTTGTCACGTTCAACTATCGTCAGTAAACCGACTTTACATACAAATGATTTTTTTAATGTGTAGGTTACGCCTCTCATTATAGTTGTCTCAATAATAGTTCTCCCGTTAAAAAAACAACAAAGAAGAAAGACAGTAATAAACGTGCATACTATGGGCTCATTCTTAGAGCACTCGTAACCATCTAGAAATTTAAGATCTAACTTGATCGTAATCTCATTATTAATCTCATCTAATAAAATAAAATGGTGTTAAGGCCTGCGCACACCTAGGCCACTGGCGACCGCGATCAATGAAACGCTGTCAAATATCGCTGTCAATTTTGACAGCGTTTCACTGATCGCGTTCGCCAGCGGCCTAGGTGTGCGCAGGCCTTTAGTTACACTATTTATAACTCAAGAATGGCTGAAACGACTTGGCTGAAAATTGGTTGGGAGGTAGCTTAGAACAAGGAGAAGGGCATAGGATATTTTTATCACGAAAAAGTAATAGGAACGGAGTGAGCCGCGGGCGGTTGCTTATACCTTATATAAGATTTTCAAAACATTTTCTACTCTTCATAATATTTTTTAAAATAAACTAATTAGCAAAATACAACCATCAGGGTATTTTTATTTAATTTTCTTTGTACAACCCTTTCATTTCCGGGGTCAAAAAATAACAGATATTCCGGCGAATAGAATAAACGCTACTTTACGCCCTCATCAAGTATTCTACTCAGGATTGTCTCGTAAAAATTGGTATTACTTCACACTTAGTATGCCACAGTTAAAAGAAAACAGCTGTTGTAATACATACAGAGCGTCCTACGGAAATGCCACATGGAGGGAAAGTACCTTAAATATTGTAGATGGAACATTTTACTGAAAGAAGACATTACTTGAATTTAAAACATATTTAAGCTGTAGTTTAGGAGAGAGGCAGATGTCGAACATCTGTCTCTCTCCTACTTGAGTGAGCGATGCGTCCGCGTGGACAGCTGTATGACGTTGTCACGTTCAACTATCATCAGTAAACCGACTTTACAGACAACCGATTTTTTTTAATTTCTTGTGTAGCCGCAACGCCTTGCATGCATTTTAGCAAAGAGGTCACCGATCTAAGATCCATTTAAAAAAAAAAAATTTTTTGAGAAAAAGTAATAATTATGTGGAGTGTTTATAAAACGCTTTTATTAGCTTCACCTGTATGTAAGCTTGCATGTAACCGACCCCTTTGCGCTCGATTTTGTCTTACTTTGAACGATCAGATTTGATTCAAACTTTGCATACCTGTCAAAGGTCGATGACAATGCAATAATATGAAAAAAAAAATAAGGAAAAAAAAATTATAGTTTAGAAAACTAAAAAAATTTTTTTATATAGAACTAAAAAATTAAAAATAAAACTGTAAAGGCGCACTTGAAATCCTTTCACCTCTCTTGGTTCCAAAGAACAAGTGAAACGATAAGGAGAAGAACTACTAGTTATATTTTAGCTATGATACCACTTAAAATTCAAACGTGGTCCTCCTTTTTACATCGAAGTGGACCATTACCTGACTTATAAGACTCATATGGACGTATGGTGACTTTGGAAGTTGAAGACTTTTATATAAATTGTATGAAGTTTAAAGTTTGAAATCGCTTTGCAAACCGGACTCCCATAACGCTAACCCATTTGAAGTGCCTTCAAACGGAACGTTTAAAGCTTATATTGCGATAAATCGCATAACCGGTCGCAGACGGATTATACCAGAGCCCAGGCAAAAAGTATCATCAGCCTGAAGAAGTCCACTGCTGGACATAGGCCTCTTCTATTTCCAGGAGATTCACGGTCGTTGCAGAAGTAACCTGAGCAGATGGGGGATGATTAGGTTAGAAATTTATTTACAAAAAAGACACAGTCACTTGCATGTGAATAGTTATCTATATTTATAAAAGAAAGTCGTGTTAGTTACACTATTTATAACTCAAAAACGGCGGAACCGATTTGGCAGAAAATTAGTGGGGAGGTAGCTTAGAACCGGGAGAAGGACATAGGATACTTTTTATCTCGAAAAAGCAACGAGAAGGGGGTGTTACGGGAACGGGCGAGCGAAGCCGCGGGCGACCACTAGTTAGACATAAATAAAAACTGTTCTTAGTATTAAGGTAGGTAGTCGTTCGATTAGAGTTTTTCGTTTTTGATTCTATGAGGTAGCATAGCTCTCTCTCTATAGCTAGTGCTTGTGCTCCATAAGTCATCATTGCCAATACACACTGATCGAGACGTTCTTCTTGAGGCTCTGTGGTGTCTGTGACGTGAGAATTGTGTTATATTTTCCCAAACGCCCATCTAAGTTGCATTTCACGGCTTCATAAATCTTGAGATTATTTCCACACATTTTAAAGTCGTAGATTTGGATTTCCGCAATAAAATTCCAGAGGATATTCTTAGAGAGTTTAAATTTTTGATATCGAATAGAAAATAGAAAATCTAGGAGACAGACTTGCTTGAGCTTAAATAAGATGTTTTCCCGAGACGCGACTACGTGTTTTTGTGGTCTAAATATTGAATGAATAGCGTTATAGCCGCTTATGATAATAGCCATAATTACAAATTATATAAATGATTTACGACTCCTTATTCACACATGGATTAAAAAAACAACTCAAAGCCCTACTCAAAATTATATACATATCTATACTCGTACGATTGCTCAAAAGTTATCATATTTTCTTAATTCTTTATTATTTATTAAGACTTAAAATTAAGGTCGAGCTCGAGTCCTAAGATTTCCGGCCCAAAAAGCAAAATTTAGAAAAACTCCTTTTATTTTTGCGCCTAAAATGCAAATAAGTGTTATTGCGTCAGAATGACGTCACGTACAGTGTACACGCAAAGTGCAAACAAACATTGCCGGTAACAATTTTAGGCG